>CM019071.1:3597080-4197080 GCA_009667805.1 Leptobrachium leishanense | reverse complement strand
CATGTCTGCCAGCCATTACCTAGCTTGCAGTGTGTCTCCCCATGTCTGCCAGCCATTACCTAGCTTGCAGTGTGTCTCCCCATGTCTGCCAGCCATTACCAGCTTGCAGTGTGTCTCCCCATGTCTGCCAGCCATTACCCAGCTTGCAGTGTGTCTCCCCATGTCTGCCAGCCATTACCCAGCTTGCAGTGTGTCTCCCCATGTCTGCCAGCTTGCAGTGTGTCTCCCCATGTCTGCCAGCCATTACCCAGCTTGCAGTGTGTCTCCCCATGTCTGCCAGCAGCCATTACCCAGCTTGCAGTGTGTCTCCCCATGTCTGCCAGCAGCCATTACCCAGCTTGCAGTGTGTCTCCCCATGTCTGCCAGCAGCCATTACCCAGCTTGCAGTGTGTCTCCCCATGTCTGCCAGCCATTACCCAGCTTGCAGTGTGTCTCCCCATGTCTGCCAGCCATTACCCAGCTTGCAGTGTGTCTCCCCATGTCTGCCAGCCATTACCCAGCTTGCAGTGTGTCTCCCCATGTCTGCCAGCCATTACCTAGCTTGCAGTGTGTCTCCCCATGTCTGCCAGCCATTACCTAGCTTGCAGTGTGTCTCCCCATGTCTGCCAGCCATTACCCAGCTTGCAGTGTGTCTCCCCATGTCTGCCAGCCATTACCCAGCTTGCAGTGTGTCTCCCCATGTCTGCCAGCCATTACCCAGCTTGCAGTGTGTCTCCCCATGTCTGCCAGCCATTACCCAGCTTGCAGTGTGTCTCCCCATGTCTGCCAGCCATTACCCAGCTTGCAGTGTGTCTCCCCATGTCTGCCAGCCATTACCCAGCTTGCAGTGTGTCTCCCCATGTCTGCCAGCCATGTCTGCCAGCCATTACCCAGCTTGCAGTGTGTCTCCCCATGTCTGCCAGCCATTACCCAGCTTGCAGTGTGTCTCCCCATGTCTGCCAGCCATTACCCAGCATGCAGTGTGTCTCCCCATGTCAGCCACAGCTCAGGAGGGAAACAGAGTCCCCATATGTAAGGGACCCTCCAGCACACAGCGGGTTAATTGCCTATGGGGGTACGACTGGTGTTTTCTTAAAGGGTGGAACAAAATTGGGGAAAATAAATGATAATAAGATCTCCTCGTTAATGTCTGGTTTTGTGGTTTAGACTCGTTAGTTTAAGAAATTGGCGTTGATTTTGGTGCTTTCAATTCCGGCGCAAATAGGAGGCTTCGTAACCAGAGGTTAAATAAAAAATATATAATATATATATATATATATATATCGTCTAAATAATAAAAAAATCCCTTTTAAAAATAAAATAATAAAAAAAGGTCGGTTATAAAATTCTTCAAAAAATAGAAGAAATGGTCGCTTTTAAAAGAATTTGAATAGGTACTCCCCTTTTTTTTGTTTTCGCCCGAATTTCTGTGCAGTTCAGCGTTCTATGAGTAAGAAGACGCGATAATCTTCTATGGGAGAATTTTCGGTGCTGCCGAATTGCACCGTATTTTGCTGTCAATTCTCCTGTATTTGGTGAACAGCATAGTGAATAGACGAATTGATCTGAAATTGCAACGAACCGTGACATTCATCGTTCGGGGCCAATCCGGAGGTTATTGGTCGCAGCTTGCGTAGAAACCACAAATTGCACGGACTTGAGCACTTTACGTACGCGAGTTCCATAGCGCCTGCGCAGAACGATGGATGCGTGTCAACGTCACTGGCAGCCGGGAAATTCAAAATACCAGCTGCTGATGACGATGAGTGGGGTGGAGGAAACTCCTCCACTTCACCCTGTGATTTCTCCCAATCAGGGCAGCTGGGAGGGGGCACTTCTCACATCCTGACCGCTGTAAAACAATAAAGTGGTCAGGATGAGTAGAGCGTGTCTTTTAAGGCCAGGGTCAGACGAGTGCACTATGTGCGCCCGTACTGACGTCTCCTGTCGACGGGGCTGGCCACACGCTGTAGCGTACGCACGAATTGTGCACGCTACAGCGGACGTGCTGAAAGCCTCCCCGTCGAAGCGTTACGACGCTTCGTAGGTGGATCGAGCCTGGCAGCGCTGAGCGCACTAACTGCACTCAGCAAGGCGGCCAGACGGGCGTCAGAGCGGAAGGAACGTCCACACTCACAGACGTTCCTTCCGCTCTGCAAAACGCTCGTCCCATCGTGGCCTTAGACCATGTATTCGGGCCTGTTGGCAAACTGGGGAGGCCGTTGGGCAACCTTGGACAGACGGCCGACGCTCTGCCCCAGCCTTAAGCCTGAGATACACTGAGCACGTAGCGACGCAAACCTTTTGCAGGCTTGACTTCACGCCGCTCCGCCTCGCAGCCCGTCTACGCTGCATTTGCTTCTCTCCGCACTGGACAGGAATCCACTAACTAAATTAAAATACACACAAAAATCAAAAAAGAGGATTGAGGGAAGAGTGCGGAGCAGCGCCGGTGGGAGGGACCTACAGGACCCGGTGCATGTGCCGCATGCTGCGGGTCCTGCCCCTCCCTTCAGCGCGCTGCTCCGCCGAGGGAAAGTTGGATTTTTCCAACTCCCTTCGCTCGGCGCTGCATCGTGACGCGGCCTGAGCGAGGGAGGTGGAGAAATCTGGATACACTGAGCGCGTCTCGACGCACGGCGCCGCTTAGTGTATCTCAGGCTTAATGCAACCAACATTGTTGCAGTAACATACGTGTGAGATCGCCTGTTTTCGAGGCCCTGTAGGACCTCTCTGATATCAGATCTACTAGTTCAGCTTTTTACAATCTTGCCCAGTCAGGTCGGCGTTCGTTCACGTGAGCCATGAAGATAACATTGTGCTCGCCCGTGTTATCTCTATAGCTCCACAGAACCAGCTCTGGAGGGAAAAACCTGTAGGAAATGTGGACAATTTATTTGCCTAGAGCAGAGGTTCCCAACCCCGGTCCTCAGGCCCCTCTAAGGCTAGGGTCAGACTAACGCATTTTTATGTTGTCTGTGAAAAAGTGCGTTCGAACGAATGGACGCATTTTTTCATGGAATACGCGATAGCGGTCATACTATGCGCATTTTCGTCCGTGATTTTGTACGGATCATCAATAAAACACTTTTTGCATCTGGACGTTATGTTGGCCGGACATTAGCAGCGTCTGACGTCTCCTAATCACGCACACACGCCTCTAGCGGACGCAGCGCACTCTGTACGTCAGTACCTGCGGTTTCACGTTCTCGAAAAAATGCGTTCATTTTCCACTTGCGTTGCGCAGCCGGACTTTTGTGCGACCGTACTTCGTATATTGGCCGTCATTGCCCGGCATCTGCTGCTAGTGCGGCCGTGATTAAGTGCGGCTGCACGTGCGTTCGCACTGCCTCAGTCTGACCCTAGCCTAAAGCCCTGTTCACACTGTGCGATTTATCGCGCGGATTTTGCCGCGACGTCGCACTATGTAGCTTCTCCAATGCATTTCAATGGAGCTGTTCACATCTTGCCGCGCGATGTCGCAGAAGCATGTCGCTGGTACATGACCCTTTTTTTGCGATTTGCTATCTGCGATTTTGCGATTTGTATTGGTGGTGCTTTGCAAAAATCTCACAAAACAGTAATGTCGCGCGACATTATCGCACCATGTCGCGCGACATTATCGCACCATGTCGCGCGACATTATCGCACCATGTCGCGCGACATTATCGCACCATGTCGCGCGACATTATCGCACCATGTCGCGCGACATTATCGCACCATGTCGCGCGACATTATCGCACCATGTCGCGCGACATTATCGCACCATGTCGCGCGACATTATCGCACCATGTCGCGCGACATTATCGCACCATGTCGCGCGACATTATCGCACCATGTCGCGCGACATTATCGCACCATGTCGCGCGACATTATCGCACCATGTCGCGCGACATTATCGCACCATGTCGCGCGACATTATCGCACCATGTCGCGCGACATTATCGCACCATGTCGCGCGACATTATCGCACCATGTCGCGCGACATTATCGCACCATGTCGCGCATATGAAAATCGCACGGAAAGTCACACGATTTTCAAATTGCACAGTGTGAACGGGGCCTAACAGGTCAGGTTTTGCAGATCACCTTGCAGAAATGCACTGAATCCTGCAATCACTGAGCAGCAAATCATATCACCTGTGCTTCAGATACAGTCAGGTCCAGAAATATTGGGACATGGACACAATTCTAACATCTTTGGCTCTATACACCACCACAATGGAGTTGGAATGAAACAAACACAATGTGCCTTAGGCTGGGGTCAGACGAGCGTAGTGTTCACGTCCGTGATTGCGCCTAAAAGTACGTCCGTGATAGCATGACAGGAAGCCCATCGGAGCCCGACACACGAAGTACGTCCGCACTGAACTGCGGACGCATAACGGCCACGACCCACGGACGCAAGGCAGGCAAGAACGTACAACCGCTAGAACGGCCGTACAAAGTGCGCTGCGTCCGCAACGTCCGCAAAGCTTCGTGTGTGAGTGATGGAACGTGGTCAGACGGACGGCATTTATACGTCCAGCATTTTTCACGGACAAAATGGTTTTGCTTTTTAATTTATTTTCCCTCCTACATCCGTCAAAATATCCGTCAGTGAAAAAAACGGACTGTGTGGCCACTACTGTGTCTTCCGTACTGACGTACGTCCGTGTGCACGGACGTACAGTCCGTAGAAATCACGCTCGTCTGACCCTAGCCTCAACTGCAGACTGTCAGCTTTAATTTGAGGGTATGTACATCCAACTCAGGTGAACGGTGTAGGACTTACAGCAGTTTGCAGATGTGCCTCCCACTTGTTAAGGGACCAAAGGTAATGGGACAGAATAATAATCATAAATCAAACTTTCCTTCTTAATACTTGGTTGCAAATCCTTTGCAGTCAATCACAGCCTGAAGTCTGGAACGCATAGACATCACCAGACGCTGGGTTTCATCCCTGGTGATGCTCTGCCAGGCCTCTACTGCAACTGTCTTCAGTTCCTGCTTGTTCTTGGGACATTTTCCCTTCAGTTTTGTCTTCAGCAAGTGAAATGCATGCTCAATGGGATTCAGGTCAGGTGATTGACTTGGCCATTGCATAACATTCCACTTCTGTCCCTTCAAAAACTCTTTGGTTGCTTTTGCAGTATGCTTTGGGTCATTGTCCATCTGCACTGTGAAGCGCCGTCCAATGAGTTCTGCAGCATTTGGCTGAATGTGAGCAGATAATATTGCCCGAAACACTTCAGAATTCATCCTGCTGCTTTTGTCAGCAGTCACATCATCAATAAATACAAGAGAACCAGTTCCATTGGCAGCCATACATGCCCACGCCATGACACTACCACCACCATGCTTCACTGATGAGGTGGTATGCTTAGGATCATGAGCAGTTCCTTTCCTTCTCCATACTCTTCTCTTCCCATCACTCTGGTACAAGTTGATCTTGGTCTCATCTGTCCATAGGATCTTGTTCCAGAACTGTGAAGGCTTTGTTAGGTGTTGTTTGGAAAACTCTAATCTGGCCGTCCTGTTTTTGAGCCTCACCAATGGTTTGCATCTTGTGGTGTATTTACTCTAGTGAAGTCTTCTCTTGATTGATGACTTTGACACACATACACCTACCTCCTGGAGAGTGTTCTTGATCTGGCCAACTGTTGTGAAGGGTGTTTTCTTCACCAGGGAAAGAATTTTTCGGTCATCCACCACAGTTGTTTTCCATGGTCTCCCGGGTCTTTTGGTGTTGCTGAGCTCACCGGTGCGTTCCTTCTTTTTGAGAATGTTCCAAACAGTTGTTTTGGCAACGCCTAATGTTCTTGCTATCTTTCTGATGGGTTTGTTTTGTTTCTTCAGCCTAATGATGGCTTGCTTCACTGATAGTGAAAGCTCTTTGGATCTCATCTTCAGAGTTGACAGCAACAGATTCCAAATACAAATAGCACACTTGAAATGAACTCTGGGCCTTTTATCTGCACATTGTAATTGGGGTAATGAGGGAATATCACACACCTGGCCATGGAACAGCTGAGAAGCCAATTGTCCCAGTACCTTTTGGTCCCTTAACAAGTTGGAGGCACATCTGCAAACTGCTGTAAGTCCTACACCGTTCACCTGAGTTGGATGTACATACCCTCAAATTAAAGCTGACAGTCTGCAGTTAAGGCACATTGTGTTTGTTTCATTCCAACTCCATTGTGGTGGTGTATAGAGCCAAAGATGTTAGAATTGTGTCCATGTCCCAATATTTCTGGACCTGACTGTATCCTGCAAACCTGGCCTGTTAGGAGGACCTGAGGACAAGGGATGGGAACCACTGGCTTAGAACAATGTCCATGAGAAGACGGAGACACGATGACACAGGTGTCCTGCCCTTTAGCGAGTCCATACTCGGGTCCTCTGAGCTGGATGGTGCCGTAACAGAGAGGACATTACCATATGCAAAGCTGACGCTATCACCCAGAAGGGGCGACCAGAGCTGAAGCGCCTGAATCCTGGTGAGGTTTCACCTGTGCAAAGAGTGTTTTAAGGCTCAAACACGTATTTGACTAGGGAAAAACTATTTGCCTGAAGTTACTATTTGCCTAGCAGCTCGTACCTCTGCGCACACGCGTCATCGTTAATGGTAGGTTTGCGCTGGTGGATGATACCGGTAACTGGTCGATGTTAAATTTAACAATGTGTCCGTGCAGTTTCTTCCACTCCCAACACTGTACTTTGAAACAACAATGTGTACACCAGGGCTCAGCAGCCGCGGCCCTCCAGACGCTTTGGAACTACATCTCCCATGATGCTCAGTTGCTAATTAACTTGCCCATTCCTCATGGGAAACATAGGGTCAAGGTTTGCGACTCCTGGTTTAGACCGATCCGTAGCAGCCGGTAATGAAGACGCGTGATTCTGCCATAGGAGGTTAAATATGTTAAAATAAGAGCGCGAGAAGGAGCTCGTGAGTGAAAATCTGGCCAGCGTTATCCGACTCGGAGCGAATGGCGCAAACCTGAGCCTGGCAGATGCCAAGGGGCCCAGTTTTCTTATGACTTGGTAGGGAGGTAAGGGTTTAATGTCATGTGTACATTAACGTGCGCCCCTGCCCTTTATTTCCCTCTCCCAGATAATCCAAACCAGACGTCGGCAAAATGAATAAGGACAAGCGGTGCAGGATCGAGCGGTTCCTCAATCACACGCTGGAGATTATCTACCTGATGACCGGTGAGGTGAGACCGGTCTGCGCTGACCCTGGTTACCTTGGCATATGTAACTGACCGCACGGTTCATTCGTTCATAGTGTAGACATGAGGGGTTTATTCGGTAACCACCGTAATTTCACCAAAGTTCACCGTGGTCGTAAATGGTAACGGACGTCCTCGTCTATTCAGAGGAGCAAAATCCAACTCCAAATATTGGCGAATTTAATTGCCAGCGAAATACGTGATCTGCGACGTCAATGACATTCCCCACCAAGAAAAACAGGTCTATTCACTAAAAGGTGAAACTCAGGAGAACTGGCAGGAGAATGAACAATCTAGACCAAATATCCGATTTGGAAAGTGAGATAAATGGGAGAATTTTTATGGTTTGGCTATTTTGACCCAGAATTTTCACTTCTCCAGTCATTCTCCTGAGTTTCACCTTTTTAGTGAATAGACCTGGTAATGGTTTATCACCGAACAGCAGAGAAATGTCAGTGAAATGCCCCGATTTTCAGTGGTTTCGTTCGACAGGTTTAATCAGGCGAATCCTATAGGTTTCAATGTAAAAAAAAAAACTGCTTTTAGTAAATATTTATTCAACCAATTATTCTTTTCATTTGCAGCAAAAAATCTCTTAGGATTTTTTTCTTGGCATTTTTAGATGGGTATTTTGGGTGAATTTTTGAATTTGTGTGTGTGTGTATATATATATATATATTCATTTCTGTTACAGACCTTTTTATTATTATTCATAGGAGCTTTTATATTATTTCTAGGCATTTTCATGCAGTGGTTTTTTATCTTAGTTTTTTATGCCTTTTAAAAGTTGAGGTGTGGTTTGTTTGTTTGTGTTTTTTTTTTTTTTTATATACCCCTGTTCGGCTTGTCAGCTTTTTCCGGCGGGTCATCGGCTTTTTTACAGCTAGATTTTCAGCAGTCTGATCGGCGGATGCATTCGAAGGTTTTTCGATTCGTTTGGCGGTTTTTCGGATGTATTCAGTGGGTCGCTTCGCCGCACTTCAGGGACTCTTCAGTGAAAGCTGAAGTCACCGCAGGGTCGGTGAATTGAACTCCCCAAAGTGCGGCGAATGGGAGACCACCAAAATGTCGGGACATTTCGGTGCTCTTTGAATAACGCTGTTTGATCTGAACCGATGGACATTTCATGTTTTGCCCATTGCACGATGTTAGTCTTGTTTTCTGCTTTGTTTGTGGCCACTTGGCCACCAAACCCCAACCCAGGTGAACACAACGGGACTTAATTAAATCAACACCCAGACATCCCGGCACCAGCTCCTTCTCCGTGTGGCCCAGTTTATTATTTCTGTGCCAGGGTTGGGAACCACTAGCTTAGACGATCCTGGTGTGTTCCTCAGAGTCTTGGTCATGAAGAAAGAGAACCTTCCTATGTGAGGACTTTTTGATATGAAATGGTATTGACTCGCCGTTCTTCGGTGATTAAACCAGAGGAATACGCGTGATGCATCCGTGCATTACTCTGAAGTCCGATGTATGTTTGTCTCTCCTTATGCAGGAATATGTCATTGTGAAGAAAAACCCTTCCCAGAACAGCATTCATCTGGTGACCAGAGAGGTGAGCCACGCTGGACCCTGGAACCCCGTATTTGCTCCAAAATACCACGATTCATAGATTTCCTCAATCTTTGGGGAGATCCTATGGTCAGGATGGGACTCTGTTCTTACCTTCTATAATGTGACCTTTTCTCCTCCTCCACCTGGTGACCCTGGACGTGTCTTAATGTGTTTCAGGTACCTATAAAATGTGGGGACGTGTCTGTCTATTTCTCCATGGAGGAGTGGGAGTATATAGAGGAACACAAGGCTCTGTATGGGAATGTGATGACGGAGAAGCACCCGCAGCTGGAATCAACCTCCATGCCTTCACCGGAGATCTCAGGTGACATTATGGAACTAGTGTAGACCCCCGCACCAGACAGAATCCATGCATGCTCCACTCACATGGGGCTTACTTTCTATTGCCCCGGTGGTCCAATGGTCAGCGCTGCAAGAAGGTAAAGGGAATCTTCAAGCGGTCACACCGCTCTCCCCAATACTTCTCATAAAGCCGACCCACTGGACCACCAGGGGATATGTTAAGTTCTGGGCTGGGGCTTAGGAAGGGGCTGCTTCTTTTTTAAACCTTTCACCACCATGTGATTTTTTTTTTTTTTTTTTTTTTTTTAAATTATATTTTCTTACCAAAAAAACACTGTCAGTATTTTTTTTTTGTTTAAATATATTTAAATTATACAGTAATATTTGGGAATATGTGCGGTGTATTCCTCACTGTTTGGAGCCTATTTGGCAGGTGGATGTCACCATCTGCTGGCCAAATGGTGTTACTGCAACTCAGGGCTCCTTGCAAGTCAATCTGGGGAAATGTCCATTAGAGACATTCCCCAGCTGGTTTTATAAAGTGTTGGCACCTCAGGCATCACGCACAGGGTTCTGACACTTTAGGGGCATGTTCTGGAGCCCAAATGAAATTGTTTGCAACAAACTAATTTAAATTGCAATGATACAGAGCAGCTCCAGATTGCATTAACACGATCTCAGGCCGCTGTGTCTGCTACTGCTAATTGTGTAAACACGATCACGATAATGAATGGGTTAATAGGGCAAGTGTGTGATCTCGAGGAGACGTACTCTCCAACATTACACTTTTCATCCTAAAAGGGATTTTTATTCTATTAAGTCCTAATAAATCCAGCCTGGTAAAAGAAGGATTTAAGCAACGGGAACAATTTTTATTTAATTTATTTTTGCTACACAAATTTTAATATTTCTTTAGGGAACCAATGATGCCTTTTCTCTTTTTTTTTATTCTTTATAAATCATTTGATTATTTGTAGAGGAGGGAGATTGAGATCATGTTACAGAGTGGAGGTCAAACAAGCAGAAAGTGCAGGTTATTCTACTTAAAAAGTTAACCAGCGCCATTACTCGGTAAACCTGTCCAAATATTAAGGCTGGTGTCAGGCGAGTGCAGTGTGAACGTCCGTTTTTGCGCACATAATAACGTCCGTCGCAGCATAGAATAATCACCAATGGAGCCCCCCACATGAAGTGCGTCTGCACCGAACTGCGGGCGCACAACGCACGCGGTAAACGGACGCAAGTTAGGCAAGAACGTAAAACCGCTAGAACAGACGTGCGGAGTGCTCTGCGTCCGCAACGTCCACATAGCTTTGTGTGTGAGTGATGAACGAGGTCAGACGGACGGCATTTATACGTCCAGCATTTTTGACGGACAAAATGTTTTTCATATTTAATTTATTTTCCCGCTACATTCGTCAAAATAACGTCAGTTTAAAAAACGGACTCTGTGGCCAATACTGTCTTCCGTCAGAAAGTGCGTCCGTACAAAATGCGCTCGTCTGACACCAGCCTTAAAGTGCATAAGGATGCAGTTGGTTGTAGATACAATTCAACCTCACAAGAATATCATTGACACTAAGGCTAGGGTCAGACTGAGGCAGTGCGAACACGCGTGCAGGCGCACTTAATCACGGCCGCACTAGCAGCAAATGACGGGCAATGACGGCCAATATACGAAGTACGGTCGCACGAAAGTCCGGCTGCGCAACGCAAGTGGAAAATGAACGCATTTTTTCGAGAACGTAAAACCGCTAGTACGGTTGTACAGAGTGCGCTGCGTCCGCTAGCGGCGTGTGTGTGTGATTTGGAGATGTCAGACGCTGCTAATGTCTGGCCAACATAACGTCCAGATGCACAAAGTGTTTTATTGATGATCTGTACAAAATCACGAACGCAAAGGCACATCGTATGACCGCTCTCGCGTACTCCGTGAAAAAATGCGTCCATTCGTTCGAACGCACTTTTTCACAGACAACGCGAAAATGCGTTCGTCTGACCCTAGCCTAAAGAAACCGCCTCTGCAAACCCGATCTGTGGAATCATTACTTTTTTTAGACATTTTCTTCCCCAAAAAAAGCTAAATTTTCAGGTTTATTCGGTGAGTTTTGGAATTGTGAGACGAAAAATTGGAGTTCTGTTATGTCTCTGTATCTCACATGGATCCACCCAAAATAATGCATTAACTGTGTAACAGATACGCGCCCAGCCTCTGTATTGGTGATGCGGATGGATTTTTTTTTTTTTTTTTTTAGTAACAAAATGTTAAGGAAAAATGAACCCGTCCCTCAGATCCCTATATTTACTTTTGTATGGACGTTACAGGTGTTTTTAATGAAGAAGTCGATTTTACTCCCGTTAATTCGCCCGATGAAGACGTGCAGAGCAGGAAAGCTGTCCAGGAGGCAGAGATCCTATCGGACACATTTTCGGGTAGGAAAGCCGCAGTATGAGCGTCGCTGCTTGTGACGTGTTGTGTGATTTCAGATGAGGGTTTGTACAATAAAATGAGAAACTACACAATCGTACAGCAAATGTTACTCTAATGTTGTAAATCACTGGGCCTGTGATTGACAGGTTTCTGGGTGGAGTTACAATCTCACCATTGAAGACCCTTTTTAAGAAAACAGAATGCTTTTGGGAACCGCGGGGCAAGACCCTTGCACTTCATTCTAGTAAGCTAAAATTGTCATGGTGCCTACAGTGGCCATTTAACCCTCTCACCACCACAATCGCACTAACTCAATCTGGACGAATAATGAAAGATCGCAAACTAATTAAAATTTATTGCAAGTGGTAGCTGCTGTTCCGTGATTGACCATGAGAGGGAGCCCTCTGCCTGTCACATAGTGTATACAGTCCCTAAATGCACTGGAATGAGTATTACTAGACATGTACGTTCATTGTCAAACTATCGTTTTCCCCATAATTTTTTTAAATATTGGCAAAATGAACATTTTCAGATCAATATCCATTCGAAACCACTTTCCTAACTGAAAACAAATTGTGCTGTTTGTCAATGCTAGCCCTAAATCTAGCTCTAACCCTTACACAAATACTAACCTTTAATTTAACCCTAACACAAACAGAACCAGTGACCCTAATTCCAATCCTAGCCCTAACAGAACCAGCGACCCTAAACCCAGTCCTAGCCCTAACACAAACAGAACCAGTGACCCTAAACCCAACCCTAGCCCTAAAACAAACAGAACCAGTGACCCTAAACCCAATCCTAGCCCTAACACAAACAGAACCAGTGACCCTAAACCCAATCCTAGCCCTAACAGAACCAGTGACCCTAAACCCAACCCTAGCCCTAACAATAACCCTAAACTCAACCCTACCCCTAAAACAGAACCAATGACCCTAAACCCAACCCTAGCCCTAACACAAACAGAACCAGTGAACCCAACCCTAGCCCTAACAGAACCAGTGACCCTAAACCCAATCCTAGCCCTAACAAACAGAACCAGTGACCCTAAACCCAATCCTAGCCCTAACAAACAGAACCAGTGACCCTAACAGAGCCAGTGACCCTAACAAACAGAACCAGTGACCCTAAACCCTATTCTAGCCCTAACAATAACCCTAAACCCAACCCTAGCCCTAACCTCCAAATTGGCCCTGAATTCCACTGGATGGTGAATTTCCCAGTTTAACTCAATTTCGGGCCAATTTTCTATACTGTACTGACAGCGACATACAGTGCAATTCAGCGACACCGAAATTGTCCCATAGAAACCCAGTGTCTTTCATTCACAGAATGCAGAACTACACCGAAATTCCGGCGCCATGCCCTGATTTTCGCAGTTTCAATTCGACAGGTTTAAACATGCGAAGCCCAAAAGGTTTGCCAGGCCAGGCGTGTGAATTAACCTGTTGTCCCTGAACATGATCCATTACCCACTAATAGGATTAGCATTTTTAATTACTCTATTAATGGTTATAGATTTATTTCTCCTGCGCTCCCCCGGACTCTGCGCTATCGTGGGATTGCGTGCTGCGGTTGTCACGTTTCTGGATGCCCCCCCTTCATGTAAACCCACTGCTGTGCGCTGCGTGACGGTACGCTGAGTGGGACGTGCGCTCATTTATATTCTAATGCATTCTGGTTTGTGTGTGGGTAGATCGCAGGTCCATTAATGCCACAATTTTCTCCCACAGATAAGAAAAGCGTCCGAGGAGAGGAAGAAGATGAAAGCCAGGCCTTTCAATGTAAGGACATGAATTGCACTGGGGGGGGGGGGGGGGGTATTTTTTCCCCTCTTCGCTGGCAAAATACATTAAAAAAAAAAAACCTAACAGGAGGAAGGAGGCGAAAACTTAAAATCAGGACTCACCAGCTGTTTCGGAACTACATCTCCCATGATGCTCAACCACTCATTACGTCAACAGCGCCTTCTGGGATATGTAGTTCCAAGGTTGATCACCTCCGTTTTGGAGAATGGCAAGATGGGCCCTGGGTGCTTCGTGGTTGTGATGGTGGTCTGCAAAGACGGTTTGTATTTATCAGTTCACAGCGCACACACACACCCCCCCCTAACTTTCGGCTGCAGTATTGGGGTTGACCAGCGAATCGAGTCCTCCGCCTGCAACATACAGTCCCGAAAGTCAGAGATCTCAAACTCTGGCCTCCTGTGGGTCCCTGTCCATTTATTGCATGCAAAGAATTCTGGGAAATGTAGGCAATAGACCTCCGGTGTGGCCCCATAGTATGAAATCCCTGCTCTGTAATGATGTTGGCGTGTGACGGTGCAGGGATAGGAGTGATTTTTCCATAAAGCCATTGGTTTTTGCCAGACATTTTTATGGAAGACGCGTGCGTGCGTGTCCCAGCTGGCTTTAAAAGTAGAGTTTCCAGATCAGCCATGTTTTCCTGGACACCTATAACGATTTCATTCAGAGGGTGAGTGCCTGGAATTGTGCTGCCCTGCAACATGTATAAATCATACGATAAAGGTAGGAGATCAAGGCAGATCACTTGGGATTCCTTTATTGATTTACCTGCAGGGTATGGATTATACATGCTGCGGGGTGGCATTGTTCATGCACTGCCCATCAACATGAATAAATTATGTGTCCAGGAAAACATGGCGGACCTGGCAACCCTACTTAAAAGTCCTGTTCTTCCTTGTCCCCCCAGACGTACATACATCAGCTCGCCCGTCTGCAAAGCCTATGGTGGGGCTGAGGATGATTTTAGGACATTTATATAAGAAAGCTGTTTATGGTAAAATTCTGTCCCTCTAATCCAGGGTTCGGCAACCTTGGCCCTCCAGCTGTTTTGCAATTCCATCTCCTATGATGCTCAGGCACACACTACATTCCCCACGAGGCTCAATCTAAGGAGTGGCTGAGCATCATGGGAGATGTAGTTGCAAACCATCTGGAGGACCAAAGTCGCAACACCTGATCTGAGCATTTTTTTTTTTTTTCCTCCTCCACAGACAGACGGGCGAGCAGGAGCCCGTCCGAGGAATCCCATCCGTCCGACGTGGAGGAAATCTGCGTCGAGCCCCGCTTCTCATACGGGATGACAAACGACGAGAATATCGTTTCTTATGGTTTTCAAAGCCGGGATGGTGACAGAGCGTCGCCCGAAGAGGTCCCTTTTCCCAAAATAGAAGATCTCATGCCCCCTGCGCTCTCATTCCAATATGAACAAACCTTGTGCTCTGTGAGGTCCTCCTTGACTGATGGATGCGATGTGCTGTATCACCAGCAGGGGGCAGGTCGCTCACAATATGACTTTAATGAAAACTGTCCGAATTCTCATCCCGGCGAGCAGCTGCGTGACCGCACCGACGGCGACATATACACGCGTCAGTGCAGCTTTGTCCTTCACCAGACGGGGCACGCAGGGGGCAAGGTCCACGAGTGTTTATTCTGCGGCAAGTTCTTCGCTCACAAAAGCAGCCTGATTAAACACCGCAAGAGCCACACGGGCGAGAAGGCGCACGTGTGCAGCGAGTGCGGCAAACCTTTCGCTCTGAAATACAACCTGGTCCAGCACCTGAGGTCGCACACGGGGGAGAAGCCGTACATGTGCGCAACCTGCGGGAAGTACTTTGCTTACAAGTCCGCCTACAACCAGCATCAAAAAACGCACAATAAAGTCAAATCTCACACGTGCGCGGACTGCGGGCGATGCTTCACGCGGAAATCCACTCTCCTCAGCCACCAGAGTGTCCACACGCAGAACATATCCATATACTGACAGCAGTGCCGCACAGGGGTTTCACGTTTTGGTCTGACAGGCTACAGGTCTATGGTTGCCAACAACTACAGCTCCCACAATCCTTAGCAGTCAACCAAAACCAGCTGTCAGACTGTGTTGTTTGCGGACACGAGTCGTGGGGTTCGTGCCAACCAGTTGGATGTGCTAGCTGAGAGTTTTAGGACGGGCAGACCAGACGCAGCGGTGGCATTTTAAAGGGATACACACATTAAAAAAAAAAAAATCCCATCCCCTTTTTTTAACCCTTAAATAATTGGACAAAATCCACCCAATATTTTTTATTATTCGAGGTAAATTTACTCACGTTTTCTCACATGGCACGCACTGATCTTCCGTTCAGGGGCTCCGTTCTCAAACGCGGAAGTCTCCGCAGGTTTGCGCATTGCTCAGGACTTGCGTAGTTTACATAGAAGTTACGCAGCGCTGGCGCGGAATGACGGATCGGAGCTGCCACGCGCATGCTCAGAACCCGTCCACCAGCTGCTTCTGTCAGATCGTCCAAAAACGCAGGCAGACATTAGTGACTGGCAGCCAGGAAATTAAAATCCCGGCTGGTGGCTACGATGGTGTGGGCAGAGGATAAACAACTCCACTTCATACTGTGCTTACAACGTATCAGCCCCTTTTTAAAATGATAAAGTGGTCATGATGTGTAGAGTCCTTTTCCTCGTCATCATTTCACCAAAATGGAATTTATGGCAAATCATCAAAATAGCAACCAAAGCAATACGACACCGGATTGTCAAGTCACTGCAGCAATGCTGAAGTACTGCACTTCCCACAATGTTTAGCCAGGCCGAATGGTGGCCGACGACTAAGAGAAATGTAGTCTCAAAGCAGCAGGTGGGGGGGGTCTTCAGATTCCAGACACGCGGTTTAATAAATGAAGACGAGACTCGGAGGAAGATTCTTTTAATAAACAAATAAATCCTGACTCTGAACCCAATGGATGGACAGACTTTTTTCTGGGAACGTAGCTGCAGCACACAAACTGGCGGGGATCTCAAACTTTGCCCCCCAGATGTTTCTGAACTACACTTCCCATGATTCTTTGGCCATCTACTGCATTCAAAGAATTCTGGGAATTGCAGGCAATAATCATCTGGGGGAGGGGACAGCAGAGTTTGAGATCCCGGAACTAGAGGCTTTGGGACAGATCTTACACTCGGGCTCCCCAGATGTTGGTGGACTACAGTGCCCAGAGTTCTATGAATGCAGTGGATGGCCAGGGACTCCTGGGAGTTGTAGTTCAGAGACATCTGAAAGGCCAGGAGTTTGACAGCCCAGCTCTGTGCAAAAAGAGGTTTGTTCTGATGATTTGAAGTATTTAAGGGCTAAGGTCGCTGACCTCCGCATTCAGAGGTTATGGAACTCCATCTCCTTTGGCTGAGGCTCATGGGACATGTAGTTCCAAAACCTCAGGCGGGGCAAGGCTGCCTTTAAGGCTGAAGATGAAAGGGATATGGGATGAAAAGTGACAGGTCACATCACTGTATCAATATTGAGAGTCAACACAAGGATAACAAACAAAAAAAATCTTTTAATTTCATGAACATAAAACCACAATATACAGATTTTATAGAAGGAAAAAAAGATTTAACCTGAAATCATGAGGTTTGTTTGGGGCAGCAATTTTCAGTCCAGGTTTGTGTGATCGCGGTGCACCTGGATTAGCGTGCAGACACCGCGCAGACGCCACGCATATAGAGGGCAGCGGAGTGGTTGCATGGTACCTGGATAGGCATTAATGGAAGGCACCAGGAGTGTGTGTCACTCGTTCCTCTATTCTTACACCAATGGCCGCCAGCTCTCCGGCCGGCAATGCATCATGGGAATACTGCTGGATTTGAAGAAATTGCATTGTTTTCTACTAAATTTGCGGAGGAGTAATTCGAGATAAACGAAAATATTCGGGGTGTGAGGAAAACAAAAATCAATGAAAAGTACATTCAGATCAATGTTTTATGCATTCAGTATGGAGCGAGGGAACGAGGAGAGAGACGGGAAGCAGGCCAGAGCGATGGGACATGCATGTACATTCAACGAGTCCATGCTCTCCATCAGGAACGCTAGAGACAGCCGAGAGAAGACCTGTACATCATCTATAGGTCAAGGTCCATTGCAGCGTTATCAGGGATGGCATCCATGACCCAGAACCACCTGTTAACGCTTGCGTTTTCCAGGCACGCTCTGTGAGTGCCAGTGGGGTGATCTGCGCATGTCCCACCTCCCTGGCACTCATTAGCCCTCCGTGTATATGCCTGTGCCCTCTCGTTTCTATGAGCACCCGGGACGCCCCAGCGAAAAAAAAAAAAAGACAGTTACAGAGACTGCACGTCATGCGCTGCCGTTACTCTCACAATAATACGGAGACATCGGGCCCTTGGAATTATTCTGTAAGCGTTTAATAAAGGATGCACGGCGTCTCTCCCGCGGCGGTCTCAGTGCTGCATGCCGCTCGCTTTATCCTGGCTCGGTGGGTCGTCTCTCTGGGTCCGTGGCCCCCTCCCTTCTTGTGGCCCCGGATGCAGTTACTGCTGCTGCAACCCTCATCGTCTTCATCCTCGCTCTCCGTTGAGCTCTCGCCGAACGCTCTCTGCTTCTCGTAGATACAGCAGCCTAAGAGGAAACAGAGGGGGATTAGCGGTCACTAGACGAGAAGGGACACACGGGTGGCGGCAGACTCGAGCTGGTTTCAATGGGTTAAAAAGATCTAAAACGTGATGAGGAAACGCAAACAGATTCTCGCTGTCGCAGGCGGTCTCAGGGAGTGAGGTCAGCACGCTCTGCACGACCTTATGATCACACTACAGACAAAGCGATGGCCAATCTTGGCATCTCAGATGTTCCAGGACTCCATGTCCCATGCGCCTTAGTCATTTGCAAGATTGCCTGAGCACCATGGGACATGGAGTCCTGAAGCATCTGGGCAGGGACGCCGGCAATCAATGTGCTAATAAAGGCTGCTGGGATTGATCATCAGATTGGATTCTATGTCTGCATTTATCCACCTCCAGCAGCGCAGACCCTGACGGAGCCTGGATTTCATGTCGACAGTATGATGAGCCGCAGGAACCTCTGCCCTGCAATCCAGTGATTACGGGTACCTTCCTGGCAGAAGGTGTTTGGAGCGTGAGATATATATAAAGACTTAACTTGGACACCCTGACAAAGGCGGCTCGAAACTTAAAAGTAAATTGACAGAAACAATAAAAATCACTAAAAGGATCTAGAAACCCAACGGAAGAAGAAAAAAACCTGCAAATATCAGATAATTATAGAAAGAGAATAATGGGAGCACGAACATAAATAAGCCGGCGCGCATAAAAAAAGACAAATGTATGGAGTAGAAATTATGACAATAATTTAATCAATCATAATAATAACCCTGGTATATGACCGGTACTAAATAAAAAAGGCCAATAAATCACATTGTGGTACCAACGGTGCGCCCTTTCACAATAAAAGAAGCCCTGGCTAAAAGATAGGGATTCGTTTATTTTGCTCCTATCATCTTAGTAAACCGGCGCTACAAATTGATAATTAAATAAAGGAGTAAAATCGAAAATGCAGAGAGATTGTTGTTCAGAGAAAAATTTAAATAATATACATTTGCTCATTTTTAATGTTTCAAGTATTCGTTAGAGATATTGTTGGAATGAAGACCCTGAACTCTACTTGGTGTTCCTAATCTTTGCACAACTTCACACGGGGTCTGCATTATCAACATACAGGCAGTAATGGTCTTTGTGTCAGATGCAGTAAATGTGCTGCAGACAGATAATAAAATGGTGAGATCTCCTGCTTATGGGGGTTTGTAGGGATCATAATGAGATTATTAGCAATGCATTATCTTTATGTGCTGCATAAGGTCTGTGTATGGCAATTACAGCAACACCTTGTATCTGTATGTGCCGCATAATGCCTGCGTGTGGCAATTACAGCAACACCTTGTATCTGTATGTGCCGCATAATGCCTGCGTGTGGCAATTACAGCAACACCTTGTATCTGTATGTGCCGCATAATGCCTGTATATGGCAATTACAGTAACACCTTGTATCTGTATGTGTTGCATAATGTCTGTGTGTGGCAATTACAGCAACACCTTGTATCTGTACTGTACAGGGATTTACATTTATTATAACCCCCTGAATCTTATCCCTGTACAGCAGTGACTGACCCCACAGCTCTCCCTGTATTCTGACAAATCCCTGGCTGCTGGAATGCAACAATATTCTGTTTGATCTTTTTGTTACAGTGAGGGTGTTGGCTGCTATTTACAGCTGGTTTTAGCTCTCAAGGTGTCTGGAGAAAGATAAGACTGAATTTTGTTTCTACACGGGGGGGGGGGGGGGGTCACACATTAACGATGCTCAATTTACTTCAAATACGTCTGGATTCGGGAGTCCCTGAGCCAAAGAGGAGGAGCTGTGCAGCGTGGGAGAGAACGCAAGTAATATCTCCTAAAATAGAGGCTTCCAACAGCATCTCCCCAACTGTCTCACCCATTGTACAGCGCTACAGAATTTATTAGTGCTTTATAAATACTGGTAACTGTATTAGAGGGGGGGGGGTAAGTTTTAGTTTGAGTGTTCTTTTAATTAATCGCTCTGTATTGTATTCCTAGACGGGCAGGAGCGATGTAGGAGGTGCAGGAGCGATGTAGGAGGTGCAGGAGCGATGTAGGAGGTGCAGGAGCGATGTAGGAGGTGCAGGAGCGATGTAGGAGGTGCAGGAGCGATGTAGGAAGTGCAGGAGCGATGTAGGAAGTGCAGGAGCGATGTAGGAAGTGCAGGAGCGATGTAGGAAGTGCAGGAGCGATGTAGGAGGTGCAGGAAGGGGCAGGAGAGGTGCAGGTTGACTCCACTATCCACTTTTCTAAAGTAAGTAAAAAAAGTCTCACACTTAGAGGAGCGTCGCCCTAGGTGCTCGTTGTCCACGGTGTCGCACGTCCACTCCACTTTCTTATCGGGCTTCCTCTTCCTCAGCTTCAAGGTCAGAGACCGATGCTCCTGTATCAAGGAAACGAGAAGTCGGGTTATTGCTGATTATCAGTCCTGTGTGAGATAGAGATAACTCTATCCGTGACAGCTTCCTGAATTATGTCTCGACGCTGAATATCAACACGTAGAACAAAATTAGAGAAGTGGGTGTGGTGTCGCTAGAAGACTAGTGCAACGTGCCGACTCGGATTGGTAAAGCGCACAACAAATCCCTCATTATATGCACAGGTAACAAAATCTACAAGCACTAAAGTCCCATATAGCATCACTAAGGGCTCCGATCACTATATGGGACTTTTCATACTTGTGTACTGAGCTTCAGCATGTGTCGGTTTTCATAAACGGTCTTCACCCGTAGCAAAATGGGTTACACGGGTTATTAAGTACTTTAGCAGATGCCACCGGGACCTCTCAAACCCAAGGCACCAACAAGGAGCGAAGACAACCTCTGGTCAATGGCAGAAAGCACAAAAACAGCCAAGGGTCACATTTACACTGATATCAGGATAACCCTGTACCCGTGTTCTGCAGATACTGTTTGGCGCAGGTGGGCGTCCTACTAGGACAGTTGTTCCCAACCTGGGTCCTCAAGTACCCTTAACAGGCCAGGTTTGCAGGATATGTGAAGCACAGCACAGGTGATAGGATGCTCAGTGATTGCAGGATTCAGACTGCATTTTCCAAGGTGATCCTAAAATTGAGCCTGTTAGGGGGACCCTGAGGACCGCGGTTGGGGGCCACTGTACAAGGATTATCAGATCCGCCATGTATTCCTGCACACAGAATTTATTCATGCTGGTGGGCAGTGCATGGAAAATGACACCCCGCAGCATGTATAATCCATACCTTGCAGGTAAGGAATTAGAAAAAAAAAAATTCATGCCCTGGTTTCCTTCCTGCAGCATATGAATTATACTTGTTGCAGGGCAGCACTTTTCCCTGTGCTGCCCCTCTGTATGAAAAAGTAGTATGTCCAGAAAAACTGGCAATCCAATGCCCAACCAGCCTCACTGTACTCATTCCCAGGGTTTGTAACAAGATATGATAGATATATGGCAGATCTGATAGACTGGTGATCCAATCCATAAGGTTTTCCTGGACATAAAGCATGTTTGCATTTGGAGAGTCCATGAAAGGTGCTGCCCAGCTGCATCCTGACCTGATGCACTGCAGGATTCACCGGTCATTAACGATTTTATTTCTACCAGCAGCATATGAATTACACACATGGCAGGGCAGCACCATTCTTTGCAATGACCATTAATATGTATAAATTAAAACAAGTCGAGGAAAGCATGGTGGATCCCGCTGCTAGAGGGGGTGGAGGATGGGTGAGCCGGAGCCGCCTCTATGGATCTTGCTGGGATTTCACTGCAGAGTGAGGTTCCTGGATCAGCCATGCTTTCCTGGACACCTATAACTTATTCATGCTGTTGGGCAGTGCATGAAAAATGCCACCCCGCAGCATGTATAATCCATACGCTGCAGGTAGGAAATCAAAAAGGAATCCCTAGTGTCCTGCCTTGGTTTCCTTCCTGCAGCATATGAATTATACATGTTGCAGGGCAGCACTTTTCCCTGTGCTCTCCTCTGCGTGAAATAATAACATGTGGTCACAGGAAAACATGGCCGACCTGGCAATCTCACTGCAGAGCCATGGCTAGAAAAACACCTCGAAATCAGTAACACTCCTGTTTTGGGGAGTCAGAGGTGGAATGAGGCTCTGGAAAAGGGATGAGCAGCTTTTGGCACTCCAGCTCTTGTAGACCACCTTTCCCATGGTGCATTGGTGGCTGGGAGTGGAGCTGTCCACAGTACCTGCAGCAGCACCACACCTTGGCCAGCACTGCCCTAAGGCCCTATAGTAGGACAGTCGCCTGCTGATGACGCCACTGACCGGCTGAGTCTCGCTCTCGGTGGTCACGGTGCTGGAAGTGGCTCCTCCTCCCCCGGCCTGAACTGTGGATTCCGCCATAACACAAGGTCCAAACGATAAAAACACGGCAGTGGATCACAGAGATCTCCCCCCAGCGAGGATAGAAAGGATGACTTCTGGTCCAGGACGCTCCTTACTCAAACTTCCGGTCCTCTCGCTGGTGGATTAAAAGAATGATGGGGGTTTTGGTTTAGCTATCAATCCGCTGTCCGTGTCTCCGGTTCCGTTAGGAGAGATGGCTACATTCCCGATGTCATGGCAGGTGCAGCCTGCAGATAAGAGCATATGCCGAAAGCGCTTCCGCCCGAACTAAAGGGATAGTTGAAGGGGCGGGTTACAGAGCTGTCAAAGCTAGGAAATGCATTGCGTTCCAGCGCCAGCGAATGAAACGGCTACCTATGACACGTGCGTCTCACAAAGGACCAATCGGCATACGGTGTTACGCATTTCCAATCAAAACGCGGTTTGCTGCCACTGCGACAATCAGAGATAACTATACTTGATATGCGTTCCACGGGGATATTGGATTGAAAGTCACCTTTCAGTAGAGCGAGTTGAAACGCAAGAAGCTTGCGTTTCATCGGCAGCCAATCAGCACCCACCGCACCTAAATACTAGGAAGTGGTCTTGTTACCTTGGTTACAGCATCCCAATAGACTTTTTTGTAGGAAATGTAGAAAAGAGGGAGAGAAGAGACATGGGTGAGAACATTCCCTGATCTCAGTGAACACTGTAAAAACAGTCAATTGTGTGTGGTAGCCGCTCTGAATAAAATAGGAAATGTCTTTTTTTCGGTATTTAATCCCCTATGGCAGAATCCAGCGCCTTAAATCAAGTCACAGCCGGTGTTAATAATAGTATTAAGGGACTGTTCATAAATCACAGAAATTTCATGCACTTTCAGTGCTTTTTGTTTTGCTGTGTTTCGGCGCACTTCGCGATTCTATTTTACCTAAAGATACGGTGAATTCACCTCTTAGTGAATGAGGACTGAACCGTTGCAAATATATAAAAATAGTTAATGAATAAAGAGTATATAAAATATATATTTTTTTATATATTTGCTGAATGTAGAGTAATATTTTTTAACTGGTTTGTGTATGGCGCGTTTTAATAAGAAATTTAACGATTGGTACTTTGCTCCGGTGCCACTCACGTTTGCCTTGTATGTTTTAATAAGCAGGTGTACATTATTGGTAGAATACAGATTCGGATCGGAGGTGGAGGCGATGAGCTCCATGAGGAACGCAAATAGAAATTGAAAATATTGCTGGTGGACACTAAAGATGGCGTCCGGACCATAAAATAGGCTGGATGTCCTGAAGCCGTCGTGTGATGAATCCGATAATGTGACCAGAAGAGGACGTTACGACTCAGTCGTCAGGGAATGGAGTCCATTGGAACACATGGAGGATTGCAGAACGTGTCTGGAGATGGTGTCAAGGCATTAGGACTATAGAAGACTGTATGGACACATTACGTTTCATCTTTCTTTTTTTTAGAAAAGGATTTTACCAGGAAGGATACGTTGAGATTTCTCTCGTTTTCAAGTATGTCCTGGGGGGTGAAAATGTACCGTTAGGTGTCTTGCCCAAGGACACTTACTGGAGAGGTGCTCTTGCTGGAATCAAACCCATGTCTCCACAGGCTCTCTCCACCCAGAGCAGTGATGTTACCTCATTCAGACGAAACGAGTCGTATGAGCATTTTCCCCTTATTGCTTTTTTATCTATATATTTTTGCACAAAATAGAATTGTGTAATAAGTTGTATTGGCAGTTATGGGTTTATTTTAAAAGGCCTTTGTGTAAATACCGGCCGCCACTCTCAGAGGTTCAGCCACTGACCTGGAGGTGATTCCGGGCGTTCCTGAGCGATGCCCACTGTTTCCTAAACAAGAGGAGCGGAGAATTTTTAATTTTGATAGGCTTATTGTGTACACTAATTCTGTGAGCGCATTTTAAGACAGGGATATATATATATATATATATAAATAAATAATGTGTGTTTGGTGTCAATCAGTGTTATGCGATATTTGTGTTTTCTTATATAGTGGTCCCCAATTTTCTTTTGTTATTTACCTGTATGTGGATGAGGAAGAAGAGTCGTCTAAGGAGACCACTATTGAGATACAAAATAATGTTTTAGAAAAACTGTAAATAATAATTTTTTTTTATTAAGTTTGCAAGTTATGCAATTTGTTTGTATTGAGCTCATTATTCAATGGTATGTGCCGGTGGAGCAGCTTCCTTCAGTGCACAGCACCATGCTCACTCAGATCGCCAAGGGAACATGTTCCCATGACTCCCCATGAGAGAGGTGGCTCTGCGCCCCCTCATATCAGCAACAAGCAGCTCTCCGCATCCACCGGTTCCCTGGGTTTGAGCAACCAGTGTGTGCGAACTGGCTGAACTCCACCACTGGTCATACAGATACACGTTCCTTCCATGCAGGAGATTTCATCCTCCACATGGCAGCTCAAGCATAGAGTTCAACAATTCCACGATCGGGGTAACCACGGCTTTTTACTTCTGGCTCCAAACTCTGAACTTATAATGTCCTTGTGTAACGGATGTCAGGATAGCCAGCACACCGGGCTAAAGAGGAAACGAGGATACACCAGAGGACACCTGAAAACTAACAAAATAAAAATAGCTCCATGTAAGGTCCAGGCTACACAGAAACGTAGGGAGCACAGGCCTACGTCAAGGGTAAGGGAGAAATACAATAATGATATAACAAGCTAAAGGTCGAGGATTGGAGATAAATGAGAAACTGAGAACGAGCTGAAGTTAACAAGCAGCAAAAAACAGCAATAAAAAAACAACAGAGAGCGTGTAAGGAGCGGTCCTATATACCGGTCATCGTTCACCGTTTTATCCCTGGCGATAGAATCTACATAATGACGCACATTAAAATGACCCAAGTCCAGATAAGGGTCACGTGATTGATGCAAGTATGGACATTTATTACCTAAAGACAAACATTGCAAAACTTCAGTACAGGCTCTCAGGTGACAAAGTGCCCCAATTTTTTGCACATTATCCAAATGACGTTTCAGCTGAAAGCCACCCTTTGCCAAGCCCAAATAACAGTGCAGTCCCCCAAAAATATGCTCCCCCCCCCCTCTTCTTAAAGTTACACTGAAAATCTTCAGGTCGCACAAGGAAACAATTCTCCCACAAGGTCAGCTATAATGTATGTAACATTAATTATATATATAATATATATATATATATACACACACACACACACACACTCCTACATCTCTACACACGGGACGAACAAACTGAAGTAATCAGACAGAGCGAACAACAGCTCTGTTAAGAAAAATTAATTTATATAGGATAGAAAGTAATCTGCAACTCTGGAACTTCATTATTATTATTCTTTATTTATAAAGCGCCAGCATATTCCGCAGCGCTGTACAATAGGCACAGTATAGACAGGGTTACAATACAATACATTGAACAACATTTGACAAACAGTACAGGAGGAGATGAGGCCCTATTCCCGTAGGAACTCACAATCTGGGAGGGTTGGGGTTGGAAACAGGAGGAGAGGACTGCAAGGTGAGAGTGATTGATGGTTGCGTCAGTGAGTTGGGTGGTAGGCTTCCCTAAATAGGAATGTTTTCAGGGAGCGTTTGAAGGAAGAGACGTTAGGGGAAAGTCTGACAGTACGAGGGAGAGCGTTCCAGAGAGTGGGGGCTGCGCGTGAGAAATCCTGCAGTCTATCATGGGAAGAGGTGATGCGGGGAGAAGCTAGGCGCAGGTCACTGTTTGACCTTAGGGAGCGGGCTGGGGTGTATTTGGTGATTAGTGAGGACAGGTAGTGGGGAGCTGAGTTAGTGAGGGTTTTGTAGGTCAGGATAAGGATTTTGAACTTAATTCTGCAGTGGATGGGGAGCCAGTGAAGGGACTCGCAGAGGGGAGCGGCAGAGACAGACCGGCGGGTGAGGTGAATTAGCCTGGCGGAGGTGTTCAGGATGGATTGTAGGGGGGAGAGGCGGGACATCAACCTTTATAAATGTTTGCGTAGAACTGAAACGTCAGTTATTTAATAAATTTTGATACTTTGATGAAGTTCCCGGTGTTGCGGATTGCTTTCTATTTATATTTTACACGACTGAAGCCTGTGCTGGACAGAGTATTTTATTTTAACTGCTGGAGTGCGGGGCTCCTCTTCATTATATATATTCTAAATAAAAAATAATTACAATGACCAGAATGAATCACAGAGCTCTGCAAAATATATATATATATTATTTGTTTATTTTCCCATTTTGAACATACCATTTGACTCTCACTTTTTACGACATCTAATACCCCCATCCATGTGACCCTTAATGTCCTAATGTTCAATTCTAGGAACTGATCAGTAAGCATCCAGACCTGAGGAAGAGAGGATATACCGTATTTTTCGCTCATAAGACGCACTTTTCTCCCCCCCAAAAAGTGGGGGGAAAAGTGGGTGCGTCTTATGGAGCGAATGCCCCATGATATGCCTCAGCTCACCTGCCGCCGCCGCGTTCGGCTCCCTCTGAGCGTGCGTCCGGCGGCAAGGAGCTTGGGCACTCGCCTGGGGGAGCCACGTGACCGCGATCTCGCGATATCGCGGTCACGTGGCTCCCCCAGGCGAGTGCCCAAGCTTCCTGCCGCCGGACGCACGCTCAGAGGGAGCCTAACGCGGTGGCGGCAGGTGAGCTGGGGCATATCCATGAGCTGCAGGGGCATATCCATGAGCTGCTGGGGCATATCCATGAGCGAGCTGGGGCATATCCATGAGCGAGCTGGGGCATATCCATGAGCAAGCTGGGGCATATCCATGAGCAAGCTGGGGCATATCCATGAGCTGCTGGGGCAAATCCATGTGTGAGCTGGGGCAAATCCATGAGTGAGCTGGGGCAAATCCATGAGTGAGCTGGGGCAAATCCATGTGTGAGCTGGGGCAAATCCATGTGTGAGCTGGGGCAAATCCATGTGTGAGCTGGGGCAAATCCATGAGTGAGCTGGGGCAAATCCATGTGCTGGGGCATATCCATGTGTTGGGGCAATATCCATGAGCTGGGGCATTATCCATGTGCTGAGGCATATCCATGTGCTGAGGCATATCCATAAATTGGGGGGCATATCCATAAATTGGGGCAAATCCATGTGCTGAGGCATATCCATAAGTTGGGGGGCATATCCATAAATTGGGGCAAATCCATGTGCTGGGGCATATCCATACGTTGGGGGGCAAATCCATGTGCTGGGGCAAATCCATGTGCTGGGGCATATCCATAAACTGGGGGGCATATCCATGAGCTGGGGGACAGTATCCATGAGCTGGGGGACAGTATCCATGAGCTGGGGCAGTATCCATGAGCTGGGGGACAGTATCCATGAGCTGGGGGCATTATCCATGAGCTGGGGGACAGTATCCATGAGCTGGGGGACAGTATCCATGAGCTGGGGGACAGTATCCATGAGCTGGGAGGCAATATCCATGAGCTGGGGGACAGTATCCATGAGCTGGGGGCAGTATCCATGAGCTGGGGGACAGTATCCATGAGCTGGGAGGCAGTATCCATGAGCTGGGGACAGTATCCATGAGCTATGGGGCAGTATCCATGAGCTGGGGCAGTATATCCATGAGAGGAGCTGGGGCAATATCCATTATTACACTATTTGATTTCAGAATATTTATTTTCCGGTTTTCCTCCTCTAAAAACTAGGTGCGTCTTATGGAGCGAAAAATACGGTACTCTCGAAAGCTTGTCTTTTAAATGTAACGTTAGTCCAATAAAAAAGGCATCACTACGTACGGCTATACTCGTGATTTTGGCATCTGGACTAACACGAATATATATATATATATATATACACACACATAATAAAACAAGTATGACCAAAGTGTACACCAGTGCTTCATAGCAAAAAATATAAATATGAAAATTTTAAACACCACAATGACCAAAGTCACAGAGCTCTGCAAAAAAAATAAATTATATATATAATATATATATACACACACACACAATAAAAGAAGTGTGAACAATAGTGCTCCACGGCAAAAATATATAAATATGAAAAATAATAAAAAAAAAAACACAATGAGCGGAGTGAATCACAAACCCCTTCAGCAAATTGTGTATTGTGAAACACCTCAGCAATTAATGTAAAATCGCAAGTAAACGTACGTGAACACCCACAGCCGTGCAGCCAGATATCCTTTTATTAAGATATATTTCATTATTTACACTTTACATACATCAGCTTTCATTGCAGTCAGGTAAAAAAAAAAAAAAAAAAAAAAAGATCACCACACTTATACAGTAGGGCTGTGCAATTAATTGCAATCGCAATCGAATCGCGATTTCCGACCCTGCAATTTCTAAATCGCATAAGGCTGCAATTTTCGGCTCCCTGTTAACTTCCGGCGGCATGGTGCTTTGGACGCTCGCAGGGGGAACCACGTGACGAGCCGCGTTCTCGCGGCTCGTCACATGGTTCCCCCAGGCGAGCGCCCAAGCTCCATGCCGCCGGAAGTTAACAGGGAGCCGAACACGTGGCGCACAGAGGTGAGCTGGGGCAGTATATCCATGTGCTGGGGCAGTATTTCCATGTGCTGGGGCAGTATTTCCATGTGCTGGGGCAGTATTTCCATGTGCTGGGGCAGTATTTCCATGTGCTGGGGCAGTATATCCATGAGCTGGGGCAGTATATCCATGAGCTGGGGCAGTATATCCATGAGCTGGGGCAGTATATCCATGTGCTGAATACATTTAGAATGTATGTAACATGTTTGAAAAAGCAAAAACAATTGGCTAAATCGCAAATAAAATCGCAATATTCATTCAAGAAATCGCAATATGATTATTTTGTCAATATTGCACAGCCCTATTATACAGGATACCAATTATATCCATTGATTAGTAAAATGTATCACTGCATTACTAATTCAGTAAAACCTGCGATGTGCTGTGACGGGGTGTGAGGACCTGGCTTTCTGTCCGCCAGTCTCGAATGAGGGACGACTGAAAAAAAGTGAAATCTTTCTCCCATTTTTTCCGGCCTCATGAGAATATCATAGCCAGATTTCAGATCGTTTTGAGTTGCTGGATCTTTGGCTTGTTCCAAAAGGATCTTTAGACGGATATCAATGCCCATGTTGCGCAGGAATTCCCTCTGGGTGATGGGCCCCACCGAGGCCGCAGTGTCTCCAATTAATCTTTTCAGGAACTTGAAGTCAACGTCCGCCGTCAGATCAGCCATTCCTGGGTCTGTGAGCTCATTGTGGAGCTGGTGGGCTTGGAATCCTCTGAATGTGTCAGTTTTATCACCGTAGTGGCCATAGTCGGCAATGAGAGCAGCTCCTCCATAGCTGCTAATTTGCTGGGCAAGCTTCTGGATGATGACGGCGGCACTGGGACACACTTCCACGTGATCCCTTTTCTCGTCCTCCTCAATGAAGGTGCTTGCCACAAGTGGGGTGCTGGACCCAAGAACATATCTCAGTTTATCAGGAACCTCTGGGTCAATGTCAATCAAGACTTCCCTCCATCCTTCTTGGGTCTTCTGCAACTTATGGACAGGTAAGACATCGAAGAATTCGTGCGCTATGAAAAAAGTGAAACCAGATGGCACATCTTCCACGTTTTGGTACCAGAATATCGGAAGTCCAGCTTTGGTAGCTGCTTTCATATATACGGGAGATGCTTCGTCTTCCGACGGCTTGATGTTCTTTCCGGTCAACGTCATGGCCTGGACTTGGCTGAGCGTCGGACTCACTTCCACCAGATGCACGGAGATCTTACACATGTTCAGTAAATGCTTAAACTGGCCAAAGACTCTCAACATGTCGCTGGTCAAGGTACCGCGACCGGGCCCCAGTTCGACCAACTGGATGTCCTTTGGCCTACCGGCGGCTAGCCATTCACTGACGCACCAGATGCCCAGGAGCTCGCCGAAGATCTGGCTTATTTCGGGGGAGGTAATGAAGTCCCCGTGCTCTCCCAGCACGTCGCGGTGCATGTAGTAGCCCTTTACAGGGTTTGTTAAGACTTGCCTCATGTATTCTGCAACAGTGATGGGGCCCGACGCCTTAATGTTCAAGGTGAAGTGTTTCAGAAGCGAGGCGCCATCTTGCTGGTTTATGTTCTGGAGGCACAGGTCCCTACAGGGGTGACAGGCAACAGGGACTCGTCTTCTGGGTGGAAAACTCCTTCCCAGGCCTAGAAGCCTGGTGACAAGTTTATTCATTCTCTGTAATTGAGTGTCAAACCCGGAAATAAGTGGAGCACATGTTGCCTGGGAATAAACGTCTCCTGTCTCACCTGGAGCAAACAACCAATGAAAGAGGAGCAGACACAGAGTAAGAGATTTATACCAGAGGTGTGAGGAACCTTTGGCCTGCAGGATAGATTGAGCTAGTGCGTTCCAGTGCCAGCGAATCACATTTTATTATATTCCGACCGTGCGTTCCAATGGCGACCAATCAATAAAGGCCGTATAACGCCTTATCCTCAGCACGCAATGGGAATTCGCCTTACATTTCTGTCATTCAAAAAATAACCAATCGGAGTTCTGAAAGTCAAAGGACTGCCAATGAGCTCGCGCGACGTCGCATTTGGAACGCATTATTGATGCGTTTCACCCCTACCCAATCGGCACCCGCCACACCGGAACGCTGGGAGAGGGTGGTAGGTTGCCATGGGGACGGCGTCCAGGTCTCTGTATCCGGCGGAAGCCAAAACAAAAAACAGGGAGGGAGGGAGGAAGGAAGGAGGAAATCCTGAAAGAGGAAGAGAGAGAGGAGAAGACTTGGGAGAGAAAGGGGCGACGATGCACGTGACCCCAGGGACTGGTATGTGTTTTAGTGACGTCAACACATCAATATTACATCATGTTATCACACAGGAGTGTCCTGGGTGATGTATGTGCATCTATATTACGTCATCACTCCATTCCCTCGCATGTTTATGCATGAGCTGGATGTAAACACACCTGATAGATTTCCCAGACTCTCTTTTTTTATCTTGCCTAGTGACCTCATCACATGGTAATTACTGCAGGATCCTGTCACTCTACCCCCTCCAGAATCTGTGGCCTATGTTTCCCATCATGTTCATGCAGCCATGACTGACCTGATGGGTAACATGTGGCATGTTTTATGCCTGTACTATATGTTTCCATAATTTCCCCTGCATCTAGATTAGCGTTGCCAGACCGCCCATGTTTCCCTGAACACTTGTTACAATTTCATACAGGGGCAGTGCATGAAAAACGCCACCTGCAGCATGTAAAATCCATATGCTGCTGGCAAGAAATCACAGAAGAATCCCAGGTGACCTATCTTGATTTCCTTCCTGCAGCATATGAATTATACATGTTGCACGGCAGCACTTTTCCCAGTGCTTCCCTCTGTGTGAAATAGTAATATGTGTCCAGGAAAACATGATAGATCTGGCAATCCTAACCTATTCATACACCACAAGGGGAAACCGGATGGTCCACAGCTGATCCAGAGTCTCAGATTAATTAACCCAGCTCTCAGTAACATCGTCAGATTGATTTTTCCAATGCTTAGTGACCTCAATTGCCATCTCTTTTCATGCAGGTACAATGACGACACCAGTGTGACATCAAAAATGACGTCTTATAATTGGCCGAGAAGACGGAGTACAGGGTCAAGTGCGAAGCTCTTGGTTGATGTGCGTATGCAACTTTTTACGATCGTAACAATATTACTAATGCTTCTTATTAAATGGGAGGGGGTATAATAAATATATATGAACATGGAGTAACTTGAAAGAGGTGATACAGGAGGAATGGCGGCCTCTTCCCATGGGATCTTACAACCTCAAAGGGAAAGCGGAATGTGGAGACGAGGGAATGTTGTGCGCGCTGTTCTGATGTGTCAAGGTAGTTGTGTGTCGTTGATAAGCTTACCTGAATAGTCATCTTTTAGACCGTGATCATAAAAGTATGAGCAATCATACAAAAAATTCCAGCTTGGGCACCATCTGTGGTCAGTAATTGGAGAGAGGTCCTTGCTCCACGACCCTATAACCGTAGTATAGATAAAAATTCCAGTAGACCAAGATATTAAATCAAGTGGATTTATTCCATCACCAGCAAAAAATGACAATGGTTCGACCAAGTCTTGACAAAGACCGGTTGGTCGAAACATCGTAATTTTTTGCTGGTGATGGAAAAAATCCACTTGATTTAGGCTAGGGTCAGACGAGCGTGATTTCTACGGACTGTACGTCTGTGCACATGGACGTACGTTCGTACGGAAGACGCAGTAGTGGCCACACAGTCCGTTTATTCACTGATGTATATTTTGACGGATGTAGGAGGGAAAATAAATTAAAAAGCAAAACCATTTTGTCCGTGAAAAATGCTGGACGTATAAATGCAGTCCGTCTGACCACGTTCCATCACTCACACACAAAGCTATGCAGACGTTGCGGACGCAGCGCACTTTGTGCGGCCGTTCTAGGAGTTGTACGTTCTTGCCTGCCTTGCGTCCGTGGGCCGCGGCCGTTGTGCGTCCGCAGTTCAGTGCGGACGTACTTCATGTAACGGGCTCCAATGGGCTTTCTGTCATGCTATCACGGACGTACTTTTAGGCGCAATCACGGACGTGAACACTACGCTCGTCTGACACCAGCCTTAATATCTTGGTCTACTGGAATTTTTTTGATACTACTTCATAAAAGTATGTTAGGTTACCGCATTATGGGGATATAGAAACGTTAAGGTGAATTTATTATTCATTTTTATTTATAAAGCGCCAGCATATGCCACAGCGCTGTACAATGAGCACAATATAGACAGGGTTACAATACATTGAACAACATTTTGACAAACCAGTACAAGGGGTTATTTGCAAACTGCCAGTGTTGCAGCACGGACAAACTTCGGCATCGCACAAAACTAGAATCCAAAGAGTGCCAGGCATGCTGCATTGTGAAGCTTCTCCTGTTGCTCTTTGGGTTTTAGTCCTGTGAAATGTCAGCATTTGTTGGCGCTGCAATAATCCTTTCTACTGTACTAATGTTTGACAAGGCGCTTCACAATATAAATTGGGGTAAGTAAGACACCAAAATGATAAAGGCAGAAAGAAGAGGCGCAGAGGGCTCTGGTGGGGAGAAGAGATCAGTATTATTGAGGGTTAAAGGGTTCCTAATTATTATTTATGTCCTTTTATTTTGAATTGTGATACGTTTCTTTATAAACAAAAAATTAAGCAAAATATTACTCAGAAGATAAACAATAATATTTATATGGGTGCTGTCTACCAAGAGGTAAGGAGCATCCAAGAAAATATGATAATGTAAATAACAAGAATATTGTCGTAATATCGGCAAGGTTTAAAATGTCCCATTACGATTGCTGAAACAGTCTCTGGGTAAAGGGTGTTGTACATCAAATATAACATAAATACACATAACATGCTCTCACTTTCTCTGCTGCCGTGTTTTGATAGCTGACCTGTCCAGCATGAGAGGAAACCTTTCACTGTTACTGCATGCCCCTCCTTCCTCCGACTTTGCTCCTTGTGCAGATCTATTCTCTTCTTGAAACTCGGCCCTTAAAAAGGTGATAAACTTGTATCCATAGAGCTTGCAAAATAGCAATAGGATCGAAGGCAGGGGTGTGTTTTTTGCAAAGGCCTGTGCCTGAGGCAGGAGATTGGGATGGGGGGGGGGTCATTTTTCCCCAAATATACTTTGTATTCGAGGTTGTGTAGGTGTATAAAAGAGCTGCAAAGCAATAAAACTTGCAGTAAAGAGTCTCTGAAGCAGGGCTCAACAACCATGGCCTTGTAGATGTAGTGGAACTACATTTCCCTTGAGGATCAGCCAATCTAATGAATAACCGAGCATCATGGGAGATGTAGTTCCCTTGCTTTAAACAGCAGTAAATGTAGTGTGACGTGCTCGCTGTAAATCAGATTCATTGCTTTTGTTCTAAATCACATTTTCGTTGGAATAATTGTCCCTGTTAGATCGGGACTATTATCATGTTTATGTAGATATTCTTCTTTATAATATTAGCTGCGGCAGAATTTGGAGATCCTAGCCTTAAAATTGCCCCTGGATTAAAGTCTTGTTCTCTGAGGTTTTTTTTGCTTTTAGACCACTTTTACCTTTTAGTAGTCAAACTTCAAACTCACGAGAGAGTGAAGGGGTCCACATGTGTGGTGAGGTACTAAACTCAGATCTGGGGATCCACTGAGTATAGGATTGGGGGTGTGGGCAGATCCATTGGGCTCCCGGGGTATGTGATTCCAGTGCTTGTGGACCCCTGACTGGCTAACTGTTTATTTTTTGTGTGTAACCCCCCCCCCCCCCTGCTCCCTTACCTCTCATTCCCATCACACACAGACAGCTGCTTGCACTATCCACATAGAGCCTTTATCACACATTCCTGGTTTTCAGGATTTTTTGGTAGTTGTATAAAGTGCTGTAGTAGTAGGACAATTATCCTATGGGCACGGCCGTCTGTTCCTAATGGATCATTATATATAACATCTCACGTTTGTGCTGCCCCATTGTAAAGCGCTGGGGAATCTGTTGGCTCTATATTAGTAACTGTATCTGATGTAGTTTTCTGCGCCACCAAACAGACCCGAGATTAGGAATTTGCAGTTGCTGCTCTTCTTATGCTCATCTAATCTATAGAAACTAAGTGTGGGGTAAATACATAGAATTAACATATTACTTATCTTATTTTTCTTGTTATGCCTAAATAGATTTTAAAGAGGACAATACCTCTAACCATGAAGTGTCCTTATTGTGTTTGTGATATCTTACATGTGCTTTGTTTTCTCTTGTTTATTTAGTTAAGAAAATATTCTCCTCCTATATGTGTCACTGGGTGCATCCATTGTGTGATATTTTCCTCTATATGTGTCACTGGGCGCATCCATTGTGTGATATTTTCCTCTATATGTGTCACTGGGTGCATCCATTGTGTGATATTTTCCTCTATATGTGTAACTGGGTGCATCCATTGTGTGATATTTTCCTCTATATGTGTCACTGGGACTGGGTGCATCCATTGTGTGATATTTTCCTCTATATGTGTCACTGGGTGCATCCATTGTGTGATATTTTCCTCTATATGTGTCACTGGGCGCATCCATTGTGTGATATTTTCCTCTATATGTGTCACTGGGTGCATCCATTGTGTGATATTTTCCGCTATGTGTCACTGGGCGCATCCATTGTGTTATATTTTCCTCTATATGTGTAACTGGGTGCATCCATTGTGTGATATTTTCCTCTATATGTATCACTGGGCGCATCCATTGTGTGATATTTTCCTCTATATGTATCACTGGGCGCATCCATTGTGTGATATTTTCCTCTATATGTGTAACTGGGTGCATCCATTGTGTGATATTTTCCTCTATATGTGTCACTGGGTGCATCCATTGTGTGATATTTTCCGCTATGTGTCACTGGGTGCATCCATTGTGTGATTTTTGTGTTGTAAACTGCCCCCCCCCCTCCCCGTATCTTTCCATCACTTGCTCCTCTCTGTGTGGCTTTGGCCATAGAATGGAATCTATGGGTCAATCATTGACTCCCATCATTGTATTGTGTGGGATTTATTCAAAGGACATCACTGGGGGTAGATTAGAAGTCTTTTAAACTCCATGTCTAATCTCATTATCTGAAGTAGCAAGGAGAACAATAGACCTCCTGCAACCTTATCTAAGCATTCCCTCTTCCACTTCATTAACTATTAAATAACATAAATTAATTAAAGAAGAGCCACAAATCAAAGCTTATGGTACATGTTGCATCATGGGGGAAAATACAGAAAATGGAAGCAGGAGATAGAAAAAACAGCACCAGCATGTGTTTTATAATGTGTTTTTATTTGTAATGCACAAGTGATCTGGTTACAGTTTATGTAATGTTTAGTGTCCCTTTTAACCCGGTGTTTTCTCCGTGGAGGTTATGGACTTTGAGGCTGCCAGTGTTTCATGACGAAGAGTCCGACAGCTTCCTGAAACGCAGCTTCTTCAGGCCGGCCGCCACATGGCTTCTATGAGAACTCATTGGTACCCAAGCAGCACCAGTAACATCTGGAGTGTCTGCTGAACGCGCTGCCATGTGATATAATTGGTTTTAATGACCCTCAGTTCTGCAGCTCTTTGATTCTGTCACCTTGATGAAAGTGCCGTAACATGCTGAGAGCAGCCACAGCCGTATAACCCCCCTAATGTGCAGTGTATGACTCAATCACAAGGCGCCACAGCCATTAAACGCCCGGTAATATGTGTTTTGACGTGCAGTACTTATTCATTTACATTCCTCCTCCGACTTTAAAGCCTTGTCCTGAATACCTGTATTATAAGCACATCCGTATCTCCTGAAATCACCCAGAAATGATCGTAAACACTCTGCCCACAGCCATGCGCTCAGGACGCACGCATTCCTCCATGTCACACCGGTGTGCGGCATGTAAAATCTCAAACAATGAATTTTTATTATTTTCTGTCAATTTATTCCTTTTTATTCCCTTTGTACTTTTATTTCTCTTTGTATTCTTCTGCTTTTTTATTTCTTATTCTTACTTATAGCATCATTCTTTCTTCTGGTTCTATTTGCTTTGTCCTCTCCAGCGCTTCATTCATTTTTTGCTTTTTCTTGTTATCTCTTTTTTTTTTTCCTCATTTCTCCCCCTCTCTCTCCCCCTCTCTCTCTCCCTCTCTCTCTCTCTCCCTCTCCCTCTCTCTCCCTCTCCCTCTCTCTCTGTCTCCGTCTCTCTCTTCTTCTCTCTCCATCTCTCTCTCCATCTCTCTCTCTCTCCCTCTCTCTCTCCCTCTCTCTCCCTCTCTCTCTCCCTCTCTCTCCTCTCTCTCCCTCTCTCCTCTCCCTCCCTCTCCTCCCTCTCCCTCCCTCTCTCTCCCTCTCTCTCCCTCTCTCTCCCTCTCTCTCCCTCTCTCTCCCTCTCTCTCCCTCTCTCTCCCTCTCTCTCCCTCTCTCTCCCTCTCTCTCCCTCTCTCTCCCTCTCTCTCCCTCTCTCTCCCTCTCTCTCCCTCTCTCTCTCTCCGTCTCTCTCTCTCTCTCTCCGTCTCCTCTCTCTCTCTCTCTCTCCCTCTCTCCGTCTCTCTCTCTCTCTCTCTCTCTCCCTCTCTCCGTCTCTCCGTCTCTCTCTCGCTCTCGCTCTTCCCCCCCCCCTCATTCGGGCTCTGCCCGAGGCCCCTGGCATAGGAGGGGGCCCAATGAGGACTCCCTAAAACTTGGTCAGGCCTGCCCTTTCAGTGGGAACCCACATCACCACAGGTGTAAAGTTCATGTGGAATTCGTATCAGCAGCCAACTGTATATCTATCTGCCCCGCTGGGTATCACTATACCAGCCCCTCTATACCCACCATACCAGCCCCTCTATACCAGCCCCTCTATACCAGCCCCTCTATACCAGCCCCTCTATACCAGCCTGTAAGTCGTGACTGTGACAATATCTTAATTTTGAAAAATGTTATGGAGAAATAAATTATGTATTTCAACAATGTACATTTGGGCAGTGCTTGCGTGCAGGCAGGAGCAAGGGGGACCCATGATCTCCTATTGCCCGGGGGGGGGGGGCTCTCTCCCTCTCTTCTCCCCTCCCTCGTTGTTTAACCCTTTTCTTACATATGTTTGATATAGAATGTTTTCTTTATCAGCACTTCATTCAAACCCTTTCTTTTCACCTGGAGCTTTAATAAAGAGCCCAGTTAGCAGTGAACCCCCATTATAATTTGGAGTGCAGCTCTCGTTAACCCTTTGTATGCTGGCTGTGTAACTTTTTGATGCCAGCGATCGGAGTCAGCATGGCAGGCAGTCTCTGGCAGAGCACATTGGCCTTGCGTGTCTGATTGTGAATGGTGAGCGAGCGGCTCCTCCCTGGGGGTAGTCTTTCTTTCTTTCTTTCTTTCCTCGCTCTCACTTGTGCTCTTGTAACCTAATACTTTTTCAGCTGACTTCCTGAGTGGGACTGGTCGAGCGCAGGGTAAGGAGAGGGGACATATGGAGGGATGCAGGGAACCCAGCGGAGCCTCATTATGTGACTGCCAGGGGATTAAAGCCTGATGTGAGGGACAGGACCACACTTTAACAGAGTTTTATAACTTTGAGCACCTGGAGCCTGTGAGCTTACCTGATCTGTCACTCCTGTCTGTCACTTCCTCTGCCCCCATTTAATCAGGTCACTGCCCTGCACATGTTTCTCCAGTTGCTGATCATTTGCCCCATCTTGTTCGCATTTGGCAGCACTTGTTGCCCCTTGCCGTCTCATTCTGCCTCTCCGTGCCGTCTCTTTCTGCCTCTCCGTGCCGTCTCATTCTGCCTCTCCGTGCCGTCTCATTCTGCCTCTCCGTGCCGTCTCATTCTGCCTCTCCGTGCCGTCTCATTCTGCCTCTCCGTGCCGTCTCTTTCTGCCTCTCCGTGCCGTCTCTTTCTGCCTCTCCGTGCCGTCTCTTTCTGCCTCTCCGTGCCGTCTCTTTCTGCCTCTCCGTGCCGTCTCTTTCTGCCTCTCCGTGCCGTCTCTTTCTGCCTCTCCGTGCCGTCTCTTTCTGCCTCTCCGTGCCGTCTCTTTCTGCCTCTCCGTGCCGTCTCTTTCTGCCTCTCCGTGCCGTCTCATTCTGCCTCTCCGTGCCGTCTCATTCTGCCTCTCCGTGCCGTCTCATTCTGCCTCTCCGTGCCGTCTCTTTCTGCCTCTCCGTGCCGTCTCTTTCTGCCTCTCCGTGCCGTCTCTTTCTGCCTCTCCGTGCCGTCTCTTTCTGCCTCTCCGTGCCGTCTCTTTCTGCCTCTCCGTGCCGTCTCTTTCTGCCTCTCCGTGCCGTCTCTTTCTGCCTCTCCGTGCCGTCTCTTTCTGCCTCTCCGTGCCGTCTCTTTCTGCCTCTCCGTGCCGTCTCTTTCTGCCTCTCCGTGCCGTCTCTTTCTGCCTCTCCGTGCCGTCTCTTTCTGCCTCTCCGTGCCGTCTCTTTCTGCCTCTCCGTGCCGTCTCTTTCTGCCTCTCCGTGCCGTCTCTTTCTGCCTCTCCGTGCCGTCTCTTTCTGCCTCTCCGTGCCGTCTCTTTCTCATTCCTTTCTCACTTTCAATCTAACTTTTTCTCTTGCATTCTTTGTCTCGCGCGCTCTCGTTCGCCCTCTCGCACACTCTCGTTCGCCCTCTCGCACACTCTCGTTCGCCCTCTCGCACACTCTCGTTCGCCCTCTCGCACACTCTCGTTCGCCCTCTCGCACACTCTCGTTCGCCCTCTCGCACACTCTCGTTCGCCCTCTCGCACGCTCACTCGCACACTCTTTTGTTTCCCTACCCCTCTGGCACTCTCTTTTGTTTCCCTCCCCCTCTGGCACTCTCTTTTGTTTCCCTCCCCCTCTGGCATTCTCTTTTGTTTCCCTCCCCCTCTGGCATTCTCTTTTGTTTCCCTCCCCCTCTGGCATTCTCTTTTGTTTCCCTCCCCCTCTGGAACTCTCTCTCGTACTCTCTCGTACTCTCTCGTACTCTCTCGTACTCTCTCGTACTCTCTCGTACTCTCTCGTACTCTCTCGTACTCTTTCTCGCACTTGCTCTCTCTCTTGCGTTCGCCCCCCCTCTGTCGCTCTCTCTCGCCCCCCCTCTGTCGCTCTCTCTCGCCCCCCCTCTGTCGCTCTCTCTCGCCCCCCCCTCTGGTGCTCTCTCTCGCCCCCCCTCTGGTGCTCTCTCTCGCCCCCCTCTGGTGCTCTCTCTCGCCCCCCTCTGGTGCTCTCTCTCGCCCCCCCTCTGGTGCTCTCTCTCGCCCCCCTCTGGTGCTCTCTCCCGCCCCTCTGGTGCTCTCTCTCGTCCCCCCTCTGGCGCACTCTCTCTCTCGCCCCCCCCTCTGTCGCTCTCTCTCGCCGCCCCCTCTGTCGCTCTCTCTCGCCGCCCCCCCTCTGTCGCTCTCTCTCGCCGCCCCCCCTCTGTCGCTCTCTCTCGCCGCCCCCTCTGTCGCTCTTCGCCCCCCCCCCTCTGTCGCTCTATCGCCCCCCCCCCTCTGTCGCTCTCTCCGCCCCCTCTGGCGCTCTCCTCCCCCCCCCCCTCTGGCGCTCTCCTCCCCCCCCCCCCCTCTGGCGCTCTCCTCCCCCCCCCCTCTGGCGCTCTCCCCCCCCCCCTCTGGCGCTCTCCCCCCCCCCCCCCTCTGGCGCTCCCCCCCCCCCTCTGGCGCTCTCTCCCCCCCTCTGGCGCTCTCTCTCCCTCTTATTTGCTTTTAAATGTAGTTTTCTCCCCTGCTCCACCTGACCTCTGCTCATTCCATGTCACCCTGTGTTTGCCCTGTGTGTCGCCCTGTGTTTAGATGTTGGCCTCTGCCTCTAATCTTGTTTGTTTGCAATTTTCATCCAGTAATCCCCTAATTAATAGAGACAGACTCTAATCTGCTGGGAGGGGGGGGGGCATGTGACAGCACAGGAAGGCATGGGAAAACACAGATAATGAAGGGGGAGTATGGAGCCGGCCAGGCTGAGCCGGAGGTGGAGGGCAGAGGTGAAGGATATGAGAATGGGGAAATGGCTAAATAATATTAGGGTGAATGCTGCAAACAGAGGACAAGGACAACAAGGGACCAGGCGGCACTGTCATTATTTAACCCTTAACAGATCTTTTTCCTGTTGCAAGCTCAGACACTGGTTCATTTTCTTTCCCCTGTTAACCTGAAACTGATATTTGTCCATAGCATGGCGGAGCCCCCCAGTGGTGGAGGTAGACCTCAATGAACTGGAAGAGTGCAGGAATGAGTCAGATGAACAGACAACTGTCCTCGGAAGAAGGAAAAACCCTTAAAATTAGTCCCAAAATGGGCTTTTACCAGTCAGTACATCCTTTGTTTCTTTGTATGGCTTCAGGGTCCCAGACTGGTTCCAGAGAACCCAGGAAGACAAAATTCTGCACCGTATTTCTCCGGCTGCAAATAACTAGTTGATCAGCAATGGTCACCATTGACATGCCGGGATGTTTTTTGACTAGATCTCACTTGATGGGAAGTGCAGTGTAAAACCATCCAAGATGCCAATGTTTGCCGTAGACGCTGTAGAGCAGGGGTCGGCAACCGTGGCGCTCCAGGTGTTTTGGAACTGCATCTCCAGTGATGCTCAATCACTCAACGTGCTAGCTGGGCCTCATGGGAAATGTAGTTCCAAAACATCTGGAGAGCCAAGGTTGTTGATCCCTGCTGTAGAGCTCGAGTTGCAGCGTACGGCGCGGGCACATTGGTTTTGGTGTATATGTGTAGCTTTGGATGAAAGGTTTGATCATGGTCTGACTTCTGACTCCTTCTCTCAGCAGGTGGATCGGCATGAAGGCTGTGCTGGTAGACGGCGGTGGATTTTTTTGATGGTGGGCTTGGATGGACTTTCATGTCCATGTGATTCGCAATCTTAACATGGCAAGTAAAAACGATGCCTAGCCCGATCGAAACCTGCCATGGTATGGAGCTTCTTCTAACCAGAGACTTCTTCCTAAAACCAACACAAAATTGACGTCACGACTACCTGGATTTTCATGTAGATATATATATATTTTGTTTGTAAATTTACTGTGGAATTGTGTTTACATCCGGGATGAGCTTGGTGTGTTGTTAGCCTCGTCTTGACCCGACCTGATTGTACGACTCTGCACTAAACTGAACCCCATCTGAATTTTGGGATCCTTGGTGCCGCCCGTTTCCTGCTCTGCGGTTTACAAAGGAAGTCCTCTCGAGGTCCTACCCGTTCTTCCGTCTTTTGTAGAACAAGGAACTGGGACCCCCCAGGGGAATGCCGCGCAAGGTCAGCGTGGCGGCCTGGGGGGCAGCCCTCTTTATCTCATGGAATGCCATTCTTCTGCTCTATCTTATGAGCCGACCAAAAGGCCCTGATCCCTCCGACCTGACCGCACATCTAATCCAGCTGACCGAAGACGCCGAGGCCGAGCTGGAGAAGCAGAAAGAGCTGCTTCAGCAAATCCGTTACTACAGCGGCCTACTAAACGCCAACCAGCCTCGCCCTCCGGGTGTACACGGCGGTGCCGTACCCCCCAAAGTAGCTAATGTGTCAATCCTTTCTCCTCCGTCCCCAGTGGGAACTGCTCTACTTCCAGTCATTCCAATCCTTGTGATAGCATGCGACCGGCCTTCAGTCAGGAGGTGTCTGGACTCCCTCCTTAAAACCCGGCCGTCGGCCGACCTGTTCCCCATCATCGTCAGCCAGGACTGCGGCCACGAGGAGACGTCAAGAGTTATAGACTCGTACGGAGATGCCGTCAAGCACATCAAACAACCTGACCTCTCCCAGTTGCCCGTGCCGGCAGAACACAGGAAGTTCCAGGGCTATTACAAGATCTCGCGCCATTACCGCTGGGCCCTTAATCAGGTGAGATGAGTGGGAGGACGGGACAGCATGTCTCTTATTGTGACCAGGCCTCACGTGACAGATCAGGAATAGTATATCTTTAATAAAGTGAGCGATGGGTTTAGTTAATAAAAAAAAAAATGGAGGAAAAAGGAAATACATCATTTTTTTTTTTATTCTATTTTCGCTTTGTTGTTATACTTTTCTATACACAGAAATACTGTTGCCAGTGTCTTTATACGTGTTTCATGCTTCATCTTTAATCAGTGCTAAGCGTTTGCTCCCAGGACAGATAGAACTTATTTATTGGGGTGTGGGACTCTTTCCATGTGGTTATTTCACCAAAACCGGCAAATGTGAACAGGTTCCCAGGATTTATTGCGGGGGGGGGGGTTGTTCAGCCTTGGCCCTGCCAGATGTTTTGGAACCGCACTGTAGGTTTACAGGAATAGAACGGGTTGCAACCTGTAACCATTTACTATTTAGCGAATGATCCCCCTCTGTGAAATGAATTCTCCTCTTGGCTCAGAAGTAGTCGGCGTTCAGATTATTGCAGCATCTTGGGGTCCTCCCTTCACGCGCTGCTCATCTGTGACAGCGTGTGCCTCCACCCACAGAGCATCTGTGTCCTCCAGCCTGGTGTATCTGCCTATGAATTCATAAGTAGGACTCTGCACGACGAGAGAATTGTGCCCGTCCTGGCCTCCTCGGATCTCTGCCCAGTTTAGGTTTTGATTCTGTCCAGAGTGTAAGCTCCTGTGGTTTTTGCGGTTTTACGTCCCCGTTGTGTATTTCTCGTGTAGATCGCTGCTCCATTTCCAGGAATTGTCAGTATCGTTTGTATTTTGGCCCCGATATGATAACGTGTGCGTTGCCGCAGCAGTACGAGCACAGGCAGCCATTGTTTGGAAGTGGAGGTTATATATGACTGCCAAGTATAACGAAACCGTGAGCCTGCCCTGCCCTCTTATCTCCTGGTTCTCAGGGTGCTGTATATCGGAACACCCATGCATCACGTCAAACATACTGGTAACCACTTGCATCCCAATGTCCTGCGGTTGCTGGGACCGCCCTGATTTTTGGGCTCCGTCCCAGGTTTCTTCTGTTGCGCTCACCCTGGGACACGAGAAGAATCCGCTTTGCACATCCTGCATTTAGTCCGGCACTCCATGCTGATCGGCTCCTCGTGGGAGGGGTTTTCTCCCACCAAACAAAAATGGTGTGTCATTAGTTGGCCACGCCCCCAGCTGTTAGTAGGCACTCAGTAATTCCAGCTACACTGGACTACAGCACCCATCATCCTCATCAATCAGACGCTCTCCCTGGCGGCCGGACTATGAGGCTCCTGTGTCAGTTTGGGAAGTGAGCTGCGAATGATAAGACAAAACACCACCCACCCGTGGCTGCCTGAGTGTGATGGGACCTGTAGCACGGAGCTAGCGTGCACGGTTGGTGGTGGCAGCGGCTCGTGGCGTATCTGGGTCATCATGATCTGCCCCTGTAAAGTTCCTTATCTCTAAGAGTGCGTTTTCATAGATCTGCTCGTTTCATCGTAAATGTTATCACGGGGTTTATTCACTAAAATATGTACAGGTTGAGCGTCCCGTAGCCACACTGCTTGGGACCACATGGCTTCAGCAGGTAGACGCGCTGCGTCTTCCCTGTCTGCTCGCGAGTCGTGGAGCAGGTGGGTAAGACTCCGTGAGCCTCCATGCTGGACACAGTGCCCCTCCGCTCGCTTGCAGCGTCTTTCCTGCCTGCTCCATACCCCACGAGCGGACATTGAAGACCCCACAGTGACAGCAGAGGGCCCCGGGATTCCCTTTACTGACTGAGCCGCAGGTCGTCCAGCATCAGGACTCGTATCGGCCGATCCAGAACGCAGCACAGTTTGGAGTGGATCGGTAGCTCAAAATCAACAACTGGGACATCCCTAATAACAACTTTTATTAATTTTGTCCCCGTCACATGGGGTCAGGGGCGGAATTTTACCTTTTGTTGCTTCATGTCGGACCTCAAAGTTTTACAATTTTTAGAATATTTCCGATAAGCTACACCCAACCCGCATGTGACTCCTTTTATTGCGGATTAATCTGCACAGCTTGCTCCATGCAAAACCATTCTCACGGCAACTCTGTGACCTTTTGGATAAGAATGGGAGCGCACACATCTCTAGTCCCCCCCCCCCCCCCGGTGAGACGCGCTTGGTTTATCTATTAGTTTCACTGATGAATTCATTAACTTCTCACCGTCTCATGAGAATCGAGTGGAACGATCATAGCGTGGAGAATTGATTCTTTTCAGGCAGCCACAAGGTGACCATATGGGCGCTCTTACGGCTTTATTACATGGGGTGGGGTATACAGGTATTCATCGGTCCCTAAACGTGTGTGAAGATAAATAAGGCTGATCAATGACAAGATCTGTTCATGTTTTTTACCTTTTTTTTCTTTTCCAATTCTCAGATCTTCAGGACCATGTCCTACAAAGCTGCCATCGTGGTGGAAGACGATCTGGAGGTGGCTCCAGACTTCTTTGACTATTTCCAAGCTTCCTATAACCTTCTCCTCAAGGATCCCACGTTGTGGTGTATCTCGGCCTGGAACGATAACGGCAAAGAGGCCTTGGTGGATGTCGGAGGCAGCTCCATTCTTCACCGTTCCGATTTTTTCCCAGGCCTTGGCTGGTTGCTTCTTCAAGAGCTTTGGGAGGAACTGGAGCCAAAGTGGCCAGCGGCCTTCTGGGATGATTGGATCAGGCGCCCCGAACAGAGACTGGATAGGGCTTGTATAAGGCCCGAGCTGCCCCGTACTCGGACATTCGGGAGGAAAGGTGTCAGTCAGGGACAATTCTTTGACCAGCATTTGAAGTTTATCAAGTTGAACCAGGACCCAGTAGAGTTTACCAAAAACGACCTCTCATATCTACTGAAGGAGAAATACGACCCGGTCTTCTTGGAACAGGTTTATGGGGCACCGAAAGCCCGACCCGAGGAGGTGCTACAAGGCAAAGTGTCTGGGGGCAGGACGGTGAGGGTGGAATACTCAAACAGAGACACTTTCAAGGCCATGGCCCGCTCATTCGGTGTTATGGATGACTTGAAATCTGGGGTGGCTCGAGCAGCTTACATGGGGGTGGTCTCTTTTACACACAGGGGAAGAAGGGTTTTTCTGGCTCCACCTAAAGACTGGGCAGGTTATGACCCGTCATGGACTTAATGTGTCCTGTTTCTCTTCAGAGGACCATGGAAGAAGGTCGAAATGAGGTGGGAGAGGAGAAATAATGTCGATGGCGAGACACGGCGTAAAGAGACAAAATCAGAGGTTTATATATTGTTTATTAAAGGTCTCCAGGCAAAACCTAGAAGGAAAAGGTGTGTATGGAGCGTCCTTTTTTTTACCATAAAAAAAAAAAAAAAAACATTTTGGGGAATTAAAGGCCACAGTAAGTGAGGTTTCTTGGTGCGATGCCAGCAGTGTTCGAGAGCCACGTTGCACACTCAGGAAGAACCAGGCTCGGCAGGATCCTTTGCCACCGGCTGGGCTTCTTGAGGCTCCTTTCTATAAAATCACCCAAATAAAGTGACCTTTACAGCCGCAGCGAGTCGGCCTTCTCTTTCGGGTGGCGTCTTTCTAAGATATTGGAGTCTGACGCTGAATGCACACGGGAAATATTAGCGCCACTTTGGGAATACTAAGGTGCTAATGTCCGCAGGGTCCAAATAACCAAATTCCACGTTCCTTTGATATATGTACATAGGAGATGTAACTGCAGGGGTTAATCACCCGGTGGAGGGAAATCGGTGGAGGATTGCATGTCCTAGGCTGCCATAGTAGAGTTAAAACTTGCAGTTTTCCACCATTTCACCGCTCGGTAAATAACCCCCATGCGTCACACCTTTTTGATGATGATGAATCCAGTTATTTTTTTATTGTTACTGCACCTGATCTGTGCATGTAGGAATATACTGTGTTTTCAATGGGAATTAAACATATTTGATGACTAATCCTGAGAGCAAGTTTTTTACCGTTTCGTTGCAAGGAAGGCAAGAAAAAAAGCAATATACACCGAAAAAAAAAAAAAAGTTGATTAACGTGAAGAATGAGCTGTAAGATACCATTGGATTCCACTTGCCCCGATGGTGCTTTCTGCAGACGCATCAAAACTTCGTATCGACCAGGGATCTCCAACTCCGGCCCCCCAGTTGTTTCTAAACTACGTCTCCCACCAGTCTCTGCATTCCAAAGCATGCTGGGAATTGTTGGCAATAAACATCTGGGGCAAAAGTTTGAGACGCCTGATAGAGACCCTCTTACACAACCGTTGGGTCTTCATTATTTAAAAAAAAAAAAGGAGTAACCTTGATCTTTTTGCATACGCCAGCGGTCGGCCCTCAAGATGTTTCGGAACTACATCTCCCATGATGCTCAGCCACTCACTAGGTTGACGGAGACTCATGGGGAAATGTAGTTCCAAAACATCTGGAGGGCTGAGGTTGCTGACTCCCTGATATAGGGTGTAGCTCTCAATATGGTCGACAATCAGCCAATCGGCATGCTGTCTGGCAGTGGGATACATTGGACTTGCGCGCTGATTGGCTGTGTGCAAGTTAAGGTGTGTTTTTAAGCCTTTGTTTGATTATTACGGGCATGTTGCTTTTCCTTAAGTTTGAAGCGGGCTGTCTCCCAACCCATCCCTAAAGGATTCAAAAGGAACAAGATGTTCGAATGTTCTTCTCGCCCTCCTCCGTGACTCGTCGCTGAGCCTTCACCTCACCCCTACTTCTTCGGAAATGGTTAAGATTGTGCAAACGCCTGTTTCCGTCCGGGGCGCTGTTTAAGGTATGGTTTTAATTTCGCACTGACTTCGACTTAGTTTAATAAAAGCCAATCCCTCCCGTGGTCTGGGCCGACCCCCGCCTTGTGGTTTCCGACATGACATTGTTGATTTTGAAGCTTTTGCGATATGGGGAAGTTCATGGTAAAGTCCTCGCTGATAAGCTAACACGATGCAGCTGTTCACAGGCCCAGGCGCACCGGGCTGCGTCCTCATACGTGGCGCTGGGGCTGTGTGCAGAGTCCTAACACGTGGGTGCAGAGTTCGTAACGATCTGTCACGGTTCACTGGGGAAATCACCGACTCGGAACACACGAGGAACCAGGGTTTCACTCCGTGCACTCATGCGCTCGCTCTGAAGATGCAAATCCCCGATAGCTGCAGAAATAACAAGCGACGAGCAGAACATTTCAATTCTTTTGAGTTCCAGACTGCTCAACTTCCTGCCCTGTAAAGAGAAAAATTGATTTTTCCACAAATGCGTCATTTTGCAGCGAACTAAACCCATGAAGTTGTGTTCAGAGTTTATTACGAGTCATATTAGTCATCTGAGCTGCCGGGGCAGGCAAGACCTCTTCCAGTTGGGAGACGACGCGTTCTCCGTCCTTCTCACCTTGTCGGAACTATTTTAACTCTTTAAAATTCTCTCCAACTGTGTCGGATCTGCCAAGACTCGTGACCAGTGACCACTTAAAGATGGCGGTGCCCACCGAGCAAGGTTAAGCCTTGAAATGAAACTTTATCGATACGTCTGCAATGCACAGCGGGGACACGGCACTTTGCGTATTCTCTGTGTAAAGGCACAGCATAAAAAAAAAATTCTAGGCATCCAATGGTAATATATATATTCCAAAAATTAGCGTCTTGGACGTCGTGTTAAGACCTTTCGGCCATCATGGGCTCGACCATTTGCTACAGCAGGCATCCGCAACCTTGGCCATCCAGGTTGTTTTGGAACTACATCTCCTATGATGCACAGGCAATCTAATGAGTGGCTGAGCACCATGGGTGATGTAGGTCCAAAAGGTCAGGCTGGCCAAGGTTGCTGGGCTTTTGCTCCACCGCAGGGATGTCAAACTCCGACCCAACAGCAACAACACTGGAGATCGGAAAGATCGTACGTGAAGAACACAAGGCTTTTACCAACCTGTGTAATGTTGTTACTAATTAGCAAATTGCTGTGAGTAAATTACTGACGAGCGAAAGAGGTTCCAGTGTTTCTGGAAATACTTGTTCATTCGGAAATCCCCATGCCCCGGGCGGTTTTATCTCTGTCGGGATCTTTGCACTCTGCCTCCCTATGTTGTAGATCGCAACACTGTCCATCAAACCCTTTGGTCACCAGTGAACACTAACGATATTATTAATTACTGTCCATGATGATTTTAATGATGGGAAGGGGCTGATAACGTGACTGTTGGAGACTCCCTCCTTACTGGTTTCACTGGGATCTCTTCATGAGAAGGGTTGCAAGATGTCTTCCTCTCCTGTTTCTATTGCCTTTGGGTAATGTATGTACCGTTTTGTGTATATGCCTACATCACACAAGTGGTGTGCACCTTCTGTAGCTCCTTTCTCAGTGTTGCAGCTCAACTTGTAACTCTGTCCTGGATCCTGTCTTCTTTCTCTTGCTGGCTCTGCAATATGGCCCCAGGGCCCAGACTGCACTCCGGTGTCTAGGACCTTCCGGGCCTCCAGCGACATGGACTGTTCTTGGTAATTTATACTTCGCAAACAGTTTTAGAACTTGAAAGCTGATACGTATTTCCTAGGATGACGCATAATGTCCTGAGGGCAGAGGATCCATCTTCCAGGGCTCTCCTCTTTTTGCGTACACACCCATGTATATAAAGATGAGGACGTCACTTCAACCCAGCAATTTGGAGTAAAGAAAGGATCCGAAACCTCGACCCTCCAGATGTTTTGGAACTACATCTCCCATGATGCCCAGTCACTGATTAGATTGGCTGAGCTTTGTTGGAAATGTAGTTCCAAAACATCAAGAGGGCCAAGGGTTCTGATCCCTGGACTTGTCACTTCTCCGGATTATATGTCAGTCTTGATGTCTGAAGCCTCTAGCTGAGCGACGGGACCCACGTGTCCAGGACGGCTGGTTTGGGGTCCTCTTGAGTCACTCTTCTGGGAAAAGATTTAAGATTTTCATGCCCTAAGGCAGGGGCCACACGAAGGCGGAAAGAACGTCTGTCAGAACGGGCATTCTTTCCGCATGAACGCCACCTTGCTGTACAAAGCGTGAACCTCTTATGGAGACTCACGCTTTGTAGACCCGTCTGATGTCCATCGTAGCAGCTCACCTGGGAGATAACCAACGCCTGTTGTAATGTGCGTTTAAAAGTGCGTACGTTACATCGTGTGGTCCTCCTAGCCGCGGCGTTGGATACTAGGGGGGGAGGATCACAACGGACCACAGTGTGGCCCCAGCCTGAACTGGAGATAATTAGACCTACAACGTATCTACTAAGGTGGTGAAATAATTTTCCGCTTTGGCTGTTATCAATCAAACCATGTTGTTTCCAGATCTTCACGATTTTCATGTTGGTCAAAATTCTGTTTTAACCGGAGCAACGCGAGGAAGTGACCGGTGCGCCTTCGCCTTGAGGAAGTGACCGGGTGCACTTTGAGCAAGAGACCCGGTGCACCTTGAGCAAGTTGGCACGAGTTATAGGGATGTTCGGACCAGAATGAAAGCGTTGAATTACAAGGGGGTCATAATTTAGAAGAAAATCTGAGAGGACACAAGGTAGTGAAGCAAACCCCTTCCACAAGATCGAAGGAGTGCTGTGTTTGGTGCTGTGTTGGGTGCTGTGTTTGGTGTTTTGTTGGGTGTTTTGTTGGGTGCTGTGTTGGGTGTTTTGTTGGGTGCTGTGTTGATTGCTGTGTTGAGTGCTTTGTTGGGTGCTGTGTTTGGTGCTTTGTTTGCTGCTTTGTTTGCTGCTTTGTTTGCTGCTTTGTTTGGTGCTTTGTTTGGTGCTTTGTTTGGTGCTTTGTTGGGTGCTGTGTTTGGTGCTTTGTTGGGTGTTTTGTTGGGTGCTGTGTTGAGTGCTTTGTTGGGTGCTGTGTTTGGTGCTTTGTTGGGTGCTGTGTTGGGTGCTTTGTTTTGTTGGGTGCTGTGTTGGGTGCTTTGTTGGGTGCTGTGTTGGGTGCTTTGTTGGGTGCTGTGTTGGGTGCTTTGTTTTGTTGGGTGCTGTGTTGGGTGCTTTGTTGGGTGCTTTGTTGGGTTTTTTGTTGGGTGCTGTGTTGAGTGCTTTGTTGGGTGCTGTGTTTGGTGCTTTGTTGGGTGCTGTGTTGGGTGCTTTGTTTTGTTGGGTGCTGTGTTGGGTGCTTTGTTGGGTGCTGTGTTGGGTGCTTTGTTGGGTGCTGTGTTGGGTGCTTTGTTTTGTTGGGTGCTGTGTTGTGTGCTTTGTTGGGTGCTTTGTTGGGTTTTTTGTTGGGTGCTGTGTTGAGTGCTTGTTGGGTGCTGTGTTTGGTGTTTGTTGGTGCTGTGTTGGTGCTTTGTTGGTGCTGTGTTGGGTGCTTTGTTTTGTTGGGTGCTGTGTTGGGTGCTTTGTTGGGTGCTGTGTTGGGTGCTTTGTTTTTGGGTGCTGTGTTGGGTGCTTTGTTGGGTGCTGTGTTGGGTGCTTTGTTGGGTGCTGTGTTGGGTGCTTTGTTTTGTTGGGTGCTGTGTTGAGTGCTTTGTTGGGTGCTGTGTTTGGTGCTTTGTTTTGTTGGGTGCTGTGTTTGGTGTTTTGTTGGGTGCTGTGTTTGGTGCTTTGTGGGTGCTTCCGACTTCCCTGAGTTATTGACCGTTGGATTTTTGGAAGTTGCAGCTTAATTTGGCCAAACAGACCGGAGAAATGTGGCCTATTTAAGGAACGCGGCTGAGAAGGCTATTGCCAGACTTTTAGATGATGTCACATTCTACCATGGCCAATTAATTTAATTACGGTAAGTGCAAATAATTTTATATAAGGCAGCATTGACTGATAGGTTATTCCCAGATATGTTCCTCTCCATACGCGTTGCAAAGCATCATGGGCGTTGTAGTCCTCCAGCAGCTTGGGATCTGCCTCTCATTCAGCCCAGGCTTTTTGATCGTGTCCTTCTGGTCACGAGGCTCACGGTTCCAAGATATCGGGATGAATGCGTTTCACAAAAGAAACCTATAACCACGCAATATTGGGCTTCGCTGCCAGCATCGAGTCGAGCGCTGCCGCTGGCTGCCACACGTTGGTTCAGGGAGATCACTGCACGGGATTGTGGGTCACTAATCCCCCTATAAATACCCATGTGAAAAGATGCCACTTATAGCCGGTATTTAAAGATAAATGCGATTATAGCTTCTCCGATTTTAAATCTGGGATCAGAGCAGATTTCTAAGGACAGCGCCTGTTTATTACCTTATTAACCCCTAAGGGGCCAGTAAGGTTAGTAGAATAATAATAATACAATTCTTCAAAGATTAAATGATATAATAAGTGTTTATGATTCAGGAATATTTGCCAATCTGGAGAGAGGAGGCCCGTCTCACGCAGGAGATTTATGGAGTCTTCTTGTATGCAGGATGATATATATTAATTATTTTATCATTTAAAGGCTCCCGGCCCATGTACTAAGCTGAAAAGGTAAATTAAATCACCCCTGGTCTTAATTCAGCAGCGATGTTTGGCCACTGGCTGCATCCCAGGAAAAGCCAGCCTGCAGACATATAGCACAGACCATGGAGCAGGAGGGAGACCCCCCCCCCCAGGGACACCGGCCTGCTGCAGCCAAGGACCCCCATATCTTTATCCAAAAATAAGATGCACGGAACTACATCTCCCATGATGCTCAGACACACATTAGATTGACCGAGACTCCTGTAGCTCCAAAACATCACGAGGGCCAAATTTGCTGACCCCTGACCCAAGTCTTGTTTTTGTTCCCAATCCCCTCATCCCAGGCCAGATTTACAACACCATGAAATAGCTTTTTCGGTTTATTTCGCTCATAAAAGCTTAAGATGAGACATAGGGAGGAACTCCCGAAAACTCAGCACTACCAAATTTTGTTAGTCCAGTAAAAATGTCACCGACATTTCAGTGCTCTCTCGTTCCCGGCAGTTCCCAACACTTCGGCGAATCAAAGTTTCCCACCCTGTGTTGAATTCAGCAGGGTCCCCTGAGTGCAGGGAAAACCCACTGCAAACTTGCCGGAAACCGCTGCAAAAACCACGCCGGAAAAAGCCGCCGATCACCGCGCAGACCAGCTGCCAGAAAAACTTGACAAGCTGACGAATGGGGTAACAAAAAACAGTACGCTTGACAGTGTCAAAATTGAAATGCTTTTTGCAAACAAAACTACTGAATGAAAATGTCTGGAATTTACACATAAGATCCAATGAATGATAATAAAAAGGTCTGTTACAGCAAAAAGAAAAAACGCTATTAAAAAAGAAAACGGAGAAAAAAATTTGCAAAAAAATATCCTGAAAAAATGCCTAAAAGATCCTAAAAAAATCAATAAATAAAGAAACTTTTTGCTGCAGAATAAAATAATAAACGGTTTATTAGATATTGGATTAAAACGGGAATATTTTTAACATTAAAACTTATTGGAATCGCCTGAATAAACCTGACGAATAAAACCACCGATCGGTAGGGCACTTTGACAACTTTTCCCTGCTGTTCGGTGTCTGTGAATAGATTAACCATTGCTTCTCCATGGGGGATTTCACTGCCCTCGAACGGGCACCGTACTGGATGTCAGTTTGCCAAAATTTGGCTAACTCCCTGCTCTCTGAGTAGCCGAATGGCCTCGAAATGTCACTATGGGGAAATTCCCTGTTTGGTGACATTTTGGGGCTAGATCGTCTCTCTCTGTATAACCCCTAATCTAGTTACAGCTTCTGTAAGGGGTCAAGTCTCTATGATGCTGTTATTTCCCATTACTGGGCTAATAGGGTTTTGCAAATACATTTATTCTCATTAAGTCACATTTAATGCTATTCCTGGATTCTCTCAGCAGTTCTTGTATTTATGTTTATTAATTAATCTTGGATCGTTTGTCTTCCTTCCATCGAGAACCGGTTCCTTTATTTTAATGCCTCCACTGTGCGTATGCGGTGCAGATAATTACATTATAAACATGCCCTGTAGGAAATGCTCAGTTATACTGTCTTTCCCCGACAGCCTGAACAAAGGATGCTGGAGAAGCCAAAGCAAACATTGAAAGGTAAATGAGACAAACCTTTATTTAATTTGTGGCTTCGGGAATGGTGTCCGGAGCAAGGATTTGGCTTTGTGTCCCATGATAGCTCTAATTGGAGCAGAAAGGAACTGTATAAAAAAGATGGTTTGCATCTTACTCATAGGGGAACATATGTTCTCAGTGAGAAGTTCAAAGGTTTCACAAAGGAATATTTAAACTAGGAGGGGGGACAAAAGGGTAAAAAACAATCTGCCCGATTGTCCCCCAAAACTAAATCGGAGGGTGCAACCAACATGCGGGGAAAAAAATGACAAGCTCAGAGTCGTGTCTGTAAATGCTCGCAGTTTAGTAAATGAACTGGAGGCAATGATGGCAGCTGAAAAAGTAGATTTAGTGGCGGTTACTGAGACATTGTTCAGTGAGAAAAATAACTGGGATATAACAATACCGGGGTACTCTTTATATAGAAAAGACAGAGAAGGTAGGAAAGGAGGAGGAGTGGCCCTGTATGTGAAAAACAACATAAAAACGAACCAAATAAAAGTGAGCGAGGTGAACATAGAGTCAGTTTGTGTTACGCTAACATTTGGCAATCATACAGTAGCTCGTGTAGGTGTGATCTATAGACCCCCTGGACAAGTAGAAGAGCTAGATAATCTGCTGGTTGAGGAAATAGCCAAAATGGCAATGAAGGGGGAAGTTATTATCATGGGGGACTTTAATCTTCCTGATGTGAACTGGAAAACCAAAATAGCTGGGTGCACCAGGAGTACAAATATTCTAAACTCCCTACTGGGATTATCTCTAACACAAGTAGTTGAGGAGCCGACCCGTAAAGAGGCCATATTGGATTTAATACTCACAAATGGAGGTTTGGTATCAGACGTTGTAGGTGAAAATTTGGGATCTAGTGATCACCAGTCAGTATGGTTTAATATAAGAACAGGGATGGAGCCGCACCACACAAAAACAAAAGTTTTAGACTTTAAAAAAAACAGATTTTTGTAAAATTTGATTTTGTGTGTAATTTCAGCTCCATTCCTGATTTCGGTTCCATTTCAGTAATTTCGGACAACATATTTTTTGGTTATATCGCTGATTCTGTAATTTTGTATCATTCCCATCTCAATGTATCCTTCTTGTAAAACATGAGAAATCTCAATGGCAGAATTATCGTATCGACAGAATTATCGTATCGACAGAAATATCGGATCCGAAAAACCATTAGTTTACTTCAAAACGAATAGACACTTTGAAACGAGGAGAACAGACGTTCCGATAAACACGAAAATTTCCGAAATTACAGAAAAAGATGAAACGAACCGAAACGGAAATCGGCCGAAACGAGCCGAAACGAAAATTTACAAAATACGAACGAACCGAACCGAATCGAACCGAAAAAAAATCGGTGCACAAGTCTAGTGTGCTGTCCCCGGGAACATAAAATAAAACCTTTTTTTTCCTTTCTCTACCTGGCTGAATATATTTAACCACTTGAATGCTAAGGACGCGCTCAGCGCGTCCTCAGCATTCCCCCTGGTATGCGGAGGACGCGCTGAGCGCGTCCTCGCATTGGGGTCAGCGTTCGGCCGGGTACCGGCCGATCGCTGGCCCCTCCGGTGCGGGCTGACATCCTGGATGTCAGCCCGGCATCCGGAGCAGTGGCCGCCATTATTATGTGTCATCGCGCCCCCGCGATGACACATAATTCAGGCGCCCCCCCCGCATGTGCGGAGGAGGCGCCTGAAAGGGAGGGGGGGGAGGTCCTTCGGACCTCCCTCCCGATCGGCGGCTCACAGGGGCTTAACCCAGGCATCATTTGGAAGGGCACAGCCTGCCCTTCCAAATGATGCCTGGCATTAACCCCTGGGGAGCTGGATCGCAAATCGCGCTGAAAAGCGCCGATTTGCGATCCTTCCGGGAGCTGGCCGACATCTTGGATGTCGGCCAAGCTTCCGGGAACTCCCCCAGAGGACTGGCGTCATCGTGCGCAGCACGATGACGCCAGTCCTAGCATTAACCCCTAACTGCCACGAAGTGTGGAGATAGGGAGTTCCAATGAACTCCCTATCTCCCGATCCGTGGCAGTTAGGGGTTAAATTTTGATATCGTTGGATCGGCCAGAGCATGGCCGTTCCAACGATACCAAACATGAAAGTAAAAAAAATTGTAAAAAAAAAAAAAAAAGAAAAATAAAAATAAAAAAAAAATTAAAAAAAAAAATAATAAAAAAAAAATAAACACTTTTTTTTTTTTTTTTTTTGTTTTGTTAATGCAGCAATATTGTTCCCATTTCAATTATAATGTGAACAATGATGCTGCATTAACGATTTTTGTATGCGGTGCGTTTGTTAAAAATGGTGTCATTTTCCCCAAAAAAAAATGTAACGAGACCCCATCTCTAATTTTTTTAACAAGCGCACCCCATACAAAATATATCCGCAATTGCTCGCATGTTAAAATGTGGAAAAAAAACACTTTACACGCTGTAAATTATTGAAAATACATATTTTATTGCATTTTGTTATAATATACAAACATGACATAACGTATACATATAATAATGACATATTATGAATCTACCGAGTCTGACGGAAAGAACGATATATAATATGTCGATGTCATATACTAAAATAAGCCTTCAAAACACGTTTAAACATGATGCGCAAAAACAGGTAAAAAATGACCTCAGCAACAGGGGCGGGAAAAGCCTCAGCAGCGAAAGGGTTAATTATATATATTAGATACATTCAGCCAGGTAGAGGGGGGTGGCAGGTGGGCTGCGCGGGGTCTCAGGCAGTGGTTTGTTTTTTTGTGTGTATATATTTTTTTTTTGTATTCAAAATTTTTTATTTTAGTGAATAGTCAGCAAAAAATAATACAAGAGAATAGTAGTTGGTCTCGCAGGGCCAAACAATAAACATTACTAAACCACACATAACAGGAATGATCGCACAAGGTCGAGATACATCATCAGAGAAACATCAAGTGATAGAAAGTCAGCTAGGTACTGCAAGTTGTCTACATTAATAACATCCCCAAGCGGGGGGTTTCTTCAAAGTATAATAACTACGGCAAATAAAGTCTCAAAAATACGTTTCAAAGACACATAGATCCATGGTGTGGCAAGGGGTATCAAAAATAGAAAAGGTGGGGGGTGGGGGAGACATACCAAAAAGTGCTCCAAGACCCAAAAAAAAACAAAAACAAAAAAAACACATAAATAAATTTAAAAAAAAAAAAAATTATGGCAGAGGCCTAGTATGTGACTTTCCTGGCACGCTCCTGTAGGTCCGAGGTACCATAGGAGGCCATGGAAGTGTGCAGGTCACAAGGCCGGGGCAGTCGAGGGCCATATATGGCAGGCAGAGCCATGGTGGCTGCCACATTGGCACGCCCCGAGCTTGCCCCAAATGCCAAAAGAAGAGAGAGAAAAAAAAAAGGGGGAGAAGAGGGTCTGCAGCACGAAGTGGTGTGAAGAAAAATAAAAATATGGGAGAAGGAGAAAAAACGGGGAGGGGGAGATAGGGGTCATTAAAATAACATAGGTGGGGAGGGGGGGTGTCATCATCTCCAGGTCAAGGGGTGCAGGCCATCAGCATGGGGAGGGAGCTCAGCCGGTGTCCAAAATGTCTCTCAGCTCCTCGAAAGGGAGGCTCAGTGGGTCAGGCAACACAGTACCCCGAGAGACCTCCGCAGAGAAGGTCAGAGCCCCCAGCAGAAAAGAGACCACTACAGGCCGCACTCCGCAGGGCAACCTAGAGTGTGTCGTCTGAATGGGCAAGTGGGCGACACCAGTGACACTCAGGGCAAAAACATCCCAGAACCCCGCTACTTTTCGGGGTTCAGTAGCTTTCATGTATGGCACCGGGATAGGAGGCGCAGTCCAGGCATGCTAACATTTGGCAATCATACAGTAGCTCGTGTAGGTGTGATCTATAGACCCCCTGGACAAGTAGAAGAGCTAGATAATCTGATGGTTGAGGAAATAGCCAAAATGGCAATGAAGGGGGAAGTTATTATCATGGGGGACTTTAATCTTCCTGATGTGAACTGGAAAACCAAAACAGCTGGGTGCACCAGGAGTACAAATATTCTAAACTCCCTACTGGGATTATCTCTAACACAAGTAGTTGAGGAGCCGACCCGTAAAGAGGCCATATTGGATTTAATACGCACAAATGGAGGTTTGGTATCAGACGTTGTTGTAGGTGAAAATTTGGGATCTAGTGATCACCAGTCAGTATGGTTTAATATAAGAACAGGGATGGAGCCGCACCACACAAAAACAAAAGTTTTAGACTTTAAAAAAAACAGATTTTTGTAAAATTAGATTTTGTGTGAATGAATCATTATCAGACTGGAGGAGTTTAAAGGGAGTCCAAGAGAAATGGGATTATTTAAAGGAAGCATTATTGAAGGCCACAGGCAATTGCATTCGGCTTGTTAGCAAAAACAAAAAAGGGAAGAAACCACTGTGGTACTCTGCAGAAGTGGCCAAAATAGTGAAGAACAAAAAGATAGCATTCAATAATTATAAAAAAACTCAGAGTGAAGAAGATAGGCAAACCTATAAGATTAGGCCGAAAGAGGCAAAGCAATTTATAAGAGCTTCCAAAGCACACGCAGAAGAGAAAATAGCTCAGTCAGTAAAAAAGGGGGACAAAACATTTTTTAGATACATAAACGAGAAAAGAAAAGTAAAACAAGGATTAGTTAGATTAAAAACAAAGGAAGGAAGGTATGTAGAAGAGGATAAAAGTCTCGCTGACTGCCTCAATGAATATTTTTGTTCAGTCTTTGCAGAAGAAAAGGGACCTCAGTTAGGAGGAAACACTAACGAAACATTTACATATGAGTTTACAGAGGAGGAGGTTCTACAGCAGCTGTCTAAAGTAAAGACAAATAAGTCAATGGGGCCTGATGGGATCCACCCTAAATTATTAAAAGAGCTCAGTGATGTAATAGCAAAACCGTTAACTGATTTATTGAACCAATCCTTGTTAACGGGAGTCGTCCCAGAAGACTGGAAATTAGCAAATGTTGTGCCCATTTACAAGAAGGGTAGTAGGGAGGAATCGGGGAACTATAGGCCAGTTAGTCTTACGTCAGTAGTGGGGAAATTAATGGAAACCATGTTAAAGGAAAGGATTGTTGAACATCTAAAAACACATAGATTACAGGATCAGAAACAACATGGGTTTACCTCAGGGAGATCATGCCAAACTAATCTTATTGATTTTTTTTGATTGGGTAACACAAATAATAGACACAGGTGGTGCAGTAGACATTGCTTATTTAGATTTCAGTAAGGCTTTTGATACTGTTCCGCATAGAAGGCTTATCAATAAATTGCAATCTTTGAGCTTGGATTCCAATATTGTTGAATGGATTAGGCAGTGGCTGAGTGACAGGCAACAGAGGGTTGTGGTAAATGGAGTTTATTCGGCGCAAGGTCTTGTTACCAGCGGGGTACTTCAGGGGTCAGTACTTGGACCCATTCTCTTTAATATTTTTATTAGTGATATTGCAGAAGGTATTAATGGAAAAGTATGTCTTTTTGCTGATGACACAAAGATTTGCAACAGGGTTGACGTTCCTGGAGGGATCAGACAAATGACAAATGATTTAGGTAAACTAAAAAAATGGTGGGAGCTGTGGCAATTGAGTTTTAATGTGGATAAGTGCAAGATAATGCACCTGGGACGTAAAAACCCAAGGGCTGAATATAGAATATTTGATACATCTGTGGGTTGGGATTTAGGGGTCATTATTTCAGAGGATCTAAGGGTAAGTAGTCAATGTAATAGAGCAGCAGGAAATGCTGGCAGAATGCTTGGTTGTGTAGGGAGAGGTATTAGCAGTAGGAAAAGGGAAGTGCTCATGCCACTGTACAGAGCACTGGTGAGACCTCACTTGGAGTACTGTGTGCAGTACTGGAGACCGTATCTCCAGAAGGATATAGACATCTTAGAGAGAGTTCAGAGAAGGGCTACTAAAATGGTGTACGGCTTGAAGGAGAAAAGTTACCAGGAAAGGCTTAATGATCTTAACATGTACAGCTTGGAAAAAAGACGAGACAGAGGAGATATGATAGAAACATTTAAATACGTAAAGGGAATCCACAAGGTAGAGGAAGGGAGTATATTTAAACAGAAACAAAGTAGCAAAACAAGAGGACATAGTCTTAGATTAGAGGGGCAAAGGTTTAAAAGTAACATCAGAAAGCATTATTTTACTGAGAGGGTGGTGGATACATGGAACAGTCTTCCAGTTGAAGTGGTAGAGGCCAAAACAGTGATTGAATTTAAGCAGGCATGGGATAGGCATAAGGCTATCCTAAACAAAAGATAAATCCAGGTAAAGTATCCATGTAATTGGGCTGACTAGATGGGCCGAAAAGGTTCTTATCTGCCGACATTTTTCTATGTTTCTACACACACACGTACAAAGTCAGACACGTATGGCGATGCAGACAATCACACAAAATCACAGAGATGCACATAGACATAGTGATACACACAAACATAATAGCATAGATAAATGGACACTCACATACAGAGACACAAATATGGATACATAAATAAATACACACAAAGGCATGTAGACAAATGGACTCTCGCATACAGAGACACAACCGTAGATACACACGCATGTAGACAAATGGACTCTCACATACAGAGACACAACCATAGATACACACACACTCAGAGGCATGTGGATAAATGGACACTCGCATACAGAGATACAAACGTAGATACACACGCATGTAGCCAAATGGACACTTGCATACGGAGACACAAACAGACACACACACACACAGGCATGTAGACAAATGGACACTCGCATACAGAGACACAAACATACATAAATACACACACAGGCATGTAGACAAATGGACACTCGTATAGAGACACAAACATACACACACAGAGACATGTAGATAAATAGACACTCGCATACAGACACAAACATATACACACACACAGACATGTAGATAAACACTTGCATACAGAGACACAAACATAGACACACGCAGAGACATGTAGATAAATGGACACTCACACATATGGAGATGCATAGAGTTGCATAGATAAATGGACACACACATGTATGTAGACACACAGATACACATACATACAGAGATCCAACGATAAATAGACACACATACATAGTAAGACAGACACTCACACATATGGAGATACACATATACTGAGTGACAGATAAATGGGAACTCACACATACAGAGACACAAATATACAAAGACACACAGAGATGCACACAAATATGAAAAAACACATACTTTACTGTCACAGGATGTATTTGCTCAACAAACCGGTCTTTTACCGAGGTCATATTCTGAACATGTGAGCGTCATTTATTACATCTGCTGAACCGGCTGCGCTCAATTACACAAACAGGTTTTCCACGAAAGGAATGGGTCAAATAACACGTAAAAATGTGCATTTAAAAAAAGAATCGGCATGAGACTCTGAAGAAAGAGTCAGCGAATGACTATTATTTTTCATATATGGTGACGAGTCCTTGTTTGTTTATTTGGTTTTAAATAAAGCTTTTATCGCGTTTGTAAAAATCAACTCAAGTAGAGTCATTCCAAACATTGTGACAATTGTTTATTCAATTATACGGGTGAGTACATCAATAAAAGCACCAAACAGGAGAGGAACGAGCAATACCCGCATACGGGGGGACTGGAAAGAACTCCAGGTATAAGAACTTGAAAACAAACTATCCGATCCATCAACGTGTAATTACCTTAAAGGGCCAGTACCACCAAAAAAATGAAATGTCATTATTGTGTTTATTTGATGTTGCTGATATCTTACATGTGTTTTGTTTTTCTCTTGTATGTTTATTTAAGAAAATATTTTCCTCCTATGTGTGTCACTGGGTGCATCCATTGTGTGATATTTTCCTCTATATGTGTCACTGGGTGCATCCATTGTGTGATATTTTCCTCTATATGTGTCACTGGGTGCATCCATTGTGTGATATTTTCCTCTATATGTGTCACTGGGCGCATCCATTGTGTGATATTTTCCTCTATATGTGTCACTGGGTGCATCCATTGTGTGATATTTTCCTCTATATGTGTCACTGGGTGCATCCATTGTGGGATATTTTCCTCTATATGTGTCACTGGGCGCATCCATTGTGTGATATTTTCCTCTATATGTGTCACTGGGCGCATCCATTGTGTGATATTTCCCTCTATATATGTCAGTGGGCGCATCCATTGTGTGATATTTTCCTCTATATGTGTCACTGGGTGCATCCATTGTGTGATATTTTCCTCAATATGTGTCACTGGGTGCATCCATTGTGTGATATTTTCCTCTATATGTGTCACTGGGTGCATCCATTGTGTGATATTTTCCTCTATATGTGTCACTGGGTGCATCCATTGTGTGATATTTTCCTCTATATGTGTCAGTGGGTGCATCCATTGTGTGATATTTTCCTCTATATGTGTCACTGGGTGCATCCATTGTGCGATATTTTGTGTTGTAAACTGCCCCCAGTATCTTTCCATCACTTGCTCCTCACTGTGTGGTTTTGGCCATAGAATGGAGTGAATGGGTCAGTCACTGACTCAAATCATTGTATTGTGTGGGATGTGGGATTCAAAAGACATCACAAGGGGGTAGATTTGAAGTCTTTTAAGCTGCCTATCTGGAGGAGAATACAGAACAATAGTCCCCTGCAGCCATATCTAAACATTCCCTCCTCCACCTCATTAACTGTTAAACCCTGTATAAGATAAAGCACAGCCACAAAGTAAAACTCACTACTAGATTTTGGTAAATGTTGCATCATGGGAAAAGTACAATAAATGAAAACAAGAGATTAATGAAACTGATTCTATTTTCCTTTTTACATGCGATTACGTCAGAAAAAAAAAAACTTAAACAGCAGCATGTGTTTTATAATGGGGTTTATAATGTGTTTTATGAGGTGTTATATAAATTGGTTTTGTTTGTATTGCATAAGTAACCTAGTTACAGTTTATGTAAGGGGTAGTGTACCTTTATAGAGCCTTCATTAATTATTCTAAATGATATGTTCCTATAATTACATAACGACAAATAGATATAAGGTTCTAAATCAAGCGCATCCCATGGCATTCCCAGCGTTGTGTTTTCCTGCTGCCAGGACTGTTTCCACACGCCGTGATCTGTATGTAGCCTCTCGGATATCACACCACGATATTCCTTTGGTGAGTATCATATTAATACCCTATGTGCTCTTCTATATCTTGGATAAGATTATTTGTCAAATACCTGAAACATTTAAGGGGTTATTCGCTAAGCGGCGAACTTGCCGCCGAATTGCACTGAATGGTGATTTTCACCGTACGGTGTATTCGTATTAGTTCGTATATTCACTAAACTGTCAGTTCACCAAATACGGTGCGGTTCGCCACAGTTTGCCGATCTTCGGGAGTAGCAACATTTTACCATTGAGATGTAATGGTTAATCTATTCGCAGAACGACGAACTGCACCGAAATGTCTGTGAAATGCCCTGATTTTCAGTGATTCAGTTCGACAGGTTTTAACCAGACGAATCCCATAGGATTAAACTTAAAACAATAATATCATTTTCTAACTTTTTTATTCAACCGTTTTATTTTCGGCAAAAAGCCTTTTTATTCCTTTATTTTTTGGAACACCTTTTTGTATTTTTTTTAGACAACATTTTAATGTTTCATATTTTCAAAAGACTTTTTATTCTGTAACAGACCTTTTTATTATTTTATTTTTTTTAAAGGAACTTTTTTTATTCTTTAAACCAATAAAAAATTAAAATGTGTGTAAACACCTTTTAGGAGAATAGCAGAGCTCCATATTTTTTTTTCTGCAGTTCGGCGGTCTTTCTGGCGGTCTTCGGCGATTACCTCTTCGGTGGACAACGGTGATCCTGCGGTAGATATTAAATGTTCTGTGAAATTGAAGCAGCAAAGTTTCGCTGAAAGTTTGGTGCTTTGTGAATAACCCCTTAAATAGAAAATACCAAAAATTCGTATTGCGCGTGAATGGAGATAAATGTCACCTTTCCCTTGTCATAGCATTGTTATATTAAAGCTATATAATAAGGACATAACATTGATGTAATGCTTGGGGCAGAGTGGAAGCTGGAATAAATAATATACAATAGATGTGTCATTCCAGGGTATTTTACGCTGGTGGCCAAAATTGTGGATACACCATTTTTACAAACTATTGCAGTCTAAAGTACTTTTTCTATAAAAATCTCACAGCACAAGTAAAATGTAATATAGTAAATGAATACCTTAACAACTAAAAATCTTTAAGATCAATTTTGTCTGGAAATGTCCCATAATGCATCATAGCATAAACATGATCATTTAACCCCTTAAGGACCAATGGCGTACCTGTTCTCTCATAAATACATTGACTTTAAAGACCCTTGGTCCTTAAGGGGTTAAAGTTTGTCACAATGTGTTTTTTTTTCAATAACTACTGCCTGACACCTTCTATGCATCGACTCTACAAGTCTTTTGACGTCCTCTTCTGTGATCAAATGATGCCAGGAATTGATTGTAGCCGCAATGAGTCCTCGCTCGAGACCATAAAGCCTGAGGCACACTAAGCGCGAAGCCCACATGCCACCCCCCACTCCTCTACCAGTCTGCCATGCAAAATACCAGTCTGTCAGCCATAATACCAGTCTGCCATGCATAATACCAGTCTGCCAGCGATAATACCAGTCTGCCATGCACAATACCAGTCTGAAAGCCATAATACCAGTCTGTCAGCCATAATACCAGTCTGCCATGCCCAATACCAGTCTGCCAGCCATATTACCAGTCTGCCATGCACAATACCAGTCTGCCAGCCATATTACCAGTCTGCCATGCACAATACCAGTCTGAAAGCCATAATACCAGTCTGTCAGCCATAATACCAGTCTGCCATGCCCAATACCAGTCTGCCAGCCATATTACCAGTCTGCCATGCACAATACCAGTCTGCCAGCCATATTACCAGTCTGCCATGCATAATACCAGTGTGCCTAAATACCAGCCTGACATGCAATGCATACCACGTGTCATTATATATATATACGCATAAAGTAAATATACGCATAATGTATACGCTACAAAAAAAATGGCCGCCCAAACCCAACACTAGAATGTTCGGGTTTGGCTTGAAGAAAAGGTGGCAACCCTACCCCCATCCCTCCAGAAGAAAATTGACAGAGCAGTGAGTGAAAAAAAGGGGACACTTCTCACATCCTGACCAGTATATATATAATTACACAATGGTCAGGATGTGAAAAGTGTCCCCTTTTTTTCACTCACTGCTCTGTCAAGTTCAACATTTCTTCTGGAGGGATGGGATGGGGGGGGGGGAAAGAGCATATAGTTGAGGCTGTCCACATGCCACCCCCCCCCCCATGTGTGTATGTGTATATATGGTCTGGTCTGAGGTCTGTGTGGAATAATAAAATATATATATATACAGTGGCAAGAAAAAGTATGTGAACCCTTTGGGATTATGTGGAGTTTTGCATGAATTGGTCATAAAATGTGCTCTGATCTTCATCTAAGTCACAACAATTTGAAAAACACAGTCTGCTTAAAATAATACAACACAAACATTATATGTTTTCATGTGTTTATTGAACAGAACATGTAAACATTCACAGTGCAGGGTGGAAAAAGTTTGTGAACCCCTAGCCTAATGACTTCTCCAAGAGCTAATTGGAGCCAGGAGTGAGCCAACCTTGAGTCCAATCAGTGTGATATTATTGGATGTGTTGCTGAAAGCTGTCCTGCCTTTTAAAAACACACACCAGTTTTGGGTTTACTGGTTTCAAGAAGCACTGCCTGATGTGAACCATGCCTCACAGAAAAGAGCTCTCAGAAGACCTACGATCAAGAATTGTTGACTTGCATGAAGCTGGAAAGGGTTACAAAAGTATCTCCAAAAGCCTTGATGTTCATGTGTCCACGGTAAGACAATCTGTCTACAAATGGAGAAAGTTCAGCACTGTTGCTACTCTCCCTAGGCGTGGTCGTCCTGTAAAGATGACTGCAAGAGCACAGCGCAGAATGTTTAATGAGGTAAAGAAGAATCCTAGAGTGTCAGCTAAAGACTTACAGAAATCTCTGGCACATGCTAACATTTTTGTTGACACATCTACAATAAGGAAAACCTTAAACAAGAATGGAGTACATGGGAGGACACCACGGACAAAGCCATTGCTGTCCAAAAAGAATATTGCAGCACAGTTGAAGTTTGCAAAAGAGCACCTGGATGTTACACAGCACTACTGGCAAAATATTCTGTGGACAGATGAAACCAAAATTGAGTTGTTTGGAAAAAACACCCAACACTATCAGGGTTATCCAAAGAGATTCGAATTGCTTGAGAAAGGTAACCGAACGCTGAAAATCAGCGTTCGGTTACCTTTCCTGGCCATTCGGCTATCCAGAGAGCAGGCAATTCTCCAAATCCTGGCGAATTGCCTGCACATACGGTGCCTGTTCGGTCCCTGTTCGAGGGCAGTGAAATCCCCATCAAAAAGCATTGCTTCGGCTATTCAGAGAACACAAACCAGCAGTGAAAGGTTCCCCTAATGCCCTGCCATTCGGGGGTTTAATTCGGCAAATTTATTCAGGAGAATCCCATAGGCTTCAATGTTAAAAATATTCCCGTTTTAATTCAATATCTAATAAACCGTTCATTATAAAATTCTGCAGCAAAAAGTCTCTTTATTTATAGATTTTTTAGGATACTTTAAGCATTTTTCTGAATTTTTAAAAAAAATTAAAAGTCCGATTTTCTTTTTTTTTTTTTTCAGTTTGCTTATTTTTTTTTGTAACAGCCCTCTTTATTATCATTCCCTGGACCTCCTGTGAAAATTTCAGACATTTTCGCTCAGTAGTTTCTTTGCAAACAGCGTTTCTTTTTCCCAGATTCATACAAATGGTTTTTCTAATTTATTCACTGCCTCCTCTACGTCACAGCTGCTTCGGCTCTGTGTGATTCGGCTGCTGTTCGGCTCCTGTTCGGCTCCTCTTCGAAGGTTAATCCAGATGTTTTTGCTTGTTTTCAGCGTGCATTCGGTTAGTTTTCGGTGAGTTTACGGCAGCTTTTCCCTGCAATTCGGGGACCCTGTGCTGCTTGCTGAATACACCGCAGGGTCACCGAAATGCAATCGGCAAAAGGAACCGAATTGAAGAGAACGAAAAGTCACCGAACGTGCAGTGACTTTTCGAATCTCTTTGGATAACCCTGTTTGTGTGGAGAAAAAAAGGCACAGCACACCAACATCAAAACCTCATCCCCGCTGTAAAACATGGCAGAGGGAGCATCATGGTTTGGGGCTGCTTTGCTGCCTCAGGGCCTGGACGGATTGTTGTCATTGATGGAAAAATGAATTCCAGAGTTTATCAAGACATTTTGCAGGAAAACGTAAGACCATCTGTCCACCAACTGAAGCTCCGCAGAGGATGGGTGATGCAACAGGACAATGACCCAAAGCATACAAGTAATTCAACAAAAGAATGGCTTCAACAAAACAAAATACGCCTTCTGGAGTGGCCCAGTCAGAGTCCTGACCTCAACCCGATTGAAATGCTGTGGCATGACCTTAAGAGAGCGATTCACACCAGACATCCCAAGAATATTGCTACACTGAAACAGTTTTGTGAAGAGGAGTGGTCCAAAATTACTCCAGATCGTTGTGCAGGTCTGATCTGCAACTACAGGAAACGTTTGGTTGAGGTTATTGCTGCCAAAGGAGGGTCAACCAGTTATTAAGTCCAAAGGTTCACATACTTTTTCCACCCTGCACTGTGAATGTTTACATGTTCTGTTCAATAAAAACATGAAAACATATAATGTTTGTGTTGTATTATTTTAAGCAGACTGTGTTTTTCAAATTGTTGTGACTTAGATGAAGATCAGAGCACATTTTATGATCAATTCATGCAAAACTCCATGTAATCCCAAAGGGTTCACATACTTTTTCTTGCCACTGTATATATATATATATTTTATTAGTCCACACAGACCTCAGACCATATATACAGTATACACAGACACACATTAGTGGGTATATATATGTATGAGGTCTGCGTGTTAAAATATATGTATGTATATGTCTGTGTGGTATCAATGCATCCCTACTCTATACATAGCGTTCCCTGTGTCCCTATAATATATATGACTAGGGTTCCTTTTTTTCTAAAAATATTTTATTCTATTCCTATTAAATTGGCAGTAATTTAGATGTATTTTATTCAATAGAAACTTTTTTGCCTATATAACATGCGCTTTGTGAAAATAAAAAGGTTTTGGTGTGTACGTTTTAATTTAGTTAGTGGATTCCTGTCCAGTGCAGAGAGAAGCAAACGTAATGCAGTGTAGAGGGTCTGAGATGCGGAGAGGCGTGAAGTCAAGCCTGCAAAATGTTTGCTTCACTTTGCTTCGCTACGCTGTGCGCCGCTACGCGCTCAGTGTGCCTCAGGCTTAAGGGTTATTCAAAGAGAATCGAAAAGTCACTGCACGTTCGGTGACTTTTCGTTCTCTTCAATTCGGAACAATTCGGTGATCCCATTTCGGCGACCCTACGGTGTATTCAGCAAGCACCACAGGGCTGTCGTAGTGCAGGGAAAAGGCGCCGAAAACCCGACGAACACTCACCGCAAAACCCGGCAAACGCACACCGAAACCCGCAAAAACATCTGGATTAACCCCGCCAAACACACCGGAGAAACCCGAGCAGGAGCCGATCACAGCGCAGAGCAGCCGCCGGAAAAAGCCAACACCGCAGACGAATGGAGTGAAGAAAAGACAAAAACAGTATGCTTGAATGTTTGATAAGTGAAACGCTGTTTGCAAAGAAACTACTGAGCGAAAATGTCTGAAATTTACATATAAAATCCAATGAATGATAATAAAAAGGGCTGTTACAGAAAAAACGATTTAAAAAAAAGAAAAATGTTCGCAAAAAAATTCCGAAAAATACCTAACAGATCCTAAAAAAATCTATACATAAAGAGACTTTTTCCTGCAGAATATTATAATAAACGGTTTATTAGATATTGGATTAAAACGGGAATATTTTTAACATTGAAGCATATGGGATTCGCCTGAATAAACCTGTCGAATGAAACCACCGAATGGCAGGACAATTCGGCAACTTTTCTCTGCTGTTCTGTGTTCTCTGAATAGACAAAGCATTGCTTTTTTATGGGGATTTCACTGCCCTCGAACAGGCACCGTATGTGCAGGCAATTCGCCAACATGTGGTGAACTGCCTGCTCTCTGAATAGCCGAATGGCCAGGAAAGGTAACCGTACGCTGAATTTCACTGTTCGGTTACCTTTCGCCATCAATTCGGATCTCTTTGAATAACCCTGCATGCGTTTCAATCTTGACCACAGATTTTCGATGGGATTTAAGTCAGGGCTATTTCCAGGCCGGGGAAGCAGAGGAATTTTCTTGTCAACCAAAACTGACAAAATCAGAAGGTGTATCCTCAATTTTGGCCACTAGTGTATACAGTAATAGAAAATGTCCCATTTCTTGCATTGTGTGTTTAGTACATACAGTAAGAAGAATAAAGTATCATTTAAAAGGACATTTTAGCAGATTTTTTAAATTTCCTAAATCATTTTCAATGTTACAACATAATTTAATAATAAATAAAAAAATCATCATTAAGATCTGTTAATTATTCCTGTGACGATCTGGTTGGATAACGCGGCTGGTTACCCTCGTCACTTCACTCCCCTCGCTTCAGGAAAATCGCAGTGTATCATTATAGCCCCATTCACCCAATAACTGGTCGAGACTAGCATCGAGCGAAAAGCTCCACAGATGTACAGACTGGGTATTAATACAGTACAGGATCAGATATGAGCATAATCCCATTAACTAGAACAATACCCACCCCAGACAGCCCGGCACCACCATAGCCAGTCTTCTGCAGAGATCTACCGGCACCCTAAATATCCTTTTTGGGGGATCTCAAGGGAGCAGCGGCCCGCTCTTTAGTAGTGTTCGATAGCTCTGGACCCCCAGTTGTTACAGCCCAAAAAGCGCCCCAATCCGTGGGCAAAGGTTGAAGCCACAGCGATAACAATGTATGGGACGTGAACCATAATCATGGCAGCAGGAACCCGACAGAATAACAATGATGTGAAACCGGGTTTCCCATTGGAGCTCCTTCTCTGTAGCCACCCCGAGTTCTACCCCAGTGAAGGGGCAACAAACTTCCAAAAGAGTTCCCTGATAGGGCAAAGCGTTGTAGTTCGATTGGTCTCTCTACTGTTCGTAGCCAGTTTAATGTCAAGGATTGGTGGCTGAGACTTGGGGCATGAGAGGCAACAGGTGGGGAAAGCTTTGGACGAGGGACATCGAGGACAGGGATTATGTAACGAATAAATACACAAAACAAATAAATATCTAGGGATATAGCCACTGGATACAGGGATCAGTGCTTCCGCTCTTTTTTTATTATGCGGCCGTGGAACATCATAAACAGAAAAATAAACCTAATGTAAATTAAATGCCTACTCCTTTTATGCAGAGGCTAAATAAACATTCAGTATTCCTAACTGAAATATTGGGCGGCTAAGCCGCTTACCAATAAGTGAAAACAAAATGTACTTTCCATTTGGGGTCAGGATTGCGCTTCCTTCCCTGCTGCACCCAGCACCAAGACTGCCCCCCCAGAGGGCACCACAGCTTCTGTAAGGGCAGGGCCGTCCTAATCCAGTGTCGGCTGTGAGTTAACCCGGTAGTGGAAAAAGGTAGTCCTCCGTTCGCCTGCTAATAAACCTGTGGGCTACCATCCTGCCCCTAAATCACACTGTCACGCTATATATACAATGGAACAGTGACAAACAGCTCAACAATAAAACGATCGAGAAGTCTCTGCAGCCGGTATCCGCAACAATTCCCCCCATCTAATTATTTGTATGTAAATCGAAAAGTCTGTGGACTTCTACACGTTTGCCTGACCTAAATGCGTGTGCTTCGCCTGCATTGACCTTTTGAAGGCTCGTCGTCTGATGGGAGTAGTGAATGTGAAGGGTTAATTTGTTTCAGAAAACGTTTTGATGCAATCTGCGCACAAAGAACTTTCAAACATCTCCTGGCAGAACATAGAGTGCACGTGCTTCCTACGGGAATATGGCGACTTGGCCGGCGGAGCATATAAAAAGGAATAATAATTCATAATGATATGTGAATCTTATCGAGCGATAAACCAAATATCAGTGTTAGAAAACAACATTCTGAAGGAACGACTGCTAAAATGACATTTAATATTCTGGACTTGTTTTTCTTTTTGTTTCAGTTTTTAAAGTCACCACTTTTTTTTAGTACTTGCCATTTTCTGGTAGTGCCTGGGGTTGGTGCTGAGATATATTGTGATACCTTAACGGGGCCAAAGAGTTAAAAACGAGCAAAACGGATAGGGAACAATCAATGAATTCTGGTCAAAATGAACCCTGGTCCATCAGTCCTGCCATGCCCCTAGTACCCAACAGTATAAAAGAACTCCAGAATCCACAATGTAATACAAATGGATTTAATCCAACACCAGGACAGCAAGGCAACGTTTCGACCACAGCTGGTCTTTGTCAAGCCTAAATCACAATAACACAACTGGGAATAAATAACACCACATATCAATTGAACAATCAATTAATCATTACAACCGGTCCATGTTTATCAACCCAGTAATTAAAAACAAAATGTCCACAAATTGATTCTTCAATTACCTCATTAACATCAATCACATCATGTGTGTATTATATATTAACATAGATCAAGTGTGGACATGAATAACCTATGAGAAAGAAAAGCGATTCTACAGATCTCAATGTAGAGGGGAGGAAGATACTTTACTAATGTACTAGTTCTGTTAATCCCAATTATACCTCATACTTAAATCTGCAAGAATAAAGGGAATTAATGCCCCTAGTACCATTATCTCAGTGAAAGAGGAATTGTGTGTCCTAGCTTAACCTGTCACAGGCCTAGGAGACAATCTGTCACGTGTGGACTGTGATTTATGCAGCAGGTGGGATTGTGAGCCCAGGATGCAGTGAAATAGGGTTTATTTTAGAACACAAGAACATAAAAGACTTGAACTAAAATAAGGAGATTAGAACTAGAGGAGATGCAGGAAAATGAGGTTGAAGCAATAGAGGACTAATATGGGAGCTGTTAGGAAAGCAGGAGAAATGAAGAGAGAGAGAAATGAGGAGAGAGAAATGAGGAGAGAGAGAGAAATGAGGAGAGAGAGAAATGAGGAGAGAGAAATGAGGAGAGAGAGAGAAATGATGAGAGAGAGAGAGAAATGAAGAGAGAGAGAGAAATGAGGAGAGAGAGAGAAATGAGGAGAGAGAGAGAGAAATGAGGAGAGAGAGAGAGAAATGAGGAGAGAGAGAGAAATGAGGAGAGAGAAATGAGGAGAGAGAGAAATAAGGAGAGAGAGAGAGAGAAATGAGGAGAGAGAAATGAGGAGAGAGAGAGAGAAATGAGGAGAGAGAGAAATGAGGAGAGAGAGCAAAATGAGGAGAGAGAGAAATGAGGAGAGAGAGAGAGAAATGAGGAGAGAGAGAGAGAGAAATGAGGAGAGAGAGAAATGAGGAGAGAGAGAGAGAAATGAGGAGAGAGAGAGAGAGAAATGAGGAGAGAGAGAGAGAAATGAGGAGAGAGAGAAATGAGGAGAGAGAGAGAGAGAAATGAGGAGAGAGAGAGAGAGAAATGAGGAGAGAGAGAAATGAGGAGAGAGAGAGAAATGAGAAAGAGAAATGAGGAGAGAAAAACGAGAAAGAGAATGAGGAGAGAAAAACGAGGAGAGAGAGAAATGAGGAGAGAGAGGGAAATGAGGAGAGAGAGAGAAATGAGGAGAGAGAGAGAAATGAGGAGAGAGAGAGAAATGAGGAGAGAGAGAAGAGAGAAATGAGGAGAGAGAGAGAAATGAGGAGAGAGAGAAAAATGAGGAGATAGAAATGAGGAGAGAGAGAAATGAGGAGAGAGAAATGAGGAGAGAAAATGAGAGAGAGAAATGAGGAGAGAGAGAAATGAGAGAGAGAGAGAAAATGAGGAGATAGAAATGAGGAGAGAGAGAAATGAGAAGAGAGAAATGAGGAGAGAAATGAGGAGAGAAATGAGGAGAGAGAGAAATGAGGAGAGAGAGAAATGAGAGAGAGAGAGAAATGAGGAGAGAGAGAGAAATGAGGAGAGAGAGAGAGAAATGAGGAGAGAGAGAAATGAGGAGAGAATGAGGAGAGAGAGAGAGAAAATGAGGAGAGAGAGAAATGAGAGAGAGAGAAATGAGGAGAGAGAGAGAGAAATGAGAGAGAGAGAAATGAGGAGAGAGAGAAATGAGAGAGAGAGAAATGAGGAGAGAGAGAAATGAGGAGAGAGAAATGAGGAGAGAGAGAAATGAGAGAGAGAGAAATGGGGAGAGAGAGAGAAATGAGAGAGAGAGAAATGAGAGAGAGAGAGAAATTAGGAGAGAGAGAGAAATGAGGAGAGAGAGAGAGATATGAGAGAGAAATGAGGAGAGAGAGAGAAATGAGGAGAGAAATGAGGAGAGAGAGAGCAATGAGGAGAGAGAGAAATAAGGAGAGAGGAATGAGGAGAGAGAGAGAGAAATGAGGAGAGAGAAATGAGGAGAGAGAAATGAGGAGAGAGAGGGAAATGAGGAGAGAGAGAAATGAGGAGAGAGGAATGAGGAGAGAGAGAGAAATGAGAGAGAGAGAAATGAGGAGAGAGAGAAATGAGGAGAGAAAAACGAGGAGAGAGAGAAATGAGGAGAGAGAGGGAAATGAGGAGAGAGAGAAATGAGGAGAGAGAGAGAATGAGGAGAGAGAGAGAAATGAGGAGAGAGAGAGAGAGAAATGAGGAGAGAGAGAGAAGAGAGAAATGAGGAGAGAGAGAGAAATGAGGAGAGAGAGAAAATGAGGAGATAGAAATGAGGAGAGAGAGAAATGAGGAGAGAGAAATGAGGAGAGAAATGAGGAGAGAGAGAAATGAGAGAGAGAGAAATGAGGAGAGAGAGAGAGAAATGAGGAGAGAGAAATGAGAGAGAGAGAAATGAGAGAGAGAGAAATGAGAGAGAGAGAAATGAGGAGAGAGAGAGAGAAATGAGAGAGAGAGAAATGAGGAGAGAGAGAGAGAGAAATTAGGAGAGAGAGAGAAATGAGGAGAGAGAGAGAGATATGAGAGAGAAATGAGGAGAGAGAGAGAAATGAGGAGAGAGAGAGAAATAAGGAGAGAGGAATGAGGAGAGAGAGAGAAATGAGAGAGAGAGAGAGAAATGAGGAGAGAGAGGGAAATGAGGAGAGAGAGAAATGAGGAGAGAGAGAGAGAAATGAGGAGAGAGAGAAATGAGGAGAGAGAGAAATGAGGAGAGAGAGAAATGAGAGAGAGAGAAATGAGGAGAGAGAGAGAGAATGAGAGAGAGAGAAATGAGGAGAGAGAGAAATGAGAGAGAGAGAAATGAGGAGAGAGAGAAATGAGGAGAGAGAGAAATGAGAGAGAGAGAAATGGGGAGAGAGAGAGAGAGAAATTAGGAGAGAGAGAGAAATGAGGAGAGAGAGAGAGATATGAGAGAGAAATGAGGAGAGAGAGAGAAATGAGGAGAGAAATGAGGAGAGAGAGAGAAATGAGGAGAGAGAGAGAATAAGGAGAGAGGAATGAGGAGAGAGAGAGAGAAATGAGGAGAGAGAAATGAGGAGAGAGAAATGAGGAGAGAGAGGGAAATGAGGAGAGAGAGAAATGAGGAGAGAGAAATGAGGAGAGAGAGAGGAATGAGGAGAGAGGAATGAGGAGAGAGAGAGAAATGAGAGAGAGAGAAATGAGGAGAGAGAGAAATGAGGAGAGAAAAACGAGGAGAGAGAGAAATGAGGAGAGAGAGGGAAATGAGGAGAGAGAGAAATGAGGAGAGAGAGAGAAATGAGGAGAGAGAGAGAATGAGGAGAGAGAGAGAAATGAGGAGAGAGAGAGAGAGAAATGAGGAGAGAGAGAGAAGAGAGAGAGAAATGAGGAGAGAGAGAAAAATGAGGAGATAGAAATGAGGAGAGAGAGAAATGAGGAGAGAGAAATGAGGAGAGAAATGAGGAGAGAGAAATGAGGAGAGAGAGAAATGAGAGAGAGAGAGAGAAATGAGGAGAGAGAGAGAGAAATGAGGAGAGAGAAATGAGAGAGAGAGAAATGAGAGAGAGAGAAATGAGGAGAGAGAGAGAGAAATGAGGAGAGAGAGAAATGAGGAGAGAGAGAGAAATGAGGAGAGAGAGAAATGAGAGAGAGAGAAATGAGGAGAGAGAGAGAGAGAAATGAGAGAGAGAGAGAAATGAGAGAGAGAGAAATGAGGAGAGAGAGAAATGAGAGAGAGAGAAATGAGGAGAGAGAGAGAGAAATGAGGAGAGAGAGAGAGAAATGAGAGAGAGAGAAATGAGAGAGAGAGAAATGAGGAGAGAGAGAGAGAGAAATGAGGAGAGAGAGAGAAATGAGGAGAGAGAGAGATATGAGAGAGAAATGAGGAGAGAGAGAGAAATGAGGAGAGAGAGAGAAATAAGGAGAGAGGAATGAGGAGAGAGAGAGAAATGAGAGAGAGAGAGAAATGAGGAGAGAGAAATGAGGAGAGAGAGGAATGAGGAGAGAGAGAAATGAGGAGAGAGAAATGAGGAGAGAGAGGAATGAGGAGAGAGAGAGAAATGAGAGAGAGAGAAATGAGGAGAGAGAGAAATGAGGAGAGAGAAAAATGAGGAGAGAGAGAAATGAGGAGAGAGAAATGAGGAGAGAGAGAGAAATGAGGAGAGAGAGAGAGAAATGAGGAGAGAGAAATGAGGAGAGAGAAAAATGAGGAGAGAGAAAAAATGAGGAGATAGAAATGAGGAGAGAGAGAAATGAGGAGAGAAAATGAGAGAGAGAAATGAGGAGAAATGAGGATAGAGAGAAATGAGAGAGAGAGAAATGAGAGAGAGAGAAATGAGGAGAGAGAGAAATGAGGAGAGAGAGAAATGAGGAGAGAGAGAGAAATGAGGAGAGAGAGAAATGAGGAGAGAGAGAGAGAGAAATGAGGAGAGAGAGAGAGAAATGAGGAGAGAGAGAGAGAAATGAGGAGAGAGAGAGAGATATGAGGAGAGAGAAATGAGGAGAGAGAGAGAAATGAGGAGAAAGAGAGAGAAATGAGGAGAGAGAGATATATGAGGAGAGAGAAATGAGGAGAGAGAGAGAGAAATGAGGAGAGAGAGAGAGAAATGAGGAGAGAGAGAGAAATGAGGAGAGAGAAGAAATGAGGAGAGAGAGAGAAATGAGGAGAGAGAGAGAGAAATGAGGAGAGAGAAATGAGGAGAGAGAAAAATGAGGAGAGAGAAAAATGAGGAGATAGAAATGAGGAGAGAGAGAAATGAGGAGAGAAAATGAGAGAGAGAATGAGGAGAAATGAGGATAGAGATAAATGAGAGAGAGAGAAATGAGAGAGAGAGAAATGAGGAGAGAGAGAGAAATGAGGAGAGAGAGAAATGAGGAGAGAGAGAGAAATGAGGAGAGAGAGAAATGAGGAGGAGAGAAGAGAGAGAAATGAGAGAAGAGAGAGAGAAATGAGGAGAGAGAGAGAGAAATGAGGAGAGAGAGAGAGAATGAGAGAGAGAGATGAGGAGAGAGAGAGAAATGAGGAGAAAGAGAGAGAAATGAGGAGAGAGAGATATATGAGAGAGAGAGAAATGAGGAGAGAGAGAGAGAAATGAGGAGAGAGAGAGAGAAATGAGGAGAGAGAGAGAAATGAGGAGAGAGAAGAAATGAGGAGAGAGAGAAATGAGGAGAGAGAGAAATGAGGAGAGAGAGAGAGATATGAGGAGAGAGAAAAATGAGGAGAGAGAGAGAAATGAGGAGAGAGAGAGAAATGAGGAGAGAGAGAGATATGAGGAGAGAGCGAGAAATGAGGAGAGAGAAGAAATGAGGAGAGAGAGAGAGAAATGAGGAGAGAGAGAAATGAGGAGCGAGAGAAATGAGGAGAGAGAGAGGAAATAGACACAAAGGGAACTGAACAGCACATGGGACAAGCAATGAATCTATACTATAATAGAGTAAGGCTTTGGCTGTCCGTCGCCAAAGCCCTACTGCGCATGCGCGCGCAACCAGCGGCGGTTGGTTGCGCGCGCATGCAACCGCCGCGGCACGAGCCGGCTGCCGGCTCGCCGCGGCGGTTACACATGCACACAGCAGCCGGGTAGAGGCTGTGCTCGCAGCCTCTACCGGCTGCCGCGCGCATCCAACCCCCCGAGCGGCGAAGGAAAGTTTCCCCCGCCGCTCGGGGTTGGATGCGCGCGGCAGCCGGGTAGAGGCTGCGAGCGCAGCCTCTACCCGGCTGCTGTGCGCATCTAACGGGTCCCCCGAGCGGCGAAGGGAAAGTTCCCTCCGCCGCTCAGGGGTAGGATGCGCACGGCAGCCGGGTAGAGGCACAGCCTCTACCCGGCTGCCGCGCGCATCCTACCCCCCGAGCGGCGGAGGGAAAGTTCCCTCGCTTCCGCTTTGAGGACCCAAGCCCCGGTCACGTGACCGGGGCTTGGGTCCTTCAAAAACAGGAAGCGGGGAAATCTTCACTTCCCTGGCGCCGCTCGACAGGTAAGTATGAGCGCTGGGGGGCCATATCCATGACCTGGGGGCAAATCCATGAGCTGGGCAAATCCATGACCTGGGGGCAAATCCATGACCTGGGGGCAAATCCATGACCTGGGGGCAAATCCATGAGCTGGGGCAAATCCATGAGCTGGGGCAAATCCATGACCTGGGGGCAAATCCATGACCTGGGGGAAATCCATGACCTGGGGGCAAATGCATGAGCTGGGGGCAAATCCATGAGCTGGGGGCAAATCCATGAGCTGGGGCAAATCCATGAGCTGGGGCAAATCCATGAGCTGGGGCAAATATCCATGTGCTGGGGCAGTATCCACGTGCGGGGGCAGTATCCACGTGCGCGGGGCAGTATCCACGTGCTGGGGCAGTATCCACGTGCTGGGGCAAATCCATGAGCTGGGGGCAAATATCCACGTGCGGGGGCAGTATCCACGAGCGGGGCAGTATCCACGTGCGGGGCAGTATCCACGAGCTGGGGCAGTATCCACGAGCTGGGGGCATATCCACGAGCTGGGGGCATATCCACGAGCTGGGCAGTATCCACGTGCGGGGGCAGTATCCACGAGCTGGGGCAGTATCCAGGTGCTGGCAGTATCCACGAGCTGGGGCAGTATCCACGAGCTGGGGCAGTATCCACAAGCTGCCGGCTCGCCGCGGCGGTTACACATGCACACAGCAGCCGGGTAGAGGCTGTGCTCGCAGCCTCTACCGGCTGCCGCGCGCATCCAACCCCCGAGCGGCGAAGGGAAAGTCCCCCGCCGCTCGGGGGTTGGATGCGCGCGGCAGCCGGGTAGAGGCTGCGAGCGCAGCCTCTACCCGGCTGCTGTGCGCATCTAACGGGTCCCCCGAGCGGCGAAGGGAAAGTTCCCTCCGCCGCTCAGGGGTAGGATGCGCACGGCAGCCGGGTAGAGGCACAGCCTCTACCCGGCTGCCGCGCGCATCCTACCCCCCGAGCGGCGGAGGGAAAGTTCCCTCGCTTCCGCTTTGAAGGACCCAAGCCCCGGTCACGTGACCGGGGCTTGGGTCCTTCAAAAACAGGAAGCGGGGAAATCTTCACTTCCCTGGCGCCGCTCGACAGGTAAGTATGAGCGCTGGGGGGGCCATATCCATGACCTGGGGGCAAATCCATGAGCTGGGCAAATCCATGACCTGGGGGCAAATCCATGAGCTGGGGGCAAATCCATGAGCTGGGGCAAATCCATGACCTGGGGGCAAATCCATGACCTGGGGGCAAATCCATCATGAGCCTGGGGGCAAATGCATGAGCTGGGGGCAAATCCATGAGCTGGGGGCAAATCCATGAGCTGGGGCAAATCCATGAGCTGGGGCAAATCCATGAGCTGGGGGCAAATATCCATGTGCTGGGGCAGTATCCACGTGCGGGGGCAGTATCCACGTGCGGGGCAGTATCCACGTGCTGGGGCAGTATCCACGTGCTGGGGCAAATCCATGAGCTGGGGGCAAATATCCACGTGCGGGGGCAGTATCCACGAGCGGGCGCAGTATCCACGAGCGGGGGCAGTATCCACGTGCGGCAGTATCCAGGAGCTGGGGGCAGTATCCACGAGCTGGGGGGCATATCCACGAGCTGGGGGGCATATCCACGAGCTGGGGCAGTATCCACGTGCGGGGCAGTATCCACGAGCTGGGGCAGTATCCAGGTGCTGGGGCAGTATCCACGAGCTGGGGCAGTATCCACGAGCTGGGGCAGTATCCACAAGCTGGGGCAGTATATCCACGAGCTGGGGCAGTATATCCACGAGCTGGGGCAGTATATCCATGAGCTGGGGCAGTATATCCACAATAGACTGCCCTCTGGGCAGGCTTTACAACTAGTAAACAATAATACACTAAACAGATAACGGAGATTGGTCTCAGGCAGGGGCCAGGCAAAAGGATCAGGTGGTTCTCTCAAGGAGATCAGGGAGCTTTCTCCAAACAGGTTCTCACAGTCTGGGTCTTCAATGTGGAAGTGGTTTGTGAATAGGGATGAGCTGTTCGGTTCGATCAGTTCGGAGTTCGAAATGAACTTTGGTTATCGAAAGTTCGCGAACGTCGAACTTTTTGGGTGTGTTCGGTTCGAGTTCGCAAAAAAAAGAAATTTTGAAAAAATTATAGAAAATGCTTAAAAAAATACTAAAAAATCTAGAAATAAAGAGACTCTTTACTGCAGAATATTATAAGCAACGGTTTATTAGATATTGAATTAAAAACTAATGTGTACGTGCAAAGATTCTCAACTCTAAATGACCTGTGTTTTTCAAATGGCATAACAGGTGTTTTTAGTCTGGTCTAATCAATTTGATACATTGTAGACTATACTGAGGGGGTGGGGTGGTGTCTGCTTCTGATTGAGATTTGAGAAGTGTTAATTTTCCCTCCTAAAACGTCTAATATGCTGTATTTCACCGCTGTGTGCTCAGCTCATTTTTACTGCTTTCGCTCATCATGTTTAAACGCGATTTTGAAGCCACATTTTGTTAAATGACCGACATGTTAGATATCGTTCTTTCCGGCAGACTCCGCAGATTCATAATATATAATTTTTGTATGTATACGTCCTGTCCTGGCTGTATATTATGAAAAAAAATGCAATAAAAATTTAATTTTTAATCATCTGCAGTGTGTAAAGTGTTGTTTTTTTCACATTTTAGCACATGAGCGTTTGCGGTTATGTTTTCTATGGGGTGCGCTTGTACAAAAATTAGAAATGGGGACTTGTTACATTTTGTGGGGGGAATTACGTGATTTATAGCAAACGCACCCAGAGAAAAAAATCATTAGTGCATCATCGTTCACATTTATTTGCAATGTGAACAATATTCCTGCATTAATAAAAATAACACAAAAAATACATGTTTTTATTTATTTATCTATTTTTTTTAATTTATACCTGGTCATGTTGGGTATCATTCGAAAGGCCATGCTCAGGCCTTTCGATTGACACCCTCCATGACCCACTAGATGCCTGGAGATATTGGGGTTCAAATGAACCCCCTATCTCCACCAGGGGATTGGCCTGGGCAATATATATACGCATGATGTGAGCTGGCCTGGGCAATATATATATATATATACGCATGATGAAAATTTGCAAAGGATAAGGAACGCAAAGTGAAATTTTGATGTGTCTGAAATTGAAACTTACGTGACAACTCTTATTTTTTTTTTCGTTAATTTATATTTGTTCAATACAGTTAATTTTAATTTGTTTAATAGAGTTAATTTAAAATGGTTTAATACAGTTTATTTATATTTATTTTACCTTTACTATTGGTGCTTTTCAAACTTTATTCTTAAGTAAAAAGAAATTTAGCAGTTTCATGTTGTGTGGTTTTTTTTTTTGGGGGGTGCAAGTAGCTGGTCTTGCCTAGGGCGCAAAATAGTCTAGCACCGGCCCTGACCGCATGGTCCACCCCTGCACTCTTCCACAATACCACAGAGGGGTTACTGTATGATGGCACTTGCAGGCCTGGCACCAAAGGCACAATATTTGGTTGCACTGCCACTGACGCCTGTATCAGATTCATATCCTCAGAGGGGTGAGACTGTGTGACGGCACTGTTGCCGACGCTAAAGGCCCAATTTCAGGCTAGGGTCAAACGAACGCATTTTTCGCAGCGAACGTCAAAAAGTGCGTCCGAACGCATTGAGGTGTTTTTTCACAGAAAGAGCTTAAACGGTCATACGATGCACATTTTTGTGCGTGATTTTTTACGGATCCAAACCAGGAAACTTTGGGTGTCTGGACGTTATGTTGGCCGGACATGAGCCGGACTATGCGGACGCAGCGCACTCTGTACGTCAGTACTAGCGGTTCAGCGTTCTCGAAAAAATGCGTTCATTTTCCACTTGCGTTGCGCGGCCGGACTTTCGTGCGGCTGTACTTCGTATATTGGCCGTCATTGCGTGTCATTTGCTGCTAGTGCGGCCGTGATTAAGTGCGCCTAAACGCACGTTAAAAGTGCGCTAGTCTGACCCCAGCCTTAAAGCACCTATTGTTACTTTCATCTAAATCCTGCATAAGTTTCACAATAATTTAGCCAAAAAAATCACTAAACTTTTTCTACGTGTACGAAAATGTCTCCTCTTTTCATACAGGCTGCCGCCCCAAGCAGTTGTTTATGGATAGATTAAAGGAAAAGCATTTACCGTCATTTGAAACATCATTTTTTTGTTTTTAAGTGTTTCTATACATCCTACAAATCTGCCACTTCACGGGCAGGTTATGGGGACCTCCGAGGCACGATTGTCACGATGGGGGTCAGGGACCTGACCTGACAGAGAGGGGTGTGAGCCTAATGAGCAGTGAAAATAGACCATGAGCCTGAACTAGAAAAATAATATATAATTTATTCTAGGAACCAAGAACTTAAATACAATAAACAGAGCCTTTAACCTCACGGCAAGAAATATAAAGAAAACCAGGTATAAACAAAATAGGCAACTAAACATGGGAGGCAGAATTAAACATGATACAAGAAGGCAAGAAAAACAGTGCAAACCAGACATGAGCCTGTAAACAGAATGACCAGGAAAACAGGCTTAACAGGATAAATCTAGACCAGGGAAAGACCAGACATGAGCGAGCTGGAAGACAGACAGACTGAACAGGATAGAATTAGACCAAGGCAAACCAGACAGGAGCTTGAAGACAGACTGAACTGAATAGATGATTCAGAATGAATCTAGAGCAAGGCAAACCAGACATGAGCTGAATGACTGATCCAGGATGAATGAGACCGCACCCTACTAAGGGAGTGGTCTCCATTTATACAAAATGGTCCAGGGTGAACCAATGGAGTCCAGGTACTGATCAGGCTTGGACGTGAACCAAATGTCCAGGACTAAAAGCAATGTCCAGTATTGCCAGAGGGGGCGCCAGAGACCCAGAACGTCACATATCCCCCCCTCCACGAGCAGACCCCGGATGCTCAAAAGAAGACAATAAAAATGAAAATAAAAAGTCAATGGGTCCTGTAGGCACGTAGAGCGCGCTCGTACACCTCTCGGTCCTCAAGGCATATTATAGCACCATTAGAAGCTCGGAAACATCCAGCAGGGACAGGACTCGACTCACGGGCTGGAGGACCTGAGGTATAGACCCCTTGGGAGCCAAAACCGGGTCCAGGTTTGAGGGCACTGGCACCAGTCCTTTTGTGTCTCCTCCCCCTGGTACGGGACGTGTGGAATGGACAGCAACAGTGTCCTCCCGGCTCTGCGGCAACAGGAACATGGCACCAGTGGCGATCCGGTTCTGTGGCAATGTGACTGGGACAGCAGCAGCACGGCTCCGTAGGTTGGTGACCTTGGCACGGCTCTGCAGCGACTGGACTGGAACCACTGGGCTCGAAGACACCGGGACAGCTGGGCTTGAAGACACCGGGACAGCTGGGCTCGGTGGGGCAGCCCTTGGTGTGGACCGGTTGGGTAGCACCCTTGGCAAGGACAGGAGGGGCAGCGCCTTTAGCACGACTCTGTGGTGACTTGGACATGGCGACAGCAGCACGGCTCTGTGGGTCAGCGACCTCAGCACGGCTCTGCGGCGACTCGGTCATGGCGGCAGCAGCACGGCTCTGCGGCGACTCGGTCATGGCGACAGCAGCACGGCTCTGTGGGTCAGCGACCTCAGCACGGCTCTGTGGCGACTCGGACATGGCGGCAGCAGCACGGATCTGTGGGTCAGCGACCTCAGCACGGCTCTGCGGTGACTCGGATATGGAGACAGCAGCACGGCTCTGCGGCGACTCGGTCATGAGAGACGGCAGCACGGCTCTGTGGGTCAGCGACCTCAGCACGGCTCTGCGGTGACTCGGACATGGTGACCTCAGCACGGCTCTGCGGCGACTCGGACATGGCGACAGCAGCACGGCTCTGCGGCGACTCGGTCATGGAGACAGCAGCACGGCTCTGCGGCGACTCGGTCATGGCGACAGCAGCACGGCTCTGCGGCGACTCGGTCATGGAGACGGCAGCACGGCTCTGTGGGTCAGCGACCTCAGCACGGCTCTGCGGTGACTCGGACATGGTGACCTCAGCACGGCTCTGCGGCGACTCGGACATGGCGACAGCAGCACGGCTCTGCGGCGACTCGGTCATGGAGACAGCAGCACGGCTCTGCGGCGACTCGGTCATGGAGACAGCAGCACGGCTCTGCGGCGACTCGGTCATGGCGACAGCAGCACGGCTCTGCGGCGACTCGGTCATGGCGACAGCAGCACGGTTCTGCGGCGACTCGGTCATGGCGACAGCAGCACGGCTCTGTGGGTCAGCGACCTCAGCACGACTCTGCGGTGACTCGGACATGGTGACCTCAGCACGGCTCTGCGGCGACTCGGACATGGCGACAGCAGCACGGCTCTGCGGCGACTCGGTCATGGCGACAGCAGCACGGCTCTGCGGCGACTCGGTCATGGCGACAGCAGCACGGCTCTGCGGCGACTCGGTCATGGCGACAGCAGCACGGCTCTGCGGCGACTCGGTCATGGCGACAGCAGCACGGCTCTGTGGTCAGCGACCTCAGCACGGCTCTGCGGTGACTCGGACATGGCGACAGCAGCACGGCTCTGCGGCGACTCGGACATGGCAGCAGCAGCACGGCTCTGCGGCGACTCGGTCATGGCGGCAGCAGCATGGATCTGTGGGTCAGCGACCTCAGCACGGCTCTGGAAATCCTGCGGGTTGCAGGGCAGCGGACTCTGGAAATCCTGCGGGTTGCAGGGCAGCGGACTCTGGAAATCCTGCGGGTTGCAGGGCAGCGGACTCTGGAAATCCTGCGGGTTGCAGGGCAGCGGACTCTGGAAATCCTGCGGGTTGCAGGGCAGCGGACTCTGGAAATCCTGCGGGTTGCAGGGCAGCGGACTCTGGAAATCCTGCGGGTTGCAGGGCAGCGGACTCTGGAAATCCTGCGGGTTGCAGGGCAGCGGACTCTGGAAATCCTGCGGGTTGCAGGGCAGCGGACTCTGGAAATCCTGCGGGTTGCAGGGCAGCGGACTCTGGAAATCCTGCGGGTTGCAGGGCAGCGGACTCTGGAAATCCTGCGGGTTGCAGGGCAGCGGACTCTGGAAATCCTGCGGGTTGCAGGGCAGCGGACTCTGGAAATCCTGCGGGTTGCAGGGCAGCGGACTCTGGAAATCCTGCGGGTTGCAGGGCAGCGGACTCTGGAAATCCTGCGGGTTGCAGGGCAGCGGACTCTGGAAATCCTGCGGGTTGCAGGGCAGCGGACTCTGGAAATCCTGCGGGTTGCAGGGCAGCGGACTCTGGAAATCCTGCGGGTTGCAGGGCAGCGGACTCTGGAAATCCTGCGGGTTGCAGGGCAGCGGACTCTGGAAATCCTGCGGGTTGCAGGGCAGCGGACTCTGGAAATCCTGCGGGTTGCAGGGCAGCGGACTCTGGAAATCCTGCGGGTTGCAGGGCAGCGGACTCTGGAAATCCTGCGGGTTGCAGGGCAGCGGACTCTGGAAATCCTGCGGGTTGCAGGGCAGCGGACTCGGATACTGCGGCCTGGCATGGCTTGGTCAAGGAAGTTTGGTAAGGCTGGACCATGAGGGCCTTGTGTGGGCGCACCTGGCAGGTTGCCACTCTGTGCAGGCAGGAACCACAGTAGAAACATAAGCCATGGGTTTTCCTCCATACCCTTTCCTCCAGGGTCAGGGGTCCTCTGGAATCTTTCACTGGAACAGGTTCCTTTGGGAAGGTGTCCCTGGGAGTTTTCCGCAGTATAGCACTCAGCCGCTCCAGGTGCTGTTCTGCAGCTTTATTAACCTTTTGCAGGTTCTCCAACAGACCATGAATCACTGCTAGCTCACTTGTTACTGGCGTCTCATTATGTCACGATGGGGGTCAGGGACCTGACCTGACAGAGAGGGGTGTGAGCCTAATGAGCAGTGAAAATAGACCATGAGCCTGAACTAGAAAAATAATATATAATTTATTCTAGGAACCAAGAACTTAAATACAATAAACAGAGCCTTTAACCTCACGGCAAGAAATATAAAGAAAACCAGGTATAAACAAAATAGGCAACTAAACATGGGAGGCAGAATTAAACATGATACAAGAAGGCAAGAAAAACAGTGCAAACCAGACATGAGCCTGTAAACAGAATGACCAGGAAAACAGGCTTAACAGGATAAATCTAGACCAGGGAAAGACCAGACATGAGCGAGCTGGAAGACAGACAGACTGAACAGGATAGAATTAGACCAAGGCAAACCAGACAGGAGCTTGAAGACAGACTGAACTGAATAGATGATTCAGAATGAATCTAGAGCAAGGCAAACCAGACATGAGCTGAATGACTGATCCAGGATGAATGAGACCGCACCCTACTAAGGGAGTGGTCTCCATTTATACAAAATGGTCCAGGGTGAACCAATGGAGTCCAGGTACTGATCAGGCTTGGACGTGAACCAAATGTCCAGGACTAAAAGCAATGTCCAGTATTGCCAGAGGGGGCGCCAGAGACCCAGAACGTCACAACGATATTTGAAGAAATTTTTCATTTTTATTTTTAACCCTTATTTCATGGAAAACTCACTGTCCCTTTAAAAACTTTTTTTTTAACTTTTTGTCCTTGTTTCCTGTCCCCCAGGGCATTACCCGGACCCCTATACACCTTTTATGGCAAATATCTAGCATATATGCCCTCTTGGAGGGCACTCTAAAAACCGACTTTTCAGCCCCATTGACTTGTATTGAGTTCGAGTTCAGGTTCGGATTCGGATTCGAACATTTGGAAAGTTCGGGTTCGGATCTGAACCGAACTCTGGGGGGTGTTCGGCTCATCCCTATTTGTGAAGGGCGTAGCTTCCTGATATGCAGAGCTAATCAGGGCAAGGTGAGCTCAGGTGGGGCTCCAGGGCTAGAACGTCAAGTGCATATAGAAAGTCCAAGAACCTGTATTGTGCATGTTGCAGGGTTTACTGTGGGTGCCAGGGACCAGTGCCTGGTGATCCTGACACAATCCAACTCAGCCAGCTCCCACGCACTCTCACAACTGCCACACTCAGCCAGCTCCTATGCACTCTCACATCTGCCACACTCAGCCAGCTCCCATTCACACTCACAACTGCCACACTCAGCCAGCTCCCATTCACTCTCACAACTGCCACACTCAGCCAGCTCCCATTCACTCTCACAACTGCCACACTCAGCCAACTTCCATGCACTCTCACAACTGCCGTACTCAGCCAACTCCCACGCACTCTCACAACTGCCACACTCAGCAGCTCCCATTCACACTCACAACTGCCACACTCAGCCAGCTCCCATTCACTCTCACAACTGCCACACTCAGCCAGCTCCCATTCACTCTCACAACTGCCACACTCAGCCAACTTCCATGCACTCTCACAACTGCCGTACTCAGCCAACTCCCACGCACTCTCACAACTGCCACACTCAGCCAGCTCCCATTCACTCTCACAACTGCCACACTCAGCCAGCTCCCATGCACTCTCACAACTGCCGTACTCAGCCAACTCCCATGCACTCTCCCAACTGCCACACTCAGCCAGCTCCCATTCACTCTCACAACTGCCACACTCAGCCAACTCCCATTCACTCTCACAACTGCCACACACAGCCAGCCCCTACACAATCTTACAACTGCTGTACTCAGCCAGCTCCCATTCAATCTTACGTCTGCCACACTCAGCCAGCTCCCACACAATCTTACAATTGCCACACTTAGCCAGCTCCCACACAATCTTACAACTGCCACACTCAGCCAGCTCCCACACAATCTTACAATTACCACACTTAGCCAGCTCCCACACAATCTTACAACTGCCACACTCAGCCAGCTCCCACACAATCTCACAACAGCCTCACTCAGTCAGCTCCCACACAATCTCACAACTGCCACACTCAGCCGGCCCCCACACAAGCTCACAATTGCCACACTCAGCCAGCACCCATGCACTCTCACAACTGCCACACTCAGCCAGCCCCCACACAATCTCACAACTGCCACACTCAGCCAGCTCCCACACAATCTCACAACTGCCACACTCAGCCAGCTCCCATTCAATCTCACAACTGCCACACTCAGCCAGCACCCACACAATCTCACAACTGCCACACTCAGCCAGCTCCCACACAATCTCGCAACTGCCACACTCAGCCAGCACCCACACAAACTCACAACTGCCACACTCAGCCAGCTCCCATTCAATCTCACAACTGCCACACTCAGCCAGCCCCAATGCACTCTCACAACTGCCACACTCAGCCAGCTCCCATTCAACCTTACAACTGCCAAACTCAGCCAGCCCTCAATGCACTCTCACAACTGCCACACTCAGACAGCCCTCCTTTGCACTGTCGCAACGCTTATTACATTCAACCAGCCCCCCACACTTTCAGAATAAATACCAAACTCAGAAATTCCCCGTACTCCCTCACAACACCTGCCACACACAGCCAGTCCTCATCCACTCTCACAGACAGCCCCATATGCATTCTTACCCCATCTGGAATGCTTGGGGAGCCCCTCATTCATCCTCACAACACCTGCCACAACCAAGTAGCTAAACCCACCCATGCACTGTCACAACCGTTGTCACATTCAACCACCCCACCACACACTTAAAAAAGAAAGAACACACTCAGCCATTCCCCAAACCCAAATACAATCCCAACACCTTCCATCTTCCACCATCCATGCACTCTCACAAGTCTGACACTCAGCAGCCCCATGCACTCCCACAACACTTGTCATCCTCATCCAACCTCATCCAACCCCATGCACTTTGCCTATACCTGAAACCTTCTGTCAGCCCCGATGCACTCTCAGAAGACCTTCTACACTCACCTAGACCACCCATGCACTTTCACAACACCTGTCACAATCAGCCAGTCCCCCACGCAATATCACAACACTTACCAAACTCAGTCAGCCTCCATGCTCTTTTGCAAAACCTGCCACACACAGCCAACCCCCATGCACTCTCACAACACCTGCCACACTCAACCAGCACCACACATTTCACACCTCATACCACACTCAGTCAAGAAGACACCAAACTGTAGCTTCTTGCCAATTCTTTAGCATAGTATAAAGATATTAGTCTGGGTTTACCAGTTCTCTCTTCAAAGCATGGAGGTTCCTTTAAATGTCCAGCCGTCCACGTTACCCATCAACATTACATTCTATTACATTCTCTGCACAAAAAAGCTTGCGCAGCGCGTTAATGTGCGCGCCAAGCGTTAAACATTAACGCGCGTAAATTAACGCTGTTATTACTATCCGCGTGCATTTTTTTCATCCGTATTCCGAAAAACGCGTGCGCATTAACGTTGCGCGCAGAAATCGGTGTGCGGACTGTTTTTTCACGCGATTCGGCCAATCAGAATTTAGAACCACAATTATCTCACGTTAAGTTTTTGCGCCTGTCAAAGTCAATCTGCGCATATATGCTGCATCAATAAAACATACACGCACAACTTCTCAAATTTATTGTTTGGGTATGCGTAGAATGTGTAACTATACGTTGCTGCCCATTTTTTTTTCGGGCTGGTGTATTTGGTTACGGCCAGGATGTTCACATTTGCCATTAACACCAGCTTTTCAAAGACGTAAAATTATGCGCGCAAACGTTGTCCGTTAAGTATAGGACGCACGCAGTACAGTACGCTCGCGCAGGTCCACCCGCTTTAGACGTTAACGCGCATTTTTTGCGTGGACGTTGTAATACGACGTTCTGCGCAAAGGGTTTTGCCTCCTCGCGTTAATGCGTTTTTGCGCACGCGTTACAATTTGCGCAAATAATGTAATAGAGCCCAACATGTCTAGTTCCTCTGGTACTGCGCGTCAGTCTGTGTTGTTTCTATATAACTCTATAAGACAACAGGATCTTTAAAACATGATACACGGAAAATAGAAGCTATGAGCTCCGGGTGTCTCTATGGGCCTGAGGAACTGTGTGGACACCGCCAACACCCAGAACTCACAGCCGCTTTTGTTATGTGAATCTCTGCTTTTAAAGACCTTGGTGTTCAAGTGTTAATTGGAGACAAAACTGATCAGAGAGCTTAACTCCAGGGTCGGAATAGGGCCCATCATTTATTAAAGGTTACTTTTAAAACCATATGATCCTTTAACATTTTTTGTCTTTTCTTCCAGGTGGACAAATCTCTTCTCTCGATTCCTATTCATTATCATGATCTCTAAAGTCTCACGCCCTCTCCATTATTTATATAAAGTTGTCCCTGCCATGAGATCTTCCTCTCCTAAAATATGTTTCTCAGTTCTGCTCACCTTATCCACACTTGGGTTTCTTTACTTGTCTCCCTCCCTCTTCTCGTCCTCAAGTCCTATCAGTAGTTCTACTGTGAAGAAGCCCGTTCACATCCTCATCGTCTCCTCCTGGCGATCCGGTTCCTCTTTCCTTGGAAGTATATTTAACAATCACCCAGATGTCTTCTACATTTTTGAGCCTGGATTTCCCATATGGATGAAGCTATCAGGCGAAAGTTCTGAACTCCTTCACTATCCAACCAGAGACCTTCTACGTTCCTTGCTCACTTGTGATGTTTCTCCTCTTCATTTCTACCTTCCCAATGGTGGTAACCAACTTTCCGAATACCGGTATTTTACTGAGAGCCGCGCTATATGCACGTCCACAGCATGCCAGTTTTCTGATGAATCTCTCAGCTACGACCGTTCTACTTGCTTGAAGGTGTGTGGAGGAAAGCCCCTGGAGACCATTGAAGGAGTTTGTAGAAACTATAACCACATAGCTGGAAAGACAGTTCGCATCTTTGACCTTAAGGTTCTCCTACCACTTCTCCATGACCCCAAGCTCGACCTTAGAATTCTCCATCTGGTCCGAGATCCACGAGCTGTGGCTTCATCAAGGAGATACTTCAATCTTGAAGTCGATGACATGATTGTGCAACGAGGAGAAACATTAGCTCAGAGAAGACCTAGCAACCCGTCACCAAGCATCCTTGCTATCATGGCCAAGATCTGCAAGTCACAGGTTGAGATTCATAAAGTAGGACGGGATCCCAAGTACTTTCCTCCAGGACGTTACATGTTAATTCGTCATGAAGATTTGGCATGGGATCCCTTGCCTAACGCCAATAAGGTATACTCGTTCGGAGACTTGAGTATGACGCCTCAGCTTGAACAGTGGCTGTATAATGTGACGCACCAAGATAATTCTGAGAAACTGGACGTCTTCATGTCATATGAAAGAGACGCACAAAAGGTCACAGAGAAATGGAGGATGACCATGGACTTTAATGAAGCATTGAAAATCCAGACTGTCTGCCGGGAGGCTATGGGGCTTTTTGGCTACTTACCTGTAACGTCAACATCGGAGCTCACAGACTTAAGCTTAGATATACTGTCCGTGGGGAAGAAACAGAAAACATTTGCAAGGAAGGAGAATTAGTCCAGCAACTATGTTGGTCAATGCCGACATTTTCACTGTCCACAGTTTGTCTTGTCCCTACTTTTGAAGGACATGCCGGACATTTTGAACTTAACTCAAGTTAAGCAAAGCATTTATTTTTTTAATTTTACATCCATTAGCCAACAAAAAAGTCTTGAATGAAAGCATGTTTAATGTCAACATGAATACCTCAGAGATAAGATATTATTAACCCATTCTGATTAAGTGCTAAAATTAAGAATTAAAAATGGTGGATCATCTTGAACAAAGCTCTCATTATCTTCCACCTGCAAATAGTCAAAGCTTCAGCCGGACCAAAGCTTTTGGTCATTATTTAATGTAGGGACTCTCAACCTTGGCCCACCACATGCCTTGGTCCTGCATCACACATAAAGCTACGTCGATCTAATGAGTGGCTGAGCACCATGCGAGATGTAATTCCAAAACATCTGGGGGCCCTATTCCAAGGTTATCGTTAAGCTTAACGTTGGAGATGCACGACGTGGAAGACGCATAGGCTTGTGCAGCGTACAGGATTAGGGTGTGCACCAATGGCATCCAAGGAAGTGAAAAAGGTGTGGTTTTGGGGTGAGTGCAAGTGTGACCCTGCCCACATTTCCAACAGCCTTCCCAGTTCCAGGAAGGGAAAAAGAGCTTGTGCAGACTCCACTGGTTGCGCACCCATTATAAATATGCGTATATATATATATATCTTTCATCTTGAAAAAGGCCTCTAGGGGCCGAAACGATTTTTTATGACTATTTAATAAAGTTTATTTTTTTACTGACCTAAGCCCTCAAGTGCCTCCCTATATCTACACTTCCTTTATATATATATATATATATATATCTCCAGTCATGGCCAAAATTGTTGGCACCCCAGACATTTTTCCATAAAATCAAGTATTTCTCACAGAAACGTATTGCAGTAACACATGTTTTGCTATACACATGTTTATTCCCTATGTGTGTATTGGAACAAAACAAAAAAAGGGAGAAAAAAAGCAAATTGGACATAATGTCACACAAAACTCCAAAAATGGGCTGGACAAAATTCTTGGCACCCTTTCAAAATTGTGGTTAAATAAGATTGTTTCAAGCATGTGATGCTCCTGTAAACTCACCTGGGGCAAGTAATAGGTGTGGGCAATATGATAATCACACCTGAAAGCAGATAAAAAAGGAGAGACGTTCACTTAGTCTTTGCATTGTGTGTCTGTATGTGCCACACTAAGCATGGACAACAAAAAGAGAAGAGAACTATCTGAGGACTTGAGAACCAAAATTGTGGAAATATAACAATCTCAAGGTTACAAGTCCATCTCCAGAGATCTAGGCCTTTGTCCACAGTGCGCAACATTATCAATGTCACGTGGCGTGTGCGGTTCTGGTATGAGCCCAGCAGGTGGCGACACAGAGGGGAGGCCAGACAGGAATCACACAATGAATATTCTTTAATGAAACATAAATGGGCCTTAACTGCAGGCACTTAAAAGAACAAAGGAATTATATAAAGTCCAGGGAGAGTTCTTGACTGGAGAGCCTGAGGATTGTGGCCAATGCAGTCCCAGACTGCAGACAGGGCCCACCAAGGATAAGTCTGGACAGCGGACAGTGGTACCTTGATCAAAAGGTCAGAGACGGAGATGAACTGTAATCCACAGGTGGAGATCGCTGAGAGTCCGTTGCACAGACAGAGATGTATCCAGGAACAACAGGGTAGACAGATGGATACTGGATACACAGGATAAGCTGGAGCAGGTTTGCACACATCCAGATGACCTCAGTCAGGGAGTACAATGCAGAACCACTGCTAGTTGGGTCTCTCTGCTATTTAAGGAGGCTTGATAGCAGATGGGCCTCAGGTGTAATTCCTAGGCTGGACAGGAAAACCCAGGCTGGATCTCCAGGAGCCTGGACATGGCACTGGGCTGAGGTAAACCCCGGATTGGAACCCAATACAAAAGCATTCCAGGACAAAGGCTGTGAGGACCAGGCTGTGCAATATAGGTACCTCAGTAGGTACCCCGGGTGGACCGTGACAATCAAGAAGTTTGCAACCCATGGCACTGTAGCTAATCTCTCTGGGCGTGGATGGAAGAGAAAAATTGATGAAAGGTTGCGACGCAGGATAGTCCGGATGGTGGATAAGCAGCCCCAAACAAGTTCCAAAGAAATTCAAGCTGTCCTGCAGGCTCAGGGAGTATCAGTGTCAGCGCGAACAATCCGTCGACATTTAAATGAAATGAAACGCTATGGCAGGAGCAGTGGCGACTCTAGGAACAATATTTAGGGGGCACAGAAGATACCGCAGTCAAAACTGGGGGGGCACTAATAATTTTCACCACTAAATCATACCACTGAATAAAAGTAAGGGCCCTATCACCTGGTGTGAGCTAAAACACCATCACTAAAGGAAAAATTTAGTGCGAGTCGCTAAAACTTACAGGGTTATTCAGAGAGAGGTGAAAAGCAGGAGAATGACTGGAGAATGGAAAATTCTTGGTCAAAGAATCGGCTATTTTGACCTAGAATTTTCCATTCTCCAGTCATTCTCCTGCTTTTCACCGCTTTCTGAATAACCCTGTTAGTGCCTGACGACCTACTAACAGATCACCTTGACTGCAGTAGTCCATGAACAAGGTCGTTTGGCGCACGCTAGGGAAACTCTAAGACCCAAGTTGAGACCCAGCGCTAATGCGGTTGTGTACAGCAGTGGTCCCCAACCCTGGTCCTCAGGGCCCACTAACAGGCCAGATTTTGCAGATCACCATGGGGAAAAGCAGACTGAATCCTGCAATCACTGAGCAGCAAATCATAACACCTGTGCTGTGCTTCAGATATCTGGCAAACCTGGCCTGTTAGTGGGCCCTGAGGACCAGGGTTGGGGACCACTGGTGTACAGGATAGAACGTTTTTTTCTTTTCCATACCTATCCCCCGCCCTCACAAGCTTGAATATGAACACATCCAGTGAATAACCTCTCACCCCTGCATTATTAAAATCCTCCACGGTGGCCGTATCATCCATGTTTTGATGCACACATATATTAAGGCTGATGGGCATTGCATGATAAATGCCTCCCAGCAGCATGTAGAATCATTACACTGCATTTAATAGATCCAAAAGGAAGGCCAGGTGAGCGACAAAAATTTCCCTGCTACAGCATATAAACAATACATGTTTCAGGGCAAGACTTATCCATGTGTTCCTTTAAACATGGTCCACACAGTCACCCTAATAATCAACTGCTTACATACTATGAATAGCCCCCATCATAAAGTGTTTAAAATTAGGCAATATATTAGAATTAGGATATATGTGGATAAAGGATACATTTATAATAGAGCCGACTGCAACAGCAGCGACATTGCTGACCAGATCCATTACTATGGTGTATGGGGCCAAGAGAACACCTGTGTTGCATTCCTTTCAATTGCCTGGTAATTTTGGACGAGGACCTGTTTTTTCTGTTTTTTTGGAGTTAGCACCAGGGCTGAGCCTGAGCAGTAGGTAAAATGTTGCAATTAGTGCACCTCAAAAAATTTAGTGCTGGCCCCAAGTGATCTGTAAAGATATCTAGCACTCCCCGTGTTAAGTATAGGACGCGGAAAGTACAGTAAGCTCGCGGTACAAATCGCTAATAGCGACGCGCTAAGTGATTTTTCCCATTTGTCGCAGGAGGCAAACGATCTGTTGGTCCGGCGCTAGACTGAATTAACCTGGCGCTAACACAAAATCATGCCGACGCAAGGGTTAGCTCACACCAGGTAATAGTGCCCTAAATAAGTATATATATAAATAAGATTACAAAACCCCAGAGTAATGTGATGCAATGATGCCTTTTTGTTGTACTAACCTGATACTTAAATTCAATATTTTATTTGCTGCAATTCGGCAGTTTTCGCTGAATGTCTGATAACTGCTTCAGCGACTCCACTTTTAGCAAATTACAGTGACCATTCGCTAAATAGGAATTCACCTTATTTTCTGCAAAATAAATTCCCCGAAATGTGACGGAAAGCAGAGGATCTACAGATCATTAGACCCTTTAGATTCTAACTTCGATAATAACCCCTAAAATGCCTTAAACCCAGAGAAATGCAATAAAAATAATAAACAATGTGGCATTTAGCTACCCCTTAACCCCTAAAATGCCATTAATCAAGGGAAAACATGAAATGAATACACTGTGAGGCATGTAGCCAACCCATTAACCCCTAAAATGCCATTAATCAAGAAAAAAACAAATGTATACTGTGAGGAATGAAGCCTGCCCATTAACCCTTAATATACAACTAAACCAAGGCATAAACTAACGCAATACACAATGTAATGTAGAGTCTGAACATTAACCATTTCACTGCTGAGCCATTGCAACCCTGTGAAAATGTTTACGTTTAAGTGCACGTTTTTTTTTGAGGTTCTATGACTTTTACATCACACTGAATATAGTCATGTGGGGTATCATTGGAAAGGCCAGAATCTGCCCTTTCAAATGACACCTAGTTCATCCATATACGATAGCTACGGAGATACGTTGGTCTGAAGAAGTGTGGGAAGCTGGATGATGATTTTTGGTGGGGGGGCACATGGGGGGGCAAGGAATAACCTAGGGGGGGCAATTGCCCCCCCTTGCCCCCCTGTAGAGTCGCCTATGGGCAGGAGACCCAGGAGGACCCCACTGCTGACACAGAGACTTAAAAAAGCAAGACTACAGTTTGCCAAAATGTACTTGAGTAAGCCAAAATCCTTCTGGGAAAACGTCTTGTGGACAGATGAGACCAAGATAGAGCTTTTTGGTAAAGCACATCATTCTACTGTTTACCGAAAACGGAATGAGGCCTAGAAAGAAAAGAACACAGGACCTACAGTGAAATATGGTGGAGGTTTAAGGATGTTTTGGGGTTGTTTTGCTGCCTCTGGCACTGGGTGCCTTGAATGTGTGCAAGGCATCATGAAATCTGAGGATTACCAAAGGATTTTGGGTCACACTGTAGAGCCCAGTGTCAGAAAGCTGGGTTTGTGTCTGAGATCTTGGGTCTTCCAGCAGGACAATGACCCCAAACATACGTCAAAAAGCACCCAGAAATGGATGGCAACAAAGCGCTGGAGAGTTCTGAAGTGGCCAGCAAGGAGTCCAGATCTAAATCCCATTGAACACCTGTGGAGAGATCTTAAAATTGCTGTTGGGAAAAGGCGCCCTTCCAATAAGAGAGACCTGGAGCAGTTTGCAAAGGAAGAGAGGTCCAAAAATCTGGGTGAGAGGTGTAAGAAGCTGATTGATGGTTATAGGAAGCGACTGATTTCAGTTATTTTTTCCAAAGGGTGTGCAACCAAATATTAAGATAAGGGTGCCAAGAATTTTGTCCAGCCCATTTTTGGAGTTTTGTGTGACATTATGTACAATTTGCTTTTTTTCCTCCTTTTTTTGTTTTGTTCCAATACACACAAAGGGAATAAACCTGTGTATAGCAAAACATGTGTCACTGCAATACTTTCCTGTGAGAAATACTTGATTTTATGGAAAAATGTCTGGGGTGCCAACAATTTCGGCCATGACTGTATACACACACTTTTAATATATTCCACTAAGACATATATCCATTTAACCCTCTTCACCCCATTTCATATCCATTTCACCCATTTTATCCACCCCCTTTTCATGTCCATTTTATCTCTCCTACACCCATCCAGCTGAGCTTACCTTCTCTTCCCTCCCATGAGGGAGTGGGAGAGGCTGCACAGAGGGGCTCACTGGCATATTGGAGAAGCCAGCGGACCCCCTCTGCATCAGTCTTAGAGGACCCTCTGAGCAGCTGCACAGAGAGTACTAGCAGCATACTGGTAATAAAGATGGACGCTGCCATCCTGTTTGGCCCTCGGCAGAGATATGACATCATGGCATGGCCTTGATTGCCTGGTTGGCGGGTCCTGCAGAGAAGCCTGGCAGAGGAAGAGGTATTGTAACAGAAGTATTAAAAGGCTCATTAGGGGAGATCTTTCATCGGCCCGTTAACGTATGCTGTTCATTGCTTGGGCCGCACTGGGTGATCACATGGGTGATTAGGGTGTGCCCAGGCACATGCAGCACACCCTGTCTGTACGCCTATGGGAAGACCTTATTAGTATCATTTTTTTCACATCCTATTCCAACCTTGCCTTTGACCTTAGCGTCTCGCGACTTGTGTTCCTTACTGTACTTGGCGTCTCCTATACTTAACATAAGATGCGCAATTCCATAAGAAATGCAAGAATTACGACCTATTCTAAGGTGGTGAATAAATGTATCGTGCAAACCAGGGAAACGTAACCCCTCCTAAAAGCTGGTGTGAGGCTCATAACGACACGGAACCCTGGTGTAACTTCCCTGCGCAGGTGACGTCTATGGAGCTGTTAAAGCTCTGAGGCCTGTTCAATACCTCAGCCGCTGCAAGTGCTAAGTTAGCAACTTGCCATTGAACGCCGTTCAACCGCTCAGCGCTCAGCAGTGCTAACATAGGACTTGCAGCGACCCGAGGAGATGCTGATTGTGACGTTTTAAAGATGGCCGCCACCATGAAGCAAGTAACAATGCCGTACAGCAAGATGGCCGCCGCCTCGAAGCAAGTAATAAATAATTCCGTACAGCAATGTTAATTTTGAGGTTTTTGTTCACCAAAGCACAAAATATTTATTTATTATTTCCCCCTGCACAGACATATATTACAGTTCAATTTATATATTGTTTCAGAAGTAAACATAACGTTTATTCATTAAAAACTATCATTTGTGGTGTGTGCGTACAAAACGGAATTGTGCTGACTGCTTCTCTTTATTATATTTTGTCCGAGTGATCGAAAAACAATCTGAATTTTTCATTAAGAAATCGTCGGCCATTTTGGATTCAAAATTCGCATCCAAAGGGTTCAACGACACTGCTGCAGCAAACTGAATTGCTGCGCTGCAGCAATTCAGCAGCTGCTGAGGTATTGAACAGGCCTCTGGTTTCACTTTCAGCTGCGCCAGCCGGTAATGTCTCTGCTCCACACGCCGCATTACGTCTCGCGAAGAGATTTTAACGATTACTGCCGACTTTAGCATTTTGGTTGGAATATGGACTTAAAGGCGAGACGCAAGAGGTTAACAGCTGGCGCACGATTTTTCCATTAGTGTCTCTAGACTGTAAGCTCCTATGAGCAGGGCCCTCTACACCTCTTGTTTCCATCTCATGTCCATTTATATGTATTTCGTTCCCTTTGGTTATTGTAAAGCGCTGCGGAAACTGTTGGCGCTATATAAATGATGACAATAATAATAATAATAATAGGACCCTTTGGAGATCGAGAAAAGACCATTGGTAGTATTTTCTACAAAGTAGTTTTATTCATGAAAAGCAATGCGCCAAAATACAAGAGAGCATTTTTTTTGGGGGGGGGGGGGGGTTGTGTTGTTTTAAAAAATGTTTTGGTTAAAGTGGTTTAATAATGTAACAAGTTCTCCGCCTTGGATTTTTTTTCTTTTTAAGGAGTACCCCATAAAATAAATAAACACAAAGATTTGAATGAAAAAAATGTCGAAAAAGTATTTCACGCAGTGTAAATTATTGAAATTGGAATAGAAATCTATCAGGGTTATTCAAAGAGATCCGAATTGCTGGAGAAAGGTAACCGAACGCTGAAGCGTTCGGTTACCTTTCTTGGCCATTCGGCTATCCAGAGAGCAGGCAATTCGCCAAATTCTGGCGAATTGCCTGCACATACGGTGCCTGTTCGGTGCCTGTTTGAGGGCAGTGAAATCCCCATAGAGAAGCACTGCTTTGGCTATTCAGAGAACACAAACCAGCAGTGAAAGGATTCCCCTAATGCCCTGCCATTCGGTGGCTTAATTCGACATGTTTATTCCGGAGAATCCCATAAGCTTTAATGTTAAAAATATTCCCGTTTTAATTCAATATCTAATAAACCGTTCATTATAAAATTCTGCAGTAAAGAGTCTCTTTATTTATAGATTTTTTAGGATATTTTAAGCATTTTTCTGGATTTTTTTTTTAAAGTCTGATTTGTTTTTAAGTTTACTTATTTTTTCTGTAACAGCCCTTTTTATTATCATTCATTATTCATTTATATGTAAATTTCAGACATTTTCGCTGGGTAGTTTCTTTGCAAACAGCGTTTCACTTTTCAAACATTCAAGCAAACTGTTTTGCTAATTTATTCACTGCATTCGTCTGCGGTGTCGGCTTTTTCCGGCGGCTGCGCTGTGTGTGATCGGCTCCTGCTCAGGTTTTTCTGTGGTTTTCGGCAGGTTAATCCAGATGTTTTTGCGGGTTTTCGGCGTGCATTCGCCGGGTTTTGCGGTTAGTTTTCGTCGGGTTTGCGGCAGCTTTTCCCTGCAATTCGGGGACCCTTTGGTGTTTGCTGAATACACCGCAGGGTCACCGAAATGGGATCGGCAAAAGGAACCGAATTGAAGAGGACGAAAAGTCACCGAACGTGCGCTGACTTTTCGAATCTCTTTGAATAACCGTGATAATCTTTTCTTAAAAAATAATAATTAATATAGCAACATAGACGTTCGCAGCCCATATTTTAAGGTGTGCACACAATACATTTATTACGTAGAAACTGTAAATAATCATAAATTGCTATTTAGTTCAACAAGTATAACAAGAAAATAAAATTTTCAAAAATGTTAATGGGGAGTTAAATGCAGGAGCAATCCGCTAAGTGGGCACCGGCTCCCCCTACTGCACACACCTATGTATAGCATGCACACATGGCATGACATTTACACATTAGTGTTTATTCCCAAAGCAAATAGCAAAAGAAAATAGGGAGAATTCACTATTTAGCGAATGGTCACTGTTTAGTTTATTTTGCCAAAACTGGAGTCACCAAAGAGTTATTGAACATCGATGAAAACCGCCAATAACCGCGAATTTGACATCGGCGAAATCCTCCAAACTGAATGAAAAAGGAAGTTTCCTTTTCTCCCAGTAGAAGTTTCAATCAATAAAAATGTGTCTAAATAATAAAAAAAAGGTCCTTTAAAAATTAATTAAAAGGTCTGTTTCAAAATAAAAAAGTGGTTTAAAAAAAAAAAAAAAAAAAAATGTAGTTTAAAAAATACAAAAAAAACAAAAAAAAAAAATAAAAAAAATAAAAATAAAAAAAGAAGGTCTTTAATTCAAAATTTTTTAAAAGCTAGTCCTTTTTTTAAATAGAATCCTGTGGGATTTGTCTGTTTAAACCTAATCGAATTGAAACACTGGAAATCAAAGCGTTTCACTGACATTTTGGTGAAATTCGGCATTCTGTGAATAGAAAACATGATTGTATTCTATGGGACTATGTGGTGGCGCGAACTGCGGCGAAATACACTGTATTTCGCTGTCAATTCGCCTGTATTTGGCAAATTGCCCCCAAATTGCACCGAAGGGTGAAATTCACCCTTAAGCGCAATTTGGAGGTTAGTGAATTAACCCCTATAGTAATGGGATATTTTGACTCTGAAGGGGTTATTCAGAAAGAGAGGATCTGTCCCCAAAATGTCACTGAACAGTGAATTTCCCCGTACGGTGACAGTTTGGGGTCATTCGGCTATTCAGAGCAGGCAGGTCACCAAATTTTGGCAAACTGCCAGCAAGTACGATGCTGTTCGGCAGCAGTGAAATCTCCATAGAGAAGCAATGGTTAATCTATTCACAGACACCGAACAGCAGTGAAAAGTTGCAAAGTGCCCTGCTGTTCTGTGGTTTCATTCGGCAGGTTTATTCAGGTGAACCCCATGGGTTTCAATATTAAAACGATTCCTGTTTTTACTCAATATCTAATAAACCGTTTATTATTTTAATCCGCAGCAAAAAGTCTCTTTATTTATCGATTTTTTTAGGATTCTTTAGGCATTTTTTGGGCAAATTTCTCTTTTCGGTTTTTTTAAAGCTTTTTTTTTTCTGTAACAGACCTTTTTATTATTATTCATTGGATGTTATGTGTAAATTCCAGGCATTTTCGTTCAGTAGTTTTTTTTGCAAACAGCGCTTTAATTTTGACACTTTCAAGCTTACTGTTTTTTTGTTTTTTTTTACCCCATTCATCAGCTTGTCGGCTTTTTCCGGCGGCTGCTCTGCGCTGTGATCGCCAGCTCGTTTGCTTTTTCTGACGTGTTCGGCGTGTTTTTTGAGACAGTGCCGGCGGGTTTTCCCTGCACTCAGGGTACCTTGTGGTGAATGCTGAATTCGCCACAGGGTGAGGAAATTTGATTCCCCGAACTGTAGGGAATGCGAGACCACTGAATTGTCGGCGCCATTTCGGCGCTCTCTGAATAACCCCCTGAGCTTGCTGAAAAAAATATTATATAATGTGTGAGGGTTCCAAAATAAAACATGACTTTAATTAGCTTTTAACTGATGAGCACAAAAATGGTGAAAATGAGGTCAGCACACAGAGGGAAACGGCTCGGCAGGGAAGGGGTTAAAGCAATGACCTACAATTACGTGCCAGGTTCCAAAGATCCATTATTTTCTGTCACGTAAAGGTACGTGATAATGGCTGAAGGGGTTAATGTTAAAGCATGTTTCCTGGAAACGCATCACCACACAATAAAGAAAATGCATAATGTAGGCGGTTTGTTTATCAGGTCACTTGATGATAAGGTTTTGGTTTATTTACAGCCCTGCTGTCCTTTGTACTCGCTGGGTTAATACTCATCTTATCTGTAGCCTTTTACTGGCAGCGAGGAACAATAAATATCTCTCATGGACTCATGTTTTATGGTTTTCAGTTGGCGGAACTTAACCCAGCTCATATATTTAGTGAATAAACCATCCAGCCCGTACATTCAATATAAGTAGATTGTAAGCTCCTATGGGTAGGGCCCTCTACAACTCGTCTCTGTAAGCTCCTATGGGTAGGGCCCTCTACACATCGTCTCTGTAAGCTCCTATGGGTAGGGTCCGCTACACCTCATCTCTGTAAGCTCCTATGGGTAGGGGCCGCTACATCTCATCTCTGTAAGCTCCTATGGGTAGGGCCCTCTACACCTCGTCTCTATAAGCTCCTATGGGTTGGGCCCTCTACACATCGTCTCTGTAAGCTCCTATGGGTAGGGGCCGCTACATCTCATCTCTGTAAGCTCCTATGGGTAGGGCCCTCTACACCTCGTCTCTGTAAGCTCCTATGGGTAGGGTCCGCTACACCTCGTCTCTGTAAGCTCCTATGGGTAGGGCCCTCTACAACTCGTCTCTGTAAGCTCCTATGGGTAGGGCCCTCTACACCTCGTCTCTGTAAGCTCCTATGGGTAGGGTCCGCTACACCTCGTCTCTATAAGCTCCTATGGGTAGGGGCCGCTACACCTCGTCTCTGTAAGCTCCTATGGGTTGGGCCCGCTACACCTCGTCTCTGTAAGCTCCTATGGGTTGGGCCCTCTACACCTCGTCTCTGTAAGCTCCTATGGGTAGGGCCCTCTACACCTCGTCTCTGTAAGCTCCTATGGGTAGGGCCCTCTACACCTCGTCTCTGTAAGCTCCTATGGGTAGGGTCCGCTACACCTCGTCTCTATAAGCTCCTATGGGTAGGGGCCGCTACACCTCGTCTCTGTAAGCTCCTATGGGTTGGGCCCGCTACACCTCGTCTCTGTAAGCTCCTATGGGTTGGGCCCTCTACAACTCGTCTCTGTAAGCTCCTATGGGTAGGGCCCTCTACAACTCGTCTCTGTAAGCTCCTATGCGTAGGGCCCTCTACACCTCATCTCTGTAAGCTCCTATGGGTAGGGTCCACTACACCTCGTCTCTGTAAGCTCCTATGGGTTGGGCCCTCTACAGCTCGTCTCTGTAAGCTCCTATGGGTTGGGCCCTCTACACCTCGTCTCTGTAAGCTCCTATGCGTAGGGCCCTCTACACCTCATCTCTGTAATCTCCTATGGGTAGGGCCCTCTACAGCTGGTCTCTGTAAGCTCCTATGGGTAGGGCCCTCTACACCTCGTCTCCGTTCCTATGTTTGTTTATTTGTGCCTTGTTCCCTTCAGTTATTGTAAAACGCGGTGGAAATTGGTGGCGCTAAATAAACGCCGATATTAATTTTTTAATACATATTTTGTTTATTGTTTTAATATATGTATTAACCTCTTTGTTGCGGAGTCGTTAAACCCCATGTGCTGACCTTGTTTTAACCATTATTTGCTCATCACACGTAAAAGGAACCATCTACTCGTCCTGTCCACTTTATATGGAAATTCGAAAATCACCAGATCGGTCACTAGTGATGTCACACGCAGAGAGCGGCCGACGTCACCCGCTCTGACACCAAACGCTGTAGTGAGCAGCCTCATAGAGGCAGGGCTGTCATCAGAAATCCTGGGGCCCCTTACTAAACCACTGGTCAGGGCCCCCTTCTGTCAGCTGCTCTTTCAATTAACTAATTGAAAATATAACATTTTGCCTCTTTCTGCAAACCTTATTTTACTGGGAATGGGCTAAATCCCTGGTGGTCCAGCAAGCGGATAAAAGTGTTCCCTGGTGAAGACCATACTTAGGTTGTGGTCACACGAGCGCACTGAGTGTCTTCCCTGCGTCCGTGGCAGCTTGGTGACGGATTGACGGGGAGGGTCACACTGGGTAGCGCGTACATGAATAGTACGTGCTGCTTCCGGACGTCAAAAACCCCTCCCCGTCAAAAAGCTACAATGGACGCCGACGGGGCTACAAAGCACGACCCTCCATAGGAGTATCAAGCTTTGTAGCACTGAGCGCACTAACTGCACTCAGCGAGGTGGCCACATGGGCGTCAGAATGGAAGGAATGTCCACTCTAGCGGAGGTTCCTTCGGCTCTGAAAAACGCTTGTGTGCCCGCAATCTAAATCAATCCCTCCGTTATGAGCCAGAGTGCTCTGACCGGCCTCTAGATGCCGCGGCCCACTGGGAAAATTGCTGGTATCTTAATTAACCAGTCCTGAGTGACATGAGGGGGCCCTTACCCATTTGGCGCTTAAGGTGCACACAGGGTTTGGCAAGGGCCCTCTGGTTATACTGGGCTCATGAATAGGTCATGGGCTGTCACCCCCAGATTGCTGCGCTGAATGCGATGGATCGGATCTGTGCATGCGAGTGCAGCTCTGATCCAAGTTGATAAAGTGCACAAGTCCCGTAGAGGTGCACAATTTGCAGTTTACGTACGCAAGTTGCATAGGAAGAGAGTACACAAATTGCGCAGAAAAGCTTCAAAGACTTCCTGATTCTGGAGTCCCTGAGCTGAACAGGAGGAGCTGCTCGTGCCGAAGGAGAAAAGGGGAGTAAAACCACACAGCCCCAACAAAAATGAAAATAATACAATTAAAAAATAATTGGGCCGAGGCGGTCAGCAGCATCTGCCCAATCACTTAAGGGGAAAAAAAAAAAAAAGGAAACACTATTTTTAACAGAGTATCCCTTTAAAATGTTTAAATTTCAGAACCCAGACAGATTATATATCATTTTTATTTCATATTTCTAAATAAAAAGAAAAACTAACAGAATACATTACACATCCTGACCACTTTATATTTCAAAACGGTCAGGAGGTGAGGAGTGCCCCTCCCCCACCCAGTTTCCTCCACCCCACCCAGCATCACCAGCTGCCGGTTACTAATGACTAATGACGCAGGGAGCGTGCCAACACCAATATCTCCGAGACTAATCACGCTGGCAATCGGTCTCCGAGAGGTAGCGATGGATGGGAGCTGCACATGCACTAAGGGACTTGCGTATGTAAAGTTTGCAAAGTCCCGTAGTGTAATTTGCGTTTCCACGCCACATTAGACTCTCCCCATATCTCCAGTCCTTCAAGAAGTCTCTAAAAACACATTAGTTTAAAGAAGCCAATTGGCTCACTCCATAATCCCCCACTGGTCATTTCTTGCACCATCTTTCCACCCAGTCCACATGTACCCGTTACTTCAGGTTCTCGATTTACCCTCACCTAGGGTGTCACCCCCCTCCTCTTACATTGTAAGCTCTCGAGCAGGGTCCTCTCCCTACGGTTCTGTGTGTTGAACCTGTATGTATATTTGTTATTCTGTCTTACCCAATTGTACAGCGCTACGGAACTTAGCGCTTTATAAAAACTTGAGACTTGACAAAGACCATTGTGTCGAAACGTTGTCTCTTCTCACTGTGGATTAAAATCCTTTTCAATTTTTACCACAACAAGGAGTCGGACAGTAATTATTTCCTATAAAAACTTGTAACTGTGGTGGTTTCTGGTTTGCTCTCTGTGTTGAGTTTCCACCCCATTCTTAGTCATTGTTTAAAAGGCATTTATGACAGTATTTATTAAATTAAGGAGTCAAGTTGTCTTTGCATCTGCAGAATCGTGACGAAACATTCATTCTTGACCCTGATACAATTTGAACAAGTTTCAAAGTGTTGTAACACCCGTACTGCCCTCCAGATAAACACACCAAAATGCGTCAGACTTTATTTCACGCTATGGTTGTATCCATATTTTGAAGCGTTCATCGGATCTTTCCTATTTTCTCCAAAAAAATATTAAATATATAAGGTCATACCCCACACCTTGAAGGCCATCTTACCCACTGGTCGTTATCAGACTATGGTTAAAGTTTTTCATGTCCTTCTCGGATTTTACTGGTAAGTAACCAAAGACGTCCATTGCCTCTTGACAATACAGCTCGATTACCTTTGCTGCTTTCAACCCTAGCTCAACCCTCCACTTATGGATCACCTTGGCGGATTCCCTGGAGAACGCTAGAAAGTCGTTAAATTGTTTAATGTCCTTACGGGTCACGTTATATATCCACCGCTCCAGGTCTGGGTTCATGCCAAGACCAGCAAACGTGAAAACTTTATTGGCGCTGCCCACTGGATCCATCGCTAGCTCTTCATGTCGCAGAAGCATGTAGCGCCCCTTTCGCAAAATCCCGGACGATTTGGCCACTTTGTTGATCACAACTTGGGCACCGCAAATCTTCATCATGACCTGTTCCTTCGAAAGCTTCTTTCCTTTCATTCCTGCCCCAATCACAATCTTGTCGTCAACACTAAGGATGCTCCGAGCTCTATTCCTGGAGGCAGCCACAGCTCGCGGGTCCCTCACCAGATGAACGATCTTAAGGTTGAGAGTGGGGTCGCGGATAAGAGGCAGAAGGACCGTTAAATCAAGGATTCTCACAGTCTTTATCACCACATGGCTGTGAGATCTACAGGATTCCTCCACCCTACCAAGAGTCGAATTGCCACAAGAGTAAAAGCATTTTTGTCGATCATATCTTTCTACTGGAGGAGAGCAAACTGGAAGGGAACAGAGGGCCCTACTCTCAGCGAAGAAGTGTATGTTCCTGATGTGTGGTGTCCCAGGGGGGAGATATGGACGCAGTGGAGACACATCACAGGCAAAGAGGGATCTTAGCAGGTCTCTGACAGGATAATGAAGACGTTCAGCAGTTTCTTGGTTGAGCCTCATCCAGATGGCGTGTCCAGGTTCATACAAGTAAAAGACATCTTTGTGTTGGTTCAAGATCTGTCCTAAGAAGGAAGAACCAGAACGCCAGGAGGAGACAATAAGGAGGTGGACCTTGGGATTCTTCTCTGATGTCAATGAAGATGATATAGAGTCCGAGGAATTTTTGACGATAGCATAAATGTAGAAAAAACAGATCAGGAGGCCGAGCAAGAGCAGATATATAAAGGCTTTGCGTGTATTCATGTTCCGCGGGAATCTAAAAATAAAAAATATATATAAAGCTGAAACAGATCGAGGTATTAATAAGCAGTGAGAGATGTCAAAGAACCCTTATGACCAACAATACAATCATAGTTTAAAAAAAGCACTTGCTACGGTAGTGCCAGTCCCAGAATATCGTGATAACAAGCGGACACTATGTGGAAAGCTTTCCCTGATAGCGTCTCCATGTTAGCGCCAACTAGGGAATAGGGTGCTAGGACGGCTTTCCATTTAAATACAGGAACGTCCAGAACGTGGAGACGTCATCAAGTCAGGTCGGTTAAACCCGTTAGACTCCTGCTCCTCCTATTAAATCCTGAAAATACTGCAGGAAAAATGTCTTAATAGTCCCCAACTCGCTCCACGGTGACTCCGTCCAATCACATGGGATATTAGTAATTTTCGCAAGACAACTAGAGCTATGTAATATGTTAAATATCGGTTTATGTTATTGAGCCTGAAAACCCAGAAAGATATTTACAATTAAAATAAATAGAGGGAAAAAGCAAGAAATATGGATTATACTGAAAGGGCTTATTCACTAACCTCTGAAATGGTCCCAACATGTCACCGAACGGTGAATACCAACGAAGGTGCAATTGCAGGACAATTCGTCTATTCGCTAAGCTGTCAATTTCAAATACAGGAGAAGTGACCACGAAATATGATGCTACTGCCACAATTCAGCAGCCCTGAAATTGCCCCTTAGCACGCCGAATTGCAACGAAATTACCTGATTCTGGGCGTTTCAATTCAACAGGTTTAAACAGACGAATCCAATAGATATTACTTTGAATTTTTTTTATTTTAAAGACCATTTACATTAAAAGTTTTTGCAAAAACATTTACTTTAACGCTTTAAAAAATAATAAAAAAGGTTATAAAGTAAAAGGACCTTTTTAATTATACGCACACATTTTTATTGATTTTTAACTCCTATTATTAGGAGAACAGGAGACTTCCTTTTTTTCCCCCTCAAGTCTGGCGGAAGTAGCCGACGCCAATTTAGTGGTTTTATGAGAAAAGTCTAGCCCCCCCCCCTCCCAACTTTGGTTAAAATTGCTTATTTGCCTTAGAAAAAAAAAATATGAGGTATCATGTTCTCCGGTTCAGATTTTTTTTTTCTCCTGAGCACCCCATGGAATATATAACCACAAAAAGGTTTGGATGATAAAATGTGGGGGGGGGGGGGAGAAATTACACAATGTAAATGATCGAAATCCAAAAAGCAATTTACACTTTCTTGATGGAGTATTGTGACGTGACAGTATTTATACATATAGTAATGATATTTTTCCGAACAAGAGGTATACAATATAAAAAAATAAAACAGATGAGCATTGAAACCGAAGTTCCCTCCATCTTTGTGCCCTCACTACACACGGGCTGGGTGCCTGTCGGAGAAGCGTGGAGGTTGGCCTTCAAAAAGGAACCATGGACCAATGTGGCAAAGCGAACTCTAAAAAACAATGGGTGTAAGTGGGCACCTAAGGGTTAAATGTCTTGGTAAACGGATTACTTACACAAACTAAACTCCTAAAATACAAAGGTGACCTATTGTCAGTACTGTCTGTGTAATTGTTTGATCTTCGTGTTAATCCCATCTGTTTTAAACCAATGTTTCTGTATCTCCTGAAGGAATTCACATCCTCCTTGTAACTGTCAAGGGACATGTGCCGCCCCTTGCGTGTTTAAAAAAAAGGTACGAGAACTAGCACTTCCTGAGGCGCGTTCAATACCTCAGCCGCTGCAAGTGCTAAGTTAGCAACTTGCCCTTGAACGCCGTTCAACCACTCAGCGCTCAGCACTGCTAACTTAGCATCTTCTTGGGTCGCTGCAAGTGCTGAGTGTGAGGTATTAAAGATGGCCGCCGCCATGAAGCACGTAACAATTCCGTACAGCAATGTTAAATTTGAGGTTTTTGATCACCAAAGCACAAAATATGTATTTATTATTTACCCCTGCACATAGACATATATTACAGCTCAATTAGATTTTGTTTCAGAAGTAACCATAACGTTTATTCAATAAAAACTATCATTTGTGGTGTGTGCGTACATAACGGAATTGTGCTGACTGCTTTTCTTGATCATATTTTGACCAAGTGATATGAATAACAATCTTTTTTCTTCCACATATCGACTGAGGAAGGCGCAGGAACAGCGCCGAAACGCGTCTCGAGACCCCCCCCCCATTTTTTATAATTATTATTATTATTTATAAAGCGCCAGCATATTCCGCAGCGCTGTACAATAAGCACAGTATAGACAGGGTTACAATACATTGAACAACATTTGACAAACAGTACAGGAGGAGATGAGGGCCCTATTCCCGTAGGAACTCACAATCTAGGAGGGTTGGGGTTGGAAACAGGAGGAGAGGACTGTAAGGTGAGAGTGATTGATGGTTGTGTCAGTGAGTTGGGTGGTAGGCTTCCCTAAATAGGAATGTTTTCAGGGAGCGTTTGAAGGAAGAGAAGTTAGGGGAAAGTCTGACAGTACGAGGGAGAGCGTTCCAGAGAGTGGGGGCTGCGCGTGAGAAATCCTGCAGTCTATCATGGGAAGAGGTGATGCGGGGAGAAGCTAGGCGCAGGTCACTGTTTGACCTTAGGGAGCGGGCTGGGGTGTATTTGGTGATTAGTGAGGACAGGTAGTGGGGAGCTGAGTTAGTGAGGGTTTTGTAGGTAAGGATAAGGATTTTGAACTTAATTCTGCAGTGGATGGGGAGCCAGTGAAGGGACTCGCAGAGGGGAGCGGCAGAGACAGAGCGGCGGGTGAGGTGAATTAGCCTGGCAGAGGCGTTCAGGATGGATTGTAGGGGGGAGAGGCGGGACAGAGGGAGGCCAGATAAGAGATTATTGCAATAGTCGAGTCGGGTGATTACCAGGGCGTGTAGGAGTTGTTTTGTGGTGACAGCGGTAAGAAATGGCCGAATTCTGGAAATATTACACAGTTGGTATCGGCAAGAGGAGGAAAGAGACTTGATGTGGGGGATGAAGGAAAGAGCAGAGTCAAGTGTAACTCCAAGGCAGCGAACTTGGTTTGATGGGGAGATGGGGATACCCTCCACCGTGATAGAGAAGTCAGGAGGTGGGGAGGTATTGGAGGGAGGAATAAGTAGGAGCTCAGTCTTTGACATGTTGATCTTTAGGTGGTGGGAGGCCATCCAGGAGGAGATGCCAGATAAACAGTCACTGACTTTTGAAAGGACAGGGGGAGAGAGATCAGGGGTAGAGAGGTAGATCTGAGTGTCATCAGCGTAGAGGTGGTAATTAAAGCCAAAGCTTTTGATGATTTTGCCCAGGGAGGAGGTGTAGATGGAAAAGAGCAGAGGACCAAGGACAGAGCCTTGAGGTACACCAACAGATAGAGGCAATGAGGAGGAGGAGTTACCAGCAAAGGACACACAGAAGGACCTGTTGGATAAATAGGAGTCAACCCAAGCAAGTACAGTGTCACCGAGACCCAGAGAGTTGAGGGTCTGTAGAAGGAGGGGGTGGTCAACAGTGTCAAAAGCAGCCGAGAGGTCAAGCAGGATGAGAATGGAATAGTGGCAGTGTTTTTTAGCAGTTAGGAGGTCGTTGGCCAGATTGCAGGGGGTCAAGTAGGGAATTGGAGGACAGGAAGAGGGAGAGGCGGTTGAAGACTAGTTTTTCTAAGAGCTTTGATGTGAAGGGAAGCAGGAATACAGGGCGGTAGTTGGATGGAGAGTTGGGATCTAGGGATGGTTTCTTTAGTAAAGGGGTAACTAGCGCGTGTTTGAAGGCGGATGGAAAGGAGCCAGTGGAGAGAGATAGGTTGAAGATGTGTGTGAGAGCAGGGGTGAGGGAGGAGGAGCAAGTATGTATTAATACTTGCATTTCATATATCAATAAATCCTTCTAAGTACATAGGAGTGATTGATTATTGAGCCCAACCTGATCAGGACAGACCTGTGAGGCTTATCCTGGAGACCGTGACCTGTATCTAAAGGAGCAGCTGAAAGAGGTTCTGGGGCTCACCATTAAGCAGCACCACACGCATAGCAGTTGAGCCTGGAGAGATAAGGCTCCCAAATCGGTGAGTGTAACCAACCCTCTCTATCACACTAAGCTGTTAACCACTGACGCTGTGCTATGAGAGTACCCTCTCTTTTTTTATGTTCTTTTCTCAGTTTCTCCATCTGAGGTGAAGGCGATACATTAAAGAAGGGAAGTGGTCACCCTATAGTTGGCACAAGGCGTTTCACTCCAGAGCCCGGATATAAGAGGCTCTGGTTTTTGTAAGTGTGTAATTTTAAACACACAATATTTTAATGGTTATAAAACGTTGCTGCACCATTATTATTTCTTCTCTCTCTCCCCTGCTCTTTATCTCCTATTTTGAGTGGAGTCAATCAACGCTATAGGAGGAGACGCCATATCAAGTACATTGCAGAGCACGTTTGGTGCATATTCTGCCACTTAGGACCTCTGGAAAAAGACACTAAGGACGCTAGACCTTCAATACGCACAGAAAACCAGCATAAGGTCATCTATACATCCATAAGTAAACGTCAAATATCTAGACCTGGGCCACACCATTTATTACAACGTCGATGCGTATATTTGTACTGTGTGCACCTGCTGTCACTGTTTGCACTTTAATACTGTGTAAATAGTAAGACCTATTGCGACACTAGCACTTTCCCCCCCCCTTTTTTTAAAAGCCGATCTTGCATAAAACTGCATATATCCTCAGGTGAAAGCTAAAATATCTTGACTTGGGATATACCTTTATACTACGGCATCGATACGTACATTTTGCACTATATGCACCTGCTGTCACTGTTGCACTTTAATACTGTGTGAACCGCGGCACTAGCACTTTTTTTCTAGAAGCTGTATTTGCACGACTTGAATTGCATTTAGACGAACCGTAAGGATTTACATATATCTGACGGTCCATTAGTACAACACTATAATCTGTTGCGTCACTAGGACACCCCCGTTTCCTTTCTATTGATATCTGCACACCCTTTCGAGAGTCTGTGCTACCCCCTAGACGACGGCAGCAAACAAGATAAATACTCCTACCTAGACAAGAGCGCCCATACCGACCCCTCTTCTACTAACAATCTGAATCTTTAATTAAAAAAAAAAAAAAAAAAAAAAAAAAAAAAAAAATCGGCCATTTTGGATTCAAAATTCGTATCCATAGCGTTCAATGACATTGCTGCGCTGCAGCAATTCAGCAGCTGCTGAGGTATTGAATGGGGCTCTGGTTTCAAGAGCTGTATACACCAGAGACAGTAGGCAGGTGTGCCCACTAGCTTCCTGTAAGAAAACTGGTGCTGGAGAGCAGTGTTTTGCATAACTCCTCAAAAGAACTTATCTGCCTGTGGTCTAGAGGTGCACATGGTAATTTACCTCTGTATTTGTTTTAATGTTGTGGATGATGTATTTTTTAGATCACTTTACATGTACAATGTGATCTGTTCATGTGACTGGATTTATCATATTTCTGTTGAAAAACAATGTTCATTTTGCATGAAAGCCTTGTAAAAGATTGCGTTTATGTATATTTTGAACATTATTGGGTTTTATTTCTTGTAGTTTTAAAAAAGGTGCCAGTTAAAAAGAAAGACAGAATCAAAGAGCAAAAAAAACCATCTGTATGAAGCATGCCATTTCTTTAGACTTGTGCAGTTACACGCCTCGTGTAGACAATGTATGTATTCTGTGTCATTTTACCACCACCAACGGTTTCACATATAAATTCAATCTCAAATTAAAAGATCATTCTTCTTCCCTGCATCAAGTCTTGCTTTGGGAGAGATACATAGAATTAACTCCCTCACGTTCTGGCTGAGGGTTGTTAGAAGGAAAGCTGCTGCAGATCTGCTTGACTGGAGAAAAGGGGATGATGTTGTAACAAGGTCAGGTCTGGTCCTCAAGCCGGAGACCAGTAAACCCCAGTTACGGTTACACCAAGCACAAAATGATCAACATGAGCTCTGCACACCGGGTAGAAATGGCTCAGCTTTGACGGGGTTAAATATAGGAAATAGGCACTTACCGGTTTTACATCACTGAGGTTAATAGATTAATAGGTTAATAGATATAAAAAAAAAACATCATTGAACTTCATTTAGGGTTAAAACATTAACTCCTCCTGCCCCCCCCCCCTCTGCAGAATCCCTGCTTTTTTTTAATCCTTTGGATAATTTTAGAATTCACCTTGTATCCAGTGCTGGGCTGTCTGAGCCCCCTCAAGATGTGACTTGAATGCAGCCACTCCGATTCCTCTCCATGTGGGAGCTGGGTCCCAGCTGGTTCACGCTTTGGGGGTCCCAATCCTTGAAACTCAGATCAGCGGTTAATACGCAGCTTCATTCAGAATCAGTGGAGGGTATTTACCGAACACAGAACAACTCGAACGTTACGTACCTCCTCCATGTAATCTTCTCCAGCCTTATCACAAATTAAAGTCCATTCGGACCTTCAATAAATGTCTTAAAACGTCAATTCTGAGGTCTATCAAGATCAGGCTGTATAATAAACCGTGAGATAATCCAGACCATGTGCCCTCATCGATTTATTCCTAAAGCTTCAATTATTTATTTATAAAAGGATTTTACCAGGAAGGATACATTGAGATTCCTCATGTTTTCAGTATGTCCCGGGTTCAAGAACATTAAAATGGTACAGAAATACAAAGTAATAAAATGCAAGATATTAAAAACACAAATATACAGATTAACAGAAAATATAGTCACCATGTTACATGTTTACAGGTGCATTCTGTATTGAGGTATGTATTGTAAGTAAGGTGCAGGTCCTGGATCAGAGGTTATAGGAGGAGGGAACTACTGGGGGAAGCAGTCTATTCAGGTAGGGTGGTAGCTTCCCAGAAAAGCTCTTAAACACCAGGGGCTCGCTTACGTTCTTCGGGCAAACGTTAACGCGTGCGCAAAAACGCATTAACGCGAGGGGGAAAACCCTTTGCGCAGAACGTCGGATTACAATGTCCGCGCAAAAAAATGCACGCCAACGTCTACCGCGGGTGAACCCGCGCGAACGTAATGTACTGCGCGCGTCCTATACTTACCGTCCACGTACCAGCGCACAATCTATGTGCAAAATTTAACGGATAACCTTTGCACGCATAATTTTAACGTCTTCGAAAAGCTGGCAAATCTGAACGTCCTGGACTAAACCAAATACACCAGTCCCTTAAAAAAAAAAAAAAAATACACAGCAAACTATAGTTACACATTCTACGCATACCCAAACAATAAAATGGAGAGGTTGTGCGTGTTTTTATTATTGCTGCAGCATATATACTTCGATTGATTTTGACAGGCGCAAAAACTGAACAGGAGACAATGGTGGTTCTTAATTCCGATTGGCTGAATCACGTGAAAACACAGTCCGCACACCGATTTCTGCGTGCAATGTTAATGCGCGTGTGTTTGCGCATCTTTTTTACACGCTTTATTTTTCGACGGATGAAAAAAAAGGTGCGCGGATTGTAATACCAGCGTTCATTTACACGCATTAACGCGCTGTGCAAGCTTTTTTGCGCAAGGAATGTAATAGAGCCCCAGGTTGGCAAGGGAAAGGTGAAGAGTGCGTCTAGATTCCAGCGACGGCCAGTTTAGCTCTTTTAACTTGTCACAATGGTGGGTCATGTAGTTACATTGTAGCACAAAGCGGCAGCATGAGTTATACAATGTAGTAAGTTTCTGAAGGTGTGTTTGCGGGGCGGCTGCATACACTACATCTCCGTATTCCATGGCTGGCATAAGCATTTGTTGTACAATCTGCTTTCTTACCGCGGGGCTCAGGCAGGATTTGTTTCTGTACAGGGCAACTAGTTTGGGGTAAAGTTTAGATGAGAGTTTTTCGATGTGAGGGCCAAAGGATAAATTTGGGTCTAACCACATACCTAGATATTTGAGAGAAGTGACTGGTCAGCGTGCCATTTGATTTTGTCCCAACACATAGATGGGGTGTTTGCAATTTATGTAGTTGATTTTCCGCTCAATCCTGTTCTAGTTCCTTACAGGAAGAACGCACAGGCAAGGCTAAAGTCTCTGTTGAACTGAAGCGTCCCACTGATTAGTCCGAATCTAGCAGGGCTGTCAAACCCTCACCACCCCCAGATGTTCCTGAACTACACCACCCATGATTCCTTGGTCATCTATTGCATTGAAAGAGTTCTGGGATTTGTAGGCATCGACATCTGGGGGGCTGGGGGTGTGACATTTTAAAAGCAGGAGGCAAGTAACCTTGGCCTTGGTCCTTCAGATGTTTGGGGTTACATCTCTCGTGATTCCCAGCCACTCATTAAGTTAGCAGAGAGAATCAAGGGAAAAGTAGTTCCAAAATAACCTGAAGGCTGTAGTCAGTCGTAACCGCTGAGCGTGTCCTCAGCTTTCCTGCTAGGGAGTGGAGAACACGCACAGCCCGTCATCGCAGCAACACGGCTTGGCACCGAGCTTAGTCTTTTCCCTATGAGAGGCCTGCCTCCGGGACCACCCCCCACCCACTGACAGCGTGCCAATGCGCAATGACATCAGAAAGCGACTCCCCCGGCCAGTAGGGAGGCCCAATGGTGGAGATAGTGGGGTCCTTCCTGTTTTATACTGCCTGCTTCTGTTTACTTTTCTTTATTGTGCTTTGATAGCGTATACGGTGCTTGTTCTCTATTGTGCTCGGATGGTGGTTAGTTTATCTTTATGGAGACAGTCTTAATTTTTTACATCATTTTTAACACAAAGTTCTGTTTCATTGCTGTTACCCAAAAACACATACCGACACAAAGACACAACCACACATTTATACCCCAGCATTCACATGCCAGCTTCAGTATCAAACGTGAAGAAGAGGGAAGGAGCTTGCCGTGTCTAAGTCATTGTGCTGCACTTGCTCATCCACAAATTTCAGTCTTCTCCTGGCTGTGGCATTCAGCAGAATTGCTGCCCAGGGGCAACGTATTGTGGGTCGAGGAGGAGCCACAAGCGGTAGATAAAAAAGGTACAGCAGGCCTGAGTTAACCTCAACCAGTCATGTTCAGCCATTGGGACAGGACCCCAAAACCCTTAAGTGATGCCCAGGGTAAGATGCCAGGCTCAAAAGTGTTCTGGCCATCATGCTCCTACCGTCAAACAAACAATTGACAGCTAAGAAAAAAAAAAAAGGACGTCCAAAAATATAACTCGAGGGGCCACATTAACCCCCTCCATATAACAAGGTCAAATCACAGCCGATTTGTTATATCCTGATAAGGGTTTTATCACAATTGCAGCATCGGTCTTTCCTCACGGTATGGTGTCCATCACACATCTTGAATTCTGTCTTTATCACATGTGGTTAACAAACTGAAGGTCAGATTTTTCATGTCCTGCTCAGATTTCACCGGTAAATAACCAAAGACATCCATTGCCTCATGACAATACAGCTCGATTACCTTTGCCGCTTTAAACCCCAGCTCAACCCTCCACTTATGGATCACCTTGGCGGATTCCCTGGTGTACCCCAGAAAGTCATTAAATTGCTTAATGTCCTTACGGGTCACGTTATATATCCACTGCTCCAGGTCCGGGTTCATGTCAAGACCAGCAAACTTGAAAATGGTCTTGGCGCTTCCCACTGGATCCATCGCTAATTCCTCGTGTCTCAGAAGCATGTAGCGGCCCGTTTGCGAAATCCCAGAAGAATTGGCCACTTTGTGAATCGCAACTTGGGCATCGCAAATCTTCATCATGATCTGTTCATTAGAAAGCTTTTTTCCTTTCATTCCTGCCCTAATAATAATCTGGTCATCAATACCGAGGATGCCCCCAGCTTTATTCCTGGAGGCAGCCACAGCTCGCGGGTCCCTCACCAGATGAACGATCTTAAGGTTGAGAGTGGGGTCATGGATAAGCGGCAGAAGGACCGTTAAATCAAGGATTCTCACAGTCTTCATCACCACATGGCTGTGAGATCTACAGGATTCCATCATCTTATCCAGGGTGGCATTGCCACAAGAATTAGAGCATTTCTTTCGATCGTAGCTTTCTAGGGCGGCTGAGCAAACTGGCGGGAAACAGAGTGCCCTACTCTCCGTGAAGAAGTTTATGTCCCAGACGTGTTTCTCCTTATCGGGGAGATATGGGTGTAGAGGAGACACATCGCAGGCAAAGAGGGATCGAAGCAGGTCCCTGACTGGATACTGAAGAAGCTCAGCAGTTTCTTGGTGGAGTCTCATCCAGATGGCGTGTCCAGGTTCATACAAGTAAAAGACATCTTTGTGTTGGTTCAAGATCTGTCCTAAGAAGGAAGAACCAGAACGCCAGGAGGAGACAATAAGGAGGTGGACCTTGGGATTACCCTTGGATGTAGATGGAATTGAGAACGAGAAGGAGGAATCATTGACAGCGAAGAACACGAAGAGCAACAAAATCAGGAGGCTCAGCAAGAGGAAGAGGAAGAAGGCTTTAGGTAAAGACATGTTCCGGAAGAATCTAGAAAGAAGCAAAGTAATCTGAAGGAGGTCAATTTATTCAGGCATCATGCAAACTGGTAATCTGAGACGAGGAAAAGATTGATTTCCTTTGTTTTTCCTCAAAGAAAAAAACAGAAAAGAAGCTGCAAAAGACGGGCAAAAAGAACAGAAAATGGAGAAGGAGGAGTTAGGAAAAAAAAAGACCAAAATAAGATCAATACACAACTTTATACCAGCAGTACAGAACATTAATGGTAATTTATAGCTATGAATGTTAAATAGATTTTATTTTAAAATGAGGACAGATACACTGAGCAGCCACAAAAGTAAAACCACCAGTCTAATAAGGTGTAGGTCCACCACGTGCTGCCGAAACAGGTCTGATGCATTGAGGCATGGACTCCATGAATCTTTCCTGTGATACTTGGCACCAAGACATTAGCAGATCTGTTAAGTCCTGCACGTTGCATGATGGGGGCTCCATGGATTGGATTTGTTGTTCCAGCACATCCCACAGATGCTCAGTTGGATTGAGATCTGGGGAATCTGGAGGCCAAGGAGACACCTTGAAATCTTGGTCATGTTCCTCAAACCATTCCTGATCAGGTTTTGCTGTGTGACAGGGGACATTATCCTGCTGAAAGAGGACACTGTTATCAGGGAACACCAAGGCCACGAAGGGGTGCATGGGGTCTACAGCAATCTCTGGGTAGGTGGTATATATCATCTGAGTCTGGCACCTTTCAGTCATGGCCAGCATTAGGTTTTTCAGCAATTTAAGCTAACATAGCTCTTCTGTGTGAAGAGACCAGATAGGTCTCCATGTGCATCAATGAGGCTTGGGTAGTCAATGACCCTGACACTGGTTGTCCTTCCTTGCACCACTTTTGGTAGGTACTAATCACTGCCCACTGGGAACACTCCACAAGACTTTTTGGAGCTGGTCTGACCCAATCGTCTAGCCATCACTATGGTCACAGTCACTCAGTTTTTTTTGCTTCATGAAATTCAAGAACAGACTGTTCACTTGCCCCTAATATAGCCCAACCTGTGTCTATATACCCCACCCCGTGATGACATACCACCCCAACCTGTGACAATATACCCTACCCCAACCTGTGACAATATACCCTACCCCAACCTGTGACAATATACCCTACCCAGTGAAAGACACCATAGTTAACTATATAAAGCAATGTGATGCACGTCGGTGGGTTTAATGTTGTGGCTGGTCAGCTTATCTTACAATCCTCTACAGTGTCAGATATGAGGATATCATTTTTTTCCTATAAGTTATTTAATTATGTTTTGGAGAGAAAATGGTTGTGTTTGGGCTCCATACCTCAAATCAAACATGAGGTCAGCACCGACATCAACAACTTGTTAAAAATACCTGCGTCAGCATGTTTAATGGGGCAGGGAGGGAGAGGATACCAAAAGCAATGAGGCAATTGTGCAACGACAGGGCAGCTGGATGTGCTGCGACATTGTACATTGACGTATTGGCTGTGAATATCCAAAATCTACCTAGTTAACTTTAAATTTTGGTTACAATAAACCCTCCACCGTAACCTCTACCCTGTAAGCACGCTGTCTCGGTCTAGGACTCCAATCTCTTTACTCCTCACATACTAACCAAATTCTTGCCATTTTCAGCTAAAACAAAAAAAAAAAAAAAAACATTTCTTGCATTCGACACTTTCAAAACCAGGACTCCACTAAAATGAAAATCCAGATTCTTATTGCCTCCCGAAGGTGAGAGCAATAGTTGGTATTACATGATGCATCTCACAGGTACACCACTGCTTCTTAATAGGGATGTGGCAAAAGTTACCCCCCCCCCCGTGTTGGGCGGTAAGCCTGTATTAGCAGAATGCTTGTAGAAAACATGTGCATTTGTGTAGTCACCCTACACATGTATGGAGTGTCACATTCTTTGGACACTCATGTTGGAAGCGTTTGTTTTCTACAAGCATTCTTATTGTCTCCCGCATGGGCTACTGTAACCCTTACACACCCTTATCCTTCTACAGTCCATGAAAAACACCTCTGCCAGACTCCTCTACCTCACATCCCGTACCTCTCACACCTCACCCCTTTGTCAGCCTCTATACTGGTTCCTTTAGAAAATCAATTCAAAACCCTGGTCCTCACATACGACCCTTTCCATAACATCTCTCTTAGCAGGTATGTTCCAGCCCGGTCACTTCACTCGGCCAATGATCTGTTATTATCTGCTCGTATCCAGCTGCCCTCACTCTCACCTTCAGGACTTGTCCCAAGATGCTCCCTATCTATGGAACTCCCTTCCCTTGCAACACTCTACACCCCTTTTAGATGTCTCTAAAAACAGATAATCATTACATGACACGCAACCTTAAATGTCAATGGCACGGGTATCGATCTCATCGCGATCACAGCAAACAAAGCAGACATGAAAAGACTTACAGTTTGGAGAAACGGAGATCTGGTGCACATGTTATAGGATAAGTGTCAAAGTCAACTGCACAACATAGATCAAGGTGTGAGTCTTTATCTCGTCTGTGTTAGGGAGCGGTGGGGCAGGGTCATTCAGATGTTTCAGGGCGAGGAGGGGGCAGAGATCAATACACTCAGAAGATATTCTGCCATATGGACAATGACAGAATTATTGCTTTACACCCGTCGATCCCTGGGAATACAGCTGAGAATTTTCTTATTTTAGGTGATGAAGATGGGAATGTAGTTTATAATCACAAGAAATTCAGTCCATGGCACCTTGGAGGCACGTGTCTCCTAAACCTCCGCCTCCTTATACCGAACCCCTTAATAATACTAAACATGAATTCAGTGCCGTCACTAGGCTTGGTGTCACCCGGTGCGGTAACTAATGGTGTCACCGAGTTTTACGGGTTTTTTTTTTTTAACTACTCTTACTCATAAGTCAGTGCTCCCATATAACACTGAATGCTCGTACACGGCGCACATTACTGTGAGGTTTATTGCTGTGGCGCTCTGATATGGTCATACAGAAATTTTGGCAAACTGCCAGCAAGTACGGTGCCTGTTTGAAGGCAGAGAAAGTCCCCATAGAGAAGCAATGGTTAATCTGTTCAGAGACACCGAACAGCAGAGAAATGTCCTGATGTTCGGTGGTTTCATTCGGCAGGTTTATTCAGGTGAACACCATAGGTTTCAATGTTAAAAATATTCCAGCTCTTATTCAATAAATCAAATAGACTTTTTACTACAGATTAAAAGGAATAAACGATTTATTTGATTTTTTTTGTATCTTTAAGGCTAGGGTCAGACTAACGCATTTTTTGCGTTGTCTGTGAAAAAGTGCGTTCGAACGAATGGACGTATTTTTTCACGGAATACGCGATAGCGGTCATCCGATGCGCCTTTTCGTCCGTGATTTTGTACGGATCATCAATAAAACACTTTTTGCGTCTGGACGTTATGTTGGCCGGACATTAGCAGCGTCTGACGTCTCCCAATCACGCACACACGCCTCTAGCGGACGCAGCGCACCCTGTACGTCCGTACTAGCGGTTTGACGTTCTCGAAAAAATGCGTTCGTTTGCCACTTGCGTTGCGCGGACGAACTTTCGTGCGGCCGTACTTCGTGTGTTCCCCGGCATTGGACGTCATTTGCTGCTAGCACGGCCGTGATTTCGTGCGGCTAAACGCACGTTAAAACTGCTTTCGTCTGACCCTAGCCTTAGGCATTTTTCAAAAACAAAATCCATTTTTTTCCTGTAACAGCCCTTTTTATTCTCATTCATAGGAACTTATATGTTAATTCCAGACATTTTTGTTCAGTAGTTTTTTTAAAACAGCGGGCGACGGGTTTGCGGCGGCATTCGGTGGCTGATTCCCTGCACTTCAGGGACCCTGCGGTGAATTCACCGGGTAAATTTGATTCCCCAAAGTGCGGCAAACAGAACACTGAAATGTCTGCGTCATTTCGTTGCTCTGTGAATATCCTCTTTAGTGGTCTTTATATTGCCGGCCCCTGGAAAGTGCCAGCCTAGTCCTTGCCTACCCAGGACATACTTGAAGATGAGAGAAATCAGAAATCTCAAAAGTATCCTTCCTGGTAAAATAGGTTTGTAAAAAAAAAATATCCCAAATTTGTTTTAGGTGGTCTCCCGGTGTGGGCCGCATCCCCCGCCCCCCCTTGTGACTCCACTGCATGAATTAAGTTTGTATCAACCAACAAAACCCAACATGTCTCTGCTCCGGTGACCTGAATGGACTTGCTCATGGTGTTCTTCACTTGGCTGCTGTGACAAACAGGGTTATTCAAAGAGATCCGAATTGCTGGCGAAAGGTAACCGAACAGTGAAATTACATTTCCTGGCCATTCGGCTATTCAGAGAGCAGGCAATACGCCAAATCCTGGCGAATTGCCTGCACATACGGTGCCTGTTCTTTGCCTGTTCGAGGGAAGTAAAATCCCCATAGAGAAGCAATGCTTTGTCTATTCAGAGAACACAAACCAGCAGTGAAAAGTTGCCGAATTGCCCTGCTGTTCGGTGGTTTAAGTTGACAGATTTATTCAGACGAATCCCATAGGCTTCAATGTTAAAAATATTCCCTTTTTTTAATACAATATCTAAACCCTTTACTATTATATTCTGCAGTAAAAAGTCTTTAAATTTTTTTTAGGATCTTTCAGTTTTTTTTTTTAAATCGTTTCTTTTTTCTGTAACCGCCCTTTTTATGATCACTCATTGGATTTTATATGTAAATTCCAGACATTTTCGTCCAGTAGTTTCTTTGCAAACAGCGTTTAAATTTTCCAACTTTCAAGCGTACTTTTTTTCTTTTCACTTCCTCCATCTGCTTGTCGGGTTTTTCCGGCGGCTGCTCTGCGCTGTGATCGGCGGCTAGTCGAGTTTCTCCGGCGTGTTCGGCGGGGTTAATCCAGAGGTTTTTGTGGGTTTCCGTGTGCGTTCACTGGGTTTTGCGGCAAGTGTTCGTCAGGTTTGCGGCGGCTTTTGCCTGCACTACGACGGCCCTGTGGTGCTTGCTGAATACACCGCAGGGTCACCGAAATGGGATCGCCGAATCGCACCGAATTGAAGAGAACGAAAAGTCACCGACCCAGAACTTTGATTCTCTTTGAATAACCCTGATAATGTTCTTGTAACATCGTAGCATTGCTTGTGCATTTATAGGTTACATTTTTGACCCTTTTGTAAGCAACTGAAACTATATTGTCCTCCTAGTGTCCAGCACACGCGTAATACAAGACATGGAAGTGCAGTATAAAGAACGGTGGGAATACTCCGGGATCCTGGACCCATAGAGCGTTTCCCTACCTGGTGTTGGATGTACGAGAGCATCTGGATCATCATGTGATACCACTGGTGTCTGTACCCAGAATCGCGCTGGAGATAAAGGGGTCACATTCCTTCCTCTGCTGCACTCGCCCCCTCAATTAAAGCCTTCCTCAGGAGTCCTTTATTGGGATGGTGGAACAGTGAACGATCACTGCCAGAGATGTCACAATTTCCGCTTTCCCACGTTTCCACAGAATGTGAAGGGAAGTTATTCATATCTGGCAACGCACGATAAAGCAAGATTTCATGATGTTACTAGGAAACTGGATAAGCCTGGTTAGTCCAGATTTTTAGACATGTTTTTTGCGTATATCCATCATATGTATTATACATGTTGCAGGGCAGCATTTTGCCTGTGCTCCCTCTCCGCATGAAATAGTAATATGGGTCCAGGAAAACATGGCCGACCTGGCATCCCTAGTCGCTCCCTTTGTGCTAAATAAAGTCCTCGAGTTGTGGTCTTTCCAGACTGGTGCCGGTTATGATCCGCCTAGCGGCGCTTGCCGGTCACCTAACCGGCCGCACCCTGACAGCGAATCTGTATCTATAGGATCAAGCAGAAAAATGACTGCTCTGCGATTTTGTGGGATCCCAATCAAATCCAAGCGACTTGCGAGAAGACCCCGGCCCTTGTGTCTTTGTTAAAAGGTTAAGGCTAAGGTCAGACGAGCGCAGTTTTAACGTGCGTTTAACCGCACGAAATCACGGCCGTGCTAGCAGCAAATGACGTCCAATGCCGGGAAACATACGAAGTACGGTCGCACGAAAGTTCGTCCGCGCAACGCAAGTGGCAAACGAACGCATTTTTTCGAGAACGTCAAACCGCTACTACTGACGTACAGAGTGCGCTGCGTCCGCTAGCGGCGTGTGTGCGTGATTAGGAGACGTCAGACGCTGCTAATGTCCGGCCAACATAACGTCCAGATGCAAGAAGTGTTTTATTGATGATCCGTACAAAATCACGGACGAAAATGCGCATCGTATGACCGCTATCGCGTATTCCGTGAAAAAATACGTCCGTTCGAACGCACTTTTTCACGGACAACGCGAAAAATGCGTTAGTCTGACCCTAGCCTTAAACTTGGGTTGCCAGGTCAGCCAGGCTTTACTGGACACATTACCATTTCATGCAGAAGGGAGGACAGGGAAAAGTGCTGCCCTGCAACATGTATAACTCATGCTGCAGGAAGTAAATCAAAGCAGGTCACCGGAGATTTCTTCCCTGCATCGTATGGATTATACAGGCTGCAGGGTGGCATTTTTCACGCACTGTCCGTCAGCATGAATAAATATGCATCCAGGAAAACATGGCTGACCTGGCAACCCTACTCAAAGCTCCGCAGCATGTTGCGACTGCAACTCTCATCACCCGCAAGCTTTTTTCCCCAGCTAACACTGCTTTATTTGGACTGCTACTCCCATCATCCACCAGGACTTCAGTGAAGATGCCACTTTATTTGCTCCTACTTTCTGCTCTGCACGTTGTATTGTGATAGTATTACGTTATTTTGCAGTTATTTGTCTGGACGTAGTTTACTCACGGTGGCGGCGGCTTAGTGTCCGCTCCGCTTCATTTGACCCGCTCACTCATTGAGCCGGCCGCTCAGGCTTTCCTTTATCCTCCGGTATTACCAGCTCGGGTTGCCAGATCAACCACGTTTTCCTGGACACGGAATTTACCGATAGGCAGTGCATGAAAAATGCCACCCTGCATTGTATAGAGAAACAGGAATCCCAGGTGACCTGCCTTGACTTCCTTCCCGCAGCATATGAATTATACATGTTGCAGGGCAGCACTTTTCCATGTGCGCGCACCGCGCCCCCCTTCTGCAGGAAACCATGGCCAACCTGGCACCCCTACTTACCACATTAAACTCTGCTTCATTCTGACAGCCCCCCCAGGTCCCTGCCTTATTCTTATGCTCTCTCCTTCAGGTGTTTTCACTTCTCTGTGCTCATCTTATTAACCCCATCACTGCCAGCTCAGTTGATACTCTCTCTTGCCATCTATTCCATGAGCTCTTTCGTCTCACGTCCTCATGTCACCATTGGATTATAAGATTACGGGATGCTGGCAGAGCATTTGTGCACGATCTGTATTTGTCAGATTGTTCCCAAGGGCCGCACGATCACGTCGTAGCGGTATGTCTCTTCTCTGTGTCCCCATCAGAGTTGCCAGATCAGCCAGGTTTTCCCAGACACATAATGTATCCATGCTGATGGGCAGTACATGAAAAATGCCACCCGGCTGCATGTATAATCCATTCGCTGCAGGTTGGGAATCTCAGGTGACCTGCCTTGATTTCCTTCCTGCAGCGTTTGAATTATACATGTTGCAGGGCAGCACTTTTCCCTGTGCCCCCCCCCCTCTGCATGAAATAGTAATATGTATCCAGGAAAACATGGCCGACCTGGGAGCCCTAAACCCCATTCTTGTAAGGCTAGGGTCAGACGAACACATTTTTTTTGCATCGTCTGTGAAAATGTACGTTGGAACGAATGGACGTATTTTTTCTCGGAACACGCGATAGCGGTCATACGATGCGCCTTTTCGTCCGTGATTTTGTACGGATCATCAATAAAACACTTTTTGCGTCTGGACGTTATGTTGGCCGGACATTAGCAGCGTCTGACGTCTCCTAATCACGCAAACACGCCGGTAGCGGACGCAGCGCACTCTGTACGTCAGTACTAGTGGTATCACTTTCTCGAAAAAAATGCATTTGTTTGCCGCTTGCGTAGCGCTGCCGCACTTTTGTGCGACCGTACTTCGTATATTGCCCGTCATTTGCTGCTACTGCGGCCGTGATTAAGTGCGCCTAAACGCGCGTTCGCACTGCGTTCATCTGACCTTAGCCTAAAGCGACGCAGATCTGTTGCTGCCAGGGTTGCCAGATCGGCTCTGTTTTTCACCTGGAGATACAGTATATTACTATACCGTGCAGAGGGGGAGCACAGGGAAAAGTGCTGCCCTGAAACATGTAGAATTCATATGCTGCAGGAAGGAAATCAAGGCAGGTCACCTGGGATTCCTTTCTGATTTCTCACCTGCAGCATATGGATTCTACAGGGTGACATTTTTCATGCACTGCCCATCAGCATGAATACATTATATGTGTCCAGGAAAACATGGCCGACCTGGCATCCCTAGTTGGCGGCGGCGCTCTATAAATGCTTGTAATGTATGAGTGTGCAATGTGTCATATACTGCTCTTCTATCCTGTGTAGCAGATACAGCTCACATACTTCTGGAACCATGTCCCTTCACAAGAAACAAAGTATCTAGCGCCCTCTGCTGCCATTATGGAACATTACAGTTACTGTTGGCCCCAGAAAACTGTGTTAATCACATTCATACAAACTGCAACTTGATGAATTGCCTGAAACTTGAATCAAGAAAAGGACACCACGACGAATGATCCCAAAAGAGGAATGATGCATCTCAGTGCGATTTGTTTTGGTTCACATCAGTGCGTTGCTTTAGGCTAGAGTCAAACGAACGCATTATTCGCAGCGACCATCAAAAAGTGCGTCCGAACGCAGTGACGTATTTTTTCACGGAATGCGCAAAAACGGTCATACAACGCGCATTTTCGTGCGTGATTTTTTACGGATCGTCAATAAAACACTTCTTGCGTCTGGGCGTTATGTTGGCTGGACATTAGCAGCGTCTGACATCTCCTAATCACGCAAACACGCCGCTAGCGGACGCAGAGCACTCTGTACGTCAGTACTAGTGGTATCACTTTCTCGAAAAAAATGCATTTGTTTGCCGCTTGCGTAGCGCTGCCGCACTTTTGTGCGACCGTACTTCGTATATTGCCCGTCATTTGCTGCTACTGCGGCCGTGATTAAGTGCGCCTAAACGCGCGTTCGCACTGCGTTCATCTGACCTTAGCCTAAAGCGACGCAGATCTGTTGCTGCCAGGGTTGCCAGATCGGCTCTGTTTTTCACCTGGAGATACAGTATATTAATATTCCGTGCAGAGGGGGAGCACAGGGAAAAGTGCTGCCCTGAAACATGTATAATTCATATGCTGCAGGAAGGAAATCAAGTCAGGTCACCTGGGATTCCTTTCTGATTTCTCACCTGCAGCATATGGATTCTACAGGGTGACATTTTTCATGCACTGCCCATCAGCATGAATACATTATATGTGTCCAGGAAAACATGGCCGACCTGGCATCCCTAGTTGGCGGCGGAGCTCTATAAATGCTTGTAATGTATGAGTGTGCAATGTGTCATATACTGCTCTTCTATCCTGTGTAGCAGATACAGCTCACATACTTCTGGAACCATGTCCCTTCACAAGAAACAAAGTATCTAGCGCCCTCTGCTGCCATTATGGAACATTACAGTTACTGTTGGCCCCAGAAAACTGTGTTAATCACATTCATACAAACTGCAACTTGATGAATTGCCTGAAACTTGAATCAAGAAAAGGACACCACGACGAATGATCCCAAAAGAGGAATGATGCATCTCAGTGCGATTTGTTTTGGTTCACATCAGTGCGTTGCTTTAGGCTAGAGTCAAACGAACGCATTATTCGCAGCGACCATCAAAAAGTGCGTCCGAACGCAGTGACGTATTTTTTCACGGAATGCGCAAAAACGGTCATACAACGCGCATTTTCGTGCGTGATTTTTTACGGATCGTCAATAAAACACTTCTTGCGTCTGGGCGTTATGTTGGCTGGACATTAGCAGCGTCTGACATCTCCTAATCACGCAAACACGCCGCTAGCGGACGCAGAGCACTCTGTACGTCAGTACTAGAGGTTCTGCGTTCTCAAAAAAATGCATTCATTTTCCGCTTGCGTTGCGTGGCCGGACTTTCGTGCGACCGTACTTCGTATTTTGGCCGTCATTGCCCGTCATTTACTGCTAGTGCGGCCGTGATTAAGTGCGCCAGAACGCACGTTAAAAATGCGTCAGTCTGACCCCAGCCTAAAAGCAGGTTTCGGCAACTGCGGCCCTCCAGATGTTTTGAAACTACATTTCCCGTGATGCTCGGCTGCTCATTAGGTTTGCAGAGCCTCAAGGGAAATATAGTTCTAAAACATTTGGAGGGCCGGGGTCGCTGAGCCCTGATTTATAGGAATATTTCATATTACAATGTATGTCATTTTGCTGCCCTGTCCTGGGATTCCTGGAATCAATAGAAATCCTGGTGACATTTGTATCTATGGATATTTATAAACTGTTTATCAGCAACAAATTCCAATTACAATGTCATCTTGTATTATTGGTTATTCAAAGAGGGCCGAATTGGCCCTGAAATTTCACCAAACAGTGAATTTCCCTGTGCGGTGCAATTTCGTGGCCGTTCGGCTATTCAGAAAGCTGGCAGTTCGCCAAATATTGGGAAATTGCCTGCGAAATACGGTGTCTGTTCGGCAGCAGTGAAATCCCCCATAGAGAAGCAATGGTTAATCTATTAAGAGACACCGAACAGCACCGAAATGTCAGAGAAGTGCCCTGCTGTTCGGTGGTTTCATTCAGCAGGTTTATTCAGGCGAATCCCATAGGCTTGAATGTTAAAAATATTCCCGTTTTTATTCAATATCTAATAAACCCTTTATTCTTTTAATTTGCGGCAAAAAGTCTCTTTATTTATTTATTTTTTAGAATTTGTTTAGGCATTTTTCAAGGCTTTTTAGGCAAAGTTTTTTTTCCAGTAACAGACGTTTCCATTATTATTATTCATAGGACCTTTATATGTTAATCCCAGACATTTTTGGTCCAGTATTTTTTTTTTTTGCAGTGTTTCACAGTTTAAGTTTCAATCGTTTTGTGTTTTTTTTTTTACTCCATTCGGCGGCTGGTCAGCTTTTTCCAGGGGCTGGGCGGCGCTGTGTTCAGTAAATGATCGGCTTTTTTTGTACACGTTCGGCGGGTTTTCTGCGGCATTTCAAATTGATCAGATTTTTAGGCAGATTTTCGGCAATTTTTCAGATCTGTTCGGCGGATTTTCCCTGCACTTCGGGGATCCTGCATTGAATGCTGAATTCACCGCAGAGTCGGGGAATTTGATTCCCCGAAGTGCGAGGAACGAGAGAGCACCGAAATGTTGGTGACATTTCGGTGCTCTCTCAATAATCCCTTTAGACACACATAAGGCTGGCTGAGCATCATGGGAGATGTAGTTCGGAAAAACCTAGGGTGCCGAGGTTTGCCATCAACGGCATACAGTATGGGAATTCTAGCGCAAATCTGTACTCTGCGGCTCCTTTGAAACGGTTTTCCAAAAAACCACTGGTTCCTGATAGCGGTTTTATGGAAAAGTGCCTGGGAGTGAAGGGGTTAAAATACGTTTCAAAGCAGAAGGAGTACAGCGACCTGGTCACTGAAACAGCTTAATGTGTGTCCGTGTGTGTGTTTATGGTTACAATTAATCTATTAATCACCGCTCGTCATGATCCCATTTACTTGTAAGCGCGATAAGAATCGTACATTCCTGGGGACAATTCAGCAAAGGAAAACGTGATTTATTCCGAGCTGTAAGTGTATTCATGCGCCTTGATTTATATTAGTGTGCTCATTGTTAAAAGCTGATCCTGGGTAATAAAACACGTTATTACGGCTATTGTTCAATACAGTAACTATATCTAAACCATCGCGTGCTCGGAACAAGTCGAAGATGTGTGGACAGATATGACAACACATAAAAATGAAGTGATTAATCCATTAAAACGTCCTGACACTTATTCATTATCACGGCTTTCTAAGCCTCACTCGTTCCCATATGCTTTGAGTAAGAGCCACTGCAATTCAAAGACGTCCTGCCGAAACGTCTATCCGGGGTCATCCTAGGACTCCTGGCACCTTGGTCATGATGGTTGCCTTGTTGGACAGCAGTTGTGAGAGGTGGTGGGGAGCACATTCTCTGGTGCACAAGGGAAGCAATCAATTGTCACGTGAGCCGCTCCCATGGGGGATCATTTTGGAGGCCTGGGGTCCCCGCTCCATAAGTGTAGCATTGTTAATATATTACTTTAGTAAAGCTTATATGGTTTCTCTGTATGAATAGGCTTCAAGAGAGATTGTAACACTTCTAGGTTTAATGGGGGGGGGGGCTTCATAACACAAAAATCGACCAGCCAACATAGCAGGGAAGCCACCCATCATCACAGCAGCTTTACGTTACACTAACCAGGAATCCTCCCCTTATACAAAACATATACACTGCCCCGCTGGAAAAAAGTCACCACTTCCTGTACAAGCATGTATGATCTACAGGGCCGGATTTATAAGTAGGCAGAGTAGGCATGTGCCTACAGGTGCCTGCCACAAGGGGGCGCCTTGCTCTGTAAACAAACTTTTTTAAATTCACCTTTTGCATTTATTTAGAGCCCGTATCTCAGACGCCGTATGGACTAGAAGGACATGTAAGGTATTGTTGGAAAGGCAAGAATATGACCTTTCCAATGAAACCGAACAAGACTAAGCAAATTTAAAAGTATATACAGTCAGGTCCAGAAATATTGGGACATCGACACAATTCTAACATCTTTGGCTCTATACACCACCACAATGGAGTTGGAATGAAACAAACACAATGTGCTTTAACTGCAGGCTGTCAGCTTTAATTTGAGGGTATGTACATCCAACTCAGGTGAACGGTGTAGGACGTACAGCAGTTTGCAGATGTGCCTCCCACTTGTTAAGGGACCAAAGGTAATGGGACAATTGTCTTCTCAGCTGTTCCATGGCCAGGTGTGTGATATTCCCTCATTACCCCAATTAAAATGTGCAGATAAAAGGCCCAGAGTTCATTTCAAGTGTGCTATTTGCATTTGGAATCTGTTGCTGTCAACTCTCAAGATGAGATCCAAAGAGTTGTCACTATCAGTGAAGCAAGCCATCATTAGGCTGAAGAAACAAAACAAACCCATCAGAGAGATAGCAAAAACATTAGGCGTGGTCAAAACAACTTTCTGGAACATTCTCAAAAAGAAAGAACACACCGGTGAGCTCAGCAACACCAAAAGAACTGGGAGACCACGGAAAACAACTGTGGTGGATGAATGAAGAATTCTTTCCCTGGTGAAGAAAACACCCTACACAACAGTTGGCCAGATCAAGAACACTCTCCAGGAGGTAGGTGTATGTGTGTCAAAGTCAACAATCAAGAGAAGACTTCACCAGAGTGAATACAGAGGGTTCACCACAAGATGTAAACCATTGGTGAGCCTCAAAAACAGGAAGGCCAGATTAGAGTTTGCCAAACAACACCTAACAAAGCCTTCACAGTTCTGGAACAAGATCCTATGGACAGATGAGACCAAGATCAACTTGTACCAGAGTGATGGGAAGAGAAGAGTATGGAGAAGGAAAGGAACTGCTCATGATCCTAAGCATACCACTTCATCAGTGAAGCATGGTGGTGGTAGTGTCGTGGCGTGGGCATGTATGGCTGCCAATGGAACTGGTTCTCTTGTATTTATTGATGATGTGACTGCTGACAAAGCAGCAGGATGAATTCTGAAGTGTTTCGGGCAATATTATCTGCTCACATTCAGCCAAATGCTGCAGAACTCATTGGACGGCGCTTCACAGTGCAGATGGACAATGACCCAAAGCATACTGCAAAAGCAAGCAAAGAGTTTTTGAAGGGACAGAAGTGGAATGTTATGCAATGGCCAAGTCAATCACCTGACCTGAATCCCATTGAGCAGCATTTCACTTGCTGAAGACAAAACTGAAGGGAAAATGCCCCAAGAACAAGCAGGAACTGAAGACACTTGCAGTAGAGGCCTGTCAGAGCATCACCAGGGATGAAACCCAGCGTCTGGTGATGTCTATGCGTTCCAGACTTCAGGCTGTGATTGACTGCAAAGGATTTGCAACCAGGTATTAAGAAGGGAAAGTTTGATTTATGATTATTATTCTGTCCCATTACCTTTGGTCCCTTAACAAGTGGGAGGCACATCTGCAAACTGCTGTAAGTCCTACACGTTCACCTGAGTTGGATGTACATACCCTCAAATTAAAGCTGACAGTCTGCAGTTAAAGCACATTGTGTTTGTTTCATTCCAACTCCATTGTGGTGGTGTATAGAGCCAAAGATGTTAGAATTGTGTCGATGTCCAAATATTTCTGGACCTGACTGTACATATTGGGCTCTATTACACTCTTCAAGCAAAAATGCACGGTAAACGCATGAATTTTTTCGCGAACCGTTAAACGTTAACGCGCATAAATTAACGTTGGTTTTACAATCCTCGCGCATTATGTCAAATAACGCGCGTAAAAAAACGCACAAAAATGCGCGCGCAGTTACGTTGCGTGCAGAAATCGGTGTGCGGACTGTTTTTTCACCCGATTCAGCCAATCAGAATTAAGAACCTTAATTGTCTCACGTTAAGTTTTCGCGCCTGTCAAAGTCAATCTGCGCATATATGCTGCTTCAAAAAAAAAAAAAACACGCACAACTTCTCAAATTTATTGTTTGGGTATGTGTGGAATGTGTAACTATACTGTGCTGTATTTTTTTTTCGTGCTGGTGTATTTGGTTTCGGCCAGGACGTTCAGATTTGCCGTTACCACCAGCTTTTCAAAGACGTTAAAATTAGGCGCGCAAATGCTGTGCATTAAATTTTGCGCATGGATTGTAATACCATCCGCGTACCAGCCCACAAACGCATTTGCGCTCACAATGTTAAGTATAGGACGCGCAACGTACATTACGCTTGCTCAGCGTTCGCGCAGGTTCACCCGTGGTAGACGTTAATGTGCATTTTTTGCACGGACATTGTAATACAACGTTCAGCGCAAAGGGTTTTGCCCCTCGCGTTAATGCGTTTTTTCGCACGCGTTATCGTTTGTGATTAGAATGTAATAGGGCCCTTATACTTTTATAATCTATACATTTTTTTCCTTTTTCTAACGCAGCGCTATTGTTCACTTTACAATTATAAAGTGATCAGTGATGCTGCACTAACTCACCTTCTCATTTCCCACATTGCCAGCAAGAGTGGAGGTGATGGCACACAGCACTGGTTCATCGACAAACCTAAAATGCGGCACTGCAGCAAGGAGAGGCAGGGGGACTTAGTAACCATGCATCTCTGATTTTACACCGCACAAGGTCAAGTGAGGTGCCTTTGGAACAGTCAGAGTCTGTTCTTTCCATTGATGCCAAACATAATTACAAAATGTGTAAAAATAAAACATTTGGGGAAAAAAATACTTTTTTATCTTTTCTAAGGCGGTGGCATTATGTGCTTTTACTTATTAGGCTAGGGTCAAACTAACGCATTATTTGCAGCGACCGTCAAAAAGTGCGTCCGAACGCATTGACGTATTTTTTCACAGAATGCGCGAAAACGGTCAGAGGATGCGCATTTTCGTGCGTGATTTTTTACGGATCGTCAATAAAACACTTTTTGCATCTGGACGTTATGTTGGCCAGACATTAGCAGCGTCTGACGTCTCCTAATCACGCACACACGCCGCTAGCGGACGCAGCGCACTCTGTACGTCAGTACTAGCGGTTCTGCGTCCTCGAAAAAATGCGTTCATTTTCCACTTGCGTTGCGCGGCCGAACTTTCATGTGGCCATACTTCGTATATTTTGGCCGTCATTGCCCGTCATTTGCTGCTACCGCGGCCGTGATTAGGTGCGCCTAAACGCACGTAAAAAATGCGTTAGTCTGACCCCAGCCTAAAGCAAACAATGCCGCTGCACTAACTCACCTTCTCATTTCTCATGCTGGGAGTAAATGTGGAGGTGATGGAGCCAAGGGTTATTAAGCAATGCTTCATCTAAAACACAAGCTCTGCTGTGAGGAGAGCCGGGTCCTTTGGACCCCGTATCTCCATTATTTACACCCACTGCAATTTCAAGTTAAGTGTCATTGGACAGGTCAGAGTCTGGCCTTTCTAATGACACCAAAGATGACAAGGAAATTACTTTAAAGAAAAAAAAACAACCTTTATTGTTGCAAAACTAAGGCAATGTCCACTTGTCACGTATAAAATGATAAAAAATGAAGTGGTAAAAAGGTCACTTCTTGAAAAAGACCCTTGGCCACAGCTGTAATTTGATGCCCAGAATTTTGGATGCTTCGAGCCGAAATGGAGCATCATTTTACATAGCTAGGGTTAGAAATTAGGGTTAGGGTTAGATATTAGAGTTAGGTGACTGTTTGTGCATGTGTTTGGGTTAACCCGAGCCCTAACATTCTGCACCATGATTTCTTAATTTCTTCTGCCCCTTGTTTCTGATGTGAACGCAGTGAGAAACTGTTTTTCTTTTTTTTTTAAATTAACTATTTTTTTGTTTCCCCAAAAACAAAATTAAAAGTGTATATTTGGCACCACCCCCCCCCCCATGAAAGTGCTTAAGATATTTTGGGGGGGTTTGGGGGGGGTAGGGTGCTCCAGATTTCTGTGCCTACAGGCTCCTCACATGTAAATCTGGCCCTGATGATCTGGGGTGGCTTCAGTTGGTCAGGTCTCAGTTCAGCGACATTCTGTGCTCAAAAAATTAGGTCATGGCCAGGATATTACGCCCTAGGCACCCTACAACGATGATTCCCGGGATTAGGGATGAACAGGGTAAGGTACATCGGTCTCCGGAGTCCATTAGGGACGCATTTATGGCGTATTTTGCAAATTTGTATAGGCATTCTCCTACGCATACCTTAGAGAATACTTTATATATAGATAAAATAGATGCATATTTAAACCGCCTGGCTCTTCCTTCTCTTAGTGCGGAGCAGATAGCCACGATGGCATTGCCTATGACTGAGGAGGAGATAAAGAGTAGGCTTGTGCACCGATTTTTTTTTCGGTTCGATTCGGTTCGATTTGTTCGGATGTTTAAAATTTTCGATTCGGCTCGTTTCGACCGATTTCTGTTTCGATTCGGTTCGGCTCGTTTTTCGTGTACATTTTTTTTTCGGAATATCGACCATTTTTCGTGTTTTCGGGTCACTTTGCTCGTTTTTTGTATCGACTTTTCGGAAATTTCGGAAATTTTCGTTTTTTCGGAACGTCTGTTCTCCTCGTTTCAAAGTGTCTACGATAATTCTGGCGATGCTATCGTGTTTTTTTTTATTAAATAAAGATCCTTTTTTTCTTATGAATAATTGAATATACATTTCACAACTTTATTTAATCATATTAAAATGGTATGAAAGCCAAGGAACAAAAAAAATGAACAAAACGATTTTAAAAAACGCTAAACTGACCCGAATGCCACAAGAAACAAGTGATACGCATTTACAAATACAAAATTTACAGAATCAGCGATATAACCGATAATAGTTAAATATACGATTTCCAGAATTACCGAAATTGAACCGAAATCATGAATGGAACCGAAATCATGAATAGAGCAAAAATAAATTTCAATTTGACACATTTCAAGTCCATTCGAAAAATCCCAAAATATTTCGTTTCGGCTCGGAAAACTTTTCGGATCTATCGGTTTTCGGGTCCGATCCGATTCGGAAATTCTGCCGAATCCGAAGACACGAATCGTGAAATTTTGTGAAAATTCCGAAATTCCGAAACCCGAAACGCACATCCCTAATAAAGAGGACACTGGGTTTGATGCAGCTTCAGAAAGCCCCAGGACCGGATGGTTTTACGGGACAATATTATAAAACTTTCATGCCTAATTTGTCACCTTTTATGTGCCGTCTCTTTAATGAGGCCAAGGAAGGGAAGCCCATCCCAGCAGAGTCTCTCTTGGCTTCAATAGTGCTAATCCCTAAACCAGGGAAGGATCCTGAGGGTAATTATAGACCAATCTCTCTTATAAATACTGATATAAAAGTGTTAGCGAAAATCCTGGCTCTACGCCTGGACCCATACCTATCTTTATTGATCTCACCAGATCGTGGATAGGGAGGGTTAATTGCATCAATGAATGTGCTTCCTCGGTTGTTATATTTTTTCCAAACTTTACCTATCCGTCTCCTTATTACTGAATTCGATATGTTACAGCGTGCAATAGACCAGTTTGTATGGGCCGGGATTCGCCGTCGGGTGGCGAGACATACACTCTATCGCTCGAGGTGGGCTAGGGTTGCCCTCACTCCTTTCATATTATTATGTCACCCAACTGGCCCAAATTGTAGCATGGCATTCCCTGAGAGGCTCTCGAAGATGGGTGGACTTGGAGTCGGGCCTTATGAGGCCCAATGCTCTCGATCAATGGTTATGGATAGGTCGGGAACACCGCCCGTTGTTATGTACAGCCTGTCCTGCGATTAAGAATTCCCTTTGCATCTGGTATAAGTTAGCAGAGAAATGCAATTTAACCTCCTTTCCGTCCCCCATTAACCCCAATTTTTGGTAATAAGGAATTTGTGCCGGGTCTTACTATAGGACCGCTTCGGCACTTTCTGGACCTAGGGGTGTGCAGACTATACCAACTTTACCCCAATGGGTCACTAATCTCTATAGACGGAATGGCTACTAGATCAGAAGTGAGGGCTATCATTCTTGCATCTGCGGCAATTACAATCTCTTGCTACGCGCCCCCATATCCAAGCAGCAGCTGTGTCTAATCCAACATTTTATGAGCGCCTTTGTAAGAATTGCACATACCCGAAGGGACTAATATCTATTATACATAGAGAATTGACATTGTTGTTGGACTGGAGAGAATTATCATATATTCGAGCATGGGAAAAAGATATAGGCGAAACATTGGACCCAGAAGACTGGCTGGATATATGGGACAGGTCATGCTCGGTGTCTGTATGTGCCTCCTTACAAGAACAGTCGATTAAGACTATTATGCGATGGTACGTTACCCCGGATAAAATAGCGCATATAAACCCAAATATCCCAGATGTCTGTTGGAGGTTATGTGATATGCGCGGTTCTTATTTTCATATGTGGTGGACCTGTCCGTTTATGGTATCATATTGGAGGGAAATACGGGATTTGCTGCATAAATCTGTTCCTATGGACCCTTGGGCATTCCTGCTCTCCAGTATCTGTTCCTATGGACCCTTGGGCATTCCTGCTCTCCAGTATCTGTTCCTATGGACCCTTGGGCATTCCTGCTCTCCAGTATCTGTTCCTATGGACCCTTGGGCATTCCTGCTCTCCAGTATCTGTTCCTATGGACCATTGGGCATTCCTGCTCTCCAGTATCTGTTCCTATGGACCCTTGGGCATTCCTGCTCTCCAGTATCTGTTCCTATGGACCCTTGGGCATTCCTGCTCTCCAGTATCTGTTCCTATGGACCCTTGGGCATTCCTGCTCTCCAGTATCTGTTCCTATGGACCCTTGGGCATTCCTGCTCTCCAGTATCTGTTCCTATGGACCCTTGGGCATTCCTGCTCTCCAGTATCTGTTCCTATGGACCCTTGGGCATTCCTGCTCTCCAGTATCTGTTCCTATGGACCCTTGGGCATTCCTGCTCTCCAGTATCTGTTCCTATGGACCCTTGGGCATTCCTGCTCTCCAGTATCTGTTCCTATGGACCCTTGGGCATTCCTGCTCTCCAGTATCTGTTCCTATGGACCCTTGGGCATTCCTGCTCTCCAGTATCTGTTCCTATGGACCCTTGGGCATTCCTGCTCTCCAGTATCTGTTCCTATGGACCCTTGGGCATTCCTGCTCTCCAGTATCTGTTCCTATGGACCCTTGGGCATTCCTGCTCTCCAGTATCTGTTCCTATGGACCCTTGGGCATTCCTGCTCTCCAGTATCTGTTCCTATGGACCCTTGGACATTCCTGCTCTCCAGACCGGTCACAGGGTTTACGTTTCATGAGAATAGGTTAATGGCCACAATCCCATTGGCTGCTAGACGAGCGGTGGCAGAGGTTTGGCGACAGCCACAAGTACCAAAGATGGCTAAAGTCTATGCTAAAATTAGGGATACCCGGGTTATGGACGAGCTGACTGCGTTGGTCCACTTTACATTACCTTCGTATAATAAAACCTGGGGGCCATGGCTGGAGTCAGGACTGTAGCGGGTTATATTTTTTATTTTGCCTATTTTTCTGTTTTGGGTTGTATATATATATATATATGTCTATAATATTATAGATGTGGATACGGATGTATATATATTATATATTTAGATGTGGGTTATTTTTGTTATCTGGCTTGGGCTGAGTCTCTTTCTCCATTTTTTTTTTTTTCTCTTTCTTTCTCTCTCTTACTTTATGCTCTTTCTTTAGTGATGTTAAAGAAAAAATGGATGCTTATGTTGCGCCTTTTGTAAGATAGTATGAATTATTATACTAAGGCAGGGTGATGCTTGTATACAAGTGATATACTTTGATATGATGTGCATTCAATAAACTATGTTGAAAAAAAAGATGAGGTCATGTGACTCCCTGAATATACTGAATGAGCAGGTTTTTCCATCAATGGGTTTTTTCTCCCCTGATGGCACAGCGGGCATATTCCAAGATGGCAATGCCAGGATTCATCGGCCTCAAATTGTGCGAGAGTGGTTGAGGGAGCATGAGACATCATTTCCACACATGGATTGGCCACCGCACAGTCCAGACCTTAACCCCATTGAGGTTAATCTTTGGGTTAATGTGCTGGAGAAGACTTTACGCAGCGCCGCGACTCTCCCATCATCAATACAAGATCTTGGCCACAAATTAATGCCACTCTGGACGCCAATAAATGCTGTGACATTGCGTGATCTTATCGACACGATGCCACGGCGAATGCATGCCGCGATCACAGCAAAAGGCGACACAACCACATATTACAGCGTGTGACTACTTTTGGCCGTGCAGTGTACAGTATATATAAGATAAGGCATAAATTTGTCACTCACCTATATGGATGTGCGAAACAATGAGAGATGTCACCTGGCCGCTGTATTCCCTTTAAAATATTCAGTGGTAGCTTGACGGATACACTTACAGGATTTACTGACGAGATTACACAATTTACAGTCACATTTCCGCACGTGACAACGTTTGGGCTTCTGTGTGAGCTTTTACCAAGTGATTAAACTTTATTACGAGCATAAATAAAGAATAATCCTGTCGGAATGTCCTCGGAGTGCAATATATTTATATAAAACGATACACAAACACACGTATAAAAGAATCCCTCAGACAGAAAATGTTGCAAAAAAAGTCCTAAATTATAATAAAGTCACATAAAAAGGTCTATATAAGGAAGCTCCAAAACTATGTATAAAGTTATATTTCTGGTGGAATGTCACGCACTTTGACTTGTTTCATATAAAATTGTTTATCCACAGGAGTATATTGTCAAATAAAAAGAAAGTTATGTTTTATAATAGATATAATAAAGCGCACCCACTCAAACACAATAGGGGTCATTCAGAGAGAACTGAACTGGCTCCGAAATTGCACCAAACACGGAATTTCCCCGTACGTGACATTTCGTCACCATTCGGCTGCTCAAAAGCTGGCAATTCACCAATATTTGGGCGAATTGCCAGCTTTTGAGTAGCCGAATGGCCATGAAATAGGGATGATCTTCGGCAGCAGTGAAATCCCCCATAGAGAAGCAATGGTTAATCTATTCAGAGACACCGAACAGCAGAGAAATGTCAGTGAAATTACCTGATGTTCGGTGGTTTCATTCGGCAGGTTTATTCAGGCGAATCCCATAGGCTTCAATGTAAAAAAATATTCACGTTTTTATTAAATATATAATAAAGCGTTTATTATTTTAATTTGCAGCAAAAAGTCTCTTTATTTAATTTTTTTAGGCATTTTTCGGGATTTTTTTTCCCCTTTTTTTAAATTGTTTTTTTCTGTAACAGCCCTTTTTATTATTATTCATAGGACCTTATATGTTAATTCCAGACATTTTCGTGCATTATCTTTTTTGCAAACAGCTTTTCAAAGGCACTGTGTTTTTTTTTACCTTGTTTGTCGGCTTTTTTCGGATTTTTCAGCGTATTTGTGGAGGCTTATTGGATTGGATCCGATGTTTTCTGGTGGTGTTTTTTCGGGTTATCGGATCTCTGGTTCGCTGCACGTCGGAGAGTTAAATTCGCAGACCCTGCGGTGAATGCTGAATACACCGAAGTGCGGCGAATTGTACCCGCCAAACTCAGCAGCCCACCGCTGAATGCCGCCACAACCTCCCCCGAATGTATCCGAAAAACCCTCAAATGCATCCAATGATCCGCCTTTAAAACCACCAAATCGATCCGAAAAAAGCCGACGACCCTCCCACCAACCGCCGAACGGCTTAAAGAAAAAAAAAAACTGCAACTTTTAAAAGGCGTTTGCAAAAGAACTACTGCATGAAAATGCCTGGAAATAATATGTAAGGTTCTTTGAATAATATTAAAAAAAAGATTGTTACAGAAAAAAAAAACGCCTTTTTAAAAATCTGGGGGGAAAAAATTTGCCTAAAAAATCCTAGAATATACCTAAAAAAAATCCTAAAAAATAAATGAATAAATAGACTTTTTGCTGCAAATGAAAACAATAAGCGGTTGAATAAATATTTGATAGAAACAGGGGAATAAATTTACTTTGAAACCTATTGGATTCGCCTGTTTAATCCTGTCAAATGAAATCACTGAAAATCAGGGCATTTCTCTGACATTTCGGTGCGGTTCGGTGTCTCTGAATGGATTAACCATTGCTTCTCTATGGGAGATTCCAACTGCACTGTATTCTGCTGCCAATTCACCAATATTTGGCGAATTTCCAGGTTTGGATTAGCCGAATGGCCACTAAATTGCACTGTACGGAGAAACGCAATTTAATTTTGGGACCAGTTCGGCCGTCATTGAATAACCTTGATGGTGTAACAATATTTGGGGTTGCTGTATATAGAAACCCTTAAGGCTGGGGTCAGACCAGCGCATTTTTAACGTGCGTTCTGGCGCACTTAATCACGGCCGCACTAGCAGCAAATGACGGGCAATGACAGCCAATATACGAAGTCCGGACGCACGAAAGTCCGGCCGCGCAACGCAAGTGGAAAATGAACGCATTTTTTCGAGAACGCAGAACCCCTAGTACGGACGTACAGAGTGCGCTGCGCCCGCTAGCGGTGTGTGTGTGTGATTAGGAGACGTCAGACCCTGCTCGTGTCCGGCCAACATAACGTCCAGACGCAAAAAGTTTCCTGGTTTGGATTCGTAAAACATCACGCACGAAAATGCGCATCGTATGACCGTTTTCGCGTATTCCGTGAAAAAATACATCAATCCGTTCGGACGCACTTTTTTACGTTCGCGTGTAAAAATGCTTTCGTTTGACCCTAGCCTAAGACTCCTGATGCTTTTATTGCATTTCAACGCTGGCAAGCGAGAGATTTTGCTGTTTATTAAGGGCTGCCTGTCAGGGTTATTCAAAGAGATCCAAATGGCTGCCGAAAGGTAACCGAACGCATAAAATCTGCATTCGGTTACCTTTCCTGGCCATTCGGCTAGCCACAAAGCAGGCAGATCGCCAAAAGTTGGCGAATTGCCTGCACATACGGTGCCTGTTCGGTGCCTGTTCGAGGGCAGTGAAATCCCCATAGAGAAGCAATGCTTTGTCTATTCAGAGAACAAAAACCAGCAGTGAAAAGTTGCCGAATTGCCCTGTCATTCGGTGGTTTCATTCGACAGGTTTTTTCAGTCGAATCCCATAGGCTTCAATGTTAAAAATATTCCTCTTTTAATTCAATATCTAATAAACCGTTGATTATAATATTCTGCAGTAAAGAGTCTCTTTATTTGTAGATTTTTTAGGATCTTTTAAGTATTTTTCGGGATTTTTTTTCTTATTTTTTTTTTTTTTAATCGTTTTCTTTTTCCTGTAACAGCCCTTCTTATTATCATCCACTGGATTTTATGAGTAAATTTCAGACATTTTCGCTTAGTAGTTTCTTTGCAAACAGCGTTTCACTTTTCAAACATTCAAGCAAACTGTTTTCAAAAACTCCATTCGTCTGCGGTGTCAGGTTTTTCCGGCGGCTGCTCTGCGCTCTGATCGGCTCCTGCTCTGGTTTCTCTGGCGTGTTCGGCAAGTTAATCCAGATGTTTACGGGATGTTACGGGTTTCGGTGTGCAGTCGCCTGGGATTTGGGGTGAGTGTTCGGCGGGTTTGCGGCGACTTTTCCCTGCAATTCGGGGACTCTGTGGTGCTTGCTGAATACACCGCAGGGTCGCCGAGATGGGATTGCCAAATCAAGCCGAATTGAAGAGAACGAAAAGTCACCGAACGTGCTGTGACTTTTCGATTCTCTTTTAATAACCCTGTGTATCTTTTCACGCTGAGTCAATAGCTGGTGATATATTGACTTTGTCTGGGGCTGGTAAAGGTGAAAGCGATCTCGCATGACATAAATTTCCCCTTTATTCACAGATAAAAGCACAATATAAGTTAAATATTATTTTTTCTTAAAATCATTAAAAGCTTTTTGCTTTTGCGGTATCTGGAAATTTACAGCGAGATCTATAAAATGCCTATTTTACAAACAATCCTCTCGGGGCGCAGCAGCAGCAGTGAGACGGATTCGTCCTGATAAAAACGGCTCATAAGTGGACGCCGAGCGCCTCTTTACTGCCGGAGCATAGGCGTGCGTAGCCTTTATTTTAGGGTGTGCACCCATGTTACATTTATCACCTGCAACCTGCAAATAATCACAAACTTTTATTTTTCCTGATCTTTATCGCTAACCAAATAATAAAAGAAAACACATAAATGAAGATGGGAAGCTTCAAGGTCTAAAGCAGAAGCGATTCGCGCAGCGGGCACACCCTCCCATCCTGCGAAAGTCAACAAGCGGGAGGCAGAGCTTGCCCTTGATCAAACACCAAAAGGCAACGTAAAAGGGGTATAAGTGGATTTGAGAGGCTTTTCTTTGCCCAACGGTTTTCACGATTTGTTCACAGTTCAAGAGCTTACAATCTAAGAGGAGCAGGGTGACACACACACAGAGGTGAGGGTAAACAGAGTAGGAGAAGTAACGGGGTGCGTGACGTCTGTGTGCACAATAAGGCTAAGGTCAGACGAAAGCAGTTTTAACGTGCGTTTAGCCGCACGAAATCACGGCCGTGCTAGCAGCAATTGACGTCCAATGCCGGGGAACATACGACGAACGGCCGCACGTAAGTTCGTCCGCGCAAAGCAAGTGGCAAACGAACGCGTTTTTTCGAGAACGTCAAACCGCTAGTACTGACGTACAGAGTGCGCTGCGTCCGCATAGCGGCGTGTGTGTGTGATTAGGAGATGTCAGACGCTGCTAATGTCCGGCCAACATAACGTCCAGACGCAAAAAGTGTTTTATTGATGATCCGTACAAAATCACGGACGAAAATGCGCATCGTATGACCGCTATCGCGTATTCCGTGAAAAAATGCGTCCATTCGTTCGAACGCACTTTTTCACGGACAACGTGAAAAATGCGTTCGTCTGACCCTAGCCTTAGGGGGATGGGGGTATGAATAAACAGCTGCCTGTCATCTCCAGCATATATATAGTGGACTAGAAAAAAGTATACTTAAAAAAAATATATGTATATCCTACTTTTATTTATTAAATTTTTTTGCAATGCTGAAATCAGTAATTCATTTTACTTATTTCAACTAAACCTTAGCCCTTTCCGGTCCAATGTCAGATATATTCCAACATGACCGGACAGGCCCTCCCTCCCTATACTCACTTCTCTCCTCGAGGTCCCACGGACATTTGCTGAGAATGACTTGTGGTCCTTTCTGCCTCCTGTAGAGGGTAGGGTGGGCACGGAGGGAAGGAGGAGCCAAGCTGCTTTGGCCACAGTAAAGCAAAGATGGCACCGATAGCTTCTAACACATTCAGGTCTCGCTATCACCTCCTTCGAGCTAACACTAGCGTCAGCGTCAAGGAGGTCATAGCGCTGCACCCACATCGCCTTTGAATCGCTAACGAGTTAAAAAGAGCATTAGCACTCGTTAATTTGCGATTCGTAGCACGAGTTTACCGTACTTTGCGCTCCCTATGCCTAACATGGGGAGCGCAAAGTGAAAGCACAGAGTAACTAGCGCTAGGATCACTTGGTCCTAACGAAAAAGTTACCACCAGCTCAGAGATGTAGGTAATGGATTGCGCTGCTGCAGAATCTGTTATCTGTAGCTCAAAACCCCCCAAAAATCAGATACTCACCTCTCATCCCAAGGCGAGAACGGCCGCCCGATTCAGTGCTTCTGGCCGCTGGGAGCCAAGGGAAGCTGGGGGAAGAAAGTCCCCTGTGTCCCTCCGTAATCACTCCGCTGACCAGCAGGATTTCACGAGAGGCGAGAACCTGCCAGTCATGTGACCCGGCAGCACGATCCTCCATGGACGCCATGGAGGGGATGCTGGGGATGGCGCTGTAGCGCTGCCCCAGCATTCGCGAGCTTAGCGATCGCTAAGAGGCAGGCTGCTGGACTCGGCACCTGCCCCGCGATCTGCTGGGGAAACCGGGACGCTAAGGGGAAGCTAATTTTTCCCCTTTGCGTCCTGGTTTTAGTGAGGGGCAGCTGATAGTACCCCATGTGTCTTTGGTTTTCTACGGTAATTTCAGGTTTTACTCGCCCCACTGGTCCGAGGCGGGTAACATTTATTAGGCCTGGTATTATCAAATTTACCAGAACCCACATCAAAGCAGCCAAGAGGCGTCTTTTCCAGTAAACACCTTCATTCAAAACAATTCAGACTTCGAGGTGACTCGAGAGACACAAGAGATACCGATATGACCGAAGAGTCAGCAAAACAGGCCTCGCAATGTATGGGGCAGGATTTTTTTTGGACAATTTACCTCACAAACATGAAAAGGCTCTGTCGCTAGTGTGACCAGTTAACACCATGTCACGAAATGATGCGGTAAAGAAGAAGGTAGGGCTGGTACATACGTTAGGCCAACCAGGCAGTTGCCTAGCGTGCCATTAGGAGGAGGGGATGCCGCTCTGGGCTAATATAGCCACGGTCACTATGGTGAAAGTTTTGTTCTCTCTGGTCAGGTCTGTTATGGCGCTTGCAACAGCCACCCTCCTGCCATTAGCCCGGCACAGCAGATAGACGCAAGAGCTCTTTGACTGCGAGCATCTTCTGCCGACGGGTTCTCACACGTGAGACAATTAATGAGGTTGTTATTTTAGTGTCTTAAGTGATTTTGCAAAAAACGCTAGGAGGGGTTATTCACAGGGCACCAAAATTACACCAAAATTTTGGTGCTTTCTCATTCGGCGTCCTCCGGCGAGCTCAATTTGCTGACCCTGCGGTGAATGCTGAATGCTGAGTCCTTGACGTTGCGCAGAATGGATCTGCCGAACGTCGCCGATAAAACCGCCGTACGCATCTGGTAAAACCAACAAATGCTGCAAATAAACCACTGAATGCATTTGGTAAACCGCCAAACGTAGCCAACAATCCGCCGATCGCCTCTGATCAGCTGCCGAAAAAAGCCAACCAGCCGCTGAACGCCACTGAAAAAACACCCGCTATTTTCAAACAAAAATAAGGCATAAAAATGCACGGAAATAATATATAAGGTCCTATGAATAATAATAAAAAGGTCTGTTAGAGAATTTAAGAAACTCCAAAAAAAACAGAATCAAAAAGTTCGCTGAAAAAATCCAGAGAAAAATGCCTTAAAAATGCCAAAAATAAATTAATGAAGAGGCTTTTTGCTGCAAATAAAAAGAATAAACGGTTGAATAATTTTTTTTTTTTTTAAAAAAAAAGGAATTTTTTCTTACATTGAAACAGGGGATTCACTTGTTTAAACCTGTCAAACAAAAGCATGGACAATTTGTGCATTTCGCCAACTTTTCGGTGCCGTTTGGCCATTCTCTGATTAGATTAACCATTACTTCTCCAGGAGGAATTTCACTGCTGCCGAATAGCACTTACCAATTTGACAAATTGCCAACTTTCCGACTAGCCGAATTGCCAGAAAATTGCACCGTATGGGGAAATTCACCGTTTGGTGCAATTCGGTGGCAAATTTGGCTCATTGAATAACCCCTTATGTTATAGGAGTCGTTATTTCTTTACGAAATTCCGGCTCCAAGACAGAAGAACGAGCTACCTTGGAATAGCTTGTATTTCTAATCCCAGGTTATGATTTAAAGTCTCCTAGGCAAAGCATAGGAGGTGTTAATTTACAGTAGGGACACGCTATGCTCGATCCTCAAGCACAGCTTGCAACAAGTGTGAAATAGTGATTCCCGATGTTTAGATAACGTCTAGAGACGTTATGTATAGTGACTTATTGTCAACTGTGGTTTAGACCCCTTAGGTCCCAGTCTAAACATCTAACCACAGGTCATGTTGGGGTAAAAATAGCTTTAAATTAAGATATTTTAACCATTAACATCTTCATACCCAACCAGTTAATGAATGACCATGATTGCAACAACTTCATTGTCATGAGAAGCATTTAACAATACAGTCAGCCTTGCAGCTATAGGAAACTCAACCATAAAGAGTCTTTATAAATCAACCGGACCATCAACAGTGCTGTTAAACAAAGGAAGCACCTTTCACCCAGAGGAGGCCAATAATCCTTAAAATATCCAACGAGTACACTTTCATCCCACGAAGCCATGGCCAATAGTAAAAGAGTGAATAACACAGCAATATATATTCCAAAACCTTTTTTATTTATAATTCGAAGAATTCTAAAAAAAGACGATCTTGTATAACAAGTGAGGCTGGGGTCAGACGAACGCAGTGCGAATGTGCGTTTAGCCGCACTTTATGACGGCCGTGGTAGCAGCAAATGACGTCCAACGCAGGCCCACACACGAAGTACGGACGCACGAAAGTTCGGCCGCGCAACGCAAGCGGCAAACGAACGCATTTTTGCAAGAATGTCGAACCGCTAGTACTGACGTACAGAGTGCGCTGCGTCCGCATAGCGGCGTGTGTGAGTGATTAGGAGACGTCAGACGCTGCTCATGTCCGGCCAACATAACGTCCAGACACCCAAAGTTTCCTGGTTTGGATCCGTAAAAAATCACGACTGAAATTGCGCATCGTATGACCGCTATCGCTTCTTCCGTGACAAAATGCGTTCGGACGTATCAACGCACTTTTTGACGGTAGACGTGAAAAATGCGTTCGTCTGACCCTAGCCTTAATCAGTCCCACAAACTCTACAACGTACTAAACAAATACACAAACAAAAAACAGTACGTGATGGGATTAAATTCTGATTCATCCATTTTACCATTCTGAAATAACGAATCGATACGAAAAAACAAATCAATACGAAATAACGAATAATTAGTTAACCCAAAATAACGAATTAATTTGAAATAGCCAATCGATACAAAATGACGAATAACTAATCATCCGAAACAACGAATCAATTGGAAAATGATTTGGTATAAAAATAAAAAAATAAAAAAATAATTTAAAAAGTGAATGTTTTTTTTAAAAAAAAAATTGTCTGGGGTGTATAATAAAATAGAGCTTCAAATCACGTTTAAACATGATGAGCATAAAATGGTCAAAATGAGCTCCACACACAGAGGTGAAATGGCTCAGCAGTGAAGGGGTTGAAAAGCAAAAACATGGAAAAATTGGGTATTAGTCTCAGTACAAAATTTTTAAGTTATTTAGCCGAGGTCGTTTTGGTGGTTGTAGATTTTGGGGATTAGAGTTCGATAAGGTGTGTTTTTTCCATTTTTTTTCATCATATTTCATACATATTTTTCATAGTAAATTATACAATATGATGGAAATAATTGTACCTTTAGAAAGTCCATATACTGGCGAGAAAAACGGTGTATAATATGTGTGGATTCCATAAACGAGTAAGAGGAAAATTAGACCTAAACACAAACAGCGCAGAAACATAAAAACAGCAGTGGGTATTTTCAGACAGCCAATGTTAAAACTGTCTGGTCACTATGGGGTTAATCACATTATTCTTTGCTATGAGTTTTTTTTTTTTTCTCCACGCATTGGCAATACTGACAGCTCAGGAACCCTTTACATACTGTTTTTGGGTTTTTTAAAAGCAAGCACTTTTCTGGGTCAGTTCACTCAATTCCTATGGCACTAATTGGGATAATTTGAGGGATATTTTAGTTTTCTCAAAATTGACAATTTTATTCACAATTCTAGAATCTTTTTACATTAGAAGAATTTTTGAAAAACATAACCTTGGGGTAAAAGCAATTTAGGAAAGATAAAGGTGTTGAGAAAAAGTATTGAACTGCAGTTCTGTTGAATTGATATCATTGTATTTATTGTCATATATTTTGTTGATGAAAATAATATTCACTGGTTGCGGGTATTGTGAGCGTTCACGGTTAAAGTGATCCTGAGATGGGAGTCACGCAGTGTTAATTTTGTTGACTAAAATATGACTAAGAGAATTATAAATTCCCAAGAGCGCAATACCGTGCCATATGAGTCAAAGAATCTTTTTGTGTCCTAACCCCTTCACTACCAAGCGATTTTTATTTATTTTTTATTAATTTTTTAAAAAAAAATTTATCTTAACATTTATTTTAAACATGGGATGTAAAGTTAACAATTAAATATAGGGTGAAAAAAAATGTTTTGCAAAGAAATTGTTATTCTGAGATAGTTAAAAAATTGGAATAATGATAATTTGCTAATTTTTTACTTTTCATGTTTACGTTTATCCTTTACAGAAATATTGTTGAAATGTAAGATTCTGAGCTCTAGATGGTGTACTTATTGTACAGCGCTGCGGAATATGCTGGCGCTTTATAAATAAAGAATAATAATAATAATAATATCGTACGCAATTTCAAACGGGGTCTGCATTATTATCATACAGGCAGAAAAGACCTTTGTGTTAGATACAGTAACTCTGATAAATAAAAATAATAAAAATGTTCAGGTCTCCTGCTTATGGGGGTTTGTAGTGATCATAATGAGATTATTAGTAATGCAGCTTCCAATACATAACAATAGAATATAAAAATAATATCTGTATGTGCTGCATAATGCCTGTATACAGAAATTACAGTAACACCTTATATCTGTACTGTACAGGAATTTACACTCATTATAACCCCCTGAATCTTATCCCTGTACAGCAGTGACTGACCCCACAGCTCTCCCTGTATTCTGCCAAATCCCTGGCTGCTGGAATGCTGCAGTAATCTATTTTAACTTTTTGTTACAGTGATGTTTAGGACTGCTATCTGCAGCTGGTTTTATGTCTCTCCAGGGTGCTTGGGGAACCACAAAACAAAAGGATTTTCTTTCTCCACAGGGTGCACATTAATCCTGCTTTAAAAAGGTGTGAAATTGTCTTTTGATATGCTAGTAAGTACTTTTCAATGCATTACAATGCAAATCTAGATAACTCAATTTTGGGTGTGAAGGGGTTAAAATCATCTATGTATAAATAAAATAAATACAGCCTATAGCATAAACAAAATGCATGTAAATATATCTATACCAATATACGTGAACTGGTTAACAAGATGCTTTGCAATAAAAAATACAGTGAATAAAAAGGCTCTGCATAAAATACAACCGTGATGTACCGCGGTTAAAGTTCATTATGATTGTGTCCCCGCATAGTGCGCTCGTGGTGACATAGCAATAAAAAAGTTAGAAATCAATACTTATTGGTCTTATAAAGGTCCACTCGTGCCATGTACCGCTCAGGACATAATATGAAAAAAAATGAAAAGGAACAAATAGAGTAAACCTGACAACAAACTTCGGCGAAATAAAAAAAATGAAAAGCTATTTGGGTTAACAAGATACCTTTAAGAAAGGTTCACAGTGTCAAAAAGGCGCTGGCGAATTAGTTTAGAAAAAAAGTGAGAAACGTTTTGCAGCTCACCAGTGTGGGTGTATCCTACACCCTATAACATCAATAAACAAGCAGTCGCAAAACAGTCTCTGGGAGTGCAGTGTGTATATAAGAGAAGAGACCACACAAATATTGTGCCCTTCAACCCACATATAAATATACAGTTCCAAACAGTTGTTTTGGCCACACCTAATGTTCTTGCTATCTCTCTGATGGGTTTGTTTTGTTTCTTCAGCCTAATGATGGCTTGCCTCACTGATCGTGACAGCTCTTTGGATCTCATCTTGAGCGTTGACAGCAACAGATTCCAAAAGCAAATAGCACACTTGAAATGAACTCTGGGTCTTTTATCTGCACATTGTAATTGGGGTAATGAGGGAATATCACACACCTGGCCATGGAACAGCTGAGAAGCCAATTGTCCCATTACCTTTGGTCCCTTAACAAGTGGGAGGCACATCTGCAAACTGCTGTAAGTCCTACACCGTTCACCTGAGTTGGATGTACATACCCTCAAATTAAAGCTGACAGTCTGCAGTTAAAGCACATTGTGTTTGTTTCATTCCAACTCCATTGTGGTGGTGTATAGAGCCAAAGATGTTAGAATTGTGTCGATGTCCCAATATTTCTGGACCTGACTGTAAGTCTGTGAAGCTTATCTCAAGAGTTCAAATACAATCAGAGAAATGGCAGATTCTTCTAAACAGCAATATATCCTATAAAAGAGAAGATAAAGACACCACCCGCGTAATACAATGTATCAAGGAGTGTATTTACACATAACTTATATATCAGGGCTCAAAATTTCAAGTCCCAAGCTACTAACCAGGCCATAAGAGTTACTCGCAACCAGTTGCTCCACCTAACCCCTAACCAGCCCTTAACTCTGCCCCTAAACTATCTTCACTTAAATTATCTTATGAAATTACACTGTTAAAGGATTTTAGAATAAAATTACAAAAATAACATTAACCACTTCAATGCTAAGGACGCGCTCAGCGCGTCCTCAGCATTGCCCCTGGTATGCGGAGGACGCGCTGAGCGCGTCCTCGCATTGGGGTCAGCGTTCGGCCGGGTTCCGGCCGATCGCTGGCCCCTCCGGTGCGGGCTGACATCCTGGATGTCAGCCCGGCATCCGGAGCAGTGGCCGCCATTGTTATGTGTCATCGCGCCCCCGCGATGACACATAATTCAGGCGCCCCCCCCGCATGTGCGGAGGAGGCGCCTGAAAGGGAGGGGGGGGAGGTCCTTCGGACCTCTCTCCCTCCCGATCGGCGGCTCACAGGGGCTTAACCCAGGCATCATTTGGAAGGGCACAGCCTGCCCTTCCAAATGATGCCTGGCATTAACCCCTGGGGAGCTGGATCGCAAATCGGCGCTGAAAAGCGCCGATTTGCGATCCTTCCCGGGAGCTGGCCGACATCTTGGATGTCGGCCAAGCTTCCGGGAACTCCCCCAGAGGACTGGCGTCATCGTGCGCAGCACGATGACGCCAGTCCTAGCATTAACCCCTAACTGCCACGAAGTGTGGAGATAGGGAGTTCCAATGAACTCCCTATCTCCCGATCCGTGGCAGTTAGGGGTTAAATTTTGATATCGTTGGATCGGCCAGAGCATGGCCGTTCCAACGATACCAAACATGAAAGTAAAAAAAAATGTAAAAAAAAAATAAAAATAAAAATAAAAATAAAAAAAAATTAAAAAAAAAATTAAAAAAAAAAAAAAAAACACTTTTTTTTTTTGTTTTTTGTTTTGTTAATGCAGCAATATTGTTCCCATTTCAATTATAATGTGAACAATAATGCTGCATTAACGATTTTTGTATGCGGTGCGTTTGTTAAAAATGGTGTCATTTTCCCCAAAAAAAAATGTAACGAGACCCCATCTCTAATTTTTTTAACAAGCGCACCCCATACAAAATATAACCGCAATTGCTCGCATGTTAAAATGTGGAAAAAAACACTTTACACGCTGTAAATTATTGAAAATACATATTTTATTGCATTTTTTGTTATAATATACAAACATGACATAACGTATACATATAATAATGACATATTATGAATCTACCGAGTCTGACGGAAAGAACGATATATAATATGTCGATGTCATATACTAAAATAAGCCTTCAAAACAGGTTTAAACATGATGCGCAAAACAGGTAAAAAATGACCTCAGCACAGGGGCGGGAAAAGCCTCAGCAGCGAAAGGGTTAATACCCATCAGACCCCAGATACATGTATACCCAGTCATCAGACCCCAGATACATGTATACCCAGTCATCAGACCCCAGATACATGTATACCCAGTCATCAGACTCCAGATACATGTATACCCAGTCATCAGACCCCAGTGTGAGCAGAGCGAGGAGGCAGGGAAGCTCCTCTGTACCCCCCTGCCAGTGACAGAGACGAGCTTGGTCAGGTTAGGCAGCTGATCCCTTCCGCCGTACAGCCTGGGGAAGGGGGGCTGCCCGGTGGCACTGCTGGAATACGCAGCATGAAATAATTTATTGTGCTGCCTGCATGTGTATTTCCACTCGCCCTCACTTAATTTCCACTGGCCAAATGCTAGTAGGTGAGTGGAAATTTTGAGCCCTGCTATATATACAATATTTTTTGAGGCACTCCATACTCGATGGTCTAACAAAGTTCCAGATACATCTGAGTGAGGTGGGAGAAGCCCCCGTAAGAGGCTTAGGAACTTACCTAACAAGCCAGATGTGAGACTCCGTCCTTGTGAGTGACGTGTGACTATTGCTACTTTCATGTGTAAATACATTTCTTGATACATGGTTTGGCGTGATTGGTGTCTTTATCTTCTCTTTTATAGGATATATCGCTGTTTAGAAGAATCTGTCATTTCTCTGACTGTATTTGAACTCTTGAGATAAGCTTCACAGACTTATATTTATATGTGGGTTGAAGGGCACAATATTTGTGTGGTCTCTTCGCTTATATACACACTGCACTCCCAGAGACTGTTTTGTGACTGCTTGTTTATTGAGGTTAACAAGATACCTTGCAATAAAAATTACAGTGAATAAAAAGGCTCTGCATAAAAACCAACCGTGATGTACCGTGGTTAAAGTTCCTTATAAACGTGTCCGTCCATACTGCTCTTGTGATGACATAGCCAAGAAAAGTGGTATAAATCAATATTTATAGTTTTTATAACTCCGCCACGAACTCGTACCATGTACCGCTCAGGACATAAAAGGAAATAGTTTTTTAATAAATAGTGTAAATCTGATAACAAACTTCGGCATAATGAAAAATTGGCCCAGAGCCTGTATAAAAATGGCAGCTTGCCAACGTGGGGTGGCACTACCCACTCTGTGATGTTTAGGTGCTCCTCTCCTCAAAAAGAAAAAAGAAACACATATAGGCAGGGCTGGACTGGGACAAAAATTCAGCCCTGGACTTCATCCAGACCGGCCCACTTTAATTATGCAAACATGCACAAAAATGGTATATATACCAACGGGATCGCTCAACCAACCGGATCGCTCAACCAATCGTTCTACGGATACTGGAGTTGCTGTAGAGCGATTGGGTAGAGCAACGCAGAGGCACTAAGGTTGAGTGCGCACCATGTCTTAAGTTGAGGCAGATGTGCAGTGGGTCTCACCAGTACGATGGCCCCAATATGAGACTGTGGCAGACCGTTCTGTTTTACAGAAGGTGAGGAATTTCTCACCTAATCCATTAAGGGCAGTGCGAGCTGTGCGGTGAAGCAACATTCACACCGGCCCACTGAGCCATCGGCCCACCGGGAATCTCCCTGTAATCCCTATGGCCAGTACATGCCTGCATATAGGGCAATATCTCCAAAGGTGTAACATCAAAGTTTTTAATACTGGTCAGACTAACCTTTTCCAGAGCCCTTTCCAAAGACGGCTCGTAGGTATGCGCCCACAGCACCTTGCTGCAGCGTTGGATAGTAGGCTTCATAAGCAGGTTGCAGAACCGGCATGGAACCCAAATAGAAGCAAAAGGAATAAAAGAAATAGGCCAAGATACCAAAGAGAGGAAAAATAAAAAAGGGGGGGCTTTATTAACCCTTTCGCTGCTGAGCCATTTCACCTCTTGTGTGCTGAGCTCATTTTCACCGTTTTGCGCTCATCGTGTTGTGAAGTCATGTTTTATTGTAGGACCCAGACAAAATATATATCCTTATTTTCAGCAGACCCGGTAGATTCAAATTATATATCATTATTATATGTATACGTCATGATGACCCGTCCAAATGGTACAACAAAAAAGGTAAAATAAATGTAAGTTTTCCATTCAAATTTCAATCCTTTACAGAGTGTAAAAAAATGTTTTTCACATTTGATCATCCAAACCTTTGTGGTTATATATTCTATGGGGTACTCTTGTTACAAAAAAAATTAGAAATGGGAACCTGTTACTGTATTTTTCTTTGAAAATATGCAATTTCAATCTAAATGAAAAAAAAAAACTGAAATTTTTCGCTTGTATATTGGCGCATTGTGTTTTATGAATAATATGACTATCAGGGTAATTCAAAGAGATTCGAAAAGTCACTGCACGTTCGGTGACTTTTTGTTCTCTTCAATTCGGTTCCTTTTGCCGATCCCATTTCGGTGACCCTGTGGAGTATTCAGCAAGCACCACAGGGTTCCCGAATTGCAGGGAAAAGCTGCCGCAAACCCGACGAAAACGAACCGCAAAACCCAGTGAATGCACGCTGAAAAAAACGCAAAAACATCTGGATTAACCTGCCGAAAACCACGGAAAAACCCGAGCAGGAGCCGATCACACCCAGCGAAGCCGCCGGAAAAAGCCGAGACCGCAGACAGAGGGCAGTGAATAAATTAGGAAAACAGTTTGTATGAATGATTGAAAAGTGAAACACTGTTTGCAAAGAAACTACTGAGCGAAAATGTCTGAAATTTACATATGATCCAATGAATGATAATAAAAAGGGCTGTTACAGAAAAAAGAAGTAAACTTTAAAAAAAAAAAATGCTTAAAATATCCGAAAAAATCTATAAATAAAGAGACTTTTTGCTGCAGAATTTTATAATGAACAGTTTATTAGATATTGAATTAAAACGGGAATATTTTTAACATTGAAACCTATGGGATTCGCCTGAATAAACCTGCCGAATTAAACCACCGAATGGCAGGGCATTAGGGGAACCTTTCACTGCTGGTTTTTGTTCTCTGAATAGCCAAAGCCTGTGCTTTTTCATGGGGTTTTCACTGCCCTCGAACAGGCACCGAACAGGCACCGAATGGCAGGGCAATTCGCCAGGATTTGGAAAATTGCCTGCTCTCTGGATAGCCGAATGGCCAAGAAAGGTAACCGAACTCTGAAAATCAGCGTTCGGTTACCTTTCACAAGCAATTCGGATCTCTTTGAATTACCCTGATAGTATAAAACACTGAACTTGCTCACGGCGTGGGAAATGAGGTGAGTAACGGCGGTGGTATTGCTCATTTTATACGTGACAAATGGACAATGTCCCTGCTTTGGAACAAAAAATAAATAAATATGAAAAATAAAAAAATTATTATTTTATGTTTGTTTGGGTCTTTTTTTTTACAAGGTCATGTTTGGTATCATTAGAAAGGTCAGACTCTGACCTGTCCAATGACACCTAACATCACTTTGTTTAATGTAAAGAATGGAAATACAGGGGTTCAAAGGGCCCCCACTCTCCTCGCAGCAGTGCGGAGCCTTGTGTTTTAGATGGTCCAATGAGTAATAACGTTTCGCTCCATCCCATCCACATTGGTCCCGGCATGGGAAATGAGAAGGTGAGTTAGTCCTGCAGCATTGTTTGCTTTACAAGTAAAAGCGCATAATGCAACCAACTTAGAAATGAGAAAATAAAAGTAAATTTTGCATTTAATTTGGTTTTCTTTTTTCTATGTCTACAAATTACATGGTCATATTTGGTATCATTGGAAAGGTCAGACTCCGACCTTTCCAATGACACCTCACTTGAGCCTCTGCATTGTAAAAATCAGAGGCGCAGAGTCACAAAGCCCCCTCAGTGCTCCTCGCTGCAGTGCGGTGGTTTAGGTTTTTGATGAACCAATGCGTAATAACAAAATGTGCCATCGGCCTCCACATTTGCTGGCATCATGGGAAAGGAGACAGTGAGTTAGTGCAGCATCATTGTTCATGCTATAACTGAAAATAGTGCTGAATTATAAAAAAATAGAACACAAAATTAAATTTTTTATTTTATACTTACAGATAACCTGGTCATGCTTAATATCATTAGAAAGGCCATGCTTTGGTGTTTCAAACAATACCATGCACAACCTTCTAGATGCCATAGATCAGGTGATACAGGGCTCCAAAAGACCCCCGTATCTCCACCATAGAGGTTTCCCTGCCCCTAATAAATAATAAAGAAGGTCCTAAAAAAAATAATAATAAGGTCTGTTACAGAATAAAAAAAAACACCATTAAAAGAAAATTGGGAATCAAAAATTTTGCCAAAAATAAATCCAGAAAAATACCTAAGAAATTCTAAAAAAATAAATAAATAAATGAAAAGGCTTTTTTTGCAGAAACTTTTTTTTTTTTTTGCTTCGAATAAACGATTGAATAAAAAAATAAACACTGTTGTCAAGGATAACCAACTGAAGCTGTTACGCCATACTGTAACATCGCAGTATATTACATCCACAGTGCTGGACTAATGAAGCTACACAATAAAGTAAATAAAATATAAAACAAGCATCACCGAACAGCGATGAAAGAGTGAAGTGCAAACAATATCATTTCTCACCAAGATATTTCTCCAGATTGCAGAAATATTCACAGCAGTACATATAAAATAAAAAATAATAAACTCATTCTGCAATCTGAAGAAATATCTTGGCGAGAAATGATATTGTTTGCGCTCCGCTCTTTTATCGCTGTTAAGTGGTGCTTGTTTTATATTTTATATCCTTTAGTTTATTGTGCACCTGCATTAGTGCTTGTTTTATATGTTCCTTTTTATGTAAGAATAGTGGATCCCGAGTAGTGTTGTATCTGCAAAGTTTTCATTTTCCCTGAATTGACACTTAATTCTGCCTTTGATACACCGACCTGACGCCACCTGCGCAATTATCCTGTTCCTTGTAAAGTATAGAAAAATTCAATATATAGATTAGCATTTACAGCAGTACACATTACAGAGTGGCATCAGTTGAATGATATATCTTTTATTAAAATGTCTGTATACTTTATAGCCCGTCACAATAAAGAGACATACAATAAGGAAAACTCGTGCTCACACCGATCAGGCAAAAGGTTAACGTTAAAACGCAATTCGCCAAAATTGAAAACATTTTTCTAATTTAAAAAAAAATAAAATAAAGGAACTCCATTAAAAAAAAGCATAGTAAGAGCAAACAACAACCCACTAGTTACCTTAGCACCTTCGATGAGAGAACGACAAAAAACCTTCTGTTTACAAACTTGAGAAAACGAGATACGGAGTGAACATGATCACACGTCTTCAAACCAGCAACCTATGATTTATGTCAGTAGTTGTACCCTAACGGCTCACACTGGTTATGTGGGACGTCTTACTTTCTTCTTAACGACGTACTATTTTTTCTCCACCTCTTCCTCTATGTCAATACCTCAGTCAAATAAAAAACACTGTTATAGTTATAATGTTGAAGTCCGAACATTAACATTTGCACTGTTATAGTTATAATGTGGAAGTCCGCACATTAACGTTTTACACTGTTATAGTTATAACGTGGAAGCCCGAACATTAACGTTTACACTGTTATAGTTATAATGTGGAAGTCCGAACATTAACGTTTACACTGTTATAGTTATAATGTGGAAGCCCGAACATTAACGTTTACACTGTTATAGTTATAATTTGGAAGTCCGAACATTAACGTTTACACTGTTATAGTTATAATGTGGAAGCCCGAACATTAACGTTTACACTGTTATAGTTATAATGTTGAAGTCCGAACATTAACATTTACACTGTTATAGATATAATGTGGAAGTCCGAACATTAACGTTTACACTGTTGTAGTTATAATGTTGAAGTCCGAACATTAACGTTTACACTGTTGCAGTTATAATGTTGAAGTCCGAACATTAATGTTTACACTGTTAACATTAATGTTTACACTGTTAACATTAATGTTTACACTGTTGTAGTTATAATGTGGAAGTCCGAACATTAACATTTGCACTGTTGCCGTTATAATGTGGAAGTCCGAACATTAACGTTTACACTGTTGCAGTTATAATGTGGAAGTCCGAACATTAACGTTTACACTTTTATAGTTATAATGTGGAAGTCCGAACATTAACGTTTACACTGTTGCAGTTATAATGTGGAAGTCCGAACATTAACGTTTACACTGTTGCAGTTATAATGTGGAAGTCTGAACATTAACGTTTACACTGTTATAGTTATAATGTGGAAGTCCGAACATTAACGTTTACACTGTTGCAGTTATAATGTGTAAGTCCGAACATTAACGTTTTACACTGTTGCAGTTATAATGTGGAAGTCCGAACATTAACGTTTACACTGTTATAGTTATAATGTGGAAGTCTGGACATTAACGTTTACACTGTTGCAGTTATAATGTGGAAGTCCGGACATTAACGTTTACACTGTTGCAGTTATAATGTGGAAGTCTGGACATTAACGTTTACACTGTTGTAGATATAATGTGGAAGTCTGGACATTAACGTTTACACTGTTGTAGATATAATGTGGAAGTCCGAACATTAACGTTTACACTGTTGTAGTTATAATGTGGAAGTCCGAACCTTAACGTTTACACTGTTGTAGTTATAATGTGGAAATCCGAACATTAACGTTTTACACTGTTGCAGTTATAATGTGGAAGTCCGAACATTAATGTTTACACTGTTGCATTTATAATGTGGAAGTCCGAACATTAACATTTGCACTGTTGCAGTTATAATGTGGAAGTCCGAACATTAACGTTTACACTGTAGCAGTTATAATGTGGAAGTCCGAACATTAACGTTTACACTGTTGCAGTTATAATGTGGAAGTCCGAATATTAATGTTTTTTACAGTTATATTTTCAACCCCCAAGTCCCTCCTTTAATAATCCACTGTTATATTTGAGGCTAGGGTCAGACTAACGCATTTTTCGCGTTGTCTGTGAAAAAGTGCGTTCGAACGAATGGACGCATTTTTCACGGAATACGCGATAGCAGTCATACGATACGCTTTTTCGTCCGTGATTTTGTACGGATCATCAATAAAACACTTTTTGTGTCTGGACGTTATGTTGGCCGGACATTAGCAGCGTCTGACGTCTCCCAATCACGCACACACGCATCTAGGGGACGCAGCGCACTCTGTACGTCAGTAGTAGCGGTTTGACGTTCTAGAAAAAATGCGTTCGTTTGCCACTTACGTTGCGCGGACGAACGTTCGTGCGGCCGTACTTCGTGTGTTCCCCGGCATTGGTCGTCATTTGCTGCTAGCACGGCCGTGATTTCGTGCGTCTAAACGCACGTTAAAACTGCTTTCGTCTGACCCTAGCCTAAGAGTAATGCAATATTTCCACTGTTACAGTATAAATGCACATTTATTTATTTATTTATAAAGGATTTTGCCAGGAAGGATACATTGAGATTTCTCTCGTTTTCAAGTATGTCCTGGGTTCAAGAACATTGAATTGTTACAGTCGTTTCAGAAATACAAAGTAATAAAATGCAAAATATTAAAAAGAAATTGCACAAATATACAGATTAACAGAAAATAAATACATTCACTATGTTACATGTTTACAGGTGCATTCTGTACTGAGGAATGTTAATAGGGAGCTCTTAAGGGACTTTAGATTGGGGGAAGATTTGATGGCGTCTGGGAGGTTATTCCATAATTGCGGTGCTCTGTAGGAAAATGAGGATCGAGATACTTTCTTTTTGTATTGTGGTATTGCAAGTAAGGTGCTGGTCCTGGATCGGAGGTTATTGGACAAGGGAACTGCTAGGGGAAGCAGCCTGTTCAGGTAGGGTGGTAGCTTCCCAGAAAAGCTCTTAAACACCAGGGACAGTATTACAAAACTGGTGCTAACTTAACCAGAGCCAGGGGCGTAACTACCAGGGGTGCAGAGTAGTGATGAGCCTAACACCCCCGTGTTCGGTTCGCATTCGAACTCGAACAATTTTAAAAGTTCGAGTTCGAACTCGAACACGAACCTAACTCAATGCAAGTCAATGGGACTTGAAAGTTTGATTTTTAGATTGCCGTCCAAGAGGGCATATATGCAAGATATTTGCCATAAAAGGTGTATGGGGGTCCGGGTAGTGCCCCGGGGGACAGGAAAAAAGGACAAAAAGTAAAAAAAAAAACATTTTTAAAGGAACAGTGAGTTTTCCATGAAATAAAGGTCAAGAATAAAAACGAAAAATTCCTTCAAATATCGTGTCTAGGAGGTCCCCATAACCTGCCCGTGAAGTGGCGGATTTGTAGGATATATAGAAACATTTAAAAGCAAAAAAATGACATTTCAAATGACGTTAAATGGTTTTCCTTTAATCTATTCATAAACAACTGCATGGGGTGGCAGCCGGTATGAAAAGAGGACACGTTTTAGGACACGCAGAACAAGTTTAGTGATTTTTTTGCTGTGTAATAGAGTAGGGATGCATTGATACCACACAAGACATATACGTATATATCAACACGCAGACCTATATATACGTATATCAACACGCAGATATATATATATATACACCCACCCACAGACCTCAGACCATATATACACATACGCACATGGGGGGGTGGCATGTGGACAATCTCAACTAAATGCGCCCCCTCCCCCAATTTGGCTGATCCCTCCAGAAGAAATGTTGAACCCGACAGAGCAGAGAATATATATATTATTCTCTGCTCTATCGGGTTCAACATTTCTTCTGGAGGGATCAGCCAAATGGGGGGGGGATTAGTTGCCAAAATGTGTGTGTAATACAAGTCTGGATATATATATTTATAAGAATATAGATATATATCTTATCTATATCTATATCATACCTGCCCTTACCTTCCCCTATAAATTTGCTAAAAATATACACACGTGGAGGGGAGAGGACATGTTTTGCTGGAGCTCTGTCTGCAGCCCTTGCAAATGGGGTTTTTTGGAAGACTTTTTATGTTGTTTGCCCCACTGTGGGGTCCCTAACAGGCTGGCCATCAGGTGTGCACCCTCTGGAGCCTGTATTGCCCCCCCCCCTCTGGAGCTGAGACACGGGTAGCGGCTGCTGACCCTCTGCTGTGAAGCTCCTCCGGTGGCCATTTTGGGGCCTGTTCCCCTGCTCCTGACGCCGCCGCGTCTCACTGCCCTTGCGCTTTATTGAAGAGATTCCTGCCGGGTGGACACCTGCAGTGGACCACGGTGATGGTGGGCCCCCATCTCCCGGCTCCTGCGGCTGACAGCGCAGCGGGTAAAGTGTCTGTGGCTTGGCAGCGGGACGTTCCCCCTCCCCCCACCGCAATGAAAATGGCTGTGTTAACAGGCCTAGATGCCTGTATAGAGATGCTGGGAGAGGCGGATTCGAGCCCGGTCACGAGGGGAACTTTGCACCAACTGCTGGCGATACTGCGCGGTTGTGGAGGAGTGACAACTATCCATGAGAGCAGACCGGAGGAGGCCTTACCCAATGGCGGTGTAGAAAGGATGCTGGAGGTCGTGGCGCGTGGGGATGTGCCTGAAAGCTTGGATGCCGAGCGGTCACTGGTTTCCCTATCTTCAGGATCGTCTTGCTGGTCGAGAGGAAGGGGGATTGCGAAGTGGTGGCAAAGGCGAAGCATGGTCTTGAGGATTCACCAGAACTGGATTAGTGGGGGCAGCTGACCGATCGTGGATGGCCTGCCCGGGGGGCGCCCACGGGAGCCGCCGCAGCCTGCACTGAATCACCTGAGTGTCCCCCTGAGGAAAACGCAGTGATAGAAACATAGATACATAGAAAAATGTCGGCAGATAAGAACCTTTCGCCCATCTAGTCTGCCCAATTACATGGATACTTTACCTGGATTTAACTTTTGTTTAGGATAGCCTTATACCTATCCCATGCCTGCTTAAATTCAATTACTGTTTTGGCCTCTACCACTTCTACTGGAAGACTGTTCCATGTATCCACCACCCTCTCAGTAAAATAATGCCCCCTGATGTTACTTTTAAACCTTTGCCCCTCTAATCTAAGACTATGTCCTCTTGTTTTGCTACTTTGTTTCTGTTTAAATATACTCCCTTCCTCTACCTTGTGGATTCCCTTTACGTATTTAAATGTTTCTATCATATCTCCTCTGTCTCGTCTTTTTTCCAAGCTGTACATGTTAAGATCATTAAGCCTTTCCTGGTAACTTTTCTCCTTCAAGCCGTACACCATTTTAGTAGCCCTTCTCTGAACTCTCTCTAAGATGTCTATATCCTTCTGGAGATACGGTCTCCAGTACTGCACACAGTACTCCAAGTGAGGTCTCACCAGTGCTCTGTACAGTGGCATGAGCACTTCCCTTTTCCTACTGCTAATACCTCTCCCTACACAACCAAGCATTCTGCTAGCATTTCCTGCTGCTCTATTACATTGACTAGTTACCCTTAGATCCTCTGAAATAATAACCCCTGAATCCCTTTCCTCAGATGTTGAGGTTAGGACTGTATCAAATATTCTATATTCAGCCCTTGGGTTTTTACGTCCCAGGTGCATTATCTTGCACTTATCCACATTAAAACTCAATTGCCACAGCTCCCACCATTTTTTTAGTTTACCTAAATCATTTGTCATTTGGCTGATCCCTCCAGGAACGTCAACCCTGTTGCAAATCTTTGTGTCATCAGCAAAAAGACATACTTTTCCATTAATACCTTCTGCAATATCACTAATAAAAATAATAAAGAGAATGGGTCCAAGTACTGACCCCTGAGGTACCCCACTGGTAACAAGACCTTGTGCCGAATAAACTCCATTTACCACAACCCTCTGTTGCCTGTCACTCAGCCACTGCCTAATCCATTCAACAATATTGGAATCCAAGCTCAAAGATTGCAATTTATTGATAAGCCTTGTCACGAAATGACCCAAGAGGCTCGGCGCAGCGAGCCCAGGACGCAAACCCAAGACATTTTTAAATGGACCTATGTCATGGAGCTGAGGCAACGCTCCATGCTTCAAACCTCAAAAGACTTTATGGTCAGTTTTATAGTGTGATTTTAAATATTTTACCTCGTTTGGTTTTAGTTTAATTTAGTTTAGTGAAATGACATACTTATATTCCTGTAGGTAAATGTGTTTTTCTGTAGCTAGTAAACAAATTTTGCTGCTGTGTAATTTATGCGTATGGGATTTTCCCCATTATCTAGGTACATGTTTAATTTAAGGGATCTCTGATAGTGTGTGTTTAATCTGATGTGCTGGAACAATGGATGTACAAACGTTGTGTGCGCTGAAGGCTAAGAGAATGTGAAGAATGTTGATTGTTTAATACTTGACCTAACTCATTAGTATGGGTATGCAAATTATGACTGTTGTACTTCAGCATAAATAGTGGCGTGTGATTAAAAGAGTTCAGGTCATCTGAGTGTTTGAAACATACAGCTCTGCCTGGTGTTGTCATTTCACGTCGGCTACATATCACCACCACCCAGGAACGGGTCACTCTAACTCCGCAGCAGAACATCGATTCGCCGCGCCGTTGCGCCACCTTGAATCGGTATCTTGGGATACCGCAACCACCCCGAATCGGGACCTCGGCTGAGCGCCGTGCCTGCATCTGCAAGGAGACTCTACTGAACCGCGGTTCGCCACGCAGACCGTCTCCAGCCCTTCAATGGTCAGTAGATCCGCTGCTCGAGACGCCGAGTGCCGTGCCACTCGGTAGTCGGGCGGAATTTCGCCGTGGGTGCCCCATCTACTCTCCAGATCTCCACCGCCACGTAGTCTTCTACCCAAGCCGCTCGAGACGCGCGGGTGCCGTGCCACTCGGTAGTCGGGCTTGGCAACACCAAAGAAGGGGGTCAGATAGAGCAGGACCACAGGCGGATACTCCATTCCACCACACTGGTGGCAGCGGTGGGATAGCTCTCTGCAACCCCCAAGAAGACCCATACCATGGCGCGGTACAGCGTTTACCAGCGGGACATCCTGCGGGACATGTTGGAGAATCGGGGAGGGACCCCCGGCCGGCAACAAGAAAGAAAAACTTAGTGAAGGAGCTGACCCGGATGGTCCAGCAAAGAGTGCGGGCCCCAACCCTGGCCCAGGACCCTAACGAGCGCCTCCGGCAGAGCACTCGGTCATTGATCATGGGATGCGGCCTCACCCCCTCCGAGGACATGGTGAGCCGGGTAATGGTGGACCTCCAAGCGCACGAGTTGCGGATGGCGCGCGCTCTGTATGAGGAGTGGTGAACTTTCTGACCCCGTCCCTAAACCCGTAGAACCCTGGGTCGAGGTTTACAGCTCGACTGGAGCTTCACCCCGGGAATCTGCACCCCCCAGTGATACCCCTTTCGGGACTTACAGCTCGCCTGGAGAATGTATTGGGGAAATCGCACATCCCAGCGACCCTTGGGTGGAGGCTTACAGCTCGCCTGGAGCTGCATCCGAGGACGCCACATCCCCCAGCGAGTGGCAGTGCCACTGTCTCAGCACTCTCGCGGAGACTCGAGGGCGGAATTCCCGAGAAGGCTGCAGGAGGGCCTGGTCCGGTACCACGGGTCCACAGTGGAGCCCACTGGGTATGAGTGGCGGGACGAGATCCGCCAAGAACTTTGGTACGAGGCCCTGTACCATGAAAGGTAACTACCATGACGTCCATGTTCCCTCTGACGCTGTCATCCACCAGGTGCAGTATAACGCTCGAGCAGCGTTCCTGCAAGATCGGCCCCCGGAGGAGTGGGAAGCAGAGCTCCAATACCTGGTGCAACAGGAGATTGCACTGGACGCCGTGTACCGCGCGCTCCGGTGGCTGACCGCCCCCTGCTACCCGCCCACCATTGACGGCGCCTCCACCGCAGGCTCCCACTACGGCGGCACAGGGCTGCTCTACGAGAGCATGTGCAAGGACCCTGGTTCGGCGAAGGGACAGAAGAGCGCGTCGGAGGAGATTCTGGAGCGACGGGAAAAAGAGCTCCCGTACGAGAGCAGGGACTCTGAGCTGGAGGAACTGGAGTTCCTAGCAGAGCGGGAATGGGAGCTCGAGAAGGCCTACAGGAGACTGTTGGACAGCGTTCCGCAGTCGGGTCTAAGTTCCCTGTACTGGGACTGTCCGGCCGAAGGCACCGACAGTCCAAGGGACCTTGAAGCATGGGAGGCCGAGATGTTCCCAGGGGCCCCCATTGGGGCCCCAGCAGAAGAAGATACCCCCTTAAACCCGCAGGAAGACAAGGTGTCTGTACCCGCGGGCTCAGCGGAAGAGCTGGCAATGGGGCAGAGTGCCGCTGGCCTCTGCCCACCCTCAGCAGCAGAGGAAGTTATTCCCTTACACCCGCAGGAAGACACGGTGGCCGTGCCTGCGGGCTCAGCGGAAGAGCTGGCAACGGGGCAGAGCGCAGCTGGCCTCTGCCCCCTTCTCACAGTCTACCAGGTGGAGCGGACCGATGGTTTCCCCGGGCTGATTGTTGTGCAGCCCTTGACCCCATCTTCCCCGCTGGACGTTGCTCCCGCACCCGCCTGCCCAGCAGAAGCGCTGGCAACGGGGCAGAGTGCCGCCGGCCTCTGCCCACTCCCCGTCGTCTGCCCTGAGGAGCAGGCGAGTTTACCCGAGCTGCTTGTCTCACAGCCGTTGACCCCACCTGACACCCGGGATGTCATTTCTGCGCCCACTTCCCCAGCAGAAGAGCTGGCAACGGGGCAGAGTGCCGCTGGCCTCTGCCCACTCTCCGTCGTCTGCCCTGAGGAACAGCAGAATTTACCGAATAATAAGCAGAATAATGGAGAAAGCCTGGTGACTCGCCTCCTTCCCACAGACTATGGCCGCAAGGACTGCACGACTTCCCTGGTGCGACCCGTTGGGGTCCACCGGGTCCGTCGGACTTTGGAAAGGGGAGGAGTGTCACGGAATGACCCAAGAGGCTCGGCGCAGCGAGCCCAGGACGCAAACCCAAGACATTTTTAAAAGGACCATGTCATGGAGCTGAGGCAACGCTCCATGCTTCAAACCTCAAAAGACTTTATGGTCGGTTTTATAGTGTGATTTTAAATATTTTACCTCGTTTGTTTTAGTTTAATTTAGTTTAGTAAATGACATAGCTTTGGTTTTAAAACATACTTATATTCCTGTAGGTAAATGTGTTTTTCTGTAGCTAGTAAACAAGTTTTGCTGCTGTGTAATTTATGCATCAGGGATTTTCCCCATTATCTAGGTACATGTTTAATTTAAGGGATCTCTGATAGTGTGTGTTTAATCTGATGTGCTGGAACAATGGATGTACAAACGTTGTGTGCGCTGAAGGCTAAGAGAATGTGAAGAATGTTGATTGTAAATAATTGACCTAACTCATTAGTATGGGTATGCAAATTATGACTGTTGTACTTCAGCATAAATAGTGGCGTGTGATTAAAAGAGTTCAGGTCATCTGAGTGTTTGAAACATACAGCTCTGCCTGGTGTTGTCATTTCACGTCGGCTACATATCACCACCACCCAGGAACGGGTCACTCTAACTCCGCAGCAGAACATCGATTCGCCGCGCCGTTGCGCCACCTTGAATCGGTATCTTGGGATACCGCAACCACCCTGAATCGGGACCTCGGCTGAGCGCCGTGCCTGCATCTGCAAGGAGACTCTACCGAACCGCGGTTCGCCACGCAGACCGTCTCCAGCCCTTCAATGGTCAGTAGATCCGCTGCTCGAGACGCCGAGTGCCGTGCCACTCGGTTGTCGGGCTTGGCAACACCAAAGAAGGGGGTCAGATAGAGCAGGACCACAGGCGGATACTCCATTCCGCCACAAGCCTTCTATGCGGAACAGTATCAAAAGCCTTACTGAAATCTAAATAAGCAATGTCTACTGCACCACCTGTGTCTATTATTTTTGTTACCCAATCAAAAAAATCAATAAGATTAGTTTGGCATGATCTCCCTGAGGTAAACCCATGTTGTTTCTGATCCTGTAATCTATGTGTTTTTAGATGTTCAACAATCCTTTCCTTTAACATGGTTTCCATTAATTTCCCCACTACTGACGTAAGACTAACTGGCCTATAGTTCCCCGATTCCTCCCTACTACCCTTCTTGTAAATGGGCACAACATTTGCTAATTTCCAGTCTTCTGGGACGACTCCCGTTAACAAGGATTGGTTAAATAAATCTGTTAACGGTTTTGCTATTACATCACTGAGCTCTTTTAATAATTTAGGGTGGATCCCATCAGGCCCCATTGACTTATTTGTCTTTACTTTAGACAGCTGCTGTAGAACCTCCTCCTCTGTAAACTCATATGTAAATGTCTCTTTAGTGTTCTCTCCTAACTGAGGTCCCTTTCCTTCCTTTTCTTCTGCAAAGACTGAACAAAAATATTCATTGAGGCAGTCAGCGAGACTTTTATCCTCTTCTACATACCTTCCTTCCTTTGTTTTTAATCTAACTAATCCTTGTTTTACTTTTCTTTTCTCGTTTATGTATCTAAAAAATGTTTTGTCCCCCTTTTTTACTGACTGAGCTATTTTCTCTTCTGCGTGTGCTTTGGAAGCTCTTATAAATTGCTTTGCCACTTTCTGCCTAATTTTATAGGTTTGCCTATCTTCTTCACTCTGAGTTTTTTTATAATTATTGAATGCTGTCTTTTTGTTCTTCACTATTTTGGCCACTTCTGCAGAGTACCACAGTGGTTTCTTCCCTTTTTTGTTTTTGCTAACAAGCCGAATGCAATTTCCTGTGGCCTTCAATAATGCTTCCTTTAAATAATCCCATTTCTCCTGGACTCCCTTTAAACTCCTCCAGTCTGATAATGACTCCTTCACACAAAATCTCATTTTAGAAAAATCTGTTTTTTTAAAGTCTAAAACTTTTGTTTTTGTGTGGTGCGGCTCCATCCCTGTTCTTATATTAAACCACACTGACTGGTGATCACTAGATCCCAAATTTTCACCTACAACAACGTCCGATACCAAACCTCCATTTGTGAGTATTAAATCCAATATGGCCTCTTTACGGGTCGGCTCCTCAACTACTTGTGTTAAAGACAATCCCAGTAAGGAGTTTAGAATATTTGTACTCCTGGTGCACCCAGATATTTTGGTTTTCCAGTTCACATCAGGAAGATTTAAGTCCCCCATGATAATAACTTCCCCCTTCATTGCCATTTTGGCTATTTCCTCAACCATCAGATTATCTAGCTCTTCTACTTGTCCAGGGGGTCTATAGATCACACCTACACGAGCTACTGTATGATTGCCAAATGTTAGCATGCCTGGACTGCGCCTCCTATCCCCGGTGCCATACATGAAAGCTACTGAACCCCGAAAAGTAGCGGGGTTCTGGGATGTTTTTGCCCTGAGTGTCACTGGTGTCGCCCACTTGCCCATTCAGACGACACACTCTAGGTTGCCCTGCGGAGTGCGGCCTGTAGTGGTCTCTTTTCTGCTGGGGGCTCTGACCTTCTCTGCAGAGGTCTCTCGGGGTACTGTGTTGCCTGACCCACTGAGCCTCCCTTTCGAGGAGCTGAGAGACATTTTGGACACCGGCTGAGTTCCCTCCCCATGCTGATGGCCTGCACCCCTTGACCTGGAGATGATGACACCCCCCCTCCCCACCTATGTTATTTTGATGACCCCTATCTCCCCCTCCCCGTTTTTTCTCCTTCTCCCATATTTTTTTTTTTCTTCACACCACTTCGTGCTGCAGACCCTCTTCTCCCCCTTTGTTTTTCCTCTCTCTTCTTTTGGCATTTGGGGCAAGCTCGGGACGTGCCAATGTGGCAGCCACCATGGCTCTGCCTGCCATATATGGCCCTCGACTGCCCCGGCCTTGTGACCTGCACACTTCCATGGCCTCCTATGGTACCTCGGACCTACAGGAGCGTGCCAGGAAAGTCACATACTAGGCCTCTGCCATAATTTTTTTTTTTTTTTTTAAATTTATTTATGTGTTTTTTTTGTTTTTGTTTTTTTTGGGTCTTGGAGCACTTTTTGGTATGTCTCCCCACCCCCCACCTTTTCTATTTTTGATACCCCTTGCCACACCATGGATCTATGTGTCTTTGAAACGTATTTTTGAGACTTTATTTGCCGTAGTTATTATACTTTGAAGAAACCCCCCGCTTGGGGATGTTATTAATGTAGACAACTTGCAGTACCTAGCTGACTTTCTATCACTTGATGTTTCTCTGATGATGTATCTCGACCTTGTGCGATCATTCCTGTTATGTGTGGTTTAGTAATGTTTATTGTTTGGCCCTGCGAGACCAACTACTATTCTCTTGTATTATTTTTTGCTGACTATTCACTAAAATAAAAAATTTTGAATACAAAAAAAAATATATACACACAAAAAAACAAACCACTGCCTGAGACCCCACGCAGCCCACCTGCCACCCCCCTCTACCTGGCTGAATGTATCTAATATATATAATTAAATATATTCAGCCAGGTAGAGAAAGGAAAAAAAAGGTTTTATTTTATGTTCCCGGGGACAGCACACTAGACTTGTGCACCGATTTTTTTTCGGTTCGATTCGGTTCGGTTCGTTCGTATTTTGTAAATTTTCGTTTCGGCTCGTTTCGGCCGATTTCCGTTTCGGTTCGTTTCGTCTTTTTCTGTAATTTCGGAAATTTTCGTGTTTATCGGAACGTCTGTTCTCCTCATTTCAAAGTGTCTATTCGTTTTGAAGTAAACTAATGGTTTTTCGGATCCGATATTTCTGTCGATACGATAATTCTGTCGATACGATAATTCTGCCATTGAGATTTCTCATGTTTTACAAGAAGGATACATTGAGATGGGAATGATACAAAATTACAGAATCAGCGATATAACCAAAAAATATGTTGTCCGAAATCACTGAAATGGAACCGAAATCAGGAATGGAGCTGAAATTACGAATGGAACGAAAAATGATTTTCGATTTTACACATTTCTAGTCCATTCGAAAATTCCGAACAAATGTTCGTTTCGTTCTCGGAAAATTCGGATCTGAAAATTTTCGTAAAATCGGCTGAATCCGAATGCACGAATCAGGAAATTTCGTGAAAATTCCGAAATTCCGAAACCCGAAACGCACATCCCTACAGCACACTTGAAATTAACTCTGGGCCTTTTTATCTGCACATTGTAATTGGGGTAATGAGGGAATATCACACACCTGGCCATGGAACAGCTGAGAAGCCAATTGTCCCATTACCTTTGGTCCCTTAACAAGTGGGAGGCACATCTGCAAACTGCTGTAAGTCCTACACCGTTCACCTGAGTTGGATGTACATACCCTCAAATTAAAGCTGACAGTCTGCAGTTAAAGCACATTGTGTTTGTTTCATTCCAACTCCATTGTGGTGGTGTATAGAGCCAAAGATGTTACAATTGTGTCCATGTCCCAATATTTCTGGACCTGACTGTATATCTATTGAAAAGTAAAGCTGCGAGAGACAATATTTGATCCTTTGTTTTTAACGAAATGCCGGTAAACCAGAGTCTGATTCTCCTAAGGTGCTGATTTTGGCCGCCGAACCCAATTAAATTGATGCCCTAATACTTCCCAACTTCCTCCACTGTAATAAAAGGATTTCTTGGTCTGTGATTTGTAAATGGGCTTCATATTGGAGTAACGTTCTCTCCGTGTCTCCTTGAGAGGTCTTGAGATCCCCAATGTTATCACAACGATTAATTCATTCTAACATCTAGACCAGCTGTCATAAAGAATGATAAGTACCATCCAAACATCTAGGTAATAGTGTGTTACTTACAATCTAAACCTCAGATTTCCAACCTCTTCACTTCGTGGCACACCGGCGAGGAGCAAAAAATCGATAAGGTACACCAGCTCTTATTTAAGGATATATTTTAACATTTGATAAGCAAAAATGACGATATTATATATGTGTTAAAGTTCTATTCAATAATACATTTCCCAAGTCTACCATTGTTCCATCACATCTCACGCTTTGTCTCTGCCCTGTTACTCACACATCTCATTCTGCCATTGCACAGCAAATTCCCTCGGCACACTTGAGGACCATCAGCGGCACACCCGTCCGCCATGGCGCAGTGGTTAAAAATCACTGATCTAAACACTGTATGATGCTCACCCTCTGATCTGGTCTTCGACGTCATTTTTAATTCTCGTAAAAAAATGGCAGATGACAACTATCTCCTTTCAGGTGGAAGTTAATCGTTCAACGGATGAGAAAAAAAGTCAGAGCGCTCCACTGACTGTGTGTGAAAGTATGTAACAGTAAGCAATACATCCAGCAACGCTCACACAAAGGACAATATAAATTAGAATAAACCCTCTCTGCTCCTTCTGAGCAAGTAGATTAAACTTTGCCACTTCTGTTCAAAACTGGAAATTCCAGATGGTTTCTTCATTACTGATCGGAAAGTCAAGTAGACCATAAAGTACTTCTCGTAAACTTAAAGTCCAATAAAGTAATCCGTCCAATACGTATGATTTGATGGTTTTACACCACTTGCATTGTATACAGGCACATACTACAGTATATTAAAAAAAATTTAAAAAATGATATGTAGGGTGGTTTTTTTCATGACGGATCAGGGTCTTAATGTCAATGTGGTGTCTGGGTTCCTCCCGAAACCGTTAAGCCAGAAAAGTAATCCAATCTGTTCCGTGGAAAGCATTCTATAAAGTAATGAAATCTCTATCATGTTCATGGTCTTATTTCCATTCAATTGACTTGCTATGAGGTCTGTCCTTCTTGTCCTTTGTAATCCTTTGCTCAATGAGACTCACGTTCAGGTTATGTAAGTCTGTGGGTGATTTCAGTGGTAAGTAACCAAACTGGGCCATAGCCCCCTTGCAAAGACGTTCGATTTCTTGCACATTGCTGAATTTCAGCACTTTCCTCCACTTCTGTATCACAACGTTCGCGTTTCTAGAATAAGGCATAAAACCCCATGTCTTCAGGTCATCCTGATGGGTGATGTTATAAATCCATTTCTCTTGCTGCGGGGTCAGACTAAGTCCTGTGAAATTGTAGATTTTTTTGACGTTCTCCAAGGGATCTAATGCCAAGTCCTCGTAACGTAGAAACATGTAACGATCACGCAAGGATTCTCCAGCGGCGTTGGCTGCCTTGTTGATGGCAAGTTGGGCGTTGCAGATCTTAGCCATGACCTGTCCAAGCGTGATTTTCATTTTTTGACTATCGATCACACTCTCCTCTCCGAGGACAATGCGGTCATCAACAGTGAGGCTAAAATATTTCCTAGACGCAGATACAGCTCGAGGGTCTCTCACAAAGTGAAGTATCCTCAGGTCCAGGGAAGGGTCTTGAAGGAGAGGAAGAAGGATGTTAAGGTTGAAGATTCTTACTGTTTTCATCACCACGTGACTGTAAGTCCTGCACAACCCCTCCATCTTCCCCAGGGAGGCGTTTCTACATCGATGGAAACATAAATTGCGTTCATAGCCTTCTCCCGGGATTGATGCTGCACAAAAAGGGGTTTGACAGAGTGCCCTGCTCTCCGCAAAAAACTTAAGCTCAGAGATACTTTGCCCACCATTGGGGAGATAGGAATACAGAGGAGACACATCACAAGTGAAAAGCGAACGGAAGAGGTCTCGGACTGGATAGTGAAGGATCTCTGCCGACTCTGTATTCAATCTCATCCATACCGGATGTCCAGGCTCAAAGAGGTAGAAAACATCATCATGATGGTTGAAGATCTGTCCGATGAATGATGACCCAGAGCGCCAAGAGGAGATTATGAGAACGTGGACAGGTTTCCTCGGCGATTGGTAGGAAAGTGAGCTAGAGATAAAGCTGAAGTTAATGGACTGGAAAACAATCAACATGACAAAAGTCATGAAAAGAATGATTGAAAGAAAATGAAGACGAAGTTGCATGCTGGAAGGAATTGGAGATGAATTTACAAGGGGTGCAGAGTGATAATTGGCAAAGTGGGGTGATCTGAGCCGATGGTGAATCGTCTAATAGAATTATCATAAAAAAAACAGAAAAAGATAATCTGGAAGAAAACATTAAACAGAAACAATCGAAGTCAGGAGGTAAAACTAGATTTTTGAGAAAGACAGTAGTAGAGTCATCGAAAAAGGGGGGAAAAAAGAGAACAAAGGTAATGTTAGTAAAACGGGAAAAAATAACAAATGTTACCTAATATTAGTGATTATCAGTGAGTCTGTCGTACACAATAACAAAGAAATTTCTCTTATATTCATTTAGTGTTTTTTTACAATGACCTGGATTCAATAAGGGTCTAGATCAGCGGAACCGATACATTGATATCGATGCAATGGCATCATAGGAAGTGCCGATGAATCAGATCGCAGGGCGATCCCAGTGCATTGCTATGGGGCATTCCCAACAGGAAACTCCAGGATCTGCCTTTATGTGTCTCGGGTAAGATCCGGTACTAGCAGCATGTTTTAACATTGCTCTCACTGTAAAACACATCACAATTAGTATATTGAGCCTATCCGTGCCACAAGATTTAATCCGCTACCCTACACTGCCCTAACAAATCATAACCAAAGGATCTTCTTGTGCCTCACACCCAATGTTGGGAGGTAAGGGGTTAACAGGGAGAGCTGGTAGCACTGGTTAAAAAACGAGCTGATAATTGGAGCTAGATGGTCATTTCCGATTTAAATTGCTCTTATATTATTCACTCACTGTAATTTCCCTCGTAGACATTGTCTGTAGAAGAACGGAACGCGTTGGGAAGGAATCCATACATCTGAAAGTCCTTTTCATATAGTAAAGTTTATTTGTGTTTTGTTAGAGTTCAGTAATAAATATATTTTGGTTTTAAGCATTTTTGGCACTTGTGGTCACACCTTATTGATGATTTCAAGGGAAGCACCATAGGGAAGGTATATTATCGGAAGCCCTGGAACCATTGCACTCTCGGTGGTGCCGCACAGGCCTCGCTCAAGGCGAATCAATCACAAATATGTTTGTGAGTGCAATATAGCACCTTTAAAGCCTGATTAATTATTTACTGTATTACACTATGGTCACTGTGTTTCCTTTCTGTTTAGGTTGTTGAATCTCTTGAAGTTGGGTGTGGTGATATACGCACACGGCTATATTATCTGCTGGCTAAAACTGGTTGTGAGCTTGGGTGTTCGCAACACCATTGACTACCCCCAGTTTGAATTTTTTAAATTTGTCAATCAGTGGCCAATTTTTTCTTGTAAAATAAAACATCCAGTGGTCTGGGGATAGTGGAATAGAGTGGATGGGAGGGGATACTGAAGCCCACCTCCTTAGATTCTTATGTCAGAAGTTAAGGAAAGCATTTTAGTGTTTTAAATGTTCTGAAGCTAAATCACTTCAGGCAATCGTGGAATGAGCAAAGGCTACTAGAACCAACAGCAAGCAGAAAGCCAGAAAGTCAATCTTCACCACCATTTTTCCCTGAACCAACAGGAAGCCAAGATCCAGAAAGTCACTCTTCACCACCATTTTTCCCCTAAACCAACAGCAAGCAGAAAGTCAGAAAGTCTCTCTTCACCACCATTTTTCCCTGAACCAACAGGAAGCCAAGAGCCAGAAAGTCACTCTTTGCCACCATTTTTCTCCTAAACCAACAGCAAGCAGAAAGCCACTCTTCACCACCATTTTTCCCCTAAACCAACAGGAAGCAGAAAGCCAGAAAGTCACTCTTCACCACCATTTTTCCCCTAAACCAACAGCAAGCAGAAAGACAGAAAGTCACTCTTCACCACCATTTTTCCCCTAAACCAACAGCAAGCAGAAAGCCACTCTTCACCACCATTTTTCCCCTAAACCAACAGCAAGCAGAAAGCCAGAAAGCCACTCTTCACCACCATTTTTCCCCTAAACCAACAGGAAGCCAAGAGCCAGAAAGTCACTTTTCTTTGCCATTTTTCCCCTGAACCAACAGCAAGCAGAAAGCCAGAAAGTCACTCTTCACCACCATTTTTCCCCTAAACCAACAGCAAGCAGAAAGACAGAAAGTCAATCTTCACCACCATTTTTCCCTGAACCAACAGGAAGCCAAGAGCCAGAAAGTCACTCTTAACCGCTATTTTTCTCCTAAACCAACAGCAAGCAGAAAGCCAGAAAGTCACTCTTCACCATCATTTTTCTCCTAAACCAAAAGCAAGCAGAAAGCCAGAAAGTCACTCTTCACCACCATTTTTCCATTAACCAACAGGAAGCCGAGAGCCAGAAAGTCACTCTTCACCACCATTTTTCCCTGAACCAACAGGAAGCCAAAAGCCAGAAAGTCACTTTTCTTTGCCATTTTTCCCCTGAACCAACAGCAAGCAGAAACACAGAAAGTCAATCTTCACCACCTTTTTTCCCTGAACCAACAGGAAGCCAAGAGCCAGAAAGTCACTTTTCTTTGCCATTTTTCCCCTGAACCAACAGCAAGCAGAAAGCCAGAAAGTCCCTCTTCACCACCATTTTTCCATTAACCAACAGGAAGCCGAGAGCCAGAAAGTCACTCTTCACCACCATTTTTCCCCTAAACCAACAGCAAGCAGAAAGACAGAAAGTCTCTCTTCGCCACCATTTTTCCCTGAACCAACAGGAAGCCAAGAGCCAGAAAGTCACTTTTCTTTGCCATTTTTCCCCTGAACCAACAGCAAGCAGAAAGCCAGAAAGTCACTCTTTGCCACCATTTTTCCCCTAAACCAACAGGAAGCAGAAAGCCAGAAAGTCACTCTTCACCACCATTTTTACCCTGAACCAACAGCAAGCAGAAAGCCAGAAAGTCACTCTTCATCACCATTTTTCCCCTAAACCAGGGGTCAGCAACCTTGGCTCCCTGATGGTTTGGGAACTACATCTCCCAAGATGCTCAGTCAACCATTAGGCTGACTGAGCCACATGGGAAATGAAGTTCCCAAAACATCAGGGAGCCAAGGTTGCTGACCCCTGCCCTAAACCAACAGCAAGCAGAAAGACAGAAAGTCAATCTTCACCATTTTTCCCTGAACCAACAGGAAGCCAAGAGCCAGAAAGTCACTCTTAACCACCATTTTTCCCCTGAATCAACAGCAAGCAGAAAGCCAGAAAGTCACTCTTTGCCACCAATTTTCTCCTAAACCAACAGCGAGCAGAAAGCCAGAAAGTCACTCTTCACCATCATTTTTCTCCTAAACCAACAGCAAGCAGAAAGCCAGAAAGTCACTCTTCACCACCATTTTTCCATTAACCAACAGGAAGCCAAAGCCAGAAAGTCTCTTTTCTTTGCCATTTTTCCCCTGAACCAACAGCAAGCAGAAAGACAGAAAGTCAATCTTCACCACCATTTTTCCCTGAACCAACAGGAAGCCAAGAGCCAGAAAGTCACTTTTCCTTGCCATTTTTCCCTGAACCAACAGCAAGCAGAAAGACAGAAAGTCACTCTTTGCTGTTGGTTTAGGAGAAAGGCTAGGGACAGATGAGCGCATTTTCTGCGGCCACCGTCAAAATGTACGTCGATGCGTGCGCACGCATTTTTTCACAGAATACGCTTAAGTGGTACAGTACGATGATGCGCAATTCTGGACGTATTTCATGACGGTGGGGTAAAAAGAAGTCTAGGGAAATCCGGCTGTTTGAACGTTATGTAGGCCGCACACTAGCAGCGTCTGACATCTCCTAATCACGCACACACGCTGCTATGCGGCCGCAGCGCACTCTGTACGTCAGTACCAGCGGTTTAACGTTCTCGAAAAAATGCGTTCATTTTCCACTTGCGTTGCGCGGCCGGACTTTTGTGCGACCGTACTTCGTATATTGGCTGTCATTGCCCGGCATCTGCTGCTAGTGCGGCCGTGATTATGTGCGCCAGAACGCGCGTTCGCACTGCCTCAGTCTGACCCTAGCCAAAAATGGTGGCAAACAGAAAGCCAGAAAGTCACTCTTCACCATCATTTTTCCCCTGAACCAACAGCAAGCAGAAAGCCAGAATGTCACTCTTTGCCACCATTTTTCTCCTAAACCAACAGCAAGCAGAAAGCCACTCTTCACCATCATTTTTCTCCTAAACCAACAGCAAGCAGAAAGCCAGAAAGTCACTCTTCACCACCATTTTTCCATTAACCAACAGGAAGCCGAGAGCCAGAAAGTCACTCTTCACCACCATTTTTCCCCTAAACCAACAGCAAGCAGAAACCAGAAAGTCACTCTTCGCCACCATTTTTCCCTGAACCAACAGGAAGCCAAGAGCCAGAAAGTCACTTTTCTTTGCCATTTTTCCCCTGAACCAACAGCAAGCAGAAAGACAGAAAATCAATCTTCACCACCATTTTTCCCTGAACCAACAGGAAGCCAAGAGCCAGAAAGTCACTCTTCACCACCATTTTTCCCCTAAACCAACAGCAAGCAGAAAGACAGAAAATCAATCTTCACCACCATTTTTCCCTGAACCAACAGGAAGCCAAGAGCCAGAAAGTCACTTTTCTTTGCCATTTTTCCCCTGAACCAACAGCAAGCAGAAAGACAGAAAGTCACTCTTCACCACCATTTTTCCCCTGAACCAACAGCAAGCAGAAAGCCAGAAAGTCACTCTTCACCACCATTTTTCCCCTAAACCAACAGCAAGCAGAAAGCCAGAAAGTCACTCTTCACCACCATTTTTCCATTAACCAACAGGAAGCTGAGAGCCAGAAAGTCACTCTTCACCACCATTTTTCCCTGAACCAACAGGAAGCCAAAAGCCAGAAAGTCACTTTTCTTTGCCATTTTTCCCCTGAACCAACAGCAAGCAGAAACACAGAAAGTCAATCTTCACCACCTTTTTTCCCTGAACCAACAGGAAGCCAAGAGCCAGAAAGTCACTTTTCTTTGCCATTTTTCCCCTGAACCAACAGCAAGCAGAAAGACAGAAAGTCACTCTTCACCACCATTTTTCCCCTAAACCAACAGCAAGCAGAAAGACAGAAAGTCTCTCTTCGCCACCATTTTTCCCTGAACCAACAGGAAGCCAAGAGCCAGAAAGTCACTTTTTTTTGCCATTTTTCCCTGAACCAACAGCAAGCAGAAAGCCAGAAAGTCACTTTTGCCACCATTTTTCTCCTAAACCAACAGCAAGCAGAAAGCCAGAAAGTCACTCTTCACCACCATTTTTCCCCTAAACCAGGGGTCAGCAACCTTGGCTCCCTGATGGTTTGGGAACTACATCTCCCAAGATGCTCAGTCAACCATTAGGCTGACTGAGCCACATGGGAAATGAAGTTCCCAAAACATCAGGGAGCCAAGGTTGCTGACCCCTGCCCTAAACCAACAGCAAGCAGAAAGACAGAAAGTCAATCTTCACCACCATTTTTCCCTGAACCAAAAGGAAGCCAAGAGCCAGAAAGTCACTCTTAACCGCCATTTTTCCCCTGAATCAACAGCAAGCAGAAAGCCAGAAAGTCACTCTTCACCATCATTTTTCTCCTAAACCAACAGCAAGCAGAAAGCCAGAAAGTCACTCTTCACCACCATTTTTCCATTAACCAACAGGAAGCCAAAGCCAGAAAGTCACTTTTCTTTGCCATTTTTCCCCTGAACCAACAGCAAGCAGAAAGACAGAAAGTCAATCTTCACCACCATTTTTCCCTGAACCAACAGGAAGCCAAGAGCCAGAAAGTCACTTTTCTTTGCCATTTTTCCCCTAAACCAACAGCAAGCAGAAAGACAGAAAGTCACTCTTCACCACCATTTTTCCCCTAAACCAACAGCAAGCAGAAAGACAGAAAGTCTCTCTTCACCACCATTTTTCCCTGAACCAACAGGAAGCTAAGAGCCAGAAAGTCACTTTTCTTTGCCATTTTTCCCCTGAACCAACAGCAAGCAGAAAGCCAGAAAGTCACTCTTTGCCACAATTTTTCTCCTAAACCAACAGCAAGCAGAAAGCCAGAAAGTCACTCTTCACCATCATTTTTCCCCTGAACCAACAGCAAGCAGAAAGCCAGAAAGTCACTCACCACCATATTCCCTCTGCTGTCCCATCCACCCGCCCCATCCACAATCCTAATTATATAGCCTCCTTTTCTCAGCTGCTTCAATCCTCGCTCGGTTTAGCCTCATCATGCCCACGCTCTTGGTCTATCATTATGCAGTGTCTGCTATATTCTCTCTGGTAACTATCTTCACACTCCCCCTGTTCCCTTTTGTTTCTTTTGCCTTAGTTCCTTAGATTCTGTCTGTGTTTCCCCATTGTAAAGCGCTACAGAATCTGTTGGCGCTGTATTAAGTACTTGTAACTGTAACTGACTAGCACACTACCTTTAAAGAAACATGGAGAGCAGGAGCACCAAGCCGTGGAGAGGTCATCTCCCACAACAACGTTCAAGAACAGAGAAGAACCGGGCACTCACTCTCCAAAAATGACAGGTTTATTGGAAATTACTGGCAAATGGCGCTTCTCAGGTCTGTCCGTGTGTCCATTCCATGATTGTCTGAAATCGTTTGGCTGCTTTCTACAGTTCGGCAAATCAGAGAGCTTCTGAAAGAGGCTTCTCTAATTGGCTGAACTTGGAAATAATGACAAGTATGCACCGGCTGATCAGGAGCCGAGTGCCAGTTATCATTCCCTGATTGGCCAACTTCAAATTCCAGGCAAAGACTATTGCGCCCAATGACTAAGTTCCGAAATGGAGCTCTCTCTATGGCTGAATGAAAAATATTGCGCAAGAAGCAACAGACCCGTATTGCAAAGGGTTGAAGATGAGGACTCGCGGCACTTTTAGCCGAGGAGGCCTAAGGAAGTGAGAGAATGACAACCATGGGGTCTAGCTTTAGGGGTTTTATATATTGGGGCTATAGGTCATTTAGGATTAATTAGAGGGTGCTAGGTAGTGGGGCTACATTTAGGGTTAAATAGAGGCATAAGATAGTGAGAGCTGTTGGTTTAAGATTATTTAGAGGTGTATTAGGTTGTAGAGGCATAGTTAGCATAGGGATAGTAACTGTAGGAGGGGGTACGGCAGTGGTCTATAGCACATTTAGGGGTAAAGAGAGGCAAAAGGTTGAGACAGCTGTTGTTAGTTTAGCATTAGAGGTGGATTAGGTAGTGGAGGCACAGCTAGGATATGGTTTGTTAGAGGGGGTATATGGTAGTGGGAGCTGTAGGCAGTCTAGGATTTTCTAGGGGGTATTAACTGGCGATGGCATACTTAGTGGAGCCGGCTTATTGGCTGCCTCACACGTTACCCCGCAATGTGTTGCAAAAGTCTTTTAACGTCGAGGAAATCACAGCTTCAGCACGAAGCCGCAGATTTTAGTGACTTTTCCAGGGTTTTCTAAGCCTCAATTTCCTCGAAGAAAATCACATTTCGATGACGGACCCCCTGACTATCACATAGAGAATCTCAAGCAATGTCTAAGGATCTAAATAAGCATCGAAAATTCCGAAGGCAAAATACTTTGCAAACCTTCTTCCCGATAGTGACGGACGTACAGTATATTAAAAATACTTGCGTGGAATCAGACAGGACGTTTTATTAGTCACATAGTGCTTTGCCGTTGACACTCCCTCTGCATATAATGTCTAGTGGCAGCAACATTTAGAATCCCTCATTACAGTACAGGGCGTCCATAAAGTCTCTTTACAATCTCAAAAATTTATTCCAAAGGCAAATGAAAAGACAGATAAGTGAGAATTATTACAAAATGAGACGTATATATATTTAAGGTTTTTATGCCTCATTTAATACACCTCTATATGGGCACCATTAGTTACACGAAGCCCATCAAGCCAGTACTGGATTTCTTGCCATGTTGGCTGTAGCTTCCCCTCATCAATGGTGGCATCAGTGATCCTCTGCTTTAGATGAATGTGTGGTGTGGGATCATGTGCAATCGAATCATGGGTCCGTTTTTCTTCGGCGAGACATCAATTACTGCAAATGTTTACCTTGACATTTTGACTCAATACGCGGCACCACAACTACATGACCTTCAACCAACCATCACTTTCCAGCAAGATGCTGCACCACCACATTGGGGGCTGCATGTTCGTGGGTTTCTAAATGAAACATTTCCGGACCAGTGGATTGGAAGAGGTGACCCAACTCCCTGGCCACCTCGTTCACCAGATAACCCCATAGAAAGAAGTGGAGGGGAGGGATATGTTAAAGATATGGGGCCCTATTACATTCTCTGCGCAAATTCACAAGCGCAGCGCAATTGTCTCCCGTTCAGTTTTTGCGCCTGTCAAAATCAATCTGAGTATATATGCTGCAGCAATAATAAAAACACGCGCAACCTCTCCATTTTATTGTTTGGGTATGTGTAGAATGTGTAACTATACTGTGCTGTATTTTTTTTTTTCTGCTGGTGTATTTGGTTTCGCCAGAACGTTCAGATTTTCTGTTACTACCACCAGCTTTTAAAAGACGTTAAAATTATGCGCGGAAACATCGTTCGTAAAAATCTGCGCATCGATTGTAATACCATCTGCGTACCAGCGCACAAACGCATTTGCGCTCACGATGTTAAGTATGGGATGCACGCATGAACTTGCGCTCGTGCAGGGTTAGCGCAGGGTCACTTGCGTTAGACGTTAACGCGCATCGTTTGCGCGAACCTCGTTTTACGACGTTCAGCGCAAAGGGTTTTGCCCCTCGCGTTAATGCATTTTTGCGCATGCACACATTTTTGCGCGGAGAATGTAATAGAGCCCATGGTGTGTGGAACAAAGGTACAAAGGTACATCACTAATCTAAAGCAGAGGATCACTGAAGCCACCATTGATGAGGGGAAGCTACAGCCAACATGGCAAGAAATCGAATACCGTCTTGCTGTGCTTCGTGTAACTAATGGTGCCCATATTTATTTATTTATTTATAAAGTATTTACCCAGGAAGGATACATTGAGATTTCTCTCGTTTTCAAGTATGTCCTGGGTTCAAGAACATTGAAATTTTACAGTCGTTACAGAAATACAAAGTAATAAATAGAGGTGTATTAAATGAGGCAAAAAAACCTTAAATATATACGTCTCATTTTGTAATAATTTTCACTTGTCTTTTCTTTTGCCTTTGGAATAAATTTTTGAAATCGTAAAGAGACTTTATGGACGCCCTGTATATTTTCCAAAAAAAGGTTTTTTGGGAAGAAAATAATTTTATTTTTTTAAAAAAAAAAAATCACCTGGTAGTGTAAAGGATTAAAAAAGAGGTAGCCCCTTTCTAAACCCCAGCAAGGGACTTAACATATCCCCTGGTGGACCAATGGGTCAGCTTTATGAGAAAGTATTGGGGAGAGAGATGTGACCGGCCGCTGGAAAATTCATGTCACGAGGCAAAAAACCTGAAATACGTCTCATTTTGTAATAATTTTCACTTATCGGTCTTTTCATTTGCCTTTGTAATAAATTTTCGAAATTGTAAAAAGCCTTTATGGACACCCTATACATTTTGATTTGCACACAGCTGGATCTTTTTACCGGCTGTAAATATTTAAAATTATCAAGGTTTGCCAAAACTACATCAATTTCACGTGAAAAACATTTTCTTTATGGTTTCAAGATCGTTGGGGTACATAACAGGGAAGATTTTAACTCGAAAGAATTTCAGGATTTTTTTAAATTTATGAAATTAAAAATTATAAAATCGAGAACAAAAAGCTGCCTACAACAACAAAAAATGCTTTTTTTTTTTCTTTTTTCTTTAAATTAAATTTCAAATTTTTTATGAATAGAGACTATTATTATTTAATCCTCTCCTTAGCATAATTAGAATAATGAGGCAAGTTTTTTCCTGGCTCTGTAAAATAAATATATCTCAAAATAAAGTTATCTCAACCCACAGATAATGAGACAATTATAAATATATTTATTATATATTATTGCAAGTAATTGTATAATATGTTTATTTAAGCAAATCATATGTCTAATCTGCTGGAAAAATCCTAACAATTCTTTTCCTCGCTGCTTATTTAGCCAGGGTGATCCAGTAAAAACATGGTAATTTTTCCAAAGAACTGAAATTTATTTTTAAATAAATTAAAAACCACAAAATAACTAAAATAATATAGCAGATGTTTTAATCTTCCTAATTAAGCATTTTTTAGTCTTTATTTGCCTCCTAGTCAGCTCCAAATGATATTCAATTTTTTTTTTTAAAAAAAACTAGAAGTATGTCACAGGAAGGAGTTCCAGAACTATTTTTTTTTATTATTTTTGTTTTTTTTATGTTATTTCTTAAAAAAATAATTAGTTGATGTTTCATTTCTTGTGGGGTTTTGGTACCATTTTAAAATAATAAATAATGAAATAATATTTAATGCTCGTGCTGTTACTTATATATATATTTATTTATTTATAACGTTATTTACCAAGGAAGGATATATTGAGATTTCAATTCATTCATTCAACAGTGAATTAAATTGATTAAAAAAAAATAATTCTGACTAATAAGGGATTGGATTCTCCAATATTTTGTTCTAAATTTGATCTAAAGGATTTTTAATTTTTAGACATTTATGGGGAAAAAAAAAAAATATTTTTTAATTAAAAGAAAATCACTTGAATTTACTGTAACCATCCCAGTCTCACACGTACCTTCTTAGTCCACTACAGTTGTCTGGTCTGTTTCCATCTCCAGTACAGAATGCTGGCCATGCATCGATAACGTTACACATAGAGAACAGGCGGGTCCAGCCCCCAATGGCAAACGGATATTCCGTTCGAGTAACTCCCTCCAGCTTCACCAGTGGCAATGTTCTGCTTCGTTCTTCCTTGTATTTATTTTGTCATGTCACTCCTTATTTGTAAGTGATATTATTTTATTGGCGTAATCGATGTGTTTCATTCTGCTCACTTACTCGACCGAGTCAAACCGAGTCATCGTTGAGCTGGACGTTGGGTAATCCAGACCAGAAGTATTGTTCAGCTCCAACTGTCTTCTCCCCTCAGCTTATTTGCGATGGGACCTTTTTCCCGACTTAACGTAACACCTAACCGCCCTGAAACTGAATTATACGGCTCGTTCTTTCCTTTGTTTGTGAAATCCGGGAAAAGAATGGATTGCAAGGAACTGACCATGTAGCATTCAGCTCCTTCACTGATTAACAAAGTGCAATATATAGATGGGAAAGGCCGTCCGACTAAGAAATGCACAACTACCACTGATTTCGATCAGAAGGTAGAGTAGACTTTGAGTTATTGAACCGTGTCAACAGCCGACTGTAATGTCTGTAAATGTGATAAAACGCAGATATTTGCAAGAATAAACTAAGATAAGATAAACTAAGCCTGACTGTAAAACAGTAAAAATATGCGTTTATCTGTAACGCTCGCTCAATTCCACTCACCTGCGAAAGCACATGGTTACTTTAAAACAATTTTGAAAGTTGACGCTGCCTCCAGAGAATGGAAGTGGCCAGGCCTTATCATGTCATAAAGTTATGCATGGGAACAAGATGGTAACTGTGTTCAATAGAAGGATTGTTCATTTCATTGGCACCAAGTTGCATTTCTAACAATAATACGCAAGTCATATTTACTCATGGGAAACCAAGTAAGTCAGCCCTCCCAGTTTTGTTTATCTGATACCCTTACTGGCATTCAAGGAAGTATTGTTCTCTAACCAGTGGCCATACAAGACCCTTCACTATTAGACAAGGCATGGATATACCGTGTAATGGTTTGTGCACTGCTTCCCAACACTCTTTGTCCCTCACGAGTACCCTTACCTCCTCAGTGGCGTTTTTGTAAATGCCAAGATCGGGGCTGTCAAACTCAAGGCCCCCCAGATGTTGATGACTACAAGTCCTGGATTTCTTTCAATGCAATAGATGGCCAGGGAATCCAGGGAGTTGTAGTACAGAAACATGTGGAGGGGTTGGAGTTTGAAAGTCCTGGCCAATATGGTCATCCACCTCAGCATTTGGCATTCCCAACACTCTTCATCCCTCACGAGTACCCTTACCTCTTTGTGGCGTCCTTGAGAATGCCTAGATTGGGGCTATCAAACTCAAGGCCCCCCAGATGTTGATGCCTACAATTCCTGGATTTCTTTCAATGCAATAGATGGCCAGGGAATCCAGGGAGTTGTAGTACAGAAACATGTGGAGGGGTTGGAGTTTGAAAGTCCTGGCCAAGATGGTCCTCCACCTCAGCATTTGGCATTCCCAACTCCCTTCATCCCTCACGAGTACCCTTACCTCTTTGTGGCGTCCTTGAGAATGCCTAGATTGGGGCTGTCAAACTCGCGGCCCCCCAGATGTTGATGCCTACAATTCCTGGATTCTTTCAATGCAATAGATGGCCAGGGAATCCAGGGCATTGTAGTACAGAAGCATGTGGAGGGGCTGGAGTTTGAAAGTCCTGGCGTAGTTGGTCACCCACCTCAGCATTTGGCTGCCATCGTGCCATTCAGAAAGGGCATATTGATGCTGCAAGCCACTCCAAAGCAAAACGACGTAGAAACTAATTGCTCTGACCTCACGTCAGTTCATCAAGAGAAACTGACTCCTCTCTAAAGGCAGAGCTCGCGTCATCCAGCGACAGATTTCAGAGATTCACATAATTCCGGTCCAAGTGGGGAAGTGATGTCCAAACTGGGATCCCTGTTGGATAATCTTGAACCTAGTCAGATTCATCCTGAGTCTCCTTGAATGAGAAGACTTCGGTTGACCAAAGCCGACACGTTTTTTGACCCTCAAAAATCAACAGTAATAAACAAGTAAAAGATACACGTCTTTGACAGTACTGGAAGTTGTTAGCACCCATTTTTCTAGGCGTTCTCCTCTAGGGGTACGAAGATTAGTATCTCCAGTTCTAAGGTGGAATCCGTGCTGTTTATGCAACTGTCACAAGAAACGCATCAGTGGAAAATTCTCAAACGCCAGACTATTATAAATCTCTGCCTCTAATACATTATTCCTGCCCGGGGGGCAAAAATATGGATCTCCAATACGGAGCTACTCCGGTAGTGCCTCTAAAAGACCAGTGGCAGCCAGAGATCTGAGAGTGTAAGAGGAGCTGGATGAGACATACCTTACAAAGGAGCGTCATGGAAATATGATGGCAGTTGCTCGATTGGAATCCCCAAGGACAGCGCAGGAGGGGCAGACCCTGAGGCTCCTGGCGATCAATGCTGTTGATGAGAACCTGACATGGCCGCAGGTCAAAGCAGAAGCTGGGATCCGTCGACAGTGGAAGTCTTTAACGTTTGTCCTATGCTCCTCGATGGAGTGGGACATATAAGCAAGTCTCCTCTAAGGGTTCCTCTGTCCTCTTTAAAAACGCATCGGTTGTGATGCACTAAATGTTGAGACTTGACGGCGCCATTTGCATTCATCTTATAATGTCTCGCTGTGTGATCTGAGGTCATCGCAAAGGGACACAAAAGAAGAGCTGCCTGCAGTAAGTCTATACTGTGTTTAGAATTGCATGGCAATTGTAGCTTTTAACTATCTTGTAGCTTCAAGGTAAAATAAACCCATGACCCAGCAGCCAGATCTGATCTTCACTGGTCAAGAGTCAAGTAGGAAAAGCAATAAATCAAGAAATATCGTGCTATGTTATTGGAGTGAGGACTTTCCAGCGGCAGCTCGAAGGTGGGTGGTAGAAACCTGAACTGGACTTTATTAGAAAAGCAATAAATGGCAGTCAATAAAATGGCTGATTAATATAATGGGTTATTCATTCATTAACTACCATTCTGTCTTTGAATAAACAGTGGTTTAACTCCAGGGAAATGCAGGGGAGCAAGTATGACCAAAGTATGAAGAAAGAGGAACAGCTGCAGAACGATGGACTGGTGTTACAAGCATGATATACATAAATACAGAAAAAATGGCGTCGCGCCCATACTCACTTATTTTCGGAGCGGCAGCAACTGCCAGGAGTAACAGCCCAGTCAATGTATAAAACATAACAAGGAAAAAGAGTGTCATCTGCGCTCGTTTCTATGTGTTCCATGTACAACAAAAATTGAGGTTTTTGTTTGTTTCAATGGCCATTGCAACGTAAGCCCACTCGCCACTTCAAGGCACCTCTTTAGAGTGGGTACCTAACAATTGTAACCAAAAGGCCGCTCTACTGAGCAGCTCCAAGCCCCTCCAGCTGCTTTTCAGCCAAGGAGAGACAAAGATGGTGGCTTTTATTTATACACGCACCAAACACTTCCCATTTGGGATCAAAAACAAAAACATGGAAAGAGGAACAGCTGCAGAACGACGGACTGGTGTTACAAGCATGATATACATAAATACAGAAAAAATGGCGTCGCGCCCATACTCACTTATTTTCGGAGCGGCAGCAACTGCCAGGAGTAACAGCCCAGTCAATGTATAAAACATAACAAGGAAAAAGAGTGTCATCTGCGCTCGTTTCTATGTGTTCCATGTACAACAAAAATGGAGGTTTTTGTTTGTTTCAATGGCCATTGCAACGTAAGCCCACTCGCCACTTCAAGGCTCCTCTTTAGAGTGGGTACCTAACAATTGTAACCAAAAGGCTGCTCTACTGAGCAGCTCCAAGCCCCTCCAGCTGCTTTTCAGCCAAGGAGAGACAAAGATGGTGGCTTTTATTTATACACGCACCAAACACTTCCCATTTGGGATCAAAAACAAAAACATGGAAAGAGGAACAGCTGCAGAACGACGGACTGGTGTTACAAGCATGATATACATAAATACAGAAAAAATGGCGTCGCGCCCATACTCACTTATTTTCGGAGCGGCAGCAACTGCCAGGAGTAACAGCCCAGTCAATGTATAAAACATAACAAGGAAAAAGAGTGTCATCTGCGCTCGTTTCTATGTGTTCCATGTACAACAAAAATGGAGGTTTTTGTTTGTTTCAATGGCCATTGCAACGTAAGCCCACTCGCCACTTCAAGGCACCTCTTTAGAGTGGGTACCTAACAATTGTAACCAAAAGGCCGCTCTACTGAGCAGCTCCAAGCCCCTCCAGCTGCTTTTCAGCCAAGGAGAGACAAAGATGGTGGCTTTTATTTATACACGCACCAAACACTTCCCATTTGGGATCAAAAACAAAAACATGGAAAGAGGAACAGCTGCAGAACGACGGACTGGTGTTACAAGCATGATATACATAAATACAGAAAAAATGGCGTCGCGCCCATACTCACTTGTTTTCGGAGCGGCAGCAACTGCCAGGAGTAACAGCCCAGTCAATGTATAAAACATAACAAGGAAAAAGAGTGTCATCTGCGCTCGTTTCTATGTGTTCCATGTACAACAAATATGGAGGTTTTTGTTTGTTTCAATGGCCATTGCAACGTAAGCCCACTCGCCACTTCAAGGCACCTCTTTAACTCCAGGGAACTCCAGGGAAATGCAGGGGAGCAAGTATGACCAAAGTATGGTGAACTCACTATTAGGGATGAGCTGATCGGTTCGGAGTTCGATTCGAACATTGGCCGTTCGAAAGTTCGCGAACTTCGAACTTTTTGGCGTGTTCGGTTCGAGTTCGAATTTTTTTTTTTTATAACAAAGTATAAAAAATGCTTAAAAAATACAAAAAAATCTAGAAATAAAGAGACTCTTTACTGCAGAATATTATAAGCAACGGTTTATTAGATATTGAATTAAAAAACTACCCAGGGCAAGAAGGCACACATGTGGGCGATGACTAGCAATGGACGGACTGTGTACGTTGTCAAGAAGCGGTATGTATAATATCATAAACATGTTACATACACATAACACACATTACATACATCTACCAACATAGGTCAACACATGCTGCAGCGTAATGTATTATCTGTTTGTCAGACAAATGTGACTGTCATAAAATTATTCTGACTTTATTTAAAATATTTGCACATGTGTACATTTTTCTGAAACTTTCACACCTCACAATTACACGTGCTTAGAGTGCATGAGGCTTGCATAGGACTTTTTGCGCCGCCTGTGTGTTTCATCTTTAAAATGCTGCAATGGGGGATGTGGATTTTCTATCTTACAAGGAAAGCATGCTTTACAGTCTGCCTAATGTCTAGGTGCAAATATTCTCACCTCTAAATGACATGTGCTTACAGCAGGGCTCTCAAACGGCGTAAACAACAGGTGTTAATTAGGGTTTGGAAATAACATGTGCTTCTAATTAGTCTGGTCTCATGAATTTGATACATTGCCTGCAGACTGGGTGTGGCTCCTGCACATGTATGAACACTGTGCTTCTGAATTCTAAGAAGTGTTCATTTCCACTACATGTTCCTCTGATATGCTGTTTAACCCCTTAAGGACCAGGGCTCTGTAAAGCCAATCATTAATGATGTAGATGTTACGTCATTTGTCATCAAGGGCTTAATAAAATCTTTATCACACTCCTTAGATTTAAATTTAATATTACAGTATTTGTAAGTCATGTAGCTCTCCCGAAGGGCCTATGTGAGCATACAATTATTATTGTGTTAGATCTATAGTTTTGGTGCAAGCGTGGTGGAAGGGCTTGCTGCTTCTGCATTAGTAACACAACACAACGTGAAAATGTCTATCATAATAAAGCGTACAAGCTGAGTCCCTGGAGTCTCTGACTATCCATTGTCATATATACCTTGCTTTATACATATAACACATTCCCTCATCTAACAGGATAGTAGCCAGTCCCTGTGCATTTTAACCCCTTAAGGGTGGCTAGGTGTCGTGTGTGGGTCTCTGATGGCAATGTTTCTATACATCCTACAAATCCGCCACTTCACAGGCAGGTTATGGGGACCTCCTAGGCACGATATTTGAAGGAATTTTTCGTTTTTATTTTTAACCCTTATTTTATGGAAAACTCACTGTTCCTTTAAAAATGCCTTTTTTTAAACTTTTTGTCCTTGTCTCCTGTCTCCCAGGGCACTACCCGGACCCCCATACACCTTTTATGGCAAATATCTTACATATATGCCCTCTTGGAGGGCACTCTAAAAATAAAACTTTTGAGTCCCATTGACTTGATTGAGTTCGGTTCGCATTCGAAGTCGAACTTTTGAAATTGTTCGAGTTCGAATGCAAACCGAACACGGGGGTGTTCGGCTCATCCCTACTCACTATCTACGGAACTGCTGCTGTTGCTTGCCACACTTTTTGCTGTTCTTACTTGCGTCGTTTCTGCCATTTTTCTTCCGCGTAGTGGGAATCTACACAGGTGATAAAATGTGAGAATGCTCATAGTGCATACATAAACACATATATTTTGAGGTGGCCCTTTTGAATCGCACTCACAGGATTAAAATGAAGTGGAAATAGGCTGGAAGATGGCCGCCATTATAAGCCAGGCGACCATCTTGTTCAGAATATTGGTTCACTTGAAAATAACTAGGCAAGTTTTAGTTGAAACTAGAATAAGGCATATGTAGAAATTTAGGAATGTGTTAGATTAGCAGAAAAAGTAATTAGAGTTTGAGAAAGGTCTAGGCTGTTCCTGGCACGGAAAGGGCAGAAAGAGGAGTAGATACACCAAGGTCGTTGAGGCCCGCTGAGAGACAAAGGAGTATAGAGATCAGACCAGATGTTAGCTGCAACAAGTGATTGTAGGTGCAAGGGAGGAGGGCGCAGCCCGGAATAGGAGAAGCGACTAATCATGATTTACTGAAATTAATATAAAGTTTGCCAATTTACGGCCAAGTAATGGAATGTCTTTGTATTAGGTTAAGGGAGGTATTAACCCACGTGGGCTGGGAGAGTGTCATCGGGAGGTGGGCTAATTGGGATGTACCTAATTATGTATTTGGGGTATAAGATTTGATGTCACGAGGGACTCGGGTTCATTCTTTGCGATTGAATCCTGTTTGAGCATCTGTTGTGATATCACAATAAAGTTCGCCTTTCCTGAAGAGACTCGTGTTCAGACAATCCTTGCTCGTGTCCGGTCCGGCCTCGTCCCGAGTGAACCTAGCAGATTCCGGTTACATTTCTTGGGGCTCGATAGCCAGGATACGAGGCCCTTTGCCGGCACGGCAACGACTGCTGGACACTGTAGCGGTTGACTGCAGGTGCGAGTGATCCCGCTGGTTGGGCATCTGTTGAAGGTGAGCTGACATCTGCAGGCGCCAAGCAGGATTTCCTGTTCAGTGGACCTCATCTCGTCTCAAACACGACCCCCGGCCCGGGAACACTGGGACACCCCTGAGTCCGAGGAAACAGCGAACAGCGCGGCGATAGGTAAAGTGTCTTCTATGTTTGTATGTCTAATGGAAATACCGGTATAAAGGGAAACGCCCAACCGTAGTTGGATAAGGAATCCTGCGGCCACGGTTTCGTTGGCATACCGAACCCGCCACCGAAAGCACGGGGCCAGAGTGGCTAGCGCGTGTCTGGACCCGGGGGATCGGATGCTAACTTAGATTGTTTTGATTGATTGATTGTTTGTTTGGGTTCTGAATTTGAGGGAGAGGGGAGCCGCGTGGAGTTGCGTAGTCGTAGTCAGTGTTTGTAAATAGAGCTTCACCGCGTGGACAAAGGAAAGGCGGAGAGATTTCTGTGACCGGGCTTAGAGCCCTGAGTCAGTGCTAGTGTGTACGTCGTGTAGTGAAGAGGGCTCATTGGGGCCAGCGGTAGCTGCAGAGATAGTGGTGCCGGGTGAGACGCCCTTAGGGTATATGGTGCGGAAATTTTGAAGCACTATATATAACACATGATTATGGTGTAGAGTTAACTAAAGGGAAATTAACAGGAATGTGTATATTTGTATGGCCATTGCTAGTTCCAGACTGGCCAGAGCAGGGGTCAATGGACCCGGAGCTAATACAGAGAGTGTATTCCCAGGTAACCGGGAGATATAGTCATCCTGAACAATATCTGTATATAGATATATGGAGGTACTCTGCGAGAGATAAAAGCTATTTTGTTATATTAAATAGAACAAAGGAAAAAGTATGCCCTCAAATAAATATAAATATAGATATGAAAAATAAGTCTATATATATATATATTAGTGTTTTAATATACCAGTAAAATAAATAAAGATAATTTACAAGTTCTGTGTGAGGATTATGTAATGATCTGCAGGAGTCTCTGAGCCCCCATTTGCCCCTGGGCCAGAAGAAAATGAGATGATCAATAGATCAGATGGTAATCTAGAAGGTTTTAAAAAAAAAAAAATTACAGTGCTGTATAATTTGTGTATGTAATTCGGACTGATTATTCGGATGTGATATCTGTACTGTTCTGCGTGAGTATGAAGTCAGAGAATGTTATTAATAAATAGTGTGTGCTGTATGATCGAATGATAAATGGTAGAATGTTTTTGTCTGATTGTGTTTATAATTGATCTATCAAACTGTTCAATTAAGAGTAAAGTGTGATAAGTAATTCATTTAGAGTGTGTAATGGCTGAGAGGTAGTGAGATTCTCCGGACTCGTCTCCCCCCCCCCTTCTTCTTTCTGGCACACACTGTTTGCACGGGGGAGAGGGGGGAGGGGGGAGTCTGCTTTTTGCTCTCTGATGGACAAAGAAAGTAACCCTTTGTGTGTCTGTGCAGCGAATTTAAATTAACTAAAGAGAAATAAAGAAGAAAAATTACTATGTTTAGCTGGTTTTTAATGTGTGCTACAATAGAATGTATGAAGTCTGTCGAGTGCAAGATATATGTTTATATTTTGTGTTGATATATTTATATAATCTAGGCTATATGTGAGAAAGTTTTATATTGTCTAGTATTGTTGTCCGTTTGTTTCAAGCAATATTGTGTAATGTGTTGATATTATTCCAAAAACTCTAGGTTTTGTTCACAGAGCTAGAATTAAATAAAAAAAAGGGAGTCCTGGTTTTTATATTGTTACAGAGTGTAACAATAATAAGTATTTATAATACAATATGTATTTTATAAAGTAAATTTAAAGTATATAATAATATACAATATTGTTTACCAAAATATAATAAAATTTATTAACAAATTAAATAGAGATATATAAAACGGTTAGAAAATAATATTATTAAAAGTAATTCGAGAAATAATTAAAGTAAATAGTGTTATACTGTTTTATGTTCTATATAGTTAAAATATAGCAAAATTATGATTAATAATTCAATTAAAAATATATTTCTATTTGATTTCTGATGAGATAGTTATTCTATTGTTATAAGAGTATTTTAAATGATTACTGATTTTATTTATTTATGTATTTATTTTTTCTGATGTGGTATTAAGAGTCCGTTTTGGCTACGGGAGAGAGACCTCTGTGAATATTGTTTATACAATGTGTATATGTATATGCCAGAATGTTCTATCCAGCTCCTGGGGCGGGATATCCTTTGCAAATTGCAAGCCCAAATTATATTTTTCCCCGGGGGATATGCTCGATTAGATCTGTCTGAGAGTGGCAGCTTTCCACGGCAGTACAGCCCAGCCACCAGCACACCCAACCTGTAAAAAGTGCAGTAATTATGCCAAGAGAAGAAGAATGGCGCTCGGCACCAACCCCGCCAGCCGACCCAGACCTGTACACACTACTCCTTGAAATTCCTGGAGTCTGGATGGAGGAAAACCCGCCCGGATTAGTTGTAATCTGAAACCTGGTGCAACGCCTGTGGCTTTAAACCAATATCACATTCCACAGAAAGCCAAACAAAATATACAGACACATTTGCAGAGATTTAAAGACAAAGTTGTTTTACTACAATATGTAGATGATTTATTACTGGCTTCTCCCACAGAAAAAGACTGTCTCTCTGCCACAAAAGCCCTGCTACATCTGCTGTGCCATGCAGGTTAGAGAGTGTTCAAAAAGAAAGCACAAATATGTAAACAGACTGTGAAATATTTAGCTTTTCAATTAACGGGTGCCAAGTGTGCACTGGGGGCAGAGAGAAAAGAAACAGTATGTCGAATACCCCAACCGAAGACAAGAAGACAAGTCCGTGAATTCCTGGGAGCTCCAGGCTTCTGCCGCCTGTGGATCCCCAACTTCGCAGACATTGCTAAACCCCTCCATCAAGCCACAAAGGGGGGAGAGCATGACCCCTTTCTCTGGGAAGAAGAGCAAACGGCAGCTTTTCTGAAATTAAAGACTCTGCTAATGGAAGCTCCAGCTCTGGGATTGCCAGATCACAGCAAGCCCTTCCAGCTGTACGTACATGAACACAATCAAACAGCTACTGGAGTGCTGATTCAGAATTTGAGCTCCTGGCCAAGGCCTGTGGCCTATCTCTCCAAGCAACTTGATCCTGTGGCCTGCGGCCTACCCCATGCCTGAAAGCTGTGGCAGCCACAGCAATGCTGATAGCAGAAGCAGACAAGCTGACACTTGGGCAGGTTCTTCATGTCAAGGTGCCCCATGCTGTCAAAGCCCTGCTGGATGTAAAAGGAAGCTACTGGTTCAGCAACAGCCGGATGACAAAGTACCAAGCTATGATGTGTGAGAATCCACGGGTTCATTTGGACCTCATCGCTACCTTGAACCCTGCTACTTTACTGCCTGACTGCGAAGAGGATCCAGATCATGAATGCCTCCAAGTCATGGAAGAAGTGTTCAGTAGCAGGCCAGATTTGAAAGACATACCCCTAGACAAATACGACCTACAGCTATTCACTGATGGTAGCAGTTATATGGATGATGGGAAGAAAGTCTCCGGCTATGCGGTTGTCTCAGCGGAGGAAATTATTGAAGCAAATCCTCTACCAGGCCATACATCTGCACAACTGGCTGAAATAACGGCCCTAACCAGGGCCCTACAACTCTCAGAAGGCAAAAGAGTGAATATCTACACAGACTCCAAGTATGCCTTCATGACTGTCCATGCACATGGGGCACTCTACAAAGAAAGAGGCCTACTAACTTCCTCAGGACAGCAAATCAAATATGCAGCTGAAATAATTGCTCTCCTGGATGCCGTATGGAAACCAAGTGCTGTCAGCATTATGCACTGTCGTGGCCACCAGAAAGGTCATGATGAAGTCCCGAAAGGCAACAGGCGCGCTAACCAGGCCACAAAAGCGGCTGCAAAACCATTGCTAACAACTGATCAAGCCAAAGTCCTGCTCTGCAAGCAAGAGGACCAACCTGCCATGCCAAATTACGAATTCTACATGAATTGGAGAAAATTTGAATCTGGAGGCAAATTTATTGAAATTATTTTGCACAAATGGCACAATGACTATGAACTATTAGAACTCAATCATGATTATATCCAATGGCTTTTCCCAACCCGTTCCCAAGGCTGAAATTGCTACTCCACTCCTCTGAACCCTCCAGAGACACGTTTTATGATTCACACCTCAGAAGTTCAGCAAAGACTCCGCAGAGTATACGAAATGATGCTGAAATTCTTCGGCGTAAAATTAATGGGGGAGTGTGGAGAAGGTAGAAAAGAAACCGAAGTTGAACGAGCAGAAAATTTCGCCTCACGTTTTGACAGCCTCACAGCCAACTCTTATAATAATCTGAGGATCACACGAATACTGCTAAATTTGGGAGAGAAGACAGCAGAAGTGGTGAGGAGTCTAATGAAAGAAATAATACCACGTTATGGACTTCCTCTCGAAATAAGGTCAGACAATGGCCCCGCATTTATACAGAACTGTCTACAACAGTTTGCCCGTCTGTTGGGCATCACCTGGAAGTTATATACTGTTTACAGGCCCCAAAGCTTGGGAAAAGTCGAGAGAATGAACCGCACCCTAAAGACTTTGATGCCCAAACTGTGCCAAGAGATGTCACTAGGCTGGTTGGATGTGCTGCCGATAGTCCTATTGCACATTAGGTGCAGGCCAACCCCCCAATTGAAGCTAAGTCCGTACGAACTCATGTTTGGACGGCCTACCCCTTTGATTAATGGACTAAGGGAGGACCTTCGGGCATTGGGGAAAACTAAACTAAATGATCAGGTTGTACTATTAGGTAAATCAATGAAGAAATTGCCGGAAATGTTTTTTTTTGTTTTTGAAATTCCGGTGGGGAGGGATTGGGTTTATGTGACTGTGAAAAGAATTGCCCAAGGGATTTTGATATTTGGGGCATTTGTGGTACTGATTTTATATTTTGCGAATTTGATTTATGGACTCTCACATGGAGTATGCCCCAGGTGCCCGAGCACCACCGAGAAAGTGGATATCTCCCACATCTGGAATGGTACGCACCCGGTGATGGAGAACCGTACCATGTGGAGACAAAAACGAGAGGCGCTATCTGGAACCAGCCCAAGAGGACACTTACTTGTGCAATTTAAATATGACTATGCTAAAAAGTCTGGGCAAACTGTATGCTGGGTGTGTAGTAGACTGCACCCAGAGACAATTCACATACCATTTGCCTCTGTCCCAATGAATTTGAGTATGTTTGCATTAGGAAATGTCACAATACATGCTTTCGATGCACCACGAGAAAAACCAGAAGTATTCAGTCCCGGGTACCCCATAACAGGACCAGTGTACCCACCAGAGTGGTGTTTTCAATTAGGCCCAGATAAGGAGATAAATAACGGGGGTGGGTTATGTTATTCAAGTAAGTTCAACTGGACATCATACATTTACATATTTAACACAAAGGAGCAGTCAAATTTTATATACATACGATGTAGAAAGCTCACTGGAGAGCAAGAGGAGGTGATTGCGAATGCGACCAATGGAAGGCAGGATGCAGTGGATATGATGAGACGGCTGAGACAGTTTGCGATAGCGAAAACGAAGGGAACACTACATTCATCACCATTTATAGTGAAAGGAGGGTACCAGGTGTGCTGTGAAAGAGTGTGTTACACATGGGTACCACCTACAGTAACGGGAATGTGTTATTTGGCTAAATTGATCCCAATCCAGTGGGTAAGGGGGAAGACACTAATTCAGACACAATACTTCACCCTAGGTATCCACTGGTGTTCGAAAGACAGAAGAGAGAGCTATCCAAGAAAGCGGATCGAATATGGGCATGGCTTCCGGCATGGACTGGATGGGGAAGAGAGTTGATGACAAGAATGAACAGTTATGCCAGTTTGATGGATGAGATTTTGAATAAGACTAGTTGGGATATCCAGTTGTTGAATCTGGAAGTACGAGAGATACGAAAGGTGCAAATGATACACAATATGGCACTGGAACAGATTAGTGCAGCCCTGAATGGAATGTGAGATGACAATGCATTATGAATGTTGCACTTTCATCAAGAACGCTACACATGACGTCCCTGACTATTACCAGGTAATCCAAGATCACCAAGAAAAGGTAGCACAGTTGCAGAACACAGCAAGGAGGATCGCTGCTGAAAGCTGGAATCCACTCCGTGGGTTCGGAGCAATCGGAGATTGGTTCGGATCCATTCTGAGATTTATTTCGCAGATTGGATCCATGATTCTGATGGTAGTAGTGATCTTGATCGTAGGAGCACTACTGTACCGCATAGGGCTATGTCTATGGCCACTATGCAAGAGAGCACTGACACCCACACAGACACAAAAGATACCACTGATCATCCCACAAGGTATGTTCCCGACGAAAATAGGCCCCCCAAAGTATGAGGAACTCGAGAATAAAAATAGTGAGGTGTAATGGCTACAAGTCTCAGGAGAAGGAGCCTGAGGCTTGAGCCAAGGGGGGAATGAAGTGGAAATAGGCTGGAAGATGGCCGCCATTATAAGCCAGGCGACCATCTTGTTCAGAATATTGGTTCACTTGAAAATAACTAGGCAAGTTTTAGTTGAAACTAGAATAAGGCATACGTAGAAATTTAGGAATGTGTTAGATTAGCAGAAAAAGTAATTAGAGTTTGAGAAAGGTCTAGGTTGTTCTTGGCACGGAAAGGGCAGAAAGAGGAGTAGATACACCAAGGTCGTTGAGGCCCGCTGAGAGACAAAGGAGTATAGAGATCAGACCAGGTGTTAGCTGCAACAAGTGATTGTAGGAGCAAGGGAGGAGGGCGCAGCCCGGAATAGGAGAAGCGACTAATCATGATTTACTGAAATTAATATAAAGTTTGCCAATTTACGGCCAAGTAATGGAATGTCTTTGTATTAGGTTAAGGGAGGTATTAACCCACGTGGGGTGGGAGAGTGTCATCGGGAGGTGGGCTAATTGGGATTTACCTAATTATGTATTTGGGGTATAAGATTTGATGTCACGAGGGACTCGGGGCTCATTCTTTGCGATTGAATCCTGTTTGAGCATCTGTTGTGATATCACAATAAAGTTCGCCTTTCCTGAAGAGACTCGTGTTCAGACAATCCTTGCTCGTGTCCGGTCCGGCCTCGTCCCGAGTGAACCTAGCAGATTCCGGTTACAAAAACACTTTGAGGCATGTCATATCATATCAACGATTGTTACCCCACGTCTGCCCGTAGCTGGAACTCGAACCTGGAGACTCTCGCCGCCGCAGGAATCACCAGGACGCCTTTAAGTATTCGTGCGGAATATTAATGGGTAAAATGAAACAATCCGGTGCGTTTGGTGTAATGATTACACTTCATCAGGGATATGCAAAGGAAAAATACAAAGAAAAATACAAAGAATGCAAAAGTCAATCCTTCTGGTTCCTTTTTTATATATATAAAACGGCCAAAAAAGGAACAAGAAGCAATGCTTCGTCTATTCAGAGAACAAAAACCTGCAGTGAAAAGTTGCCAAAATGCCCTGCCATTCGGTGGCATCATTCGACAGGTTTATTCAGGAGAATCCCATAGGCTTCAATGTTAATAATATTCCCGTTTTAATCCAATATCTAATAAACCGTTGATTATAATCAGTGCTTTTTTTCTGGAACAATAGGTGGGGGTATTCTCTCACGCCTGGAGAAAAACTGATTATTATGACTATTTTTATGCCCTCATAAACAATAGTTGTAGCTCATTCAAAGGAAGACACTATAAAAGGGAAACATATTTTTAATACTCTGTTCCTTTAAATAAACTACAACTATTGTTGTAACCCTATGGGGGTTATCCACTAAATGCCTCTGTTGCAAGAAAAATTTGTATTGCAGGTCAGTTAGCTGTTTTTTTTTGCAACAATGGCACTGAGTGGATAATCCCCTAGCATTTGTGACCTCCACAGCAATGAAACTCACAGCTTTGCTGAGTATGTATGAACTCCACAACAATAAAACTCACAGTAATGCGCAGTGTGTATGGGCTCCACAGCAATGAAACTCACAGTAATGAGCAGTGTGTATGGGCTCCACAGCAATGACACTCACAGAAATGCGCAGTGTGTATCAGCTCCACAGCAATGAAACTCACAGTAATGAGCAGTGTGTATGGGCTCCACAGCAATGACACTCACAGAAATGCGCAGTGTGTATCAGCTCCACAGCAATGACACTCACAGTAATGCGCAGTGTGTATGAGCTCCATAACAATGAAACTCACAGTAATGCGCAGTGTGTATGGGCCCCACAGCAATGAAACTCACAGTAATGAGCAGTGTGTATGGGCTCCACAGCAATGACACTCACAGTAATGCGCAGTGTGTATGAGCTCCACAGCAATGACACTCACAGTAATGCGCAGTGTGTATGAGCTCCACAGCAATGAAACTCACAGTAATGCGCAGTGTGTATGAGCTCCACAGCAATAAAACTCACTACCGCCTTACAGTGCCAGCTCCTCTGATCACACCGCTTGCCTGACAATCCGCAGCACTGGCAGATGTGTGTAAACATGCTGCACCCCCCTCCCAATGCTGTTCAAAGTTTCAGGGGCTGCAGAGAGAGGGGGAGCAGCCCTCCCTTGTCACTTACTGGGGGAGGGGGGTTATCAGTCCCTACATACACTCCTGACAATCAGAAGCGTTCAGGAGCAACATGAGCTGCCGAGCGCTTCCGATTCTCTGCCTGCCACTGCAGGAGGAGGGAGGAGCATCATGCTCTCTCCTGTTAGTTCTGGCTGGTGGTGAGGTGCTGGTACTGAGTGGTGAGGTGCCGGTACTGCGTACCCCCGAGTACCCCGTGAAAGAAAGCCCTGATTATAATATTCTGCAGTAAAAAGTCTCTTTATTTCTAGATTTTTTTAGGACCTTTTAGGCATTTTTCGGGCAATTTTTTTGCGAAAATATTTCTTTTTTTGTTTTTTTTAATCGTTTTTTCTTTTTTCTGTAGCAGCCCTTTTTATTATCATTCATTGGATCTTATGTGTAAATTTCAGACATTTTCGTTCTGTAGTTTCTTTGCAAATAGCGTTTCACTTTTCAAACATTCAAGCGTATTGTTTTGTTTTTATTCCACTCCATTCGTCTGCGGTGTTGGGTTTTTCCAGTGGCTGCTCTGCACTGTGATCGGCGGCTGCTCGGGTTTCTCTGGCGTGTTCGACGGGGTTAATCCAGATGTTTTTGCGGGTTTCGGTGTGCGTTCGCCGGGTTTTGCGGTGAGTGTTCGTCGGGTTTGCGGCAGCTTTTCCCTGCACTACGACGGCCCTGTGGTGCTTGCTGAATACTTCGCAGAGTCGCCGAAATGGGATCGCCGAATCGTACCAAATTGAAGAGAATGAAAAGTCAGTCACCGAAAGTGCGGTGACTTTGCAATTCTCCAATTCTCTTTGAATAACCCTGTTTATGGTTTTATTTTGAAGGTCTAGTATAAATGGTGCCATTTCATCATACATATTGTCGTACATATTGTGTTTTACTTTACCCACTGCATGCTTTGCTTTGTTTTGTTCTTTTTAGTTAAAAAAAGTTCAAACCAACGTGTGTTTCATAATAAATAAATCGCGTTTGTCCAAAATATAGAGGACACTTAAAGAAACATTCTACTCACCCTGACCACTTTATAGTTATAATTTGGTCAGAATGTGAGAAGTGCTTCCTCCAAAAAGCCGAACGCACCCGACGATCCGCCGCAAAACCTCCGAACGTATCTGAAAAAAGCCAATGATTCGCCAAACAGAGCGCCGACCAGCTGCCATAAAAAAAATCGACAAGCTTACGAACGGGATTAAAAAAAAAAACAACAACAACACACGCACACACTGCAACTTTTAAAAACTGTTTGCAAAAAAACTGTTACAGAAAAAAACGCTATTAAAAAACATCTGAAAAACGGTTTCGCCGAAAAAATCCCGAAAAATGCCTAAAAAAAATCAGAAAAAATAAATAAAAAGACTTTTTGCTGCAGATTAAAAGAATAAACTGATTAATAGCTATTGATTGAATAATATCGGGAATATTTTTAACATTGAAGCCTATGGGGTTCACCTGATAAAATCTGCCGAATGAAGACACCGAACAGTAGGGCATTTTGGCAACTTTATTCTGCTGTTTGGTGTCTCTGAATAGATTAACCATTGCTTCTCTATGGGGGATTTCACTGCTGTCGAACAGGCACCGTACTTGCTGGCAATTCGCCAAAATGTGGCAAACTGTCTGCTCTCTGAATAGCCGAAAGGCCCTGAAATGTCACCCTACGAGAAATTCCCGGTTCGGTGCAATTTTGGAGCCAGATCGACTCTCTCTGAAAAACCCTGAAACAAGACAAGCTTTGGAGAGTATAGCTCTCTTCTTCAGGTGCAGTTCGTCATTCTGTGAATAGAATAACCATTACTACTCTATGGGACAATTTCATTGCCGTCATTGCTGCCGAAGATCTTTGATCTGCAACGCATTTCGCTGTAAATTCACCAGTATTTGGCATGTTGCCAGTTTTCTGAATAGCCGAACTGCCCTGAAATTGCATCGTACGGTGAAATTCAGCATTCGGTGCAATGCGGTGGCACGTTTAGCGCTCTTTGAATAACCCCTTCATGTTTCCATTGCAGTTACTGTAACTATTCGTTGTACCGTTATGTCAGCCTGTGTCACTGAATACTTTGGGTTGTAGAAAGCAAGGAGTGTAAAGTCTGGTTTTATATTCGCCATTAAAGGTTAATAAAATAATTATGTTATAATGGAAGATCACAGATAGATTGCGTAGGAGTTATATCTTTATATTTCTAGACACCAGACAAACATGGTACTTTTATAACACCGCGAATGACGCCAAGAATAAGGAAAACCTGTGCCGAAATACAGCCGGCACGTTTGATGGACTTATAGGGGGAGGTTATATGGAGAAACTCTATTGGGTTAGAGTTTATGGAGCAGTAGAAGTAATTGTAGAGATATGACGTATGGAGCAATAAAGGCTGTTATAGAGAGAAGATATACGGAATAAAGAAATGTGTTGAAGGTAAAGGCCACCAAGAGACGTATGATGATGACGCATATGGAACTGTAGGACAAAGATACATAAAGCAATAAGTGGGAACGACACTTCGAGAAGAGCCTCATAAGAAAGCAAAAATATTCATGTGAGGAGAATAAATAAATAATATTCAGTAACGGTGACACGGTGCTCGCCGACGGCATCGCAAAAAGCCAAAATAGGCGCCGTTCCCCTCTCCATGAACACTCCAGACCTGGTTTTCCCCAGTTCCCATGTTCAGGTTCCCAGGAATCCATGCCAAGTTTCACTGGTGATTCCCAGCCTCAGGTGTGGTCTGGGCCTCCTATATAGTGACGTCCCACCCTAGACGGAGAGCTTCTGCACCTCACTGACGTCCTTAGTGCCCTGGAACCAGCGTGATGTGCACATCCCCTACCAGACCTGTACCAAGACTCTGCTGAACCTACCCACACCCCACCATTGGATTCCCCTTGTGTAAACCTTCTGCTTTGGACCCACCTCGACCCATGACTGGACTTTGACCGTGATAACTGGATTACCCCTTTTGGACTCTTTGTCGGATTCCCCCATATTGCCTGGACATTGCCCACCGTATTGCCTGGTCCTCAGCCCCTTCCCATTGTTCTGTCTGATTCCCAGTAAGTGTCCTTGTGTTTCTCCAGTTGCCCTTTGTTTCTTTCTGTTACAGTCAGCCCTCTTCATGTGCTGCCCCTCTGTCTCTTGTTAAAGCATTCTGGTTATATTCAGTCCAGTTCCTGTCCTGTCCATCTGGTGTAGCCTATCCTGTGTCTTATGCCTTGTAAGTCAGTCCCATTCCTGTCTTGCCCAGCTACCTGTTATTAGTTATACATCGTCCGGTGTTCCCTTTTGGTTCGCTCCTCCTGCTGTCATCCCCTTTGTAATAATAAACCTTGAAAATCTGCCTCACTCCACATTTGTCACCGCACCTGGGCTCGACCCCGGCACAACCTGGTCGTGACAAATTCCGACCGTGCCAGTATCACTTAAATCAGAAAGGAACCTTGAACCCAATACTGTATGGTATGTGTAAACCTAACCCTAAAAACCGGTATTTATCGATAATGTTCCAGTGCCGGAGAAATCAAACATTTTCGACAGGTCTCAGTAAAAGTCGTGAGGCATCATTTTCGGAAACCTCCAAATCGTAGCATCTATTTTATTCGGAGTCATTACACTGAGCGCGTAGCGGCATTTTGCAGGCTTGACTTCACGCCTCTCCGCATCTCAGACCCTCTACACTGCATTACGTTTGCTTCTCTCTGCACTGGACAGGAATCCACTAACTAAATTAAAACGTACACACCAAAACCTTTTTATTTTCACAAAGCGCATGTTATATAGGCAAAAAAGTTTCTATTGAATAAAATACATCTAAATTACTGCCGATTTAATAGGAATAGTATAAAATATTTTTAGAAAAAAAGGAACCCTAATCATATATATTATAGGGACACAGGGAACGCTATGTATAGAGTAGGGATGCATTGATACCACACAGACATATACATACATATATTTTAACACGCAGACCTCATACATATATATACCCACTAATGTGTGTCTGTGTATACAGTTGTGTTCAAAATTATTCAACCCCCACTGAAATTGAGTGTTTTGGCCAGTTTGACATTGATTTTGATCATTCAGTCGTCTTGCTTACAATTAAATCAAAGAGGCACATGTAGGTCAGACAAATATAACATAACATTTATAATGAAATAACCACAAATGTCTTTTCTGTGCTCACATCATTATCAGTTTTATTCAACCCCCAAGTGACATTCAATCTTAGTACTTAGTACAACATCCTTTTACAGTTATAACAGCTTTTAAACGTGAAGCATAGCTTGACACAAGTGTCTTGCAGCGATCTACGGGTCTCTTCGCCCATTCGTCATGGGCAAAAGCCTCCAGTTCAGTCACATTCTTAGGCTTGCGCACTGCAACTGCTTTCTTTAAGTCCCACCAGAGGTTCTCATTCGGATTTAAGTCAGGTGACTGCGATGGCCACTCCAAAATGTTCCAGCCTTTAATCTGCAACCATGCTCTAGTGGACTTGGAGGTATGCTTGGGATCATTGTCCTGTTGAAAGGTCCAACGTCTCCCAAGCCTCAGGTTTGTGACGGACTGCATCACATTGTCATCCAATATCTCCTGGTACTGAAGAGAATTCATGGTACCTTGCACACGCTGAAGCTTCCCTGTACCTGCAGAAGCAAAACAGCCCCAAAGCATGATTGACCCCCCGCCATGCTTCACAGTAGGCAAGGTGTTCTTTTCTTCATAGGCCTTGTTCTTCCTCCTCCAAACATAGCGTTGATCCATGGGCCCAAACAGTTCTAATTTTGTTTCATCAGTCCACAGAACACTATCCCAAAACTTCTGTGGTTTGTCCACATGACTTTTGGCATACTGCAGTCGACTCTTCTTATTCTTTGGAGACAGCAAGGGGGTGCGCCTGGGAGTTCTGGCATGGAGGCCTTCATTACGCAGTGTGCGCCGTATTGTCTGAGCTGAAACTTCAGTACCCACATCTGACAAATCTTTTCTCAGTTCCTCAGCAGTCACACGGGGACTTTTCTCCACTCTACGCTTCAGGTAGCGCACAGCAGTCGAAGTCAGCATCTTCTTTCTGCCACGACCAGGTAGCGTTTCAACAGTGCCCTTTGCCTTGAATTTGCAAATGATGCTTCCTATGGTCTCTCTTGGTATGTTTAACATCTTTGCAATCTTCTTATAGCCATTGCCCTTCCTGTGAAGAGTAATCACCTCTTCTCTTGTCTTCCTGGACCATTCTCTTGACTTCACCATGTTTGTAACCACACCAGTAAATGTCTAGAAGGAGCTGAGTATCACAGTCATTTTAAAGCTGCCTAATTGGTGCTTATTATGCTTTATTGCTGCTCCGTGACATCCACAGGTGTTTTCAATACCTGATTGAAAACACTTGAATGAACCTCTGTTCTTCAGAGTGGTAGTCTTTAAGGGGTTGAATAATTGTGTCAATGAAGAATTCACAAAAGAAACATTTACTACTGTATTACAAAACCAATTGATGTCATTTTAGTTGCATATGGTTCTTTAAAAAGTCCTTGTAGGATTTCATTCTGAATACAATTACAAATGTACACTAAATTCCCTAAAACCCTTTACAGCATTGGGGGTTGAATAATTTTGAACACAACTGTATGATCAGGATCTTATCTCTAACAATGGCAGAGTGTCTATGCTCCTCAAGCAAATATATATACGATATAACCATGATCTTAACCTGTATGCGAACTCTCCTGATTAAGGAAGAAAATTTTCCTTTACATATGTGGAAATAATTAGGGGAAACGAGGGGACACAGTCTCCCCATTAAAATATTCAAGACGTTTGCCAGTAAAAGTAGCCACGTATTGGAGTGTGTCCGCTGCTTTACCTCATAGAGTGATCACTCTTTAACCTGCCATATATAGACTTAGGCTGGGGTCAGACGAACGCAGTGTGAACGTCCGTGTAGCCGCACTTTAATACGTCTGTGGTAGCAGATAATCATAACCAATGAAGGCCCACACACGAAGTACGTCCGCAGGTTAGGCAAGAACGTCGAACCGCTAGGACGGACGTGCGGAGTTCCTCCATATAATCATGGTGTGCGGGTGTCTATTTAGGGGCTCCTCATATATTCAGGGTGTACAGTTGCAAGAAAAAGTATGTGAACCCTTTGGTATTACGTGGAGTTTTGCATGAATTGATCATAAAATGTGCTCTGATCTTCATCTAAGTCACAACAATTTGAAAAACACAGTCTGCTTAAACTAATACAACACAAACATTATATGTTTTCATGTTTTTATTGAACAGAACATGTAAACATTCACAGTGCAGGGTGGAAAAAGTATGTGAACCTTTGGACTTAATAACTGGTTGACCCTCCTTTGGCAGCAATAACCTCAACCAAACGTTTCCTGTAGTTGCAGATCAGACCTGCACAACGATCTGGAGTAATTTTGGACCACTCCTCTTCACAAAACTGTTTCAGTGTAGCAATATTCTTGATGTCTGGTGTGAATCGCTCTCTTAAGGTCATGCCACAGCATTTCAATCGGGTTGAGGTCAGGACTCTGACTGGGCCACTCCAGAAGGCGTATTTTGTTTTGTTTAAGCCATTCTTTTGTTGAATTACTTGTATGTTTTTCGGTCATTGTCCTGTTGCATCACCCATCCTCTGCGGAGCTTCAGTTGGCGGACAGATGGTCTTACGTTTTCCTGCAAAATGTCTTGATAAACTCTGGAATTCATTTTTCCATCAATGACAACAATCCATCCAGGCCCTGAGGCAGCAAAGCAGCCCCAAACCATGATGCTCCCTCTGCCATGTTTTACAGAGGGGATGAGGTTTTGATGTTGGTGTGCTGTGCCTTTTTTTCTCCACACATAGTGTTGTGTGTTTTTTCCAAACAACTCAATTTTGGTTTCACCCTGTCCACAGAATATTTTGCCAGTAGTGCTGTGGAACATCCAGGTGCTCTTTTGCAAACTTCAAACGTGCTGCAATATTCTTTTTGGACAGCAATGGCTTCCTCCGTGATGTCCTCCCATGTACTCCATTCTTGTTTAATGTTTTCCTTATTGTAGATGTGTCAACAAAAATGTTAGCATGTGCCAGAGATTTCTGTAAGTCTTTAGCTGACACTCTAGGATTCTTCTTTACCTCATTAAGCATTCTGCGCTGTGCTCTTGCAGTCATCTTTACAGGACGACCACGCCGCGGCCTAGGGAGAGTAGCAACAGTGCTGAACTTTCTCCATTTGTAGACAGTCTGTCTTACCGTGGACGCATGAACATCAAGGCTTTTGGAGATACTTTTGTAACCCTTTCCAGCTTCATGCAAGTCAACAATTCTTGATCGTAGGTCTTCTGAGAGCTCTTTTCTGCGAGGCATGGTGCACATCAGGCAGTGCTTCTTGAAACCAGTAAACCCAAAACTGGTGTGTGTTTTTAAAGGGCAGGACAGCTTTCAGCAACACATCCAATAATATCACACTGATTGGAGCCAGGAGTGAGCCAACCTTGAGTCCAATTAGCTCTTGGAGAAGTCATTACGCTAGGGGTTCACATACTTTTTCCACCCTGCACTGTGAATGTTTACATGTTATGTTCAATAAACACATGAAAACATATAATGTTTGTGTTGTATTATTTTAAGCAGACTGTGTTTTTCAAATTGTTGTGACTTAGATGAAGATCAGAGCACATTTTATGACCAATTCATGCAAAACTCCACGTAATCCCAAAGGGTTCACATACTTTTTCTTGCAACTGTATGGGTGTCTTTAGGGGCTTCTCCATATATTCAGGGTGTGCGAGTGTCTTTTTAGGGGCTCCTCCATATTTTCAGGGTGTGCGGGTGTCTTTTTAGGGGATCCCCTATATATTCAGGGTGTGCGGGTGTCTTTTTAGGGGCTCCTCCATATATTCAGGGTGTGCGGGTATCTTTTTAGGGGCTCCTCCATATATTCAGGGTGTGCGGGTGTCTTTTTAGGGGCTCCCCTATATATTGCGGGTGTCTTTTTAGGGGGTCCCCTATATATTCAGGGTGTGCGGGTGTCTTTTTAGGGGCTCCCCTATATATTCAGGGTGTGCGGGTGTCTTTTTAGGGGCTCCTCCATATATTCAGGGTATGCGGGTGTCTTTTTAGGGGCTCCTCCATATATTCAGGGTGTGCGGGTGTCTTTTTAGGGGCTCCCCTATATATTCAGGGTGTGCGGGTGTCTTTTTAGGGGCTCCTCCATATATTCAGGGTGTGCGGGTGTCTTTTTAGGGGCTCCCCTATATATTCAGGGTGTGCGGGCCTCTTTTTAGGGGGCTCCCCTATATATATTAAACTCTCAGCAATGAGACTGACCTATAGCATATTTTAGAGACGCGATGAAATAAACAGGGTTATTCAGGGAAAGGTGAAACTCTGGAAAACTTTCTGAGAAGTGAAAATTCTAGGTCAAAAAAGCCAATTTGGAAAGTGAGATAAATGGGAGAATTTTTCTGGTTCGGCATATTTCTTATAGGGGCATCCTAATCTGATTTGTAGGATCGGGATCTGATCTGGTGATTTTGGAGGGATCGGTTTTATCCAACTGATCTGAGCCTTGATGTCTCACCTTGTTGGGACGACAGAGACGTGACCCACATGGCACCTGTCGTAGCAGGAGGTGGAGATAAAACAATGTAAATGACAGCAATAGCTATAAGTTTAACAATACACCATGGACTCCCTTTATTACGTGCTATATTTCCATTCTTACTATCTTTATGTGGGGATTAGCAATGCATCATATTATGCCTGATCCATATGTTATAAAACAAAGATAATGAACATAAACGACAAGCAGTGACTTTCAGGGTTATTCAAAGAGAATGGAACAGTCACCGCACGTTCGATGACTTTTCGTTCCCTGCACCTTGGGCGATTCGGCCACTGGTGTATTTTGGCCTAGGCCAACAAGGCCTAGGCCTACGGCGGCACTCTCCAGGGGGCGGCGGCCCGCCGGGTGGCCCCACCCCTAAAAAACAAAAAAAAAAAAATTTTTACTTTTGCAAACTATTTTACCAGGAAGGAAACATTGAGATTTCACTAATTTTCAAGTATGTCCTGGGTAGGCAAGGCCTAGGCTTTCACTTTCCAGGGGGCAAAAAAAAAACCTCACCACTAAATGGGTTACTCACAGAGCAACGAAATGACGCCAACATTTTGGTGTTCTGTAGTTCCCTGCACTTCGGGGGAATAAAATTTCCCCACCCTGCAGTGAATTCACCATTCACCGCAGGGTCCCCAAAGTGCATGGAGTCGGCCGCTGAATGCTGCCACCGCAAACCCATGGCCTGCTGTTTTCAAAAGAACTACTGAACGAAAATGTCTGGAATTTACATATAAGATCCTATGATTGATAATAAAAAGTTCTGTTACAGAAAAAGAAGAACCGATATTAAAAAAAAGGGGGTGGGATTTTGCCAAAAAAATCCTGAAAAATCACTAAATGGTACTAAAAAAAAAATCAATTAAAAAAGACTTTTTACTGCAGATTAAAATAATAAGTGGTTTATTAGATATTGCATAAAAACGGGAATATTTTTAACATTGAAACCTATGGGTGTCGCCTGAATAAACCTGCAGATTAAAATAATAAATGGTTTATTAGATATTGCATAAAAACGGGAATATTTTTAACATTGAAACCTATGGGGTTCGCCTGAATAAACCTGCTGATTGAAACCACCGAACATCAGGGTATTTCACTGACATTTCTCTGCTGTTTGGTGTTCTCTGAATAGATTAACCATTACTTCTCTATGGGGATTTGCACTGCCTTCAAACAGCACCGTACTTGCTGGCAGTTCGCCAAACTTGTGTGTGAGCATATCACCAGAGCAGTGGTGTACTTAGAGGAGTGGCGGAGGGCGGGCCGCCCCAGGTACCAGTGATTATTGGGGTGTCATTAGGGGGTACTAGGAGGTGCCACTGTCACTGTGTGTCAGCTTTGAGCTGTGTTCTCAAACAACGAGCAGCGGAGCATGGCGTTTGCATACGGAATAAAATCGAATAGAATAAAAATCCCCCTCTCCTCCCTCCATAGCTCCTCCCCTGCCCCGCAGCAGCTCTAGGAGGGAGATGTGATTTGTGTCCAGAGAGAGAAGATGACAGTAAACGGCAGGTAAGGGGGGGGGGGTATCAGCAGAATATGAAGCCCTGTCTGCTTACTGCTGTTTAAAGTTGACCTTTCCTTAACCAGCACTGCAGTGATAGAAATCATTGTCATTGAGCTGCCTGGCTCCTGGTGAGGCTGCTTGCATGCAGGTCACACTCGGTCCGGCCAGTCAGGTGGTACGGAGTCTCAGTACCACCTGACTGGCTGAACCACGTGACACGCATGCAGCTGCCCACCCTTTCGTTAACATGGACTGTCACTCTATTCTGGACTGAACACTCACCAGGAAGGGAATGAAAGCCACGGTGCACCCTCTGGCAGTGGCACCCCACTGCTGACAAGATGGCTCCACGCACAAGCACAGCCGCGATCCTAACGTGGCCTGGAGGGACCTCCTGCTGAGTCTGTACACAGTCCCTGCTGACTCTGCACACAGCCCTACCGCGGACGGAGGCCGGTAAATGTAGAATAAATAATTGCTGTGTGCTCATATACACTCGGTTTGCTGGGAGTTTTATTGCAGTGGATTCTGATGCACTCATACACACCACACATTGCATTGCTGGGAGTTTTATTGCAGTGGATTCTGATACGCTGACCCGCACATTGCATTGCTGGAATTTTTATTGCTGTGGATTCTGATATGCTGACACACACCAAACATTGCATTGCTGGGAGTTTTATTGCTGTGGATTCTGTGATACACACTGCATAGTACTGTGAGTTTTATTGCCTTGGCGCTCTGGGATACACTCATACACACTGCACATTACTGTGAGTTTTATTGCTGTGCAGTTCTGTGATATGCTCATACACAGTGCACATTTCTGTGGGTTTTATTGTTGTGCAGCTCTGTGATACGCTCATATGCAGTGCACGTTTCTGTGGATTTTATTGTTCAACCAATTAGAGCGGCTGTGATCCAGTATACTTAACATACGTGGCTGTTCTTTGTAAAAATGCTTGAATTTAAACATTTCATAATTTTCTTTATCTCAATAGATACATTTGAAATGGTATACAAAATATACAAGTAGGCACTTGGTATCCACTTTTAATATAAAGAGAGGAAAGGGCGGAGCTCTAAGAGGAAAAGGTGGAGCTTAAAGAGGAAGGGTGGGGATTAACCAGGAAGAGGTGTGGCCTTGACAGGAAGAGGTGCCTCAAATTTAAATTAGGGGGTGCACGAGTTTAGTCAGGCCTAGGGCAGCACAAAACCTAAATACACCACTGGATTCGGCGATCCTATTTCGCTGACCCTGCGGTGTAGTCAGCAAGCACCACAGCCCCCCCCGTAATGCAGGGAAAATCCGCAGCAAACACTCACCGCAAACCTGCCGAACACTTACCGCAAACCCGCAAAAAACGGCTGGATTAACCACGCCGAACACGCCGGACAAACCCGACTAGCCGCCGATCACAGCGCAGAGCAGTCACCGGAAAAACCCGACACGCAGACGAATGAGGTAAAAAAAAAAACCTATGCTTGAATGTTTGAAAAGTGAAACGCTGTTTGCAAAGAAACTACTTAACGAAAATGTCTGAAATTTACTTATAAGATTCAATGAATGATAATAAAAAGGGCTGTTACAGAAAAAAAGAAAAAAAACTATTAAAAAAAATGTTGACAAAAAAATCCCAAAAAATGCCTAAAAGATCCTAAAAAAAATTCTATAAATAAAGAGACTCTTTACTGCAGAATATTATAATCAACGGTTTATTAGATATTGAATTAAAACGGGAATATTTTTAACATTGAAGCCTTTGGGATTCTCCTGAATAAAGTGTGTTAACTCCTAAAGGTGTTAAATGTGTTTGGCGCTGAGGAGTTTTACTAAGGAAAATGCTTATGCTAATAGAATTATACGATTCTGCCGCTCACCAATGGTGTGTCCTTCACCAGAATTAAATAAAAACAATACAAACTTTAGCTTGTGAAGGGAGCGCAGGAGGGAAAAAGAAAATGTTTATGTTCTCAAATGTCTCAGGTGTTCTTAGATAGGGTGGTTTCTAAAGTATAGAATCAAAAGAACACCTTCATGGCATAGTATATATTGCAATTCGAGGAAAGTTATACGAGTGAAGGATGTAAACTCACAAACATGGAGCCTCAAGGCTCGTGGTATTCGCTTTTGAGCCTCTATGGGGGGCTCCTCCCGTCAAGGTGGTGATATGGGAGATGGTTTCTTGGTATCCAGGAGTACCTCGGTAAATAAGAAATATATGGCACAATACCAATGCAATGTGACAATACAAGTAGGATGGATGGTATTCACTCACGTGTTTCTGAGCCTCCCGTCTGAGTGGCTCAGTATCTTAGCCTGTGGACCACTTGAATAATGGAGGGGGCCCTGTGGTGATGAAAACTGAAAAATGAGCTGGTAGGTGGATGCGATGGAAATCAGGATCAGAAGGTGGAAATACGGATGGTATTAAAAGAAAATTTATTGAAAATAAAAGAAAATTTGAATGAAAAATAAATAATAACCATAAAATAATATAAAAGTTAACAGAGTATTTAAAAACCGAAACGCGTTTCTCTCGCTAATCCTGCGAGCTTCATCAGTCGGATAGTTTTCCATTTTGGGCTGGTGTCTTTTATCTTGTTACCAATAACCAGTTCACACATCCATTTGGTTTAACCCCTGGATTTTACAATTGTGGCCAATGCATCTCATGCCGTAAAACCAATAGCAAAAAAAGAACTATGAGACATTTTGATGCAGGAATAAAAGGAACTAATTACAAAATAAAAGATCTGTTAACATGTCATACCAAAAATATTATATATATGCTCAGATGCCCTTGTGACAAACGATACGCGGGACAGACGTCTCGCCCACTTACCGTTAGGATCAATGAGCATTTATGCAATATAACCAGAGGGTATGACAAACACAATGTATCACTTCATTATAAAGAATATCATAATTGTGACCCTAAAAGTATAGAATTTATTGGGATAGAAAAAGTATGTTGTAATTGGAGAGGAGAAGATATCCGCGAGAAACTTATCAGAAGTGAGATGAGATGGATCTATTACTTAAATACCTTAGTTCCTAATGGATTAAATGTAGATTTTGAGGTCTGCCATTTTTTATAATTATAGATAGTACACTACATCATGTACCTTTTCCTCTCTTTCCCCTTTTTCCGTACAATCTAATGATACCTATGCCCCCTAGCGAAACCAACTTATTTTTGGGACAGTTCAGTATGCACCTATACCAATTTATTGTTTGAGAGAGATTTAGATGCCCTTCCTTCTATTTAGATACTATTATGAAGCTGACTTCTGTACCGCACTCCCGCTATATGAACCTTAAATAACTATTGTTAGATTCACACTATTATGCATGCCCCTTTGAGTAAAATCCATTCCTTTAGTAAGATCCGTTATTTGATATGACTTAAGAAAGACCTGTATGCTTCAGATATCTTTTTCTGTTTCCGTTTTCTATTTCTGGCCGCATGCATCCAAAGCAATTATGGACCGTTTTGTATCAGCTTGTATACCTAAGAAGGAATGTTTGATCCGGTCCCTATGGAGACAAAGCCAAACCGGAAAACGCCATAACGGAAGTCATTTGAGGACCATTTGGACCGCAATCCATCGATGGTTATCTACACGGATGGAATGCAGATGAAAACACACCTCTTCCTTGAACCGCAATTTAACAGTTTATTGAACACACCTTTGGAATGTACGCGAAGGACACTCATTATTCAGAATCCACAGCAATAAAAATTCCAGCAATGCAATGTGCAGTGTGTATGAGTGTATTAGAATCCACAGCAATAAAACTCCCAGTAATGCAATGTGCGGTGTGTATGAGTGCATCAGAATCCACTGCAATAAAACTCCCAGCAATGCAATGTGTGGTGCGGGTCAGCGTATCAGAATCCACAGCAATAAAACTCCCAGCAATGCAATGTGTGGTGTGTATGAGTGCATCAGAATCCACTGCAATAAAACTCCCAGCAATGCAATGTGTGGTGTGTATGAGTGCATCAGAATCCACTGCAATAAAACTCCCAGCAAACCGAGTGTATATGAGCACACAGCAATTATTTATTCTACATTTACCGGCCTCCGTCCGCGGTAGGACTGTGTGCAGAGTCAGCAGGGACTGTGTACAGACTCAGCAGGAGGTCCCTCCAGGCCACGTTAGGATCGCGGCTGTGCCTGTGCGTGGAGCCATCTTGTCAGCAGTGGGGTGCCACTGCCAGAGGGTGCACCGTGGCTTTGATTCCCTTCCTGGTGGGTGTTCAGTCCAGAATAGAGTGACAGTCCATGTTTTTTTTTCATATAAAGAATTTTTATTGGAGTTTACACAAAAAGTGGTACATACATTTAAATGAAAGAACCATCCAAAGGAAGAAGCATAAATGAGCATCAATGGCAATAAACAATATAATTCAATTGGATTATCTCCGTAAACTGAAAAAGGGGGTCAGTTGTGCGCACTCCATTTTCTAATAACTTATAATTCCTAAACTAACATAAAACAGAAAACCTGGCAGCACTATCATCTTACAGTCGACATATCTTATATCAGATTTCCAGATTCAACAAACATCTTCCATCCCTCCCACGTATCATGTAGCAGGCACATAGAATTGTTCGCGGTGTGAAACATTTCCTCATATTTGAAAACATTTTCTAGGGCCCCCATAACTTCCTTCATAGAGGGAGTGACAGTCCATGTTAACGAAAGGGTGGGCAGCTGCATGCGTGTCACGTGGTTCAGCCAGTCAGGTGGTACTGAGACTCAGTACCACCTGACTGGCCGGACCGAGTGTGACCTGCACGCACGCAGCCTCACCAGGAGCCAGAGGGCTCAATGACAAATTTCTATCACTGCAGTGCTGGTTAAGGAAAGGTCAACTTTAAACAGCAGTAAGCAGACAGGGCTTCATATTCTGCTGATACCCCCCCCCCTTTACCTGCCGTTTACTGTCATCTTCTCTCTCTGGACACAAATCACATCCCCCTCCTAGAGCTGCTGCGGGGCAGGGGAGGAGCTATGGAGGGAGGAAAGGGGGATTTTTATTCTATTCGATTTTATTCCGTATGCAAATGCCATGCTCCGCTGCTCGTTGTTTGAGAACACAGCTCAAAGCTGACACACAGTGACACCTCCTAGTACCCCCTAATGACACCCCAATAATCACTGGTACCTGGGGCGGCCCGCCCTCCGCCACTCCTCTAAGTACACCACTGCTCTGGTGATATGCTCACACACAAGTTTGGCGAACTGCCAGCAAGTACGGTGCTGTTTGAAGGCAGTGCAAATCCCCATAGAGAAGTAATGGTTAATATATTCAGAGAACACCAAACAGCAGAGAAATGTCAGTGAAATGCCTTGATGTTCGGTGGTTTCAATCAGCAGGTTTATTCAGGCGAACCCCATAGGTTTCAATGTTAAAAATATTCCCGTTTTTATGCAATATCTAATAAACCACTTATTATTTTAATCTGCAGTAAAAAGTCTTTATTTATTGATTTTTTTTTTAGTACCATTTAGTATTTTTCAGGATTTTTTTGGCAAAATCCCACCCCCTTTTTTTTAATATTGGTTCTTCTTTTTCTGTAACAGAACTTTTTATTATCAATCATAGGATCTTATATGTAAATTCCAGACATTTTCGTTCAGTAGTTCTTTTGAAAACAGCAGGCCATGGGTTTGCGGTGGCAGCATACAGCGGCCGACTCCATGCACTTTAGGGACCCTGCGGTGAATGGTGAATTCACTGCAGGGTGGGGAAATTTTATTCCCCGAAGTGCAGGGAACTACAGAACACCAAAATGTTGGCGTCATTTCGGTGCTCTGTGAGTAACCCAATTAGTGGTGAGGTTTTTTGTTGCCCCCTGGAAAGTGAAAGCCTAGGCGTTGCCTGCCCAGGACATACTTGAAAAGTAGTGACATCTCAATGTTTCCTTCCTGGTAAAATAGTTTGCAAAAGTGAAAAAAAAATAATAAAAAATTTTTTTTAGGCGGGGGGGGCACCCGGCGCGCTGCCGCCCCCTGGAGATTGCCGCTCTAGGCCTAGGCCTTGTTGGCCTAGGCCAAAATACACCAGTGCGCAGGGCTATCCAACTCTGCCCCTCCAGCTATTGCTGAACTACAACTCCCATGATTCTCTGGCCATCTATTGCTTTGAAGGAATTCTGGGAATTGTAGGCATCAACATCTGGGGGGGGCTGTGAACTTGCCAGCCTTGATCAAAAGTGTCCTTTTAATGTATTTGATATAAAATGGGCTGGTTTGAGTCTTTATATTTTAACAACCCCTCCTTCCCCATCACAAATATTCAGGGTTATTCAAAGAGAATCGAAAAGTCACTGCACGTTCGGTGACTTTTCGTTCTCTTCAATTCAGTACGATTTGGCGATCCCATTTTGGCGACCCTGCGGTGTATTCAGCAAGTACCACAGGGCCGTCGAAAACCTGCCGAACACTCACTGCAAAACCCAGGCGAATGCACACCGAAACCAGCAAAAACATCTGGATTAACGCCGAAGACACCAGAGAAACCCGAGCAGGAGCCGATCACAGCGCAGAGCAGCCGCCGGAAAAAGTCGACACCGCAGACGAATGAAGTGAAAAAAAAAAAAAAAACGGTTTGCTTGAATGTTTGAAAAGTGAAACGCTGTTTGAAAAGAAACTACTCAGCGAAAATGTCTGAAATTTACATATAAGATCCAATGAATGATAATAAAGAGGGCTGTTACAGGAAAAAGAAAAAACGTTTGCAAAAAGATCCCAAAAAATGCTTAAAAGATCCTAAAAAAATCTATCAATAAAGAGACTCTTTACTGCAGAATATTATAATCAACGGTTTATTAGATATTGAATTAAAACGGGAATATTTTTAACATTGAAGCCTATGGGATTCACCTGAATAAACCTGTCGAATTAAACCACCGAATGGCAGGGCATTTCGACAACTTTTCACTGCTGGTTTTCTTCTCTGAATAGACGAAGCAGTGCTTCTCTATGGGGGATTTCACTGCCCTCGAACAGGCACCGAAAAGGCAATGTATGTGCAGGCAATTCGCCAGCATCTGGCGAACTGCCTGCTCTCTGGATAGCCGAATGGCCAGGAAAGGTAATGAACGCTGATTTTCAGCGTTCGGTTCCCTTTCGGCAGCCATTCGGATCTCTTTGAATAACCCTGATTGTCTCTGATCTCCCTCCACAAGCAGCTTTCTCTGTTAACCTACAAACCATTATAGGGCCATTATAAACCATTGTCTGGAAACCTATTACATATAGAGGTAAATATCACACAATGGATGCGCCCAGTGACACATATAGAGGAAAATATCACACAATGGATGCACCCAGTGACACATATAGAGGAAAATATCACACAATGGATGCACCCAGTGACACATATAGAGGAAAATATCACACAATGGATGCACCCAGTGACACATATAGAGGTAAATATCACACAATGGATGCACCCAGTGACACATATAGAGGTAAATATCACACAATGGATGCACCCAGTGACACATATAGAGGAAAATATCACACAATGGATGCACCCAGTGACACATATAGAGGAAAATATCACACAATGGATGCACCCAGTGACACATATAGAGGAAAATATTTTCTTATCTAAACATACAAGAGAAAAACAAATCACATGTAAGATATCAGCAACATCAAATAAACACAATAAGGACATTTCATTTTTTGGTGGTACTGGCCCTTTAATGTATTGGTGCAAAGCAGGGAAACGTAACCCCTCCTAAAAGCTGGTGTGACGCTCATAACGACACGTAACCCTAGTGTAACTAGGGTCGCCAGATCGGCCATGTTTTTATGGACGCTTATAGTTTATCCTTGCTGATGATGGGCAGTGCATGAAAAATGCCACCCTGCAGTATGTAGAATCCATACGCTGCAGGTGAGAAATCAAAAAGGAATCCCAAGTGACTTTATTGCCTTCCTGCAGTATATGAATTATACATGTTGCGGGGCTGCACTTTACCTGTGCTCCCCCTGCGTGAATTAGTAATATGTGTCCAGGAGAACATGGCCGACCTGGCGACCCAAAAGGCACAGCCTAAAGTTACATTGACATTTTAGATATCCGTTATTTATCTGGTTCCTGATGAATAACATAAAACTGATCGTATCTCTGATTACAGGTTTCTTATTTCTAATGAAAAATGTGTATTTTGTGCAAAATATTCTGAAACGTACGTTTCCAGTTAATAAGTGTTCCAGGGCTGAGTGCAAACTGTAATGTAACGGGCTGTGCGCGCTCCCACATGTGCACCTACAGATACATTATATATATGTTCCATTTCCATCCTCTGGTTGGTTTTCTGGTCCCGCAGCATCATGTCACTTAGGCCAATAACTTCCCATACAAGACCAATTACACCAGGAAGAGGATGCAAGGAGCTCACCGGGGACATCTGGAGGCCTTCCCGAGAAATGCAGTATAACAGAAAGATGTGCTGGAGTTGGCGCTTCTTGTCCTGTTTGTGGTTTCTCCTGCTGCACCCCGTGGCTTCCTTACAGGGTTACCATCCTCCGTGTCCCTCAAAATATAAAATGACTCAGAGCAACTCCAGCACATCTTTCTTTTATACTGATTTACAAGGTGGAAAAGGGATATACCACCAAGTGGTCAGGAGAGGCAGCGGACTCCACAAACACCAGATACTGTATGACTATTAATAATCCGTGCAGGGAAGAATAAAAATGAAGACTTTCACAATCATTGAGGCCGGGGGCACACAGGACGTTTTCTTTAACGCACATTACATGCGTTATAGAAAACCGGCGTCGCACTCGACGTCCGCCCAACCCCCTCCCTCGCGCGCGATCTTCCATAGGAGGATCGCGGAGCCCCGTTGACGCGAATCCTAGCGCATCATCACTGTCAATGCGCTAGGATGTGCGTCGAGGGGGCAGCACGATCCTCCTATGGAAGATCGCGCGAGGGGGGGGGGGCGGGCGTCAAGTGCGACACCGGTTTTCTTTAACACACGTAATGTGCGTTAAAGAAAACATCCCGTGTGCCCCCGGCCTAAGACTTTCTACAACCTGGAGTATACAGGATAAGACTGTAAACGTCACATTACTTTGTTTTATCCTATTTGCATTGTGTTTTATTTGATTGTATTGAGGTTTGTTTTTTTCCATCACCACCGGGTGGCGCCAGTGAGTGGCAGATTATCACCATTTTTACATTCGTGAGAAATGTAACACAGAGACAGGGAGTTGCACTTGGAACGATTAAGCAAACCTTTAGCCCGGCCGTCCACTGGCACCGTATTGTGCGATCATACGATATCGTCTGAAGTCTGATCCTACAACATGCAGGTGAATCAGCCTCTTGCACTGCGTCCGACCAACAACTTCAGACGATTTTAATGCGATTACAACAGATGTGCCATCCTTTCAATTTATATTGAATTCAGATGAAATCAGACCATCCCATACAAGAGAAGCGACAGCTCACAGGATTCAATGGAAAAATACTCATTTTTACTTAACTATTGAACCGTTTATTTTTTTAATCTGCAGCAAAAAAAGCTATTTGATATTTTAAGGGTTTTTTTGGCAAACTTTTTGGTTCAGTTTTATTTCCTTTTTTTTAAACGAGGCTTTTATTCGCTCACGTCTTTTTTTTCTCTCAACCAGCCTGCCTCAGCAATACTCCTAGTGCTGAAACACTTTCAGCACCAGGAAGAGGAGGGCTAATATCCCCCCACCCCGCTGCAGCCTGGCAAGTTGTTTTTTTTGGGGGTTTTCAGCACTAGCCGGCCGTGCTGGACGGGGGGGGGGGAATGTCTTGATGCTGAAACTCCATTTCAGCATCAAAGACAGTTTAATTTCACCCCACACCGGCCCTGCAGTGTTTTTTTTCCCCACCTGGTGGCCTGTCCATCGACCGATCTTGGTCATCCACAGATGCTTCCAGTGGGTGACCATGATCGGCCGATGGCGTTATCCGTAATCGTGTGACCAAATCGCTCACAGTGCCAGTGGACGGCCAGCCCAAGGCTGAAGGGTGCTCTTATATGGCGCCAACAGTTTCTGCAGCGCTTTACCATAACCGAGGGGGAACGAGACAAGATTACAAACAGAACAGAAACAAGAGGTGCAGAGGGCCCTGGGGAAAGACAAGGAGTTTTACTGGTCGTCGGGATCACAAGTTGAAGTGGTGAGGACATGGAAGTGACATCTATCATGACGCGAGGCTGGGTGAGGAGAGGGACCTCTTGGAATCCAGAGCTGCCGCTCACAATCCATAAAAGAGAAGCCGGACACTTCAGAATCGCGGCATTTATTAAAGATCAGCTGTCCAAGCAGCGATGAATTGGAAACGGGGCTCCTTGGAAAGCAAAAATTTCACAAATCGGCAGAGCCTGGCGTCGCATTTCCACTATAGATTCACGAGGAATGCCGCCGGATACACGCGAGGCGTCACCACTGCCCAGATATATCATTAACGTGTCCGCTATGTGTATCGGGAGTTGTTACTGTATGTGGGGCTGGGTGCACGAGTGCCTGGGGCGCTATACATGCAGGTAATTAAGTTATGGGGTGTCTGGATGTATGGCCATCAGTACATTTAAAAGGGACACCACGTGCATAAACTAACTAGATCAAAGAAATAAGCTTTTATTCATCTCCCTTCCATTTTGTTGATTTTTCCCATGAGGCAACATTTACCGAAAGGTTCTTTAATGAGATGGAGGAAATGTTTGCATAATGCTGCAGGGGGGGGGGGGGGCGCTATCATTCTTCAGACTAGACCGGGAGCTTAAAAGATTTCTAATCTACCCCCAGTGATGGGAGTCGGTGACGGACTTGTTCATAAATTAGTAAAACTGAAGTAACGAGTCCTAAAAAAAAAAAAAAAAAAAAAAAAAAAAAGGCTGGGAGGTGATCTCGTTAGCTCTGTAGATGTTGCTGGGGGGGGGGGTATTCTAACAATAAAAGTGGGGACTAAAACTATGACATTGGAAAGGAGTTGGAGAGTGCTTTATCGCTTGTACTGGACAGATTAGTCATCTACATTGCAGTGCTGGTGCTGCAAAGCACAGGGTGGCACTTGCATAGAGGGTGGTGTTGCCCCGGTATATATGCCTTGGGGATGGGAAGGAAGACGTGCTCCAGACAGCAGACTGTGTTCTTCCATAGGGGATGGAATCCAGCCATCTCAGACTTAACGGCTAGGATGGAATATTGGGGGGGGGGGGGGTTTAAACAGAAGGGGGACTCTTATTGGATAGGAAACCTCCAAAGCCAGATCCATGGGAATTGTGGGATTTAGGTTTGGTGAAATTATGTTAATTCGCTCTACGTGGGCCTTGTTTGGGGTGACATGACGGTATGTGGAGGAGCGGAGATGGGCTTTATGGGTTCTTTCTCATGCAGTGATGGCATCATTTGGCAAATGTGTTTATGGGAGTGAGCACTGAGGGTTTTATTCATGTATTTCTGGATTAAAAACTATCAAGTTTTTTATTTAACAGACTTTAAAACTAAAGTAATTTCCCTGAAATTCGAAGCTCTTCAAAGATGAGTCAATAGTAACCAGATGGGAGTTTTGCAGCTGAGCTGCACCCCTATTTCACCATCAAGTCACCTAATTTGACAGACTGTCACCCAAGGGAGAATTCCTCCAATTTCAGATGTTAAGACGGCTGACGAGCAAAGTTTCCCTCTAGTGGTGTTAAATCGCATCCACCAGTACCTGGATTAAAAGGTTTAGACCTGAAATGTCCGTTTGACTCATTTTGATCCCGGGTGACAGACCTTTTGGCAAGAGGCTGATTCAACCTGACTCCAGCTCAGCCTGGCAGAATGCCACCAGCAGCGAGTGACTGTTTTGACAGACCTGGTTTCCCACATATATACACGTGAGTATTTCTCAATCCCTCTGCTGGGCATGAGCAGCGCACCAGGAAAAAGGAGTCAATACAGCAGTAGATTGTGAATTTTTGGCCTCCTTTAAAGTACGGTATGGCTTCTGCTGTTAAGTCCCCATTTACCCCGAGGTTGGTCTAGTTTGCGTGGTGTCAGGTTGTAGATGTCTGCACCATATGCTGACAATGTATGATCGCCTATTCTTTGTTAACCCTTTCACTGCTTAGGACATGTGGGGAACCTCATTGACTAAGGAAAGATAAATCGGTGTTCATAGGACCCCCACCCCATCTCCCGACTGTTGCAGCTAGCAGGGTCATGTTTGGCATCAATAGAAAGGCCAGAGCATGGCCTTTCAAATGATAAACATGACCATGTTTAAAGTAAAAAAATTTTTTTTCTTTTTTTCGACGTGAGATGGTAGGAAAGACCTACACAAGCTGAGGGTGCGCATCCAGGTAATTAAACAGTCAGCGGCGCACGGCTCAGGCAACAAATCTAGATTGACCGTTTAGATCCATTGATGTGACTTTCGTCCAGTCTTTTTTTTTTAAAAAAGGAGGCAGAAGGCTAGAAGTTAGGGGGCACACAGCTTAGACACCACAGCAAGGCTTGAATTTGGAAAACCAGTAACTTCAAGCCACAGACTCCAGAAACAACCCCCCAACTGACGAGACAGGATTAAAAAAGGTAAAGCAAGTTCTTTTTATTGAATTTAGACTCAGGCTGGTATCAGGACACACGTCTGCTGTCTGAGGCACAGGAGAAGAGTTCTTAAATCACTCATCACAATGTGTTAGCGGGTTCCAATGGTGACCTGCCAAACTCTGATTAGGTTATCGGTGTATCCAGCAAAGAGAGTCTGCAACACGAAAGAAATTGCCATTAATATGGTTATGTGGAAGAGGGAAAGCGAGCGGGAGAGGAGAAAAAACAGCAACTGTACCTGTCCATCAGCTGACCAAGCCAGAGAGGTGCATTGTGGGGGCTCAGCCTTGCTGCTGGAGCTGATCACTTCTTGCTTCAACTCATCCACAATGATCTTACCCTCCAGATCCTGTAAGGGATAAAAATTATATTTACCAATAGACACCAAAACACAAGACCGAAGGGGTCATGACATGTGAATACACCGGGTCTCGCTCAGTAACAGCCTCTGAGGTTCAGCATGTGGTATCAGCTGGCATCAGATATATCATCACCGCGTGATCAGGAAAGGATCACACAGAACAAACACACGTACCCAGATCTTGATGCTCGGTCCTGAGGCTGCACAAAGCCAGTAGCGGTTGGGGCTGAATGCCAGAGCATTGATGGTGTCGCTGCTGTCTAGGGTGTACAGATGTTTACCCTCATTCAGATCCCAAAGCATAGCTTGCCCATCCTAGAAACATAGAAAGGAGATGTTACCCTGGGCTCCAACAGAAACCTGATCCAGAGACAAATGATCAAAATGCAGAGTGAACCCATTGTGCTGCTCACCTTGCCACCAGAGGCACACAGGGACCCGTCAGGAGACACCGCCACGGTATTCAGGTAGCCGCTGTGACCGATGTGGTTGGTTTTCAGCTTGCAGTTAGCCAGATTCCAGACCTAAAAATAAAAGTACAGCATTCAGAGTTTGAACACAACAACCTAGACTTCAATTACAAGAACACAGCAAAGCTCCTGCCTTTACATCAAACCACAGATCAGGACCATACCAATTATCCTATGTTGGGTAGATCCAGTATAGCCTGGAGTATGAGTCAGCAGCCTAGCCCCCCCAGATTGGAACTGCATTTCCCATGCTCATCACCCTGATCTGATGAGACATCATGGACATGCAGTTACAAAGCATCCAGAGGGCCACCATTTGTAGAAGCACTGCCTTACTCAGTAACAGCCTCTGAGGTTCAGCATTTGGCATCAGATGGCATGCAGAGATTACATCACAGTAAGGGCTGGGTGTCACAGCCATGGTCAGACGGCCAACAATGTAGAAGGGACATTTGGCTCATTTCTGACCAAGACAAAACCACTTAATATAATCTGGGGCCAAAGTGCAGAGAGTACATCTGTGGTAACAGACATACTTGATGTCACGCAGTTTGCATGAATTCTGATAAACTGGAAACCAAAGCCGTTGCGTTTTGTTGTTTCCCACACACTGACATAAGGAGTAGCGCTCGTCTGAGGTCATGTGCTCCTGTCTATATGAAAGCATCATATCCTTAGATATATTGACGCAGACAAAAAAAAAAAAAAGCGGCATCTGTTTGAACGCGAGAATGTATGTCGTGTGGGGTCTCCTTTTTGAAGCACTGAAATTCTACGACGGATGCCACAACACACATTCAGTGCACTCGTGTGGCCCCAGCCTTGGACAATCTCACGATTTTATAAAAAAAATAAACCAAACTCACCTTGACCATCTTGTCCCATCCACAGGACACAATGATGGGGTTGCTGCTGTTGGGAGAGAATCGGACACAGGAGACCCATTCGGCATGTGACTCTTCCTGCGAGAAAAGGGAAAATGGCTACAAGTCAGACGATGTCGCAGCAATTCCTGCAGCACAGGATAAAGCCTGTTGCTCCCATCATAATTGCAGGGTTGTCTGCATGTTTGTGTCGGAGACACTCAGCAGTGATATTCTATTCATGGGGAACAGTCATTCACACAGACGCTCGCCGCAGCCTCTTACCTGCACGGTGTATTTGCACACTCCCAGCGTGTTCCAGAGCTTGATCGTTTTGTCACGAGATCCAGACACGATCTGACGGTTGTCGGCGGAGAAGGCGACACTCAGGACGTCCTTGGTGTGACCCACAAACTGTCTGGTGGTGGTGCCTCTGAGGGGTGACATTTGACACGTTGACACATTGGAAGTATCCAAGCCCCTGTGCACAATCTTTTGTGTTTCACCCTGTGGAGGGGGAGGGACAGATGCATCATATGTCCCGGTTATTTTTCTTGAACTGTCCGCATAGAACAGTTTCCCTGGACATACACAGCCTTACTCCCCCTCCAAGGAAACATCAGCACAGATCACACATTGCTCCTCTATATACTTACGTTGTGAGGTCCCACAGCCTTAGAGTCCCGTCCCAGGAACCGGACAGAGCAAACTGTCCATCTGACGAGATGACCACATCACTGACGAAGTGGGAGTGGCCACGCAGGGCACGCTGAGGGACACCATAGTTTGTTTCGTCACGGGTCAGTTTCCACATGATGACAGTCCTATCTGGAGAAGACAAACACACGAGTGTAAATAAAATAAACTGAGAAAATCAACAGCTGCTACAGACACTGCACAAACACAAGCGTTACATGTGCAACCATTAATTCCCTATAGGAGATCTCATCGCTGATACCGACACAACTACATGGAGATGCAATAAGTGGCTTTGTATGTTGAAACAAAGCACCACCACGGCAAGTCCTGTACTTCCACAGAGTGACTGGTCTTTAGGTAAAACTACTTTGAACGGGACACCCAAATCTCAGATGCTCCTCATGATAAATACATGTTCTGGATGAGTACAGCCACCCTAGTGTCATTATTTGGTGACGGCTGATCACCCTCTGGTTTTCTCCTGTCACAAGTTGCCTCATTACAGGAACTATTTAAACCCTGTTTCCAGGAGGATGAGGGTTAATTTCACAAGAGCAGACACTCCGTTGGGGCACATCAAAAAGGAGGACAAGGCTTGGCAGGAGCAGGTTTCAGTCCGACACTCAGGGTCTTTCTCCAACCACCCTTCTAAACATTGTTTCACCAACACTGGCAGGATTATGCAACATGCAGCCATAGTTTGGAAACAAGCATCCCATTTCCCGCCCCAAAACCTATAAAGCGATATTTATAGCGAGTGCTTGATATTTTGCACAATATTTGCAGAAAGAACTGACAGGTGAGGAGTCAGGGGCACAGAGAGAACCTGAGCCCATAAACCACAAGACAATCACCCGTGCAGGACTCCAGGCAAGATCAACATGCCCCTAATACCAGGGACACACCATCTATAGGAATCCCAAAATAGGCTCGACTTAATCTTTGAAAGATCAAATCAAGGCACAACGTCAGCATTTTTATTTGTTTAAATGGACACTCCGCCCACTTTTCCATTTTTAAAAGAGTCAGGGTGTGAGGATCCCCCCCCCCCCATTTTGCCAAGCAACCAGGTGAAGTAGCAGCTGGGAAATTTAAATTTGCCGGTTACTTCTGTTATGGGACAGATGGGGGAAACACACCTGAGACCAATCACACTAGCCATCGGTCTGAGGCAGCGCTGTCGGCTCTGTGCATGTGCGCAGCTCCGATACATCGTCCTGTACACGCACTAAGCACTTTCATACGTCTCATTGCGGCGTACAAGGCATTTCCTACGCTACGCAAGTAGTGCAGAAAAGCCTCAGACATCCAGGTTTGGGGGTCTCGTTCCGAAGAGGGGCAGCGCATGGCGAAAGAAAAAAGCAGGTAAAATGGGCCTAAATAACTGGGAAAAGGCCAATCTGCAGAATTAGTTAAAAGGGGAAAAAAAGCTGCACTTTAGTGGCGTTCTCCTTTAACGGCCCAGAGTGCATCCCTGCCGTTTGGATACTGGATCCTCAAATCGCCCCAATAAAAGCTTCTTTGGTGAAGATGAAAAGCTGATTGCTGGAAAAGTTTAACGCTCAAACAGCCGCACATATAGCAAATCTACAAAGTTCTCCCAGTGCCCTGGACACATTACATAACCGATTCCCTTTCTGCAGAGCAGAGCCACACCGCAGCAGCGGGTAAATATAGCACAGGCTTTAGAGAAGTCCACGGACTCGGCTAGAATTAGGATAAAAAAGAAATGTAAAATCAGGGACATATTAGGAAAGTGTTGCATGGACTCCCTATGAAGGGCCCTTAAAAACATGCAACATGTAGGCCAGGCGGCTCCTGACAAGACAAGACAGAGGATCCCTGATTACAGGACTGAATGAGGCCTACCTCTATGGACGCCAGGCACTGTGTCCCATTATTACTGCCCCCCTGCCCATAGACACACAGGGCGCTGCCTGGAGGTTCCTCACTAGGATTACCAGCTCAGCCACGATTTCCTGGACACATGTTACCATTTCATGCAGAGGAGCACATTGTGAAGCGCTGCCCTGCAACATGTATAATTCATATGCTGCAGGAGTGCAATCAAGGCAGGTCACCCGGGTTAGGTTGTAAGGTCTTGCCTGCAGTGTATGGATTATACATGCTGCGCGGTGGCATTTTCCCTCAGCATGAAGAATGCGTCCAGGAAAACATGGCGGACCTGGCTGCCCCATCCCTCCCGACACACAAGGCACTGAACACGTGTCTCACCCCGCGAGGAGCTCAGGATCATGTCCGGGAACTGCGGGGTGGTGGCGATCTGGGTGACCCAGCCACTGTGGCCCTTGAGGGTCCCCCGGAGGGTCATCTGCTCAGTCATGGTCGCGGTAGGTCCGGGAACACCTCAAACGACTACAGCCGCCTGCTTGCACGAAGGAGCGGAAAGAGGCGGAAGTAGGCCTGAATCTACTATATATAGTCGGCCGCACAGCGTGCGTCATCGCATGCGTCACTTCCTGGCGTCCGGGAGAGAAGGTCATGGCGCGGTACTGCACGTAGTGTCCCGAATCCAGCACGCGGCGGGGAATTTCAGCGTGCCTCTCGTGCTGGAGCATAAGCCGAGCTGTTGCCTCGGAAACCAGGGACCGTAACCCACACATGATTTTCCTAGGTTCATTTTGTTTGTTTAGGAGTGATTGCCACACGTAACATGGCGGCTCGCAGGCGTAAGGGCTCAGCAAATAGAGTGCGTGCTTGCGTCGCGTTATGACGACTTCCTGTGCTGTGTCAATAATGTCCCGTGTCTGCCTGTAGCTGCAGTGGGAATGTAACTTTAGTTCCGAGAACAATACGTTCTTAAATTAGGTCTGTAAAATAAAAACGTGGGCGGGTTGAGAGGGCAACAGGTTAAGAGATGGTAAAACATGTGCCCTCTCAATAGAAACCAGCAAACACCACCACAGCCTTATGCATAAATGTGACTAATCTGAATTCAAATTCTTGTGTTTCTCTCCAAATGTCCCCTTTTAAGAGGCGTCTCCATATAGTTAGGGTGTGCAGTAGTGTTATTTAATATTCCCTATTTATTAAGCGCCAGCATATATAGGGCACAATATAGACAGGGTTACAATACATTGAACAACAATTGATGAACCAGTACAGGAGGAGATGAGGCCCTATTCCCGTGGGAACTCACAATCTAGAAGGGTTGGGGGTGGAAACGGGAGGAGAGGACTGTAAGGTGAGAGTGATGGGCTGCAAATTGGGAGCAACGGGCTGCAAATTGGGAGCGACGGGCTGCAAATTGGGAGCGACGGGCTGCAAATTGGGAGCGACGGGCTGCAAGTTGGGAGCGACGGGCTGCAAGGTGGGAGTGACGGCCTGGATGGGGCAGTGAGGTGTATTAGGGAGTCGGGTGGTAGGCTTGCCTAAATAGTGTTGCCAGGTCAGCTGTGTTTTCCTGGACACATATTACCATTTCAAGCACAGGGTGAAGTGCTGCCTTGCAACATGTATAATTCATATGCTGCGGGAAGGAAATCAAGGCAGGTCACATGGGATTTCTCTTTGATTACTTACCTGCAGCGGATGGATTCGGCGGGGTGGCATTTTTCATGGACTGCCCATCACCATGAATAATTTATGGTTGTCCAGGAATACATACCCTCCAGACTAGGCCTAACAAGGCTGTAATGACTGTTGGGGGTTGCTGCACCTCTCATGCAGGAATGATGTCCTTGGCATTCCGTAGTGTCAGTCCTTTCTGGGTGATCGCGTCTGATTTGCATATTGAGCAGTTGTCCCTGTAATGGCACAATCAACCTAAAATCTTGGGAGACCTGAGCGGGTCCCACCATAGAGCAGGCCACCAGCGTCGTGGCTCGTTCTCAGGACCCTCACAAACCTCGCTTTCTCCAGGAAAACATGGCTGATCTGGAAACCTTTATGTGCAGGTGTATTTTCAGAAACGACACTAACAGGGTAATTCAAAGAGATCTGAATTGCTTGAGAAAGGTAACCGAACGCTGAAAATCAGCATTCGGTTACCTTTCTTGGCCATTTGGCTATCCAGAGAGCAGGCAATTCGCCAAATCCTGGCGAATTGCCTGCACATACGGTGCCTGTTCGGTGCCTGTTCGAGGGAAGTGAAATCCCCATAAAAAAGCACTGCTTCGGCTATTCAGAGAACACAAACCAGCAGTGAAAGGTTCCCCTAATGCTCTGCCATTCGGTGGTTTAATTCGACAGGTTTATTCAGGAGAATCCCATAGGCTTCAATGTTAAAAATATTCCCGTTTTAATTCAATATCTAATAAACTGTTCATTATAAAATTCTGCAGTAAAGAGTCTCTTTATTTATAGATTTTTTTTAGGATATTTTAAGCATTTTTCAGGATTTTTTTTAACTTCTTTTTTCTGTAACAGCCCTTTCTATTATCATTCCCTGGACCTCCTGTGTATATTTCAGACATTTTCGCTCAGTAGTTTCTTTGCAAACAGTGTTTCACTTTTCAATCATTCATGCAAACTGTTTTCCTAATTTATTCACTGCCTCTTCTGCAGTCTTGGCTTTTTCGGGAGGCTGCGATTGGCTCCTGCTCTGTTTTTTCCGGCGTCTTCGACGGGTTAATCCAGATGTTTTTGCAGCTTTTCGGCGTGCATTCGCCGGGTTTTGCAGTTAGTTTTCGTCAGGTTTGCGGCAGCCTTTCCCTGCAATTCGGGGACCCTGTGGTGTTTGCTGAATACACCGCAGGGTCACCGAAATGGGATCGGCAACACGAACCGAAGAGAACGAAAAGTCACCGAATGTGCGGTGACTTTTCGAATCTCATCGAATTACCCTGTATATTTTCAGGTTGTGCGGGTGTCTGTTTAGGGACTCATCCCTTTGGGGTGTATAGCAGAGCTGCAAACCGCGAAATCTCCTAGTCAGGACTGTATTTATACAGAAAAAACGACATCGCAACTGATCCCCACGGGGGGGGGGGGGGGGGACTGTATCCAGCCCAGCAACATGTATAAACATAACAAGAAAAAGTGTCATCTGCGCTTATCCCTATAACACCGTGTGAAACATAAAACACAATTCAAGTAAACAAAAACCTCTAATTGTGTTTTATTTCACATAGTGTAAAAATAACAAAATTAAAATAAAAAAAAATGTTTACACATTTTTAATAGTGAAAAAAAAAACACATCAAAATATTTGTATTATGATAAATACATCATCCTATAGTATATAGAATTCATTTCCTGCAGGTATAAAATGCAATAATTCGCTCCTTGAACAGATTTTTTTTCTACCTGTGGCTGTTAACTATACTCCATGCAGGGCAGCTCTTTTCTTGTATTGCCCAGAAGAAGGGACAAAAAAAACTGGTGACAACATCAAGGCTTCCTAACTGAAATATACAAACTGTACCTACTGCCAGGCACCACGGGCCAACAGGTTGGCAGGCCACGGTCAGGGTCAGCCATATTTTCGCAGGTCACACAAAACATCTACATGATAACAGGAGGCAAATCAATTCCCCCCCTGCAGGAAGGAAAGCGATTAAATAGTTAAGGTGCTGTGATTTCTCTCCTGCAGCATATGAGTTCCATGTACTGCAGCGGGTGGTTTCATCTGCCAACCATAAGCACGCATGTAGTAGTTGTAGTTGTCCTGGTATATCTTAAAGCACTGGTTCCTAACCCTAGTTCTGGGGATAGCAACCCCGTAACAGGCCAGGTTTGCAGGATATGTGAAGCACAGCACAAGTGATATGATTTGCTGCTGAATGATTGCAGGATTCAGTCCTCATTTCCCCAAGGGAAGCCTTAAAACCTGACCTGATAAGGCGACCTGAGGACCAGGAACCAGTCTTACAGTAGGGTTGCCAGATCGGCCAGTTTTCTTTGACAGATATTACTATTTCATGCAGAGGGGGAGCACAGGGAAAAGTGCTGCCCTGCAACATGTATAATTCATATGCTGCAGGAAGGAAATCAAGGCACGTCACCTGGGATTCCTTACCTGCAACGTATGGATTATACATGCTGCGGGGTGACATTTTTCATGCAATGCCCATCAAGATGAATAAATTATATGTGTGCAGGAAAATATGGAGGATCTGGTAACCCTATCTTACGGCAATGCTCTAGCACTGTTCAATTATATTATATTTAATACCAACAGCATCATGATTTTATTGAAATATCTAAATATACCTTATATAAATATATACGGGGCCTTAGAGGGGATCTGATAACCTTATATAAATATATACGGGGCCATTATCAACCATTGTCTGATAACCTATTCATTAACAGGACTATACATAGGACAAGGGGTCATCCATTTAGACTGGAAGAAAGAAAATTTAGCTTAAAGCATAGGAAGGGTTATTTTACGGTGAGAACAATAAAGCTGTGGAATTCTCTGCCTGTTGAGGTGGTTGGGTCAGAGTCTGTACAGACTTTTAAAAAACGACTGGATGACTTCCTGCAGACACAGAATATTAAGGGTTATAATATTTAATATGTGGGTAAAAGCTTCTTGATCCAAGGAGAAATCTGACTGCCATTCTGGGGTCAAGAAGGAATTTTTTCCCAGTATGTTGCATATTGGCAAGCATTCAGACTGGGTTTTTTGCCTTATTTTGGATCAACAGCAGTAGGTTATGTGGGAGAGGCTGAACCCGATGGACGCATGTCTTTTTTCAGCCTATATAACTATGTAACTATGTAAAGCAGCTTGCCAAATATGACATTTACTAAATTTTCAGTTGAACGTGAGATCACTGAATTAATCTTTTGTTGTGTTTTATAGCTGAGCATTGTATACTTTTTATGTTCCGGTCACTCTGTAACCTGATAGCAGTGCTCGTCACCATGCTCAGTGCAGCATAAACTATCGCTATGACCGGTGAACAAGGAAGAGAAGGAGCAGAAAGCTTGGTCTGCAATGTGCAGAATTTTTAGGGCTGCCTCTTTAGAAGTAGGGGAAAAAAGGAAATATTTCCAGTTGCTAAAATGCTTCTTTTACCAGACTGGATTTATTGAGGAGAGCTTTGAAAAAAAACGCCAGGGACTGTTGTGACCGAGCCGTTGTGGCTGCCAGCTGTGAATTAACACTTCCTATACTTTTACGATTCCAAGGTGGCTCGTTATTCATGTGCTGGGCCTGTAGCTACGAAAAATGCCTTCTCTGAAAACCTGGTGTTAAGTGATTTAGCAAAATGCAGAATCAGACACACAAAAAAATAAAAGGGGTCAGAAAAAAAAATCTCCTACGGTGAAGAGTATGGAGTGACATGTCTCCTCCACGTGCTGCAAGTAGAAGAAAACTGGCAACAAATAATTCCCGATACCATATTTTTGGCTCCTGAGGAAGTCCGAATAGGACGAAACGCGTCGAGCTGTATCCATCATCATAACCCTCCGGCCTTGGGATCCTTATAGGTCTCTTTTTGATTAATTAATCCCCATCAATAACCCATAGTGGTTGGGGGGTATATGTATTTTATAACTGGTTTAATTAGTGGTACACCGAAATTTAAATTTCCGGCCGATAATGTCGGTGGCCGAAATTTCGGTGCATCCCTAGTTTTAATTTATGTTTGCTTTAATATAATGCAATACATGTAGCATTTTAAAGATTTACATATTTTTTATATTATTTCTACTAATTACATTTTTCTGCATGCGCTGGGTGGTCCATGGATGGTTGGGGGTGATTACCCTCACATAACAAGCTTGATGGAATTTGACAGAAGCTGCGATCCAGTTGCACATATGAGTGGTTTTATATAATATACTAATTTAATTGGTGCTTTGGGATTAAACCCTATGATTTGTTATATATTTTTTTTGTTTTGCAGATTGTATCCCACGACATGTTTTTTTCCACGAACAAATAATTCCCATTGTCCTTCTGCCGGCTCCGGGAGAATATGTGCATGTGATCTGAGCTCTCTTCTATATGGAGTCCTACGGACTACAGGAAATGCTTCCACTGGCAGCATGCAGCACCTCTGCCAGTAAGTGTTAGCAGCTCGCTGTTATTACAAGTCGAGCTGCTAATCCTGTGGCTCACATGTAATAGATCCGGTAACGGTGAGCCACTAACAGATAATGGGTAGTGCCGCATTTTTCCAATTTATGGCTTCTTATTATTGGCTCATCTGGCGTAGAGCCCTAAAATGTTTTATTGTAAATCAGCCTTTAACCAGTAGAGGGCGATATAAACCATCATATTCCACAGACTAGACCAGTGATGGGGAACCTTGGCATCTCCAATGTTTTGGAAATACATGTTCCATGATGCTTAAGGGTTTATTCACTAAATTCAGGATCGGCACCGAATTGCACCAAATGGTGACTTTCCCCAGTTCAGTGCAATTTCGGGCCAATTCGTCTATTCACTAAGCTGTCAATTCACCAAATACAGGCGGATTGACAGAAAAATACGCTGCAAATCGGAGCCATGGAAATTGCTCCATAGAAGTCTATGATGTCTCCTAGTCACAGAGCCCCGGATTGAGGTAAAATGAGCTGATTTTTGTTGTTTTAATTCGACAGCTTTAAAACGTTGAATTCCATAGGAGTCAATGTAAAAAAGTAATATCTTTCAAATAAAATTTAAAACACCTTTTTTGTATTTTTTTTTAGATGACATGTCATGTTTATTTTTTTAAAATACTTTTTTTATTACTTTTTAAAGTACCTTTTTTATTATTTAGAAACATTTTACTATATTTTTACTGATTGCAGTTCCTATTAGGAGAATAGGAGTCTTTTTTTAGGCTGGGGTCAGACTAACGCATTTTTAACGTGCGTTTAGGCGCACTTAATCACGGCTGCAGTAGCAGTAAATGACGGGCAATATACGAAGTACGGCCGCACGAAAGTCCGGCCGGGCAACGCAAGCGGCAAACGAACCCATTTTTTTCGAGCACGAAGAACCGCTAGTACTGACGTACAGAGTGCGCTGCATCGGCATAGCGGCGAGTGTGCGTGATTAGGAGACGTCAGACCCTGCTAATGTCCGGCCAACATAACGTCCAGACACCCAAAGTTTCCTGGTTTGGATACATAACAAATTACGCATGAAAATGCGCATCGTATGACCGTTTTCACGCATTCCGTGAAGAAATACGTCAATGCGTTCGGATGCGAATAATGCGTTCGTTTGTCCTTAGCCTTACAGTTCTAATGGAATTTGCTGATGCGAATTCGTCTAGTTTTCGCCGATGTCAGATAACTGCTTCGGCGACTCCAATTTTGGCAAAATACGATGACAATTTGCTAAATAGTGAATTCACTGTATTTTCGGCAATATGGAATCGCCGAAATGGGCTAAAACGCAAAGCACAGAAATTGCACGCAATTGTCGCATTTTTATGCACTGCCCCTCAGCATGAATAAATTATGCATCCAGGAAAACATGGCCGATCTGGCAAGTCTAATGGAAGCTCTTCACCATTGTCCCTAAATTATCCAACATGCCCCTATTCAACCCGATAATCCCCCAGTAATTTACTCGTCTGCCCTTTTCACTCCTGATCAATGAATTACAAGCGTGAATGTAATTTTCATAAAACATTTATTAGAAAAGCTTAAAAACAGTAAAAAATAACACCTCAGTATTACAACAATCCATGTAACAGCTACCAAATAAATAAAGATGTGCTCGGTTCGTGCAGTGCAGGATCACACGGGGGCAGGCGGGTCAGGCCCACCAATAAACTTGGATATAATAATTATAAAAAATACATCTAATTTTGGTAAATGCTGTTAACAATTTTTTCCTAGAGGGAAACTTTAACTTTTAAATTTCTATTTATTTGAAGAAATTATAAATATACCGATTTAAGTAATGTGATTAAAAATGTTTTAGCGGTTTGCCAAATAATTATCATCCTGGACTCTCCTCTCCTCCGTGATATATGGGTTTCTGGAGAAGATTTTGACAGGGAATGAGCATGTCACGATTTCAGGACTTTTTATGAAACTGCCCTGTTTGAGGCCTTTCTAGGCACACTCAGTCTGCTTGTAGGAGGGATTTGTGATGTCACCAATGCAGTTTCCATTGGGACAGACGAGGACTGCTGTCCCAAACAAGTTGCAGGCACGGTGTTTTCGCTCATAAGGCTGTCATTGATTTAAGGAGCAGTGCTACCGACACAAAACAGAAGATAAAAAGGAGGGAAATATTTTCATTTTAGAATTTTTTGCTTTTACTTTTATTGTAGAAATCCAACTGCCACCTTTTATGTTGTCACATTTGTTTTTGCGGATGAGAAAGGGAAAAAAAGGAGTCAGTGTGAGAGTAGCCAGGTAAGACAAACTCACTGTATACTGGTCTATGAAGCTCTTGCAATGTAACCTATTCTAAGATGACGTAGGTCAAGGGTCAGCCACCTTGGCACTCCAGATGTTTTGCACTGCATTTGCCTTGAGGCTCTGCCAAGCTAATGACTAGCGAAGCATCATGGGAGATGCAGTTCCAGAACATCTAGAGGGCCAAGGATGCTGATTCCTAGTGTAGGACAAAAAGTGGGCATTATAGAGATAGATGGACAGTGAAATTCTAGGGCCACGTGATCGAACATTTCACAAGTCTCCACTGCAATGATATCTGAGTTTTAGCAGAAATAGGTTGCTTAAAATCCAATACGCTGTGTATTGTTGTTGTGTTTTTTACACCAGTGTGTTATGTTCTTTTTCCAGTTTCTATCTTACGCCTGTCCACCGAAACACTGCTCACCATGTATTAAGTAGCCTTCATTCCACCATAAACCCATATAGCATCATGGAAGGAACATGGGCGGGCTGAGACAGGGGGCAGGAGGGCAAATCCCCCCAACCCCGGGGCCACTACTCGATAGGGCCTGATGGGCGGTAGCAGCAGCCCTTTTTGTGTGTCTACCTGCTGATTCAGGAGCTGTCCTGATTTCTAGGTGACCCAGATGAAATTCTCCGAATAAAACAACCTTTTAGGGATTCAGCCTGAATGTGACTCCAGTTCCAACATAGTAAAAGGGGTAAACGGACACAAAATCGCTTTCCATGAATTCGAAGAGCGGCTGAAACGAGTTTGCATCGTAAAACGTGACTTTTCCCTCCTCGCAGTCTAAATACGTCCCGACAACCACCGGTCTCTGATGAAGACTAATAGGTGTAGGAGGAGAGGTAAGGCCGCTAAATCCTTCCTTTGTTGCTCTGAATGCCCAAATTTCCGTTTCCGGGGACTCTCTCATCCCACCTTTCCTCCTTACTGAGTGTCTCGCGATTCCAAGAGACCAGAAATGGCCGCCCCGCTCCTGGATCTCCGTCTCCCAGTAGTGAACACCAGATGTAAATAAGGATGTGCCGAGGACACAAGGCTCCGTGTCGAATCTCTCTGGATTGTCGTCAAGAACCTCAACCCTCTCACCAGTGGAGATACAATGGAAATCGGGAGAGATGAGCAAGCCAGGAAAAGCCGTGTTGTGGTCAAACAGTATGGGCTCTGACAAAGAAGAAAATAAAGATCAGGAAGACGGAACCCTGTATTTTTTAAGTTTTCGTTTCATCGAGTAGCTGGATATTTGGCCGAGGAGCGGATAGATAATACAGGCCTTTTCGGGTGATTTTCCCCTCTGATAAAGCTTCATGTAAATCCATAAACGATTCGTTATAGGAAAAGGCTACTTCGATCGATGTACACAAGCCCATTCCCAAACACGATTGATACAGGTTAAAGAAACAAAGTGTGTGTTATTGTAGTGGGGTGGTGCGTATCGGGGGGTGTGGGTATGAGCCAGAGGTGACCCATCAGGCAGACGAGTGAGTAGGGTCCAATGGGGGTTTATTGTAAGGAATACAGAAATAATGGCAACTGAACGGCAGGACAGATATCTGGGAATATGATGAGGAACAAAAGCAGGGAAAAGGCTGACCATTGGGCAAGGCAGGGAGGAGAGACCGAGGCAGGGTAAACTGGAGACAGGGCACAGAAGAACAAGACACACAGAGAGGAACACTGGGAGCTTTCAAGAGGTTTAGAGACAGCAGAATGGTAGGACAGGAAAAGAGATGGTTAGATAAAGGCAGGAAAGGGGCTGCCAGGGTTTTCAGGGCAGAGCGTCACTAGACTAGACCTTCCTGCGGCGTCACCGTTGTGTGTTGTAATAGTTATTCTTATAAAGCTGTAAAATGCGCTGTATACGCCAAACACTCCGTATAATATAAGGATTGATGGATTATCCCAAAAACAGAGTTTTATTCCTGCAGATACATACCTTTATAAACTGAAACTTTTCTCCAATCTGGGGAAAAAAACACAATAAAAATGTTGTGTGAATTTACAAGATTAATGTTTAACATCGGACGTTCCTATTCATTACTTGTCTTCCATATTTTTTCCCTCCTGTTTTTAAATAACAAACATAGGAGAACCTAAAATCCTCTTTCAAGGTCACACGGCGCGCATGTTATGTCCATTCCAAGGCTGAAGGAGAATCACGTGCATGTCCACAGCACTGGAACCAGATGATTCGGACTGGTATCCACCAACAGGCCCAGTTTGAGTCCGTATCCTATAGTAAAGTCTCCTCCCTGTGGCCGCTTCTAAAACCATTGTGATCAAAAAGACACCAAATCGAAAAAAGACACTTAAATTTGGATGTTTTCGAATTTGACGCCTTGTGATGTTTTTCGGGAACAGTCAAAACATTTTCACGAGTGGTTGAATTCGAATTTAAGCATTTTTCAGAAGATGTTGAAATTTATGGTTAATGTTATTTTTAGGGTTATGGTTTCTAATTGGGGTTAGGTTACTATTTGTGTTTGTTTTTGTGTTAGGATTACTTTAAGGGTCAGGGTTTGTAGTTAGGGTTAAAAGTACTATTCATGCTTGTTTTAGGTTTATGGCTACTTCTAGGGTTAGGGTTTGTAATTAGGGTTAGGTTACTATTCGTTCTTGTTTTTGGGTTAGGGTTACTTTTAGGGTCAGGGATTCTAATTGGGATTAAGCTACTATTCATGCTTGTTTTAGGGTTAAGGTTACTTTATGGTAGGCTTGTGCACCGATTTTTTTTTCGGTTCGATTTTTCGGATTTTTAAACTTTTCGATTCGGCTCGTTTCGACCGATTTCTGTTTCGATTCGGTTCGGCTCGACTCGTTTTTCATGTACATATTTTTTTCGGAATATCGACCGTTTTTCATGTCACTTAGCTAGTTTTTTGTATCGACTTTTCGTAATTTCGGAAATTTTCGTTTTTCGGAATTATACATGTTTTCGGAATATCGACCGTTTTTCGTATTTTCGTGTCACTTTGCTCGTTTTTTGTATCGACTTTTCGTAACTTCGGAAATTTTCGTTTTTCCGGAACGTCTGTTCTCCTCGTTTCAAAGCAATAAATTTCGATTTGACACATTTCAAGTCCATTCGAAAATTCCGAAAATATTTAGTTTCGGCTCGGAAAACTTTTCGGATCTGCCATTTTCGGATCTAAAAATTTTCGGAAATTCGGCCGCATCCAAAAACATGAATAGGGAAATTTCGTGAAAATTCCGAAACCCGAAACGCACATCCCTACTTTATGGGGCAGGGTTTGTAATTAGGGTTAAGGGCCCTATTCATGCTTGGTTTTGGGTTAGGGTTACTTTTTAAGGCAGGGTTTGTAACTGGGGTTAAGCGTCCTATTCATAGTTATATAACAACGTGCACAGGCGCATTTATGTATATCCCCAAAATCTCCTCTGGTATTTAATCCATCTGCAAATCAATCAGATCAAAGGATAATATAGTGCAGTATTTTTATTACAACAATAAAAAAGTTTAAAATACAAAAAACAAACTCACAAACAACTAGCACATACAAAATGGGCAAATGCATTTTTGCCACAGTGGCTCAAACCTCGCGATCGTGCGCTCTCCATTCTCCAACCGCTACAAGTGGAAGATTGCAGGTTCCGTTCCGATATTCCACTTGTTGCGGTTGGAGAATGGAGAGCGCACGACCAGCAATCTTCCACTTGTTGCGGTTGGAGAATGGAGATCGCACGATCGCGAGGTTTGAGCCACTGTGGCAAAAATGCATTTGCCCATTTTGTATGTGCTAGTTGTTTGTGAGTTTGTTTTTTGTATTTTAAACTTTTTTATTGTTGTAATAAAAATACTGCACTATATTATCCTTTGATCTGATTGATTTGCAGATGGATTAAATACCAGAGGAGATTTTGGGGATATACATAATTGCGCCTGTGTATGTTGTTATATATTTGTGAATTGTAGGTTTTTTTGGGTGTCCCCAGCACTGTGCTGCAGTGAGTTTCAAGCTTAACCCACACGAGTTTTTATTGCTATTCATAGTTTTTTTTAGGGTTGCTTTTTGGGGCAGAGTTTGTAATTAGCATTAAGGGTAATATTCATGGTTGTTTTAGGGTTAGGGTTACTTTTTAAAGTTAACATTAACCGTAACATTCTGCTACACTTTTGCTTTGTTTTTAGCCGACACGTTCTGATCCTTCGTTGGACGCGAGCAGAGTAAGCCCTAACCCTAACCCTAAAAGTAAAAGGATTTAAAAGGTAATGGTTTTTCAATTATGGACAAATTAAAACCACTCTGATTCATTTTGCTCTTGAAAATTTTCGATTGTTCCTGACAAACGCTTCCGAAAACGATTTAAGGTGTCGAATTCAGGAACCGCCTGAAGTGGAATGTTGGCGTCTGCAACGTGACAACTTTTCTATAGTAAATCCTTTCGAGTCGGACCTGTGTCTAGCCAATACGTCCCTGTGATTGAATGTTTTTTTTTTTTCCCCTCAATGTCGTGGCTTTCATTTTTCCCAGGAAACACTGCGGTTACTCACCGATCTCATGTCTCAGATGCTCTGAAAATAAAAACCAGAAATATTTCAGAGGTAAATCTGCATATAAGGAGAATTAGCTGAATAAATTAGAATCTTGATGGTGATAAAAATGAGTGACACAAAGATCCAAGTCATAAAATCAAAGAGCCGCAGTGGCTGTAGGATTTCCGTGCTGGACGGTTTACTCGAGGTTGATTCTTATGTTCCTCGTTAACTATTTTGACCTTAAGTTGACAGATTTATTATTTAATGAATATGAAACGAGCCGGTGCTTGTAATTTATAGGGCTCAAAATAAAGAAGAAAAAATAAAGGCGTGATCATGGCGCTCTCTCAACATAGACCACACGGTCACACGCTGGCCAGGAATAACTCCTTGATCATATTAATCGCATTGTGGTGGTTAAATTCAATACAACTTGGACTCCAAATTCAACAATCCGTATTGAATTAAATTGACATCTCTATCAATAAAGGTACTGAGGGTGAGCTGACCTCCACCTTGTACCATAAACCCACTGCATCTAACAATTTACTTATGTGGGCAAGTCATCATCCGTTACCACTGCGCCGTGGTATCCCCACCGGTCAATATTTACGTCTCAGACGTACTAGTAGTACCATCGACGAGTTTAAAATCAAGGCCAAGACTTTACGTCTGTCCTTTAAGGACAAGGGTTATCCTAACAGAACCCTTAAAAATGCCTATAAACTCGCTTTACTCACTGACCGTCACTTATTATTACAAGAGAAACCTCCTGTACGTAATTCCGAAACTATCAGAATGATTGCTGACTTTGATCAAGGGTGGAAAGCTGTCAATGAGATTTGCTTGAGATATTGGCCCATATTAACTCAGGACCCACATCTCAAAGAGGCTCTTTCTCATGGACCCAGCATCACGGCTAGGCGCTGTACCAACCTCAACGATCGTTTGGTACATAGCCATTTTCAACCACCACGTGATAGCACCTATACGTGGCTTTCTAACACATTGCTGGGTATGTACAAGTGTGGCAGATGTAGTGCTTGCCCTTACGTTTGTAACAAGTCCAAAGAGTTTCACAATTATAATAACTCTAGAGTTTATACTGTGCGCCAATTCTTGAATTGCAACTCTAATGGCGTTGTCTACCAACTAATCTGTCACTGTGGGTTAAAATACATTGGCAAGACGATTCGCCCCCTCAAGAATCGCATCTTGGAGCATGTCAGGGCTATTCGGTTAAATAAGGACACCCCTGTGGCTAGACACTTCCAGACCTGCCGCAGTTGTTCTCTCAATAATTTCAAATTTGTGGGCATTGAGCAAATTAAACTTGGCCCCAGAAAAAGGTAATCTTGACGTCAGGCTGCTTCAACGCGAAGCTTTCTGGATTTACAAACTGAATACTCGTTATCCCTCTGGACTCAATGAAGGGTTTACCTTCGCCCCCTTTGTCTGATTTTTACTGTTGTCAACATTATTAATTTATGGTATTTTTCTGTTTATCCAGCATCTATTCCCCCTTTTTGTGTTTATTATGATTGCTTCTTCAGTTGTCCCCACTCTCTTGTTGACATTATTATTGTCCTTAGTAACCGCTGTTTTTAGAGGCCTCACAGCACCTGATCTGCGGTTTATTAACTACAGCCTACATGCCACCCTTGTGCATTTATATACCTCCCCATCATAGTTAGTAGCCCAATGCAGTATTTATCATGCCGTTGGGGTTCTCCCCTTGTGTTTTGTCTATTTCGGCATATTCTGCTTGTCCCTGTTACGGCAGCGTTATCTGACTATGGGCGTCCTCATCGCCTCTCCACTGATTGGCGGTTTGGGTCACATGGGGCTTTGGCGTGCAGGGAGCCGCCCACGATCCTCCCTTCCCGGATTCACGGCTTGAGACTGCAGCTTCGAGGCGGCGCAGCTCTCAGGTGCTCTTCATCCATTATTTACAATTGCCTTTATATTCCTCTATGGTTCTTTGGACTGTACAGCTCAGGATTAAGCCCATATCGGGCGAAACGCGTCGAGCTATGTCTCCTTCCTTTTGGTTTTAATCTCTTTTCCTCTTTTGTGGGTACTTTTTTGCGGACCACCCTGGCACTCTAATTTATATATTCCTTTCAATATTTGTGGTTAGATCAGAGGTGTGTAGGTGGCTCGAACCGCCGAGGTATTTAGCCAGTCATCCTCATTTTCAATCCACATCTCGGTCTTAGGTGGCTGGATTATTTTTGTTTTTGTTGTTGCTGGGGACTCCTATGAGGTTCCGCTCTCCCACTAATTTGTGGTGTTTTTAATTGTGGGTTGGTCAATTCTTTTTTCATTAAAAATTTATACCTTGTGACACCTTCCCTGCACCCTGTGCAACTGATTGTCTGTATTCCAATTTTTAGGGTTATGCCCTGTAGTGTGTCTTGTTTCTCTTGGTTCCCGTTTTGTGTTTTGTGTTCTATTCTATTTTGACCTTTAATTGACAGATTTATTATTTAATGAATATGAAATGAGTCGGTGCTAGTATTTTATAGGGCTCAAAATAAAGAAGAAAAAATAAAGGCATGATCATGGCGCTCTCTCAACATAGACCACACGGTCACACGCTGGCCAGGAATAACTCCTTGATCATTTTAATCGCATTGTGGTGGTTAAATTCAATACAACTTGGACTCCAACCGACCTGTGACCACAAACTGCTCCAACGGAAAAGGATTCATGGCGGCTCATCGCCTACAATAAAATGTTGGATTTGTGAGGGGAAAAAAAATTGTTTCTGTTGACAGATACTGGACAACGTACAGTCAGGTCCAGAAATATTGGGACATGGACACAATTCTAACATCTTTGGCTCTATACACCACAATGGAGTTGGAATGAAACAAACACAATGTGCTTTAACTGCAGACTGTCAGCTTTAATTTGAGGGTATGTACATCCAACTCAGGTGAACGGTGTAGGACTTACAGCAGTTTGCAGATGTGCCTCCCACTTGTTAAGGGACCAAAAGTAATGGGACAATTGGCTTCTCAGCTGTTCGATGGCCAGGTGTGTGATATTCCCTCATTGCCCCAATTACAATGTGCAGATAAAAGGCCCAGAGTTCATTTCAAGTGTGCTATTTGCATTTGGAATCTGTTGCTGTCAACTCTCAAGATGAGATCCAAAGAGCTGTCACTATCAGTGAAGCAAGCCATCATTAGGCTGAAGAAACAAAACAAACCCATCAGAGAGATAACAAGAACATTAGGCATGGCCAAAACAACTGTTTGGAACATTCTCAAAAAGAAGGAACGCACCGGCGAGCTCAGCAACACCAAAAGACCCGGGAGATCACGGAAAACAACTGTGGTGGATGACCGAAGCATTCTTTCCTTGGTGAAGAAAACCCCCTTCACAACAGTTGGCCAGATCAAGAACACTCTCCAGGAGGTAGGTGTATGTGTGTCAAATTCAACAATCAAGAGAAGACTTCACCAGAGTGAATACAGAGGGTTCACCACAAAATGTAAACCATTGGTGAGCCTCAGAAACAGGAAGGCCAGATTAGAGTTTGCCAAACAACACCTAACAAAGCCTTCACAGTTCTGGAACAAGATCCTATGGACAGATGAGACCAAGATCAACTTGTACCAGAGTGATGGGAAGAGAAGAGTATGGAGAAGGAAAGGAACTGCTCATGATCCTAAACATACCACCTCGTCAGTGAAGCATGGTGGTGGTAGTGTCATGGCGTGGGCATGTATGGCTGCCAATGGAACTGCTTCTCTTGTATTTATTGATGATGTGACTGCTGACAAAAGCAGCAGGATGAATTCTGAAGTGTTTCGGGCAATATTATCTGCTCACATTCAGCCAAATGCTGCAGAACTCATTGGACGGCGCTTCACAGTGCAGATGGACAATGACCCAAAGCATACTGCAAAAGCAACCAAAGAGTTTTTGAAGGGACAGAAGTGGAATGTTATGCAATGGCCAAGTCAATCACCTGACCTGAATCCCATTGAGCATGCATTTCACTTGCTGAAGACAAAACTGAAGGGAAAATGCCCCAAGAACAAGCAGGAACTGAAGACAGTTGCAGTAGAGGCCTGGCAGAGCATCACCAGGGATGAAACCCAGCGTCTGGTGATGTCTATGCGTTCCAGACTTCAGGCTGTGATTGACTGCAAAGGATTTGCAACCAAGTATTAAGAAGGGAAAGTTTGATTTATGATTATTATTCTGTCCCATTAGTTTTGGTCCCTTAACAAGTGGGAGGCACATCTGCAAACTGCTGTAAATCCTACACCGTTCACCTGAGTTGGATGTACATACCCTCAAATTAAAGCTGACAGTCTGCAGTTAAAGCACATTGTGTTTGTTTCATTCCAACTCCATTGTGGTGGTGTATAGAGACAAAGATGTTAGAATTGTGTCCATGTCCCAATATTTCTGGACCTGACTGTATATATTGCAGGAAGTGGGTTAACCAAGGCGTTCGTCGGAAAGATTTATTAAACATGAATAGGTCAGGCTAAGGTATTATAGGTTTTAGCAAGATGGCGTTCATGTCACGTCTCAATTTTCGTGTTAATAATCTCAGCAGCTCACAATGTACATTTCCACTAAGAGAAAAAAAATTATCTGCGTGCGTCAGTCACAGGAAATAAAACTAGAACGGCTGGTGACAAACACTTCCGAAAATGATGCAATGCGTCACCTTCAGAAAGTGTGAAATTATGCAACATGAACAGAAGACGTCACCAAACCAGACCATAAGGTGAATCACGACTCCTGCTCCTGATGGATCCCCCTTTCCCATCCTCAAAATATGACCCCACCACCATCTTCCAATGGAAGGAATCACAAGCCCAGGCTTTGAAGGATGGCCAAAAGCCAACTGGAGGCAGGGGCGGATCCAGAGACTAGTCTCGGGAGGGGCACTTACAGAAAATAAGGTGTTTTAGCAGAGAGCCCGACTCACGAGAATTTACAGAGGGCCCGGCTCACAGGAGCTTACAATCTAGAGGAGCAGAGGGCCCAGCTCACAGGAGTTTACAATCTAGAGGAGCAGAGGGCCCGGCTCACAGGAGCTTACAATCTAGAGGAGCAGAGGGCCCGGCTCACAGGAGCTTACAATCTAGAGGAGCAGAGGGCCCGGCTCACAGGAGCTTACAATCTAGAGGAGCAGAGGGCACCAGGAGCTTACAATCTAGAGGAGCAGAGGGCACCAGGAGCTTACAATCTAGAGGAGCAGAGGGCACCAGGAGCTTACAATCTAGAGGAGCAGAGGACACCCAGGAGCTTACAATCTAGAGGAGCAGAGGGCACCCCGGATTTTACAATCTAGAGGAGCAGAGGGCACCCCGGATTTTACAATCTAGAGGAGCAGAGAGCCCCCAGCTCACACATGGATTTGCCCCCAGCTCAAGGATTTGCCCAGCTCATGGATTTGCCCCAGGTCATGGATTTGCCCAGCACATGGATTTGCCCCCAGCTCATGGATTTGCCCCCAGGTCATGGATTTGCCCAGCACATGGATTTGCCCAGCTCATGGATTTGCCCAGCTCATGGATTTGCCCCCAGCTCATGGATTTGCCCAGCACATGGATTTGCCCAGCTCATGGATTTGCCCCCAGGTCATGGATTTGCCCAGCTCATGTATTTGCCCAGCTCATGTATTTGCCCCCAGGTCATGGATTTGCCCAGCTCATGTATTTGCCCCCAGGTCATGGATTTGCCCCCAGGTCATGGATTTGCCCAGCTCATGTATTTGCCCCCAGGTCATGGATTTGCCCCCAGCTCATGGATTTGCCCAGCACATGGATTTGCCCAGCTCATGGATTTGCCCAGCTCATGGATTTGCCCAGCTCATGGATTTGCCCAGCACATGGATTTGCCCAGCTCATGGATTTGCCCCCAGCTCATGGATTTGCCCAGCTCATGGATTTGCCCCCCAGCTCATGGATTTGCCCCCAGGTCACACATGGATTTGCCCCCAGGTCATGGATTTGCCCCCAGCTCTCACCTGGATTGTTGCCCCAGCTCCGGCAGGGGGTTGAGGACCCAGATGCCGGGCAGCGCGGGAGCGCCTGCCCGGTCTTGAACAGTCAGTCCTTGAAGTGGATGCGGTTGTGTGCGTGCGCCGGCGGTCACGTGGTCCGGCTAATCAGGTGGTACAGAGACTCAGTACCACCTGATTAGCCGGACCACGTGACCGCCGGCGCACGCACACAGCCGCATCCACTTCAAGGACTGACTGTTCAAGACCGGGCAGGCGCTCCCGCGCTGCCCGGCATCTGGGTCCCTCAACCCCGGGCCAAATCTCGGGGGGGCAATTGCCCCGTTGCCCCCCCCTGGATCCGCCCCTGACTGGAGGAAGGGGTAGGATCCTCTTCCATGGCTTGGTAGTATTTTGGAATGCAACGTGTAATTTGTAGGGTTTGTCCCCAAATACAATATGCAAAAAGAGTGACCATGTGTCAAAAAATTTGGTATCTCTGTCTCTATGAATCAGCATTTCTGCCCACTCGTAGTGACTTAAAAATGGTCATATAACTAGTAAGAAGACCAAGAGGAACGGAGGACACAGGTTCTTGGTGGTCTTCTTACTAAGTGCTGCCATCTTGATAACTAATTCATGATACATATATTTATTATTATTATTGTTATTAAAAGTAAAAAAATCCCTGTAGTCCGCCTCTCTGTTCATTATTTTGTAATGCATGCATATCCGTAAATCACTTTTTTTGTCCATCTCCAGCCTTAAACTTGTTCAATGGGCGACGCCATCTTTAATTCTTCCAAAATTGGAATCTCCACTTATCCAATCACAGACCTTGTAGGTACCTTGCTTAGCCAATCGCAGTCCTTCCTGCAGTGGAGGCAGCTCACGTACACAAGTCCTGACTTCATACACGCAAATTTAGAGTCTCGAATACCTCCTCTCAAAGGGTTTCAGCCATTCATGCTTTGCATGGTCTTTGGATAAGTGAAGTTTCTGATTGAATACTTAAAGATGGCGGCTCCCGCAGTGCAAGACCAAGCCTGGAGACGGACTGAACAGATATCTATATATGTAACACATCCTTTACCTTTTGCAGGACTAACATAACAAATTATTTTGGACTTTATTGCTAAAATTCACTGTTTTGTGTGCGTATACAGTCGGAAGAGGCTTGGTCAGCACAAAATGTCTTTTCAACGTTCATCACGGTTGGACGTTTGCAGGACAATCAATCACTGCAGCCAAGATGATTACATTCGCACTTTTCAAAAAGTCCCTTAAATTAATTTTTTGAAAAGTTTCAGAATGTTGAACAAATTGACAAAATTGGATTTTTTCTTTAATTCTACATTTTAGGCTGCGGGCACACGAGCGCACTTCCCTGCATCTGTCACAGCTTTGTGACGGATTGACGGCGAGGGCCACATGGGGTAGCGCGCACACGAATTGTTTGCGCCACCACCGGACAGAAAAAAGCCCTCCCTGTCAAAAAGTTAGACGGACGCTGACGGGGCTACAAAGCGCGATCCTCCATAGTATGTCCATAGAACGTCCTGCACTGAGCGAGGTGGCCAGACGGGCGTCAGAGTGGAAGGAACGTCCACACTCACGGACGTTCCTTCCGCTCTGAAAAATGCCGTGTGCCCATAGCCTTAAGTGGGCTGGAGATATTTCGGAGGTTGGAGATATTTTGGAGGTTGGCGATATTTTCTAGCCTAGATTTTCCCAACAGATAACATGTTCCTGCCTCGTGAACATAGAGAGAACGCTTTGATATTGGCCGTGTGTGACCCGGTATGACAGGATACACCTGTCCCCAGTTTGCTTGATATGATCTGCGTGGCTTTCGGTTATGTGAACTGCGATCTAGAGATGGCATGTGTGGTTTTTTTTGGTTTTGGAAACTCCACGGGCTCTATTACATTCTTCGCGCAAACGTTAAGGGCGTGGGCAAAAACGCATTAACGCGAGGGGCAAAACCCTTTGCGCAGAACGTCGTATTACAATGTCCGCGCAAAAAATGCGTATTAATGTCTACTTGCGCGAATGCTGCGTGAGCTTACTGTACTTTGCGCGTCCTATACTTAACATTGTGAGCGCAAATGCGTTTGTCCGCTGGTACGCGGATGGTATTACAATCTATGCGCAGTTTGTAACGCACAGCCTTTGCGCGCATAATTTTAGCAACTCCTGAAAGCTGGTGTTAACCTCCCTGGCGGTCTACTTTTTGGGAAAAACCGCGTCTAAACGCGGTCTATTTTTTTATTCCCCCCAGCCGTATTTCCGAGTGTGGCTCGGGGTTAAATTCCTATGTTGATAGCGGTAACCCCGAGCAACACTCGGGATGCCGCTGGATACATCACCTCTCCCTGCGCTTCCTCGATGTCCCCAGCTGCCTCCTCCGGTGACCGCGACCTTATACTTCCTGGTTCCTTCCTCGCGAGAAGAGGCCTGTTCAATACCTCAGCCGCTGCAAGTGCTAAGTTAGCAACTTGCATTGAACGCCGTTCAACCGCTCAGCGCTCAGCAGTGCTAACCTAGCACTTGCAGCGACCCGAGGAGATGCTGAGTGTGACGTTTTAAAGATGGCCGCCGCATGAAGCAAGTAACAATGCCGTACAGCAAGATGGCCGCCGCCTCGAAGCAAGTAATAATTCCGTACAGCAATGTTAATTTTGAGGTTTTTGTTCACCAAAGCACAAAATATTTATTTATTATTTCCCCCTGCACAGACATATATTACAGCTCAATTTATATATTGTTTCAGAAGTAAACATAACGTTTATTCATTAAAAACTATCATTTGTGGTGTGTGCATACAAAACGGAATTGTGCTGACTGCTTCTCTTTATTATTTTTTGTCCGAGTGATCCGAAAAACAATCTGAATTTTTCATTAAGAAATCGTCGGCCATTTTGGATTCAAAATTCGCATCCAAAGGTTCAACGACACTGCTGCAGCAAACTGAATTGCTGCGCTGCAGCAATTCAGCAGCTGCTGAGGTATTGAACAGGCCTAGCGAATCCTGAGCCCCGTTCAGTTCCTCAGCAGCTGCTGAATTGCTGCAGCGCAGCAATTCAGTTTGCTGCAGCAGTGTCACTGAACACTTTGGATGGGAATTTCGAAGCAAAATGGCCGACGATTTCTTAATGAAAGATTCAGATTGTTTTTCGTATGACTCGGATAACAGTTGAGGTATATATGATAAAGGAAAGCAGTCAGCACAATTCCGTTTTGTACGCACACACAACAAAATGACAGCTTTTATTGAATAAACGTTATGTTTACTTCTGAAACAAAATATAAATTGAACCGTAATATATGTCTATGTGCAGGGGTAAATAATAAATAAATATTTTGTGCTTTGGTGAACAAAAACCTCAAAATTAACATCGCCGTACTGAATTGTTACTTGCTTCATGGTGGCGGCCATCTTTACTACATCACACTCAGCTACACGCAGCATCTCCTCGGGTCGCTGCAAGTGCTAAGATAGCAGCGCTGAGCGGCAGAACGGCGTTCAGTGGCAAGTTGCTAACTTAGCAGTGCTGAGCGCTGAGCGGCAGAATGGCGGTCAGTGGCAAGTTGCTAACTTAGCACTTTCAGCGGCTGAGCTACTGAACGCGCCTCAGGAAGTAAAACGCCGCGATCGCCGGAGGAGACTGCAGAGATCATCGAGGGAGCGCACGGAGAGGTGATGTATCCAGCCCGAGTGTGTCTCGGGATTACCGCTCTCAGCGGTGAAATTTAACCCCGGGCCACACTCGGGATCACCGCCAGGGAGGTTAATGGCAAATCCTATCAACCTGGCCGAAACCAAATACACCAGCCCGAAAAAAAAATACTCAGCAAAGTATAGTTACACATTCTACTCATACCAAACCAACAAATTTGAGAAGTTGTGTGCCATTTTTTTTTTTTCTGATACAGCATATATGCGCAGATCGACTTTGACAGCCGCAGAAACTTAACGTGAGACAATTAAGGTTCTTAATTCTGATTGGCTGAATCGTGTGGGGAAAAAAAGCACTCCGCACACTGATTTCTGCGTACAACGTTACTGCGCCCGCGTTTTACGCGTCCGTTTTACGCGCGTTATTTTTTGACGGATGAAAAAAAATGCGCGAGGATTGTAATACCAGCGTTGATTTACGCGCGTTAACGTTTAAAGCTTTGAGCAAAAATTCATGCGTTCTGCGTGCGTTTTTGCGTGAAGATTGTAATAGCGCTCCACCTCTTTAGATATATGATTTTTAGTCTTTCGTTTTTTTGAAAGCTCTGCCTTGCGACATATAGAAGTGTTTTTATGACAGAACGACCAACCTGTAAGTGTTAGACAGTATAGCTTAGGGACTGAGCTATAGATTTATACCCAGCCTGTCCAGGCACGCATGAGTCTCCAAAATACCCCGAGGCAACCTCAGACGATCTGATCACGTGCCCTGACAACACACACTACACACCTCCCCTTATTAATGTGGGTCTGTTTACGTGCAGCCCTTTTAGCTCCTAACTTTCCTTTTAAATGTGGAATGTAAATACTTAGGGCATTATTCCCTAGTGAAAGTTAACTATATACGTTCCACATTTAACCCCTTAAAGACGCAGGACATACTATTATATCCTGCATCATGTGGGCTTTACTGCTTTAACGTTTTAAATAAAGTTATATTGATGTCAGCTGGCTTTCATACAGCCATTGCCAATAATATAGTGTGCTCTATCTTATATGGGAGAAGGTCATGGGCCGGGTTAAAACAACCACAGGACAACGCGGTCATGGGAAAGGTTTCCTAGACTCTGTCCATGTGAAATATTTACCTATTTTCTTGTCATATTCTTCTGTCTTCCTCTCTGAAATGAAAATAATCATTGAAAACCGTTAGTGTTTTATGCTGGTCCTCCTTTACCACTAAATTTAGATGTCTGTGTTTAAGAAGAACTGATTTTCCCACTTCTCCCACCAGTAATGTCTCCTGGGTCAACACCTGCAATGTTGTACCGATGTTATAATCAGGCCTCCTCCACCTCCCAGCCCCTGTGGTCTGCCGTGACCTCATATTGAGAAATGTTAGGTGGTTATCGCTGATCGTGGCTACATACGGTCTTGCCGTTTGACCGGTGTCACCCTACCTTGATCTTTACGGTATATGCTGAAACGCCAGATCGCCAATATGGAGCCAATAACTACCACAGCCAGGAGCAAGAAGAAGCCAACTGCCCAGGAGGAAATCCGAGGGAAGATGTCTTCTTCTCTCGATGGAAAAGAGATGAAAGAACCAAGTCATGTCAATTAGAATGAGGTGGATGGAACTGAACAAGACAACTTCATGTTCAAGAAAATCTACCATTCCAAGAAGTGCAAATTCACTTCTCAAGGTAAAAATGGAGCAAAATAAGGAACCGAGCTTTATTACCCTTAAATGGTCTAGATATAGGACATACAAACCCAGGACCTAAAATCCTAATCGCAAACTGACCTGATATCTTCACATAGGTGCCGGTCTCTTTGCCCATCACAGGATGTCTCACTCCACAGAAGACCTTGCCGTCGCGTGGGTCACTGAGAAGAATGTCAGACTTTATACTGAAAAGACCGTCCTTCTTGCTGTGGGTCACATCGACACCGGAAACGTTATATTGACCCTCTTTCTCCCAACGTATTGCGGGTTCTGGAAACCATCCAGTGGAGGAACACGAGAGAAGAACGGAATTGTCTTGAAGGGAGACTTCCACGGCAGGTGGGGTGCCCAGACCTGTGAGAAACAGAGGGAGGACATCAAAGGAACGATCATTTAAACTGGTGAGAATGCAACTAGAGGCCCTATTCCAAGGTTGTCGTTATGCTTAGTGGTCGAGACGCACAACGTGACGGCAGACGTTGTTAGCCTGATTTTGTTTCACGTCCTATTCCAACCTTGCCGTCAAATGAGACTTGTGAGCGCTTTCTGTACTTGGCGTCTCCTACACTTATCATGGGACACGCAAGTCATTAAGAAATGCGAGAATAGCGACCTATTCCAAGGAGATGAATAAACCAAACGTTTCGGTGCAAACCAGGGAAATGTAACCCCTCATTAAAGCTGGGGTAACGCTCATAACGACATGGAATGCTGAGCAGATGAAGTCTATGAAACTGTTAAGGCTCTGGTTACATTTACAATAGGGCTGAAACACACACACAGGGGGTTAATTAGAGTTAGCCGCGCATGCATCCACTTTCAGCAGCGCCAGCCGGTAATGTCACTGCATAACGTCTCGCTAAGAGATTTTAGCGAAGCCAACTGACGTTAGCGTCTTGACATGCGCCTTTGTCGAAATACCAATGATAATGGCGAGTCGCTAGTGGTTAACGGCTGGCGCATGACTTTTCAGTTAGCGTCTGACTTTTAATGGCAACCATGGAACAGGGCCCTAGGTTTCGGAGAAGATTATGTATGTCAGGGCTCAAAATTTCAAGTCCCGAGCTACTAGCCAGGCCTTAAGAGTTACTCGCCACCAGTTGCCCCCCTAAATGACACTGTTAAATGTTTTATTCGAAACAAAGTTACAAAAATAAATAACAATAATATTAACAACATAAAGCAATGTAAACAAAGAAAAATAAGTGCTTTACATCAATGGGGATGCAAACACAATATTAAATGTAACTGTTTAATAAACGTGCGTATTTTTCATCTCCACAAATCACTCCAGATACATGTATCCCCAGACACATCAGACCCCAGATACATGTATCCCCAGACATCTGAGCCCAGATACATGTATCCCCAGACATCTGAGCCCAGATACATGCATCCCCAGACATCAGACTCCAGATACATGTATCCCCAGGCGCATCAGATCCCAGATACCTCTATCCCCAGACATCAGACCCCAGGTACATGTATCGCTAGACATAAGGAACCCAGATACATTTATCCCCAGGCGCATCAGACCCCAGATACATCTATCCCCAGACATCAGACCCCAGATACATCTATCCCCAGACATCAGACCCCAGATACATGTATCCCCAGACATCAGAAACCAGATGCATGAATACCCAGTGCATTTCCACTTGATTTCCACTCGCCAAATGCGAGCAGACGAGTAGAAATTGTGAGCCATGATGTAGGTGTTTGTTCATCTACCAAACATTTTACACATTTATTAGCAGGTTGTTAAAATTTCTAGCTGACGTTTGGCCGTAGAATTCAATTTGGAAAATAAATTCCCAGTCCTAAAAAATAAAAATCTCCACTTTTTCTCTTGTGTAGCGTCGGCAGCCCCCACGTTGTTCAGAATTTAGATCCACATCGTAAGATCGTCGCTGTGTATTTTAACAGGCTGAATGAACTCGCTGTATGCAACTCTATTCTTACGTGTCCCTTCATTTCCCAATTTCTTTTATATACCTCTGGCCGTGTCTGCCTCTGACATTTAGAAATAAAAACGCAGTCCTTCGGTTCCGAATGTGACATATAGCAAACAGCGGGATCGCAGAGATAAAAGGAGGGAATGGCTTTGTTACTGAAAAGTCACGCGGCCTACAGTGACAAAAAATAAATAATACATTGAAAAATATATTCCTCGACCCATGAATAATAAATGCATGAACTCACCCACTACCATGAGCTCCATGAAAGCTTCTTCATACTCTGGAGTGTTTCTGTCCTCCACAAAGCAGTGGTATTTTCCAGCATCAGAAAGTTGGACGTTGCGCAGGATGAGCGTCAGGTTCCCGGTGTCTGGCCCAGTCGGTAGCGAAGCTCTCCCACGGTATTCTTCGTTTTGTTGCTGCCTGTCCTCGCGACCGTCTCTCAATATGAAGACCAACTGGTGGAAGAGGTTATGGAACCAGCGCACATCAAGCCCATCAGGACTTTGAGGAGGAGTGAGGGTGCAAGGCAAGCTGATATCTGATCCCACTTCTGCCACCAGAAATTTATCTTGGGTCGACACCTGAAATAAAGCTGCGAGAAATAATAACACTTTATTAAAACGAGCGTTTGTGGGGGGGGATAATAAAATATAGGAGGGACAGGCTGCCAAGGGAACAAAAAGTGAGTTATTTACCAAGATTAGAAATGAGCAAGTTTGGGGGGGGGGTTAGCTTTTCATTTTTTTTATAACACTTTTTGAGCTTCTATATGGTCATGTGGTTTTAGTTCAGAAATTTTTTTTGGGTGCAAATATGAGGAATTACTTATCGGTGGTCGTGTTCAGTTCAGAGGGTGATGATTATAGAGAATCTCCCCAGAAATGGCCTATTGTGGGTGAATGTGGAAGCTATTCAGTGTTTGAAAAATGGCAAAATTATTATCTCCTGCTGAAGAAAGTTTTTAATTAAAATTTTATGTACAGATATAAATATATATATATATATATGTGATAACATATTAATATAAAATTGTTAAAATTATATTTTATATGCAAGTGTTTATATATATATAACAAACCACAGGGGGGGGGGTTGCACTCAACCTAAATTTGCAACACAAGCGGGTGCATCCAAGACCCCAAACACCAAAATATCAATGACCACCCTCATCCACCATTCTCTGCAAAAAAACACATTTCAAAAATGCAAAAAATCTGACTGAGGTAAAATGATGGGGATTCAGTTCACAAAGTATGATCATAGTTTGGGTAAGCCTGTCACAGTCGCCAATGTACCCCATCGTTGACAGGTCCTATCTAACTTGACTGTATCTGCATTTACAGGATTTACTCGCCCTGGAGCTCCCCAGCAGGCACTGGCCTTCACAGGGAGCTCCAGGGTGAGTAAATCCTGTAAATGCAGATACAGTCAAGTGAGATAGGACCTGTCAACGATGGGGTACATTGGCGACTGTGACAGGCTTACGCAAACTATGATCATACTTTGTGAACTGAATCGCCATCATTTTACCTCAGTCAGATTTTTTGCATTTTTGAAATGTGTTTTTTTGCAGAGAATGGTGGATGAGGGTGGTCATTGATATGGAGTGCTCTTTTTTGGTGATATATATATATATATATATATATTATATATATATGAGGAAAGATCTATGCGTATTATGCAACATTAAATAAAATTTTTTGAAATTTTACATACAGGGTTATCCAAAGAGATTCGAATTGCTTGAGAAAGGTAACCGAACGCTGAAAATCAGTGTTCGGTTACCTTTCCTGGCCATTCGGCTATCCAGAGAGCAGGCAATTCTCCAAATCCTGGCGAATTGCCTGCACATACGGTGCCTGTTCGGTCCCTGTTCGAGGGCAGTGAAATCCCCATCAAAATGCACTGCTTCGGCTATTCAGAGAACACAAACCAGCAGTGAAAGGTTCCCCTAATGCCCTGCCATTCGGTGGTTTAATTCGGCAAATTTATTCAGGAGAATCCCATAGGCTTCAATGTTAAAAATATTCCTGTTTTAATTCAATATCTAATAAACCGATCATTATAAAATTCTGCAGCAAAAAGTCTCTGTATTTATAGATTTTTTAGGATACTTTAAGCATTTTTCTGAATTTTTTAAAAAAAAATTAAAAGTCCGATTTTTTTTTTTTTTTTTTCAGTTTGCTTATTTTTTTTGTAACAGCCCTCTTTATTATCATTCCCTGGACCTCCTGTGAAAATTTCAGACATTTTCGCTCAGTAGTTTCTTTGCAAACAGCGTTTCATTTTCCCAGATTCATACAAATGGTTTTTCTAATTTATTCACTGCCTCCTCTACGTCACAGCTGCTTCGGCTCTGTGTGATTCGGCTCCTTTTCGGCTCCTGTTCGGCTCCTCTTCGAAGGTTAATCCAGATGTTTTTGCTTGTTTTCAGCGTGCATTCGGTTAGTTTTCGGTGAGTTTACGGCAGCTTTTCCCTGCAATTCGGGACCCTGTGCTGTTTGCTGAATACACCGCAGGGTCACCGAAATGCAATCGGCAAAAGGAACCGAATTGAAGAGAAGGAAAAGTCACCGAACGTGCGGTGACTTTTCGAATCTCTTTGGATAACCCTGTTAGTCTCCGTGTGCATCTGAAACTTGGAGGATGTTTGGATGCAGTCAGAAGTTTTGCCCCGGAGCAGAATAATCTTGTATGTAGAGTGCGGGGCCACTTGGACTTGTATGATAAAATATTAATATAAAATTATATTTTATACACAAGTGTTTTTTATTTATATGATAAAATATTAATATAAAATTGTTAACATTCTATTTTATATACAAGTGTATTTTATTTATATATATATTTGATAAAATATTAATATAGAATTGTTAAAATTATTATTTTATATGCAAGTGTTTTTTATATATATATATAAATATGATTATAAAATTGTTAAAATTATGTTTTATATACAAGTGTTTTTTATTTATGATAAAATATTAATATAAAATTGCTAAAATTATATTTTATATACAAGTGTGTTTTATTTATATATATTTGATAAAATATTAATATAAAATTGTTAAAATTATTATTTTATATGCAAGTGTTTTTTATATATATATATATAAATATGATTATAAAATTGTTAAAATTATGTTTTATATACAAGTGTTTTTTATTTATATGATAAAATATTAATATAAAATTGCTAAAATTATATTTTATATACAAGTGTGTTTTATTTATATATATTTGATAAAATATTAATATAAAATTGTTAAAATTATTATTTTATATGCAAGTGTTTTTTATATTTATATATATATATATATAAATATGATTATAAAATTGTTAAAATTCTATTTTATATACAAGTGTGTTTTAGTTATATATATATATTTGATAAAATATTAATATAAAATTGTTAACATTATTATTTTATATACACGTGTTTTTTATATATATATTGATATGATTATAAAATTGTTAAAATCAAATTTTATATACAATGTTTTATTTATATGATAAAATATTAATATAAAATTGCTAAAATTATATTTTATATACAAGTGTGTTTTATTTATATATAATTGATAAAATATTAATACAACATTTTTAAAATTATTATTTTATATACAAGTGTTTTTTTTATATATATATATATATATATAAATATGATTATAATTTTTTTAAATTATATATATAAACACTTGTATATAAAATAGAATTAACATCAAGGTTTGCACTCACGGTTCACCTATGTTTCTTAATACCCGGTGCTCAGCAACGGTCTCTATGGATACCACAATGCAGATAAGCCGCACTCCGGGATTTTCAAAAGTATTTAAGCTTTATTTGTCCATAAAGTCAACGTTTCAGTTCCTAGTATAGAACTTTCCTCAGGACAGATGTCTATCCTGAGGAAAGTTAGGAACTGAAACCTTGACTTCATGGACGAATAAAGCTTAAATACTTTTTGAAATTCCTGGATTGCGGCTTATCTGCATTGTGGTATATATCTATTTATCTTGTCAGGTAGCGGCAAGAAGTTTCAAAGAACTTTACAAAATGAAATGGGGGGATATAATACAGTAAAGAAATGAGAAGCGAAGTGGATGTTGACAAAAACTAAAGGAATTATTATGTAGGGTTAGGGTTAAGTCAGCAACTTTTTTTGAAACAATGTTTCTATCCACGTCCACAAGGTGGAGACTTTGTGTTAGTATAAACCATTATAGAGGGGGTTTCGAATCGTTAAACTATTAGAAAATATCTCTATGATCTTATACCTCTATCAAAGAACGAAGCAATGAGGCCGCAAAGGATTCAGTAAGAGAATGACAAACACGGAGACGGATCAGCAGAGACCGCTTCGCCGAGAGTGACTATGATAAAGCACCCTGAGCGCGCAGCAGAGCGGATCAATACATGACACGCAGGCAGAGGCGATTGTGTGAGAAATGCAATAAATGGAGATCAATTGGATACTTTCTCGACACAGTACATCTGCTGGTTAAGGAAGGGGCCAGTGATTCTTTTATTGACTCGGACCCATATTATGTACATGGCGTAAGGCTGAGCATCCGTTCATCTAATGTAAAACTCCATCGAGCGTTCAGCACCAGAACACGCGCGCACATGAGCAGGCTTTACCCGGACAATCATGGAAAGTGTAACTGACATTTATAATCAAAACGACATAATTTGTTGGTTTGAGTTAACTTGATTTGCATTGTAATTCATGAAAAATCAATCACTAGCGTATCAAACCCCATTTGCATATATTTTTAAGGCAGGATTAGTGCGCCCTTGCGAAGAAACTAAATACACTGTGAGAATTTATCCTTCTGAGATACCGAAACACAAGCTGCAAAGAGCAGCCCTAAACCTCACTAACAAAAAGCTCAACAAATTTTACTGCAGCATTCCGGCAGCCAGGGATTTGTCAGAATACAGGGAGAGCTGTGGGGTCAGTCGTTGCTGTACAGGGGTAAGATTCAGCGGGTTATAATGAGTGTAAATCCTTGTACAATACAGATACAAGGTGTTGCTGTAATTGCCACACACAGGCATGCAGCACATACAGATACAAGGTGTTGCTGTAATTGCCATACACAGGCATTATGCGGCACATACCAATACAAGGTGTTGCTGTAATTGCCACACACAGGCATGCAGCACATACAGATACAAGGTGTTGCTGTAATTGCCATACACAGGCATTATGCGGCACATACAGATACAAGGTGTTGCTGTAATTGCCATACACAGGCATTATGCGGCACATACAGATACAAGGTGTTGCTGTAATTGCCACACACAGGCATTATGCGGCACATACAGATACAAGGTGTTGCTGTAATTCTCATACGCAGGCATTATGCAGCACATACAGATACAAGGTGTTGCTGTAATTGCCACACACAGGCATTATGCAGCACATACAGATACAAGGTGTTGCTGTAATTGATTTGCCACACACAGGCATTATGCAGCACATACAGATACAAGGTGTTGCTGTAATTGCCATACACAGGCATTATGCAGCACATACAGATCTTGCATTCGCTAATAATGTCATTATGATCACTACAAATCCCCATAAGCAGAATATCTCACCATTTTATTATATGTCTGCAGCACATTTACTGACACAAAGGCCATTTCTGCCTGTATGCTGATAATGCAGACCCCGTGTGACTTTGTGCCAGATAAGGGACACCGTCTAGATTTTAGAACCATTCATCCCAGCGGTATTTGCGTAAAGGATAACTGAATACATGGAAAAATTCTAACTATTTCAGAATAACAATTTCTGTGCAGAATTTTTGTTTTCCCAGCATTTAAATTTTAACTTCGCATCCCACGTTTGAAATAAATGTATGATAATATTTTTTTTCAACAAAAAGCCCTTGGTAGTGAAGGGGTTAAGGGATGACTATATTGTGTAAATAAATATAAATCGGTTAAAATTATGGTGTATGTCCACTATAAACCGCGCACAGTGTCATGGCTGCACAGAGGTGATTACAAAGACGTATCCACCAAAACCCCTTGAATCCCATCATGCATTTGCTAGGATGAAGGCTGGCAAAGCATCATGGGAGCTGCTCTTCTGCATCATGTGTGGGTCTAGCATTTGGCCAGCGCTGGGAACAGAGCGCGCCGGGACGTCAAGGAGGCCAGAAAACACAGACAGTTGCTTGGCTTAGAAAAGTGTTGGCTGGCAGAGGATTGTGGGACGTGTAGTCAACAACCCTCACTATAAAATGCCAGGAATGATGAACTAAGAGGGGGGGGGCACAGATATGAGACATGGGGGGGGGGTCATTAACACATCATCGCTGCCAGTAATATCGTCAGGAGGGAAATTTACGTCACTGGTGTCAGAAAAGCTGCTTGGGGAGCCCCTAACTGAGGATAGAGCAGAAGAACCCTCCGTGGAGAGCGAGAGATGGACGGCGGAGGTACCTGCAGTGACTGGAGTCAGGACTATTGTGAGATAGACGAGCGCTCTGTCCATCCTGAGTGACTGTCTGTGTCCAGCTGTCCGAGTCTGACTGTCTGTGTCCGGCTGTCTGTCTCTTGTGTTTTTAATGTGCAGCCCGGGTTACCGGATACAAACTCCTTCCTGTCTGCTGCTGCTTTCCCTTTCAGTTGCTCTTTTCATTTTCCCCCATTGATCATTTCCTTGCACTCATTTCCCCCGCACACGTTATCTCTGTGCCCCTTCTTGCACCCCCTACGTCCCCTTCGTCTTTCCTTCTGCACTTCCTTTCTTCCCTCTTTTCCCCTTAATCGTTTTCTTCTTTTCCTCTGCGTCTCTCCCTCCTCTTCCCTCTTTGCGATTCTGTTTGCACCAAGTCCCCCTTTTCCTTCTTCCTTTCTCTCTCTTCCCTTTCCCCCCTTGGCCCTTTCTTTCTCAGCCCCTGTGCCTCACTCTCCCTCTTCTCTCCCCGTCGGTATCTGACCCCGCGTTCTCCTGTGCTGTTGACTCCTCGGTTTGTGCAGCACCCACACCCTTTTTGAGAAACTCAGTTCTTGTTTCCTAAAACAGGAAATCGCCGGATACTTCGCGATGTTGTAGTGAAGGAAAACAAAAGGAGTCGTGTGTCAGCAGAAGCGAGCTGCCGGGGTGACGATAACAGAGACCCCATGATATCACAGGAGACTACTCAGCGATTCTGAGAATGGAGAGAGAGCTGGGATATCGCTGTGCCCTGCTCATATCGCTGACAGCTGCAGTCTCAGGTACAAGCCCCCACTTATTGGTCTCACTCTGTCTCTTCTTTATATGGATGTCTTTATACGATGCACCCCCCCCCCATATTCTATACAACTGACTGTATGATGTATGAAGGAGACAGAGACTGGGCAGCGCGTCTCGTTAATCAGTTATTCACAGAGCCAATTCATGTCACGGTTTGATATAGGTCTAATATAGGGAGACACGCAGAGACGTGGCCAGATACACGGACAAACAGACAAAAAAACATGGACAGAAACACAGAGCGACAAACGGATACACAGACAGACACACAGAGCAACAAATAGATACACACAAACAGACAGAGAGACATGGACAGAAACACTGCGACAAACGGATACACAGACAAACAGACACAGAAACATGGACAGAAACACAGAGCGACAAACGGATACACAAACAGACACACAGAGCAACAAATAGATACACACAAACAGACAGAGAGACATGGACAGAAACACTGCGACAAACGGATACACAGACAAACAGACACAGAAACATGGACAGAAACACAGAGCGACAAATGGATAAACAGACAAACAGACACAGAAACATGGACAGAAACACAGAGCGACAAGTGGATACACAGACACACAGACACATGGACAGAAACACAGAGCGACAAATGGATACACAGACAGACCCACAGAGCAACAAACAGGTACACAGACAGACACACAGAGCAACAAACAGGTACACAGACAAACAGACACAGAAACATGGACAGAAACTCAGAGCGACAAACAGACAAACAGACACAGAAACATGGACAGAAACACAGAGCGACAAATCGATAAACAGACAAACAGACACAGAAACATGGACAGAAACACAGAGCGACAAGTGGATACACAGACACACAGACACATGGACAGAAACACAGAGCGACAAATGGATACACAGACAGACCCACAGAGCAACAAACAGGTACACAGACAGACACACAGAGCAACAAACAGGTACACAGACAAACAGACACAGAAACATGGACAGAAACTCAGAGCGACAAACAGACAAACAGACACAGAAACATGGACAGAAACACAGAGCGACAAATAGATAAACAGACAAACAGACACAGAAACATGGACAGAAACACAGAGCGACAAGTGGATACACAGACACACAGACACATGGACAGAAACACAGAGCGACAAATGGATACACAGACAGACCCACAGGGCAACAAACAGATACACAGACAGACACACAGAGCAACAAACAGGTACACAGACAAACAGACACAGAAACATGGACAGAAACTCAGAGCAACAAACACAGACAAACAGACACAATGTCAACCACAGAAATACAGGCAGATACACAGAGACACACATCGACAAAGTGAGACAGATACAGACACATTAGGGGTTATTCAAAGAGAGCCGAATTTGCCACCGAATTGCACCAAACAGTGAATTTCCCCACGAAATCTGGTGCTGTTCGGCGGCAGTAAAATCTCCATAGAGAATTAATGGTTCATCTATTCAGAGAACGCTGAACAGCACCGCAAAGTTGGCAAAATGTTCGGTGGTTTCATTTGACAGGTTTAAACAGGCGAATCCCATAGGCTTCAATGTTTAAAAAAAAATCCCCTTTTTTTATAAAAAAAAATTATTCAACCGTTTATACTTTTCATTTACAGCAAAAAAAAATTACATTTTTTTAAAATTTCTCTGGAGTTTTTTTCAGCAAAATTTTTGATTCCGTTTTTTTTATTTTTTATTATTCCGTAACAGACCTTTTTATTGTTATTCATATATATATATTATTTATATATTATTTCCATACATTATTTTTGTTTTAATTTTTTTTTAAAAATCGCCTTTTAAAAATTGTGGGTTTCTTTATCCTTTACCCCTGTTTGGCGGCTGATCGGCTTTTTTCAGCGGCGTTCGGCTGCTGGTTGACTTTTTTAGGCAGCTGGTCGAAGTTGTTCAGTGGTCTGTTCTGCGGATCGTCGCCTACATGTGGTGGTTTGCAGCTGCATTCGGTGGTTTAACGGATGCATTCAGCGGGTTTATCAGCGGCGTTCGGCGGATAATTGGCTGCACTTCAGGGATACTGAATTCAATGCAGGGTCGGTGAGTTGAGCTCACCAAACGGCGCCAAACAAGAGAGCACTGACATTTCGATGCTCTCTGAATAACCCCCATAGTGAGAGAAACAAATAAACAGACACATAGACACTCAAACACACACTGGGAGACAGATACAGGAGACAGACAGAAAGATACACAAAAACCAATCAGACATAGAGACAGAGGAAAAGAGACAGAATCATATACAGACAAACATACAGAAAGACCGATAGGTACATGGAAAAAAAGACAGACAGACATGCATAGACAGACAGTCACGCAGACACATAGACAGTCACACAGACGCATAGACAGACAGTCACGCACGCAGACACATAGACAGTCACACAGACGCATAGACAGACAGTCACGCAGATGCACAGACAGTCACACAGACGCATAGACAGTCACACAGATGTATAGACAGTCACACAGATGTATAGACAGTCACACAGACACATAGACCGTCACACAGACACATAGAAAGACAGTCATGCAGATGCACAGACAGTCACACAGATGCACAGACAGTCACACAGATGCATAGACAGTCACACAGATGCATAGACAGTCACACAGACGCATAGACAGTCACACAGATGCACAGTCACACAGACGCATAGACAGACAGTCATGCAGATGCACAGACAGTCATGCAGATGCACAGACAGTCACACAGATGCATAGACAGTCACACAGATGCATAGACAGTCACACAGATGCATAGACAGTCACACAGATGCATAGACCGTCACACAGACACATAGACCGTCACACAGACACATAGACCGTCACACAGACGCATAGAAAGACAGTCACACAGACAGTCACACAGCCGCATAGACAGTCACACAGACGCATAGAAATACAGTCACGCAGACGCATAGACAGTCACGCAGACGCATAGACAGTCACACAGACGCATAGACAGTCACGCAGACGCATAGACAGGTTACTTTGAATCAAACTCAGCGCTGTCTCTTGCCTTTCTTTAATTATTATGAAAGCGCATTCAGATCGTTGCTGTACAGGGAATTATTCCACTGACATTTCCAAATAGTTGCGTTTATCGTTTATCTGAGACCCGGGAACGCGGAGACTGGACGGAAAATGTCACTTTAATTTAAGATGTGATAACAGAAGCAGTAAAGGACGCGTGGATTCCGGTACTCTGCCGCTGGATACAGTTTATGTGAGAAATCTGCTGGTGTTTCCGGAAAGTGGAATCATAAAATGCCGCCAGAATGTAAATACTATAAACATGTGTGTTGTTATATAATAACGATAGAGAGACAGGCTGACGCTACTGGGGGGAAACCCATTTTTCTGTCAATTAATGAGGCAGCACAGAGATCAACAGGAAGGAAACACGATGAGCTTTCAGTAAACGCTCAATTAAAGAGCGTTCAGCTTCAGGCGGCATAATGCTCGAAAATATAGATATCTGTAGAATAAATCTGAAATACCACTTCACCTCCTTACTGATAAACTCAGCACACAGCTCTGTGTCTAATGATACACTAAGGTGAACTCAGCACACAGCTCTGTGCCTAATGATACACTAAGGCTAGGGTCAGACTGAGGCAGTGCGAACGCGCGTGCAGCCGCACTTAATCACGGCCGTAGTAGCAGCAGATGCCGGGCAATGACGGCCAATATACGAAGTACGGTCGCACAAAAGTGCGGCCGCGCAACGCAGGCGGCAAACAAACGCATTTTTTCGAGAACGTGAAACCACTAGTACTGACGTACAGAGTGCGCTGCGTCCGCTAGCGGCGTGTGTGCGTAATTAGGAGACGTCAGACGCTGCTAATGTCCGGCCAACATAACGTCCAGACACAAAAAGTGTTTTATTGATGATCCGTACAAAATCACGGATGAAACTGCGCATAGTATGACCGCTATCGCGTATTCCGTGAAAAAATAAGTCCATTCGTTCGAACGCACTTTTTCACAGACAACGTGAAAAATGCGTTAGTCTGACCCTAGCCTTAGGTGAACTCAGCACACAGCTCTGTGCCTAACGATACACTAAGGTGAACTCAGCACACAGCTCTGTGCCTAATGATACACTAATGTGAACTCAGCACACAGCTCTGTGCCTAATGATACACTAATGTGAACTCAGCACACAGCTCCGTGCCTAACAATACACTAATGTGAACTCAGCACACAGCTCTGTGCCTAATGATACACTAAAGTGAACTCAGCACACAGCTCTGTGCCTAATGATACACTAAAGTGAACTCAGCACACAGCTCTGTGTCTAATGATACACTAAAGTGAACTCAGCACACAGCTCTGTGTCTAATGATACACTAAAGTGAACTCAGCACACAGCTCTGTGTCTAATGATACACTAAAGTGAACTCAGCACAAAGCTCTGTGCCTAATGATACACTAAAGTGAACTCAGCACAAAGCTCTGTGCCTAATGATACACTAAAGTGAACTCAGCACACAGCTCTGTGCCTAATGACACACTAAGGTGAACTCAGCACAAAGCTCTGTGCCTAATGATACACTAACGTGAACTCAGCACACAGCTCTGTGCCTAATGATACACTAAGGTGAACTCAGCACACAGCTCTGTGCCTAATGACACACTAAGGTGAACTCAGCACACAGCTCTGTGCCTAATGATACACTAATGTGAACTCAGCACACAGCTCTGTGTCTAATGATACACTACAGTGAACTCAGCACACAGCTCTGTGCCTAATGACACACTAAGGTGAACTCAGCACACAGCTCTGTGCCTAATGATACACTAATGTGAACTCAGCACACAGCTCTGTGCCTAATGACACACTAAAGTGAACTCAGCACACAGCTCTGTGCCTAATGATACACTAAAGTGAACTCAGCACACAGCTCTGTGTCTAATGATACACTAAAGTGAACTCAGCACACAGCTCTGTGTCTAATGATACACTAAAGTGAACTCAGCACACAGCTCTGTGTCTAATGATACACTAAAGTGAACTCAGCACAAAGCTCTGTGCCTAATGATACACTAAAGTGAACTCAGCACAAAGCTCTGTGCCTAATGATACACTAAAGTGAACTCAGCACAAAGCTCTGTGCCTAATGATACACTAAAGTGAACTCAGCACACAGCTCTGTGCCTAATGATACAATAATGTGAACTCAGCACACAGCTCTGTGTCTAATGATACACTAACATGAACTCAGCACACAGCTCTGTGTCTAATGATACACTAAAGTGAACTCAGCACACAGCTCTGTGCCTAATGATACAATAATGTGAACTCAGCACACAGCTCTGTGTCTAATGATACACTAATGTGAACTCAGCACACAGCTCTGTGTCTAATGATACACTAACATGAACTCAGCACACAGCTCTGTGCCTAATGATACACTAACGTGAACTCAGCACACAGCTCTGTGCCTAATGATACACTAAGGTGAACTCAGCACACAGCTCTGTGCCTAATGATACACTAACATGAACTCAGCACACAGCTCTGTGTCTAATGATACACTAATGTGAACTCAGCACACAGCTCTGTGCCTAATGACACACTAATGTGAACTCAGCACACAGTTCGTGCCTGGTGGTGGCTTTGTGCGAGGCGCTTGCGTTTCACATGGAGCTAGGGTTGCTGGGAATATTTTATCAATACTGAAACGAGGAGGTTTTTTCTCTGTTGGCAAAAAATGAAGAAAATCCAGATTTTTTGTTGCCAGGTGCACGTTCAACAGGCTCGCAGAGGAGGTCACTGTGTGCTGCGCCGCCTCCCATCACTACCGGAAACCTAAAGAGGAATCGCTCTCCCTCTGAGAAGAATAAAGAGCTCCAATCCTGCAACCACATCTCTAGCACACTAAAGGGGTTATTCACTAAACGGCAAACTTGCCACCGAATTGCATCAGTCAGTGAATTTTGCCATACGGTGCAATTTTGAGGCTGTTTCTCTATTCACAAAACTGTCAATTTGCCAAATACTGGTGAATTGACAGCAAAATAAGGTGCCCTTCACCAGTGCCAAAAAAATATGTATGGGAACTTGCCTAGATTTCTGTCCCCCCCCCCCCCCGTGAGTCCTGAAGAGGCTGGAGAAAGGTGGCACTAGAAGCCGAAATGTTGTTGGGCTTCTCCAATGACAGTGCCCTTACCACCGCAACATCTCTTATCTGGCCTCCCTCTGTCACGCCTCTCCCCCCTACAATCCATCCTGAACGCCTCCGCCAGGCTAATTCACCTCACCCGCTGCTCTGTCTCTGCCGCTCCCCTCTGCGAGTCCCTTCACTGGCTCCCCACCCACTGCAGAATTAAGTTCAAAATCCTTATCCTGACCTACAAAACCCTCACTAACTCAGCGCCCCACTACCTGTCCTCACTAATCACCAAATACACCCCAGCCCGCTCCCTAAGGTCAAACAGTGACCTGCGCCTAGCTTCTCCCCGCATCACCTCTTCCCATGATAGACTGCAGGATTTCTCACGCGCAGCCCCCACTCTCTGGAACGCTCTCCCTCGTGCTGTCAGACTTTCCCCTAACTTCTCTTCCTTCAAACGCTCCCTTAAAACATTCCTATTTAGGGAAGCCTACCACCCAACTCACTGACGCAACCATCAATCACTCTCACCTTACAGTCCTCTCCTCCTGTTTCCAACCCCAACCCTCCCAGATTGTGAGTTCCTACGGGAATAGGGCCCTCATCTCCTCCTGTACTGTTTGTCAAATGTTGTTCAATGTATTGTAACCCTGTGTATACTGTGCTTATTGTACAGCGCTGCGGAATATGCTGGCGCTTTATAAATAAATAATAATAATAATAATAACATGCCTGGCTCCCATCTCATTTCTCTGGACACCTGTGATTCCTTTCATGAAAGGGTTCCTGGAAACTGTAGCCGCTGCAGCGCTTCTTTTTTATAAAGTTTCGACACTTTTTATTGTGAACGCAATGAAAGGAAATGGCATCGTTACATAAGCCGTAAACAAATATTTGTTCCATAAAACAATGGGATGCAACAATGGGTTAGATACATTGAGGAAAAGGGAAGGTATCAGCGCGTCCACCTTCTTAATCCGTTTTAACAGTCAAGGAATAAGTAACAAACCCAAGAGCAGGAGGAAACCACATAAAAGGAGCACAACCTGAGAGTAACCTGCCCGGACAAGCGGAACTCAAGAAAGATAACAAAGGAGAATTGTAAAGGGGAGGACGGGGTTTGAGCTCCGTCAACAGTGAGAGTGAGCTTACGTTTCAATGGCCATTCGAGCAAACTAAAACCTCTAATTGTGTTTTGTTGCACATGGAATTGTATAGAAACCAGCGCAGATTACATCTTTTTTTTCTTGTCATGTTTTATACATGAACTGGGTTGTTACTCCTGGTTGTTGCAGCCGCTCTGGTGAGTATGGGTGCGACGCCATTTTTTTCTGTATATATGAACAGTGAGAGGGAGCAGTTATATTAAGGTTCGCAAAGGGTCGCGATCATTTTTGCGGAATACCAGGCTGTGTATTGTAGGGAGGATCGAATAATGTTTCACATGGACTGTGGTGGGGCTGGAAAATACTATGGGATAGTCCATGGTTTACATGTTTTTGCCCTTTAAAAAGTCTGATAACACAGGCGAAACGCGTCGGGCGTCTTTTATTTCTTCTTATTGTTTGTAATATGGATGCACTGATAACGATACTAGTCCTAGCGTTAATTACCGCAGAGACGCGCACGTCAAAATGTTTGCTACGCCTAAAGGCTGGCGCTACATGATTCTGCAAATACAAAATCATCTAACACCCTCTAAACCCCCCCCCCCCAATAAATCCCATACTCACCTCTCATCTCGTGGTGAGAACGGTGGCCTGATCCGTCGCTTCTTGATGCCGGGAGCAGAGTGAGACTGGTGACAGGTCCCAGTCTGACTCCGTGATCTCGCAGGGTTCACGATCCAGAAGCGCAAGCCTCCTATGACTCAAGGAGGTGATACTCCCAGCATGCGAGGAAAAGCTACCGCGAGTATCCCAGCGGTTAGTGCCGAGGTGCCAAGGTAGCGCCAGCTCTGGAATATCGCGCTAAAATGGGGAATCTCCAGGAAAACTGCAGGCGCAGATCTTCCTCAATAGCGTTCCCCATTTTAGCGTTCACTAGGGAATACCGGCTGGGTGGAGTAGAGGTAACATCACTGCTCTGCGTGGAGAGAGCCTGTGGAGACATGGGTTCGATCCCAGCGAGCAACCTCTCCAGTAAGTGTCCTTGGGCAAGACACCTAACGGTACATACTCGCCACCCAGGACATATTGAAAACGAGAGAAATCTAAATGTATCCTTCCTGGTAAAATCCTTTCTCAAAACAAAAAAACATAGGGCCCATTGTGACTCGGGTCTGGGATGCAGGACAAGCTCAAGAAAACTTCCTGGTGGTGTGAGGGGAGGAGGGGTGCGGCATTTTAGAAGATGCAGGATTTCACGCAATAATCAGATTGGTTTCCTGGATTCAGCAGGATTATGTTGCAATTTGTTTCCATTTGTAAATAAACACTATCACAGCGCTGTGATTCACACGAGATTTACATATCCGAGCTGTCAGAGACGCCTCGATTTCTAAAGGTCTACCCTGCCAGAAGGACCTGGGAGTTGGGACCTTCCAGCAGAGACAAGGGCTGCTTCATAGACAGAAAACCAGGTTTTCCCCTCAGGAATTCCGCATCAATTCTATGTTAATCATAAACCCTATAGTAGATAAGCAAGTAGACGACCTCGGCGAGGGTCTCAAAAAGAGATTCAATAACAACCAGGAAAGTGACCATCCAAATACACATCTAAAACCATAACTCTTTATTGGAGTATATATTTTTTGTTATTTATTGGTCCCATTATATTAAGGAGACCTGAGACTTTGTTTAAAGGGCCCCTCGACTCCTGGATTATGATTTATCTATTCATACTGCTGAATGGGGGACTCCTCCAATCATATATTGGGTGTACTGATACATCATTCAACCTCAACTTATGTTCTCACAGTTGTGACCCCCAGTATTTACAGAATCTGTTGGCGCTTTATAAATACTATTACTGATACTATTAATTTAAGAGCAAGTGCCAGAGTACTTGCATTTTTATAGCGCCAACATATCCCGCAGCAAGTAGAAAGATACAAACAAAAGACATACTGTTACAGAGGGAAAAGAGGCCCTGCCCTTCGAGCAATCTGTCAGTAAAGCACTTAAAAAAGTACTCTGCCAGTTGGCCCATGAGTTTACAATCTAAAGAACATACAGGAATATGAGACCGAATGGAGCAGGGGGAGTGTGACGTTGATGGCCAGAGAGAACATAAACAGGTTGTAGAAATTCTATAGGCTGTGAAGGAGTTACTATGAAAAGTATGGAGAAGTGAAACCACCTGAAGGCAGACAGCATAAAAGTAAATCATGGACAGGATGGGAGGGCAGAGTCACTGTAATGCGTGGGTGGACAGGTTTGGATCTGAGGGTGGATTCTGGATGGAAGGGGTTGCAGTCACTGCAAGGAATGGATGGATGTCTAACACTGTGTACATGCACGGTATACAGAGATGAAAGCCAGTGGTGTTTTGTTCTCCCTATTGACATCTTCAGCTCTTTATGAGCGATGGCGCTTCAGATGTTGGATCGATAAGCAACGCAAACATTCAGTAATGGAAAAGATTAACCTGAAAGGGATGAAGACAAAGAGCTGAGTTCTCGTGGAACCTTCCGTTAGCAGTGATGAATGGAGATACATTTCTAGTCTATTGGTGGAAATCAGGGCTGTCGAGGGTGGATTCAGTTTGTGGAGATGTAGTCACAATACATGATGTCACCCAGGTTTCAAAGGAGCTATCTGGGCAGGGAGCTGCACTCGAAAGGGATCAAGTGTGCAAGATTAAACAGCAAAGAGTGCTCGCGGGGCCAACCAAGACCGGCTCCAGGTAGTCAAATCATATTTTGCGGCTTTTAGTGAAGGACATGCAACGTTGCGGTCACAAGGACCTTTCTCAAGCTTGACTTTGCTTGTCCTTCATTAAATGCCACAAAAAATTATTTTGGATTGCCTGGAAATGTTCTTTTCAAAAGATTGATGCGGACATGGAGTCGAAGCGACCCTGTATAAATCCAGTCTGGTAAAAGAAGCTTTTCAGCCATTGAGTCAAGCTGAGTCAAGTGATTCTGCAAATGCAAGATACGTTAACACAAAATAAAAATACGAAGAAAAAGAATCCAATCCTCGCCTCAGCTGCCACAGTGGAGTTGAGCTTTGTAAGGGATAAATTCCTTAGGTAACGATAAAATGGGGATGTTAACGTGGAAAACCTGCACCTGATATTCCGGGGCAGGCGCTGCTTCAGCACCTCGCCCCGGAACGCAGCGCTACCTGCAATGATAGTCACAGTAGTGCCTCCGCCCCGCCGCGAGTATCACCTCCTGGAGTTCATAGGACTCTATGGACGGTTGCACTTCCAGGCAGAACGCGCAGCTCCACAGAATGATCGCGGAGGGAGACTGGGAACTATTTGTCCCTAGTCTCACTCTGCTCCCGGGGACAGGAAGCATCAGATCGGGCTGCCGTTCTCGGCGCGGGATGAGAGGTGAATATGGGATTTATTGGGGGGGGGTTAGGGAGTGCTAAATGATTCTGCAAAGGCGAGGCTAAAATATTTCCTTGCGCATCCCGGCGGTAATTAGCGCTGCAACTTTGTAATACCTTACTTATCCTAACGGTAATTACTGATTGCGCTCCCCATGTTAAGTATAGGATGCGCAAAGTACAGTAAGATCGCACAAGCTAGCATAATCACTGATGCGCAAACTGATGTTTCACGTGTTTAATGTCAGGAAAATAATATGGGGGGGGCATGCGTTAAAGTCACTTATTCTAGGGTTACCGCTTACTCATCCGTTCGCCAACGTTAGCGTTCGCTGTGTAATCCTGCACTAAGTGTTTCGCAGGGCACCTTTTTGTTACTGATACTGTTACTTTGCCGGTTTCTCTCCCCCCTCCTTCCTCCTAACCCCGGCTCCAGCTCGATAAATCTCTGTCCTCCAGCTCCTGACTCCACTCACTCAATCGAATTAGCACTGATCCCCCCACGATCAGGACGCGCTGCTTTTGATGAACTGCTGGATTCATAACCCGTCATCAGAAGAAGCGGAGGGATAAAACGAGAGCATCTCCATAAAACACGTCGAGAGCCGGGATGAGCTCCGCCACCGTGTATTTCAAACCTAATGCTACCTGGAGATTATTCTTCAGGGCTGTTAAAATGATTAAGCGTAGAAGGCGAGAGCTCTGAGCCGGGCGAGAGGGGGCAGCAAGGAGGAAATCTATTAATCAGATGATGGGGAGAAGCAGAGAAAATAATCCCTATATTCAGTGTGCGGCGCTCGGGCGAGTGTCACCGGTCGCTCTGCAGAGAGGCGAGAGATAAATTGTATTTCTGTCCTGCTTTGTTATGTCACGCTGAGAGCAGCATGTTCTAAGCTTGATCTTCACGGAACAGTCTGTGCCACCCATACGTTATCGCTTTATGTTTTATACATAACCCCAATGCATTGTGAAAGGGACGGCAAAATATATTCTTTGCTTTCTTTTGGGCTTAAATCAAAAAAACGGAGTCAGGGAAGTTATGACCTGTCCACGGTTTACTTGATATTGGAGGCCCTGGTCACAGTTTACTCGATATTGGAGGCCCTGTTCACGGTTTACTCGATATTGGAGGCCCTGTTCATGGTTTACTCGATATTGGAGGCCCTGGTCACGGTTTACTTGATATTGGAGGCCCTGTTCATGGTTTACTCGATATTGGAGGCCCTGTTCATGGTTTACTTGATATTGGAGGCCCTGGTCAAGGTTTACTTGATATTGGAGGCCCTGGTCATGGTTTACTTGATATTGGAAGCCCTGGTCATGGTTTACTTGATATTTGAGGCCCTGGTCACAGTTTACTTGATATTTGAGGCCCTGGTCACGGTTTACTTGATATTGGAGGCCCTGGTCATGGTTTACTTGATATTGGAGGTCCTGGTCACGGTTTACTTGATATTGGAGGCCCTGGTCATGGTTTACTTGATATTGGAGGCCCTGGTCAAGGTTTACTTGATATTGGAGGCCCTGGTCATGGTTTACTTGATATTGGAGGCCCTGGTCATGGTTTACTTGATATTGGAGGCCCTGGTCACGGTTTACTTGATATTGGAGGCCCTGGTCACGGTTTACTTGATATTGGAGGCCCTGGTAACGGTTTACTTGATATTGGAGGCCCTGGTCACGGTTTACTTGATATTGGAGGCCCTGGTAACGGTTTACTCGATATTGGAGGCCCTGGTCACGGTTTACTCGATATTGGAGGCCCTGTTCACGGTTTACTCGATATTGGAGGCCCTGTTCACGGTTTACTCGATATTGGAGGCCCTGGTCACGGTTTACTTGATATTGGAGGCCCTGTTCATGGTTTACTTGATATTGGAAGCCCTGGTCATGGTTTACTTGATATTTGAGGCCCTGGTCACAGTTTACTTGATATTTGAGGCCCTGGTCACGGTTTACTTGATATTGGAGGCCCTGGTCACCTTTTACTTGATATTGGAGGCCCTGGTCATGGTTTACTTGATATTGGAGGCCCTGGTCAAGGTTTACTTGATATTGGAGGCCCTGTTCATGGTTTACTTGATATTGGAAGCCCTGGTCATGGTTTACTTGATATTGGAGGCCCTGGTCACGGTTTACTTGATATTGGAGGCCCTGGTCATGGTTTACTTGATATTGGAGGCCCTGGTCAAGGTTTACTTGATATTGGAGGCCCTGGTCATGGTTTACTTGATATTGGAGGCCCTGGTCACGGTTTACTTGATATTGGAGGCCCTGGTCACGGTTTACTTGATATTGGAGACCCTGGTCACGGTTTACTTGATATTGGAGGCCCTGGTCACATTTTACTTGATATTGGAGGCCCTGGTCATGGTTTACTTGATATTGGAGGCCCTGGTCACGGTTTACTTGATATTGGAGGCCCTGGTCAAGGTTTACTTGATATTGGAGGCCCTGGTCATGGTTTACTTGATATTGGAGGCCCTGGTCACGGTTTACTTGATATTGGAGGCCCTGGTCATGGTTTACTTGATATTGGAGGCCCTGGTCAGAGATGCACAATATAACGGCAGATGTTATTAGCTACATTTTTTCACGTCCAACCTTGTGTAACGGGGGGAGTAGCGCCCACTAGAGAGTAGCGGAGTTGAGATCCTTAAGGACTGATAAATCTTTTTGACGTTTAAATACTGCTTGGCATACACAGAATTATACACTCGAGGCAGCGAGGATGAACAAAACACTGAGTTGCTACTAAGCACTAAAGGTTTTGCGACCGATAGAGCACGTTCAGGAATACACTGATATGTCAGACAGTTGGTGAATTGCGCGGACTGCAGGACAGTCAGGAAATAAGCTGCTTTAGCGTTTTCTGATAAGCGAGCAGATCTGCGGTACGTTAAGATGGTCATAGACAACACATACAGTTATGTTCAAAATTATTCAACCCCCACTGAAATTGAGTGTTTTGGCCAGTTTGACATTGATTTTGATCATTCAGTCATCTTGCTTACAATTAAATCAAAGAGGCACGTGTAGGTCAGACAAATATAACATAACATTTATAATGAAATAACCACAAATGTCTTTTCTGTGCTCACATCATTATCAGTTTTATTCAACCCCCAAGTGACATTCAATCTTAGTACTTAGTACAACATCCTTTTACAGTTATAACAGCTTTTAAACGTGAAGCATAGCTTGACACAAGTGTCTTGCAGCGATCTACGGGTATCTTCGCCCATTCGTCATGGGCAAAAGCCTCCAGTTCAGTCACATTCTTAGGCTTGCGCACTGCAACTGCTTTCTTTAAGTCCCACCAGAGGTTCTCAATCGAATTTAAGTCAGGTGACTGCGATGGCCACTCCAAAATGTTCCAGCCTTTAATCTGCAACCATGCTCTAGTGGACATGGAGGTATGCTTGGGATCATTGTCCTGTTGATAGGTCCAACGTCTCCCAAGCCTCAAGTTTGTGACGGACTGCATCACATTGTCATCCAATATCTCCAGGTACTGAAGAGAATTCATGGTACCTTGCACACGCTGAAGCTTCCCTGTACCTGCAGAAGCAAAACAGCCCCAAAGCATGATTGACCCCCCACCATGCTTCACAGTAGGCAAGGTGTTCTTTTCTTCATAGGCCTTGTTCTTCCTCTTCCAAACATAGCGTTGATCCATGGGCCCAAACAGTTCTAATTTTGTTTCATCAGTCCACAGAACACTATCCCAAAACTTCTGTGGTTTGTCACACGACTTTTGGCATACTGCAGTCGACTCTTCTTATTCTTTGAGGACAGCAAGGGGGTGCGCCTGGGAGTTCTGGCATGGAGGCCTTCATTACGCAGTGTGCGCCGTATTGTCTGAGCTGAAACTTCAGTACCCACATCTGACAAATCTTTTCTCAGTTCCTCAGCAGTCACACGGGGACTTTTCTCCACTCTACGCTTCAGGTAGCGCACAGCAGTCGAAGTCAGCATCTTCTTTCTGCCACAACCAGGTAGCGTTTCAACAGTGCCCTTTGCCTTGAATTTGCGAATGATGCTTCCTATGGTCTCTCTTGGTATGTTTACATCTTTGCAATCTTCTTATAGCCATTGCCCTTTCTGTGGAAGAGTAATCACCTCTTCTCTTGTCTTCCTGGACCATTCTCTTGACTTCACCATGTTTGTAACCACACCAGTAAATGTCTAGAAGGAGCTGAGTATCACAGTCATTTTAAAGCTGCCTAATTGGTGCTTATTATGCTTTATTGCTGCTCCGTGACATCCACAGGTGTTTTCAATACCTGATTAAAAACACTTGAATGAACCTCTGTTCTTCAGAGTGGTAGTCTTTAAGGGGTTGAATAATTGTGTCAATGAAGAATTCACAAAAGAAACATTTACTACTGTATTACAAAACCAATTGATGTCATTTTAGTTGCATATGGTTCTTTAAAAAGTCCTTGTAGGATTTCATTCTGAATACAATTACAAATGTACACTAAATTCCCTAAAACCCTTTACAGCATTGGGGGTTGAATAATTTTAAACACAACTGTACACGTCGGAGTCTGTCGTAAGTACAGTATCGAGTATATTTGATGGAGAGAGCACACTGAACATGAGCCGCATATAAACAGTACCTTTCGATTGCAGCTCTTATAAACATGTGTGGCTGGAGAACATGAGCCCTGGGTTGGGTATAGGAACCTAATGAGGCCACAGACAATACCCACAACTTAGAAGGGACTATTGTCCCCAGTAACGTGTCAACACCCCAGCGGCAAGCATGGGGTTAAACCACCAAAGTACCACACAGGCGATCGTAATCAAGCAGCAGGAGAATAGTCAAAACAAGCCGGGTCAAAAAGCAGGAGCAGGGATCGTATCCATAAAACGGGTTGGCAACAGAGAATCAATATACACAATGGTTAGCGATACGGGAAACAGACTCCACGACAGGGCGACGAGGCAACTCCTCACGCCCTGTTTTAAACCAGGTGGCTCCTCGTGACCATACTAAGCCCCACCCCCAAAGTCTATGGTTAGTGAAGGAACCCCTTAAACATCATACAGAAAGAAAAGAGCAACTCTACAGAAACACATTAAGGCAGGGATCTCAAACTCTGGCCCCCCAGATGTTTCTGAACTACAACTCCCATGATTCTCTGGCCATCTATTGCATTCAAATAATTCTGGGAATTCTAGGCAATCAACATCTGAGGGGGCTGGAGTTTGAGATCCCTGCATTAACAAACTACATAGGACGGTATCCATTCACATGGGGCGGTACCCATTCACACGGGGCGGTATCCATTCACACAGGGTGGTATCCATTCACACGGGGCGGTATCCACTCACACGGGCGGTATCCATTTACACGGGACGGTATCCATTCACACGGGACGGTATCCATTCACACAGGACGGTATCCATTCACACAGGACGGTATCCATTCACACAGGACGGTATCCATTCACACAGGACAGTATCCATTCACACAGGACGGTATTTCCATTCACACAGGACGTATCCATTCACACGGGGCGGTATCCATTCACACAGGACGGTATCCATTCACACAGGACGGTAATCCATTCACACAGGACGGATTCATTCACCAGGACGGTATCCATTCACACGGGACGGTATCCATTTCACAGGACGGTATCATTCACACGGGACGGTATCCATTCACACGGGACGGTATCCTCACACGGGCGTACCCATTCACACAGGACGGTATCCATCACACAGGGCGGTATCCATTCACACAGGAATGGAATGGGAATGGGAAGCCTTCTAAGTGAAGTCTTCAAAGTGAGCACTTACAGGAGATCTTCTGGTGAGTGATTTAGATTTTTGTTTCAAACAGATCTTTTCTATTCATCTTAAGGTTTCAAGTTAGGTCTGGTGAGTAAATTAGGTTAGGCTGGTGACTCATTTTCATACTGATTAGCATACAATTGGAATCAATTGAGTGGTATTTGCTTCAGGTTTAGCTTGTCCACTATTTGCTGGGGGAGGTTCTTAGGTGGCTATATAAAGATTGTGGAATATTAGCTTGTCTAATTGAGTTTGGGAAGCCTTCTAAGTGAAGTCTTCAAAGTGAGCACTTACAGGAGATCTTCTGGAGATACTCTGGAGGTAGTCTGAGGTTAGACAGGAGGTAGAAAACCTACAAAAAGGTAAGATTTGTTGGTTTAAATCCATTCTTTTATAATGGCAGGCTTGGTCCAGTGTAAGAGCTGTCATGCATTTGTTTTTAGATCCAATTTTTGGAGGTTTGGAGTGTGCCTGATATGTAGGCAGCTCTCTTTATTGCAGCAGGAAATTGCCTGTTTGAAGTCTGAGATTTGTAAATTATCTGTTAGAGAAACTCAGGCTATGACTGTTACTACCACTGCCACAGAGGCCTCCTAGGAGCGGCAGATGGACTACTGTAGGATCTGGTAGACTTAGAGTTGTGGATAGAAGGCATGTCCCACAATCTGTGGCTCTTCTTAATTCTTTTGAGGCACTTTCAGAGTGTAGTGATAAGACGGATGTAGGCTCAGACACCATAGTTGAGGAACCACCATCCACTATGCCTAAGGTATGCAGCACTGCAACCAAGGACAAAAATGAAAAGGTGGGACTTGATAGAAGGCAATTGTTGCTGGGTGATTCTATCATAAGAGGTGTTGAGCTGGAGAGTAGTGGTTTGGTGAGATGTCTTCCTGGGGCTACTGCTCGTAGAGACAAGAGACGTATTCTCAATATTGTCAAACAAGCAAAGCACAAGGGGAAGTGGATGTTCTAGTCCATCTAGGGACAAATGACTTGGCTAGCAATGAGGTTTCTGAGATTAAGGAAGATTTTTGTGTTCTTGGAGGTGAAATACAGCAGATTGCGTCCACTGTGTCATTCTCTGAAGTTTTGCCTGTGCATAACATTCAAGATAGGCAGATGTGCAATAGGGAATTCAATTTGTGGCTTCGGGAATGGTGTCGGGAGCAAGGATTTGGCTTTGTGTCCCATGATAGCTCTAATTGGAGCAGAAAGGAACTGTATAAAAAAAGATGGTTTGCATCTTACTCATAGGGGAACATATGTTCTCAGTGAGAAGTTCAAAGGTTTCGCAAAGAAATATTTAAACTAGGAGGGGGGACAAAAAAAGGGTAAAAAACAATCTGCCCGATTGTCCCCCAAAACTAAATCGGAGGGTGCAAGCAACATGCGAGGTAAAAAATGACAAGCTCAGAGTCGTGTCTACAAATGCTCGCAGTTTAGTCAATAAAATCAATGAACTAGAGGCAATGATGGCAGCTGAAAAAGTAGATTTAGTGGCGGTTACTGAGACATGGTTCAGTGAGAAAAATAACTGGGACATAACAATACCGGGGTACTCTTTATATAGAAAAGACAGAGAAGGTAGGAAGGAGGAGGAGTGGCCCTGTATGTGAAAAACAACATAAAAACGAACCAAATAAAAGTGAGCGAGGTGAACATAGAGTCAGTTTGGGTTACGCTAACATTTGGCAATCATACAGTAGCTCGTGTAGGTGTGATCTATAGACCCCCTGGACAAGCAGAAGAACTAGATAATCTGCTGGTTGAGGAAATAGCCAAAATGGCAATGAAGGGGGAAGTTATTATCATGGGGGACTTTAATCTTCCTGATGTGAACTGGAAAACCAAAACAGCTGGGTGCACCAGGAGTACAAATATTCTAAACTCCCTACTGGGATTATCTCTAACACAAGTAGTTGAGGAGCCGACCCGTAAAGAGGCCATATTGGATTTAATACTCACAAATGGAGGTTTGGTATCGGACGTTGTTGTAGGTGAAAATTTGGATCTAGTGATCACCAGTCAGTATGGTTTAATATAACAACAGGGATGGAGCCGCACCACACAAAAACGAAAGTTTTAGACTTTAAAAAAACAGATTTTTCTAAAATGAGATTTTGTGTGAAGGAGTCATTATCAGACTGGAGGAGTTTAAAGGGAGTCCAGGAGAAATGGGATTATTTAAAGGAAGCATTATTGAAGGCCACAGGAAATTGCATTCGGCTTGTTAGCAAAAACAAAAAAGGGAAGAAACCACTGTGGTACTCTGCAGAAGTGGCCAAAATAGTGAAGAACAAAAAGACAGCATTCAATAATTATAAAAAAAACTCAGAGTGAAGAAGATAGGCAAACCTATAAGATTAGGCAGAAAGAGGCAAAGCAATTTATAAGAGCTTCCAAAGCACACGCAGAAGAGAAAATAGCTCAGTCAGTAAAAAAGGGGGACAAAACATTTTTTTAGATACATAAACGAGAAAAGAAAAGTAAAACAGGATTAGTTAGATTAAAAACAAAGGAAGGAAGGTATGTAGAAGAGGATAAAAGTCTCGCTGACTGCCTCAATGAATATTTTTGTTCAGTCTTTGCAGAAGAAAAGGAAGGAAAGGGACCTCAGTTAGGAGAGAACACTAAAGAGACATTACATATCAGTTTACAGAGGAGGAGGTTCTACAGCAGCTGTCTAAAGTAAAGACAAATAAGTCAATGGGGCCTGATGGGATCCACCCTAAATTATTAAAAGAGCTCAGTGATGTAATAGCAAAACCGTTAACAGATTTATTTAACCAATCCTTGTTAACGGGAGTCGTCCCAGAAGACTGGAAATTAGCAAATGTTGTGCCCATTTACAAGAAGGGTAGTAGGGAGGAATCGGGGAACTATAGGCCAGTTAGTCTTACGTCAGTAGTGGGGAAATTAATGGAAACCATGTTAAAGGAAAGGATTGTTGAACATCTAAAAACACATAGATTACGGATCAGAAACAACATGGGTTTACCTCAGGGAGATCATGCCAAACTAATCTTATTGATTTTTTTGATTGGGTAACAAAAATAATAGACACAGGTGGTGCAGTAGACATTGCTTATTTAGATTTCAGTAAGGCTTTTGATACTGTTCCGCATAGAAGGCTTATCAATAAATTGCAATCTTTGAGTTGGATTCCAATATTGTTGACTGGATTAGGCAGTGGCTGAGTGACAGACAACAGAGGGTTGTGGTAAATGGAGTTTATTCGGCACAAGGTCTTGTTACCAGTGGGGTACCTCAGGGGTCAGTACTTGGACCCATTCTCTTTAATATTTTTATTAGTGATATTGCAGAAGGTATTAATGGAAAAGTATGTCTTTTTGCTGATGACACAAAGATTTGCAACAGGGTTGACGTTCCTGGAGGGATCAGCCAAATGACAAATGATTTAGGTAAACTAAAAAAATGGTCGGAGTTGTGGCAATTGAGTTTTAATGTGGATAAGTGCAAGATAATGCACCTGGGACGTAAAAACCCAAGGCTGAATATAGAATATTTGATACAGTCCTAACCTCAACATCTGAGGAAAGGGATTTAGGGGTCATTATTTCAGAGGATCTAAGGGTAAGTAGTCAATGTAATAGAGCAGCAGGAAATGCTAGCAGAATGCTTGGTTGTGTAGGGAGAGGTATTAGCAGTAGGAAAAGGAAGTGCTCATGCCACTGTACAGAGCACTGGTGAGACCTCACTTGGAGTACTGTGTGCAGTACTGGAGACCGTATCTCCAGAAGGATATAGACATCTTAGAGAGAGTTCAGAGAAGGGCTACTAAAATGGTGTACGGCTTGAAGGAGAAAAGTTACCAGGAAAGGCTTAATGATCTTAACATGTACAGCTTGGAAAAAAGACGAGACAGAGGAGATATGATAGAAACATTTAAATACGTAAAGGGAATCCACAAGGTAGAGGAAGGGGTATATTTAAAAGGAAACAAAATAGCAAAACAAGAGGACATAGTCTTAGATTAGAGGGGCAAAGGTTTAAAAGTAACATCAGGAAGCATTATTTTACTGAGAGGGTGGTGGATACATGGAACAGTCTTCCAGTAGAAGTGGTAGAGGCCAAAACAGTAATTGAATTTAAGCAGGCATGGGATAGGCATAAGGCTATCCTAAACAAAAGATAAATCCAGGTAAAGTATCCATGTAATTGGGCAGACTAGATGGGCCGAAAGGTTCTTATCTGCCGACATTTTTCTATGTTTCTATGTATCCATTCACACAGGACGGTATCCATTCACACAGGACGGTATCCATTCACACAGGACGGTATCCATTCACACAGGACGGTATCCATTCACACAGGGCGGTATCATTCACACAGGGCGGATCCAGTCCCAGGCGGTATCATCACAACAGACGGTATCCATTCACACAGACGGTATCCATTCACACAGGGTGGTATCCATTCACACAGGTGGTATCCATTCACAACAGGACGGTATCCATTCACACAGGACGGTATCCATTCACACAGGGCGTGTATCCATTCACACAGGGTGGTATCCATTCACACAGGGCGGTATCTATTCACACAGGGCGGTAATCCATTCACCACAGGGCGGTATCCATTCACACAGGACGGTATCCATCACACAGGCGGTATCCATTCAACACAGGACGGTATCCATTCACACAGGGCGGTATCCATTCACACAGGACGGTATCCATTCACACAGGACGGTATCCATTCACACAGGGCGGTATCCATTCACACAGGACGGTATCCATTCACACAGGGCGGTATCCATTCACACAGGACGGTATCTATTCACACAGGGCGGTATCCATTCACACAGGGTGGTATCCATTCACACAGACGGTATCCATTCACACAGGACGGTATCCATTCACACAGGACGGTATCCATTCACACAGGACGGTATCCATTCACACAGGGCGGTATCTATTCACACAGGGCGGTATCCATTCACACAGGGTGGTATCCATTCACACAGGACGGTATCCATTCACACAGGACGGTATCCATTCACACAGGACGGTATCCATTCACACAGGACGGTATCCATTCACACAGGACGGTATCCATTCACACAGGACGGTATCCATTCACACAGGGTGGTATCCATTCACACAGGACGGTATCCATTCACAAGTCATATTTCTGGACGTTTTACTCTATTCCATTTAAAATTGAGACGCATAGAGGAAATAAAGCTCTCAAAACAGATACAGGGACATACATTTTCCCTCGCAGTCCCAATGGCAGCATTTTAATGTAATATAACATGGCTGTCCGAGTGCTGAGTTTCTAGACAGCGGCCATTTTGTTTTTATAAATGTCCGCCATCTTATAGCATTGCTATCATTAATAGTTGTATTTAATGATGTTTGTTGAGTGACCGGCACTGGAAATAGATGAAGAGAGGCCTAAAATCAGAAGTAAGTCATCAATAAACAGTATTTGATGAGTAAAGGCCAGCTTCCAATACTGTCGGCCATTGCTCCTGAGGTCTGACCGTCTAAGGTAGAGAGGCGCTGTATGATGCAGCTCTCCTCATAACACCGAATGAATCTGACCACCACGAGGCAAAACAAGACCAAAATGAAGCAGCTGGGGGTGCGGTGCAATTAAATCAAAGTAATTTTAGACATGAAAAGATACAGAAAATTCCCCTGCTTGTTTATAAGAATTTTGCCAACCGAGGATCAGAAAATTTGAGTTCCTCTTGGTGTAAAAATCCCCCAAAATCTTCATAAAGCTACTGAGGAACTAATGTTACATGGTTTATTAAAATATATACATGGGGCCTGGACAAGGCCAAGATGAGGCGAGCAGGGCGTAAGCCCTGGGCCCTGCGCTTTGGGGGTCCTGCACCACTGTTGCTGACACCCTCCATGTGATAAGTGTACGCCATCTCTCTATCTGGGGGAGAGGGGTCAGGGGTGTCTCTCTGGGGGGGGGTGGATCGATCAGGAGGTTAGTGTGTGTGTATCTTCGTGTGATAGAAGCTGGCAGCCTCTGCCCAATTATATATATATTTTTTACAGTTTAGGTGATTTTCCTCCCCTTTTCTCCCTCGCCACGCGCTGCTCCTCCTCTTCAGCTCAGGCGCTCCCGAAATCCGGAAGTCCCTGAAGCTTTTCTGTGCAATCTGCACTCCTGTACAACTTGCGCAGCGTATGAACTAAAAATTGCGCAGCGGTATGAGACTCACGCACTTTACATAAGCAAGTTCTGTAGCGCCTGCGCAGAACGGTGGATCTCAGCTGAACGCGCATGCACAGATCTGATCCATCGCTGCCTCTCTGCTTTCTACAGCGTCTAATCTCAGAGGGTGACGTCGGACGCTCTCTATGACATCACTAGTGACCGATCTGGTGACCGGCAGCCAGGAAATTAAAAAATCCCGGCTGCTGGTGACGCCGGGTGGAGGTGACTCCAGATCGGGGGAGCTGGGGGGGGGCTCTCCTGGCACTCCTCAAACCCTGGCCAGTTTCAAACCAAACTATAAAGTGGTCAGGATGAATAGAGCGTCCCTTTAATATACAATATAATAAGTTGTTGAGGAAGAATATGTATGATAATAATAATACATTGTTACATGATGTCATATAATGATGATATATAAATTATATAAATAAATGATAATATTTAATGATATATGATAATCTGAGCAGTGTTTTGGGAAGTGAGGAGAAGCCGCAGGGGAACCTGCCATGGGAGACGCTATGGTGACACGAGAGAGGAAGGTCACTGCAGAAAGTGTATTAAATGTTGAAGAAATCTGTTACAGGAGAAGGAAACAGACTTGTGCATCACAGAATGACAAAAAAAACCCCTAATAAACAGTGAGTTTTAGGCTTTTTGAAGATTTTCAGCTACTGCTCAAAAAAGCCAAAAATCCATATATTTAGAAATGTGTGTGTGACAATGAGCAGGCGGAGAGCTGCGAGCAGGAAGCAGCGAATATGTGGTAAATCCTAAACCCCCCCCCCCCCACTAGATAAATGTAAGTGTGTTGCAACAACCCAAAGTGCAACTCATCATCTCACTGTAACTATGATGCTGGACGAAAAACCGTTGTGTTGAAGATGGGGTCAGGTGTGGAATTTTCCACTTTTATTGTCGGCGCTGCGGAACTCGTTGGGTCTGTATAAATACTTGTGACTGTATCTGCAGTGTCATGTAGGCGCTCACACAGCATTCAGATTTTGGGAATCTGGATAAAGGATACGTGTATCCATTCAGACACATTATTCCTGATGCCCATTAATTAAAGGGTTAATATACACACCCTGACCATTATATCTTACTATAGAGGTCAGACTGCGTGGCGTGTCCGCCTCCTCTTCCCCGCCCTCTTGTCCTGTAGTAAGACATGTAAGAAGAGGTGTTTCCTCTGTCCTCCCCAGGCAGACGGGATTTGAATATCCCACCTGCCGGTCAATGATGATGTCATCACGCCCTTTATGACGACATCATCCGCTCTCTGATCACTCGCAGCAGCAAGCTTTCTGGGAGATGGCAGCCAGAGGATTTGTTCTGGATATGCGTGCACACAGCACCTATCCATTATTCTGAGCAGGTGCTGCGGAATTTCCGTACAAAAATATGCAAGTTCAGAGTGTTAGGTCCGCATCAGACGAGTGCACTTTTTGCGCCCGTCTGACCGCTCTGTTTGCTGTCCGTTGTAGCTTTTCAAAGGAGTCAATAGAGAACAACACGCAAAGCACGTGCGCACTTTTTCACGCGCGCACAGCGCATGTTGCAACGGACGCCAGAATGGCATCAATGTGAAAAAGCTAGACGGACGTAGAGAAACAACTTCATACAGTTTTTTTTTTCTTTTTCTCAACATCAGTCAAAATTAACTGATACAATGTAACCACAATCTCATCCGTTAAAAAGTACAGTCAGTGATCTTATTACCATTCATTGGATCTTAGATGTAAATTTCAGACATTTTCGCTCAGTACATAGTTACATAGTTATATAGTTACATAGTTATATAGGCTGAAAAAAGACATGCGTCCATCGGGTTCAGCCTCTCCCACATAACCTACTGCTGTTGATCCAAAAGAAGGCAAAAAACCCAGTCTGAAATATGCAACATACCGGGATTTAATTCCTTCTTGACCCCAGAATGGCAGTCAGATTTCTCCTTGGATCAAGAAGCTTTTACCCACATATTAAATATTATAACCCTTAATATTCTGTGTCTGCAGGAAGTCATCCAGTCGTTTTTTAAAAGTCTGTACAGACTCTGACCCAACCACCTCAACAGGCAGAGAATTCCACAGCTTTATTGTTCTCACCGTGAAATAACCCTTCCTATGCTTTAAGCTAAATTTCCTTTCTTCCAGTCTAAATGGATGACCCCTTGTCCTGTGTATAGACCTGTTTTCTAATTTCTTTGCAAACAGCGTTTCACTTTTCAAACATTCAAGCGAACTGTTTTGCTATTTCACTGCATTCGTCTGCAGTGTCGGGTTTTTCCAGTGGCTGCTCTGCGTGTGATCGGCTCCTGCTCGGGCTTTTTCAGCGTTTTCGGCGGGTTAATCCAGATGTTTTTGCAGGTTTCCGTGTGCGTTCGCCCTCGTTTTGCTGTGACTTTTCGGCAGGTTTGCGGTGACTTGTCCCTGCAATTCAAGACCCTGTGGTGCTTGCTGAATACACCGCAGGGTCACCGAAATGGGATCGGCAAATCGAACTGATTTGAAGACAACGAAAAGTCACTGAACGTGCGGTGGCTTTTCAATTCTCTTTGAATAACCCTGTATGAATCTAGCCCCGCGCGATCAGGGCCTGTTAAACACGTATGTGCGCGTGGAAGGGTTATTTTTTGTTTGTTTATCTCTTTTTCTTTCTATGCATTAATATGGATCGTTTGCCGTTGTCTCTGCCGGCCCCGGCTGGATTTAATTTAGCCATGAAATTATTACTTAACTCTGTCAAACTTCATTTCGTAAATTAAATTATCTCTTTGCGATGGAAGGTCCGCCCTGCAGAGGGGACAATATTTATTCATCATTTGATTAAAACACCTTGGAGCCAGACACTTCTCATGGATTTTTTAGTTATTTTTTGCAATTTATTCTTCTTTGTTTGTTATTTTTTATGTTCATTTTTGTTTGTTGTTTTGTGTGTTGGTTTTTATTTTTTGTCTGTTGTTTTGTGTTGTTTTTTGTTATTTTTGCATTTGTTACTTTTTATTATTTTTGTTTTGGTTTTTGCTATTTCTTTGTTGTTTTGTGTTATTTTTTGTTTTTTCATTTGTTACTTTTTGTTATTATTTTGTGTGTTTGTTAGTTTTGTTTGTTAGATTTGTTGTTTTGTGCTATTTTTTGTTTGCTGCTCTGCAGGTTTTTTTGTTTATTTTTCATTTGTTACTTTTTGTTATTATTTTGTGTGTTGTTTCTTGTTTGTTATCCTTTTGTTTTTGTTATTTTTTTGTTTGTTGTTTTGTGTGTTATATTTTGATGTTTTGTGTGTGTTGTTTTTTATTTGTTATTTTGCTTGTTTTGTGTTATTTTTGTTTTGCGTGTTTTTTTTCATTTGTTACTTTTTGTTATTTTGTGTGTTGTTTCTTGTTGGTTATTTTTGTTATTCTTTTTTGTTATTTTTTGGTTTTTTTGTTATTCTTTTTTTGTTATTTTTTTGTTTGTTGTTTTGTGTGTTATATTTTGATGTTTTGTGTGTGTTGTTTTTTATTTGTTATTTTGCTTGTTTTGTGTTATTTTTTGTTTTGCGTGTTTTTTTCATTTGTTACTTTTCCTTATTATTTTGTGTGTTGTTTCTTGTTTGTTATTTTTGTTATTCTTTTGTTTTGTTATTTTTTTGTTTGTTGTTTTCTGTGTTATATTTTGATGTTTTGTGTGTGTTGTTTTTTATTTGTTATTTTGCTTGTTTTGTGTTATTTTGCTTGTTTTGCGGGGTTTTTTCATTTGTTACTTTTTGTTATTAATTTGTGTTGTTGTATTTTGTTTGTTATTTTTGTTATTCTTTTGTTTTGTTATTTTTTTGTTTGTTGTTTTCTGTGTTATATTTTGATGTTTTGTGTGTGTTGTTTTTTATTTGTTATTTTGCTTGTTTTGTGTTATTTTGCTTGTTTTGCGGGGTTTTTTCATTTGTTACTTTTTGTTATTAATTTGTGTTGTTGTATTTTGTTTGTTATTTTTGTTATTCTTTTGTTTTGTTATTTTTTTGTTTGTTGTTTTCTGTGTTATATTTTGATGTTTTGTGTGTGTTGTTTTTTATTTGTTATTTTGCTTGTTTTGTGTTATTTTGCTTGTTTTGCGGGGTTTTTTCATTTGTTACTTTTTGTTATTAATTTGTGTTGTTGTATTTTGTTTGTTATTTTTGTTATTCTTTTGTTTTGTTATTTTTTGTTTGTTGTTTTGTGTGTTATTTTTATTTCTTTTGCTCATTTTTATTTTCTATTTTTTTTCTTTGTTATTATTTTATTACTTTTTTGTCTATCTTCTCTTATTCCGAGCTTGTTTTTCTTCCTTGTAAATAAAACAAAAATCGCCTCTGTAACAACCGACCTCGTTCTCGAGAACATTCTGTGAGAGCCTTGAAGATCATTTCTGTGACCTTAACACATAAAGACTTTTACCCTGGGAAAAAAAACCTCATTACCTTTCTTTAATGGCTCCTAACCTTTACCTGACCAGTTTTCCACTTTTAAACTAACTGGCATACCATGCTGGGTACATAGGCCTGTCCGCTCGATAAACAGGTTCTGCCAGCACAACGAGAAATCAAGACTCGTTTCTTTCTTCTGCCAAGATTTAAATGTAGATAATTTAATGTTGTTGGGAATTTTTCTTTTGTTGTTGTTTTCCCATGTTTTGAGTTTTCACATAAAGGCCTTTTATTGAATGTAAATATATATTTCAGTATGAAAGTACTTAAAGGGACTATTGTCGTCGGTGTTAAATCTCACCCTATATAAAGCCAGGCTGGTAAAAGAAGCATTTTAGCAGCTGAACCTATTTACTTGTGTCCTTCCTGGGTGGAGTTGTACATTCAGCAGCAAAATGCAGACTCAGCCCTGTGCTGTTTATCTGTTTACCCTGTGCACAGCTGAGAGTGAGAGTATATAAAACATAGAAACCCTGGCTCCTAAAACTGGTGTTTAGTTATTCTGCTTTTCCAAAATTAATTAAAGGGCCAGTACCACAAAAAATGCAATGTCATTATTGTGTTTATTTGATGTTGCTGATATCTTACATGTGATTTGTTTTTCTCTTGCTTGTTTAGTTAAGAAAATATTTTCGTTTATATGTGTCATTGGGTGCATCCATTGTGTGATATTTTCCTCTATATGTGTCACTGGGTGCATCCATTGTGTGATATTTTCCTCTATATGTGTCATTGGGTGCATCCATTGTGTGATATTTTCCTCTATATGTGTCACTGGGTGCATCCATTGTGTGATATTTTCCTCTATGTGTCACTGGGTGCATCCATTGTGTGATATTTTCCTCTATATGAGTCACTGGGTGCATCCATTGTGTGATATTTTCCTCTATATGTGTCACTGGGCGCATCCATTGTGTGATATTTTCCTCTATGTGTCACTGGGCGCATCCATTGTGTGATATTTTCCTCTATGTGTCACTGGGTGCATCCATTGTGTGATATTTTCCTCTATATGTGTCACTGGGTGCATCCATTGTGTGATATTTTCCTCTATATGTGTCACTGGGGCTTCCATTGTGTGATATTTTCCTCTATATGTGTCACTGGGACTGGGTGCATCCATTGTGTGATATTTTCCTCTATATGTGTCACTGGGTGCATCCATTGTGTGATATTTTCCTATATATGTGTCACTGGGTGCATCCATTGTGTGATATTTTCCTCTATATGAGTCACTGGGTGCATCCATTGTGTGATATTTTCCTCTATATGTGTCACTGGGCGCATCCATTGTGTGATATTTTCCTCTATGTGTCACTGGGCGCATCCATTGTGTGATATTTTCCTCTATGTGTCACTGGGTGCATCCATTGTGTGATATTTTCCTCTATATGTGTCACTGGGTGCATCCATTGTGTGATATTTTCCTCTATGTGTCACTGGGCGCATCCATTGTGTGATATTTTCCTCTATTTGTCACTGGGTGCATCCATTGTGTGATATTTTCCTCTGTATGTGTCACTGGGTGCATCCATTGTGTGATATTTTCCTCTATATGTGTCACTGGGGCTTCCATTGTGTGATATTTTCCTCTATGTGTCACTGGGTGCATCCATTGTGTGATATTTTCCTCTGTATGTGTCACTGGGTGCATCCATTTTTGATATTTTGTGTTTCTTTCTATCACTTGATCCTCATTGTGTGGTTTTGGCCATAGAATGGAGTGAATGGGTCGGTTACCAACTCACATCATTGTATTGTGTGGGATGTATTCAAAGGACATCACCAGGGGGTAGACTAGAAGTCTTTTGAACTCCCTGTCTTATCTCATTCAGTTGACAGCGCTTATCTCAGGTAGCCTGCAGAACAATATACCCCATACAGCTTTATCTAAACATTCCCTCCTCCACCTCATTAACTGGTAAATATTGTACATATGAGTTGCCGAGGACGGCCACTGCTGCTTTCGGTGAGAGGTGGGTGGGTTAGGTGACTAGGGGCCTGTATGCAGAGAAAGTTACGGTTTATGGCAGTTATATGAGGATTAGTCAATGTTATATTGGAATTTTAGTGTCTGTGTAAGGGTTATGGCAGAGGGCATAGGGTACGGGGAGAGTAGGGCAGCTATTATGGATGATGTGGGAGCTTTGGCCGTAAAATGGAGTCTATGGATAGATCACCGACTCACATCATTGTACTGTGTGGGATGTATGCAAAGGTCATCACCAGGGGGTAGATTAGAAGTCGTTTAAGCTCCCTGTTTTATCTTATTCAGCTGCCATCTCTTATCTCAGGTAGCCTGGATCACAATAGATCTATTGCAGCCTTGTCTAAACATTCACCTCTCCATCCCACTGACTGTTATATACTGTAGAAGATAAACCGCAGCAGTAAAGTAAAACTTTTGTGCAGGTTTTGATAAATTTTGCATCATGGGAAAAATCTCACAAAATGGAAACAGGAGATAAAAGAAAACAAACTTCCTTTTTCCTTTTTCCATGCAGTTACTTCAAACAAAGAAAAAAAGCAGCGTGTGTTTTATAATGTGTTTTATTTGTACTGCACAAGTAATCTAGTTACAGCTGATGAATGTGTTAGTGTCCCTTTAATACGCAAAACTCCCAAAGACACCTCTCATCCTGCGGCGTAAGGGGCGGTGTGATCCACCACTTCATCTCGCCAGCAGAGGAGTAAGACTGGGGACACATAGTTGTTTGTGTCTCTCCGCGCTTCATCCGCTGCCTCTGCGCCGTCCTGAGCGTGCCAGCTGGCGGCTCCATGGAGTCCTATGTTGAAACGCTACCTGCACCCTGAGTGTGGATTGATTCACCAGGTGATTTGCACAGCAGGGGGAGCAGTTTATAATCTGATTAAAGGCCGTGTTTACAAATCGCCGGCTATTACACATCAGTGACTCAAACAGGACAGAACAAAAACTGCAAACTCATGCCCAAACGCACGATAAAAATAGAAAGGTACTCTAAATCCGCTCTAGAACGTCGCGCTCATTTCCCAGAGTGCACTGGGCTCACCGTATGGAAATAAACGTTATCACAAACAGTTTATTTCCTTCCGCTTCACAGGGATTAGAAACAAAGTAGGGATGTGCGTTTCGGGTTTCGGAATTTCGGAATTTTCACGAAATTTCCCGATTCGTGTCTTCGGATTCGGCCGAATTTTCCGAATCGGGTCGGACCCGAAAACCGATAGATCCGAAAAGTTTTCCGAGCCGAAACGAAAATTTTTCGGATTTTTCGAATGGACTTGAAATGTGTCAAATCGAAATTTATTTTTGCTCTATTCATGATTTCGGTTCCATTCGTGATTTCGGTTCCATTTCGGTAATTCTGGAAATCGTATATTTAACTATTATCGGTTATATCGCTGATTCTGTAAATTTTGTATTTGTAAATGCGTATCACTTGTTTCTTGTGGCATTCGGGTCAGTTTAGCGTTTTTTAAATCGTTTCGTTCATTTTTTTTGTTCCTTGGCTTTCATACCATTTTAATATGATTAAATAAAGTTGTGAAATGTATATTCAATTATTCATAAGAAAAAAAGGATCTTTATTTAATAAAAAAAAACCACGATAGAATCGCCAGAATTATCGTAGACACTTTGAAACGAGGAGAACAGACGTTCCGAAAAAACGGAAATTTCCGAAATTTCCGAAAAGTCGATACAAAAAACGAGCAAAGTGACCCGAAAACACGAAAAATGGTCGATATTTCGAAAAAAAAATGTACACGAAAAACGAGCCGAATCGAAACAGAAATCGGTCGAAACGAGCCGAATCGAAAATTTTAAACATCCGAACAAATCGAACCGAATCGAACCGAAAAAAAAATCGGTGCACAAGCCTAAAACAAAGTAGCCCACGAAAGGTAATTCAAACAGAAGCAGCAGAAGCTTCACCAAGGAATCTTCTCCTGCCCCCAGTTGGTGTATCCCAGAAGGGAAACGCCAACATTTAACATCATTGCAACAATCGCTAAACTGTGGCGATTGGTAAATAATCCTGCAGTCAAACTCCGCCCCCCCCAGATGTTGCAGAACTACAACTCCCATGATTCTCTGACCATCTGTTACTTTCAAAGTGTTCTGGGAATTTCAGGCATGAACATCTGGGGGGGGGGTGGAGGTTGACAGCCCGTTCTATAAGGATGCACGGTGCCGCTTCCATGATATCGCGTCGTAGCCAGTTACGTTATACGGCTCGTTAAAGGTGGAATCTGGGAATTGATTCTACCTCACATTACACGGCTCAGATTTGTGAACTCGAAGCAGCCCATGAGGACGTTAACGCCTTTTCTGTTCCGTTTTGGGGTTTGACGCAGAAGCCTCTGAGACTTTGTTAGGTTTCTGTTCCAGGTATTTTAATTCCGCTTCTAAAGAGCCGTCTTGTTTTTCTTTCTGTGTCTGTTGGATGTGGCCCTTTTACCGGTAAATTGTGGTTACTTACAGCGAAAGTCCGGCCGCGCAACGCAAGTGGAAAATGAACGCATTTTTTCAAGAACGCAGAACCGCGGCAATGCGTTCGGACGCACTTTTTGACGGTCGCTGCGAATAATGCTTTAGTCTGACCCTAGCCTAATAGTGCACTTGTGATGTGAGCAGAGTGCCTATCGCAAGCTTATCTAAGGCCAAAATGAAGGTACCGCCCACTACTGGGTGAGTTTTGTTTTATAAGATGAGCAGCACATATATATTTTACCTCTTCGTCTGAGCGGCTCGTCACGTGACATAAATCCCATGCATTCAATATTTTCCGATTTTCGCTCCGGCTGAGGTGAATGCGTAGTTCTGTTTCCTTCTATCAAATTGTCATGTTATAAGCACACTCGATTATTATGTTTTATTAAGCTCTATCATGTTTTACGATAACGTATACCAAGACAAGTGTGACGGGGGGGTCACTTTGAACTGGGGGTACCTGGACCTGGCATTACTGTTGGGAGATGTGGGACTGTGGGTTCTGGGGGGGTCTGACAAGTCATTTTATTCCCCAACCCTCTCCTATGCCTAAATCACCCTGTGTCCATAAGGGTACATGGTGTCTGTGTCATGTGTGAATATTGTTACTGTTCATACCGTTATTGTCTGTGTTTATATGTTACTGTTATAACTTCTAATATCATTATTGTGTATGTCATGCACCCCCCCCCGTATAGAATATGTTTTAGATCTGTGACTGTTTTGAGTCGCCTTTGTTTGCCAAACATTTCAACTCCATTTTTCCATTGTCTGCTTGTGCAATCTCTTATCCGTTAGTCTGATGCTCAGGCTGTGATTGCATGGCACACTATTGTTTAATGTCGGGAGATTAAAATGGGTATGTTTAGGGACTGACTCTCTTCAGGAGGAGACAGACGGTGCCAGGGTGTCATCTTCCATTTGTCTCCAGGTCCATCCTTGCACTGTATATGTTTGGCTGATGTGTTTTTATTAAAGTCTACCGGTCTCTCTGTTTTACCCCAAGTTCTGAATCCTGCCTCATTTCTGGGGAATGCTACAGCCATTCTTTCATTGTACCTGTCCTTAAGCCTCAGCTAAGGCCTGGAGAAGGCACGAACGATTGCTGGTGGGAGAACGGGTGTCCGATAAGGGAGCGGCATTAACAGATGTGACCCAGTTGGGGTGCAGAGATCTGTTACAAGAAGAAAAGATACTATGTAGCAACAAAGCTCTAGATTCAGAGACAAAACCCATGCCCGCTCCCTAAGGTCAAACAGTGACCTGCGCCTAGCTTCTCCCCGCATCACCTCTTCCCATGATAGACTGCAGGATTTCTCACGCGCAGCCCCCACTCTCTGGAACGCTCTCCCTCGTACTGTCAGACTTTCCCCTAACTTCTCTTCCTTCAAACGCTCCCTGAAAACATTCCTATTTAGGGAAGCCTACCACCCAACTCACTGACGCAACCATCAATCACTCTCACCTTACAGTCCTCTCCTCCTGTTTCCAACCCCAACCCTCCTAGATTGTGAGTTCCTACGGGAATAGGGCCTCATCTCCTCCTGTACTGTTTGTCAAATGTTGTTCAATGTATTGTAACCCTGTCTATACTGTGCTTATTGTACAGCGCTGCGGAATATGCTGGCGCTTTATAAATAAAGAATAATAATAATAATGTTTGCTGGCACAGTTATAGTGATTTCTCACACAATTTCCCTTCGAAACCCATAAATTCTGAGGAATTAATTAAATCCTATAAATGTATAGTGCAGTGTTTGATTTCAATGTTTCGTCGCTGTTTGTATAACAGAGTTTCTTCACAGCTCAGTTTCAGGTCCACACAAAGGACAAATTGGTGGCAGAAGTGGGATCCAACACTATTTTGCCCTGCAGTCTTTCACCCCGTCTTAACCCAAACGAACTGGAAGTGCGCTGGTTCCGAAAACTCTTTCACTCCGTCGTATTCCTGCTTAAAAACGGACAGGAGGATAAAGAACAAGTCCTCGCCGACTACAGAGGGAGGACGTCCATGCCGGCCGGACCTCAGACCGGAGATCTGTCGCTGACGCTGCGTGATGTCCAACTGTCAGACGCTGGGATGTATCACTGCTTCGTGGAGAATAAAAGCAGCCAGTTGTATGAGGAAGCTTCCACAGAGCTCAGCATTGTAGGTCTGTATATACACCTCGTGGAATTAATTTCACGCGCAGAGATGGAGTCTCACCGCCGGGACGCCTGTCACGCGCTGGCCTCACTTATTGCCTTTTCAGCTCAAAAATGTTGATTTATCTAAAAAAAAATTTTGCCCAGCGTTTAAAGTGCATTTCTTCGTATCATTTATGGATTTATTCTTCCATTTAATCCAGTGGTTCCTGGTAATTTTTAACAAGGACCCGGATTACACGCTCGTCATTATCTTGACTCACCCGGGACGTTTAGCTCCGTGACCCCATTCGTCACTTGTTATATTTAACATGAGAAATTCAGCAAAACACCTGCATTTCGTAAAGTAATCATTTTTTTTGCCCATTTCCCGTGTCCTGATGAATAGGACGTGTTGTAAAGACCACATTTGAGATCCCAGCTCTATCCCCTAGTGAACACTAACAGTAGCGTTCGGCTGTGTAAGCGTTACCACCAGGATAAGTGACTTTAATGCATCCCCCCCATATTACCTTCCTGACGCTAAACACGTAAGAAATCACTTAGACCCTCGGTGATTGTGCGAGCTTACTGTACTTTGCGCATCCTATACTTAACATGGGGAGCGCAATCAGTAATTAGCGTTAGGATAAGTAAGGTATTACAAAGTGCCGGCACTAATTACCATCAGGACGCGCAAACCAATATTTTAGCAGAATCATTTAACACCCCCTAAACCTCACTAATAGATAAAACACTCACCTCACATCCCACGGTGAGAGCGGTGTCCAGGTCCGCAGCTTCTTCCTACCAGGAAGTGAGTGAGATTGAGAACACCCCAATCCCAGTCTCACTCCACGGCACTGCACACTTTTTGCGAGAGCAAGATCACGCAGGGCTCGCGGCCCGGAAAAGCAAACCTCCATAGAGTCATATGGTCTCCAGGAAGCGATACTCGCGGCAACGCAGAAGCGCTACAGCGGGTATCCCAGCGGTTATCGATGCTTTCCAGGGTGAGGTTCTGAGACAACGCCTGCCCGGAATATCACGGTAACATGAGGATGCTATGGGCTCAACTGCAGGCGCAGATTTTCCCCTTTAGCTTCACTAGGGAATAAGGCCCCTAATACTTAAAATCTTTGTTCCAGTCCAACAACTGTGAACACTCCATATGGGTATTTTTCATATTAAAATTCAAATCTTTGGTATTCTCCTCACCTGTAGGTATTGCTCTTGATGTGGAGCATTGGTGGAGAATTGTGAATTTCTAATATTACCCCCAGACATAGACTTGTGCACCGATTTTTTTTTCGGTTCGGTTCGTTCGGATTTTGTAAATTTTCGTTTCTGCCGATTTTCGTTTCGATTCGGTTCGTTTCGTTTGGTTTTTTGTATCGACTTTTTTTTGTGATTTTGGAAATTTTTGTGTTTTTCGGAACGTCTGTTCTCCTCGTTTCAAAGTGTCTATTCGTTTTGACGTAAACTAATGGTTTTTCGGATACGATAATTATACGATACGGTAATTCTGCCGATACGATAATTCTGCCATTGAGATTTCTCATGTTTTACAAGAAGGATACATTGAGATTTCTCTGGTTTTCCAGGAAGGATACATTGAGATTTCTCTGGTTTCCTGGGAAGGATACATTGAGATTTCTCTGGTTTTACAAGAAGGATACATTGAGATTTCTCATGTTTTACAAGAAGGATACATTGAGATTTCTCTGGTTTTACAAGAAGGATACATTGAGATTTCTCTGGTTTTCCAGGAAGGATACATTGAGATTTCTCTGGTTTCCTGGGAAGGATACATTGAGATTTCTCTGGTTTTACAAGAAGGATACATTGAGATTTCTCTGGTTTTACAAGAAGGATACATTGAGATTTCTCGTGTTTTACAAGAAGGATACATTGAGATTTCTCATGTTTTACAAGAAGGATACATTGAGATTTCTCTGGTTTTACAAGACGGATACATTGAGATTTCTCTGGTTTTCCAGGAAGGATAATTTGAGATGGGAATGATACAAAATTTAATTACAGAATCAGCGATATAAATACGATGTCCGAAATTACTGAAATGGAATGAAATCAGGAATGGAGCCGAAATCACGAATGGAACGAAAATGAATTTTGATTTTACACATTTCTAGTCCATTCGAAAATTCGTTCGGATCTGCCGTTTTCGGATCCGAACATTTTCGGAAAATCGGCCGAATCCGAATGCACGAATCCGGGAAATTTCGTGAAAATTCCGAATTTCCGAAACCCGAAACGCACATCCCTACTATCTGATAGATAGATCTGATAGACTCAGCGCTGCGGAATATGCTGGCGCTTTATAAATAAAGAATAATAATAATAATAAAAAAATAGATTACCGGAGCAGAATAAAATGTCAGATTTGGATATTGTGGCCCAAAACGTTCAATTCTCTTTGTGCATAGCTCGATATTTGTCTTCACCTGGTGACTCTCCTAAGATGTCCACAATTCTCTTCCCATTTTGCTTTCCTGATGACTATCAGCTCAGCCAGGGCTGCCACCCAAAATCTTGGGGCTGAACCATTGGTCGGGACCCCGTTACCTCTGCTGCTCATTTCAGTAAACTAGTTAGAAAGAAATCATTATGCCCCCCTCCTGCTTACCTTACTTTACAGGGAGGGGGGCAAAATCCCAATAGACCAGCAAGAGGATAAAAAATGTTCCCTGGTAGGACAGCATCCGTTCTACACCTCTACCTGGGGAAGACCATACTAATCGCACCCTCAGTGAGGAGTCACAGTGTTCTAACCAGCCACCGGATGCTACAGCTCACCAGGAAATATGATGGCATTGTGGTGGGCCAGTCCGAGGTGGCACTTAGAAAAGCTGCATGGGGTTTGGCAAGAACCAGGAACTTCCTGGAGCCACTGGGCCCCGGAGTCCGGACATATCATGGATTGCCACCTAATGATGGCAGCCCTGCGCTCAGCCATCTCTCTGCTCTTCTTGACATGTCTTTGACGTTCTTGCAGCGGTGGGATTCCTTCCGAAGCTCAATTTGTCCCTTCGAGATAACTCCATCCTGGTGTCCTTCTCCTCCTATGGATGGTTCCCCGAGCCAGAGATGCGATGGGAAAAAGTCGATGGCACCAATATCTCGGCACAGACGGAAGAATCCAACAAAGGAACTGACGGTCTCTTCAAGGTAGAAAGCAGCGTTCTCCTGGAAGACGTCTCGGATGGGAACCTCTACTGTTCAGTGAGACATCCTGCTACAGGAAAAGACATCGGGCTCTACCTGAACATAGCAGGTGTGTGTTTTATTTCTTTTCACATTGGCTTGTTGATCGAGGAACACAAGGAAAACCATTTGTAGGATCCTGACGCTGAATTAACAGTAACATGTAGCATTCAAACACATAAAGCAAAGATATTGAGTAAAGACTGAATAAAGCGGGAACAATTTCCACATATACAGTATCTGACAGCAGTGAATACACGCCTCACATGTTTGTAAATATTTTATTATATCTTTTCATGTGACAACACTGAAGAAATGACACTTTGTTACAATGTAAAGTAGTAATTGTACAGCTTGTGTAACAGTGTCAATTTGCTGCCACTCCAAATAACTCAGCACACACAGCCAACACTTTGGCCATAGAATGGAGTGAATGGGTCAGTCACCGACTCACATCATTGTATTGTGTGGGATGTAGTCAAAGGACATCACCAGGGATTGATTAGAAGTTTTTTAAGCTCCCTGTTTTATCTCTTTAAGCTGCCAGCTCTTATCTCAGGCACCCTGGAGAACAATAGACCCCATACAACTTTATCTAACCATTCCCCCCTCCACCTCATTAACTGGTAAATATGAGTTGCCGAGGACGGCCATTGCTGCTTTAGGAGAGAGGTGGGTGGATTAGGTGTCTAGGGGCCCGTGTGCAGAGAAAGTTACAGATTACAGCAGTTATATGAGGATTAGTCAGTGTTATATTGGTATTTTAGCATCTGTCTAAGGGTTATAGCAGATGGCATAGGGTACGGGGAGAGTAGGGCAGCCGTTATGGATGATGTAGGAGTTGGAAGGCTTTCAGATTTGTGTGCTCAGGGTGCCGAGGACTCCTGAAGGTCATTCTCGAACATGACTGGCTTTGCTGAAGATGACGGCCTTGGTTTAGCTTTCCGATCCTTTAGAAGACTTGACAAACACTCAGAGTCAAAACATTGTCTATGTCTACCTGTTGATGTGGCTTCAATACATTTGCCGTGCCCGTATCTCCTCTTCGATCCGATCCTTTAGCAGTCAGACTAGAGCAGGGATGCCGATCCTTGACACCCCAGATGTTTCTGATCTACATGTCCCATGATTTATTTATAAAGTATTTTACCAGGAAGGATACATTGAGATTTCTCTCGTTTTCAAGTATGTTCTGGGTTCAAGAAGATTAAAATGTTACGTTTGTTACAGAAATACAAAGTAATAAAATGCAAGATATTAAACACAACACAAATATACAGATTAACACAAATAAATATGTAGAAAATAAAGTCATTATGTTACATGTTTACAGGTGCATTCTGTATATAGTCACTGTGTTATATGTTTACAGGTGCATTCTGTATATAGTCACTGTGTTACATGTTTACAGGTGCATTCTGTATATAGTCACTATGTTACATGTTTACAGGTGCATTCTGTATATAGTCACTGTTACATGTTTACAGGTGCATTCTGTATATAGTCACTGTGTTACATGTTTACAGGTGCATTCTGTATATAGTCAATGTGTTACATGTTTACAGGCGCATTCTGTATATAGTCACTATGTTACATGTTTACAGGTGCATTCTGTATATAGTCACTGTGTTACATGTTTACAGGTGCATTCTGTATATAGTCACTGTGTTACATGTTTACAGGTGCATTCTGTATTTAGTCACTGTGTTACATGTTTACAGGTGCATTCTGTATTTAGTCACTGTGTTACATGTTTACAGGTGCAATCTGTATATAGTCATTGTGTTAAATGTTTACAGGTGCATTCTGTATATAGTCATTATGATACATGTTTACAGGTGCACTCTGTTTTATAGTCATTGTGTTAAATGTTTACAGGTGCATTCTGTATATAGTCATTATGTTAAATGTTTACAGGTGCATTCTGTATATAGTCACTGTGTTACATGTTTACAGGTGCATTCTGTATATAGTCACTGTGTTACATGTTTACAGGTGCATTCTGTATATAGTCACTATGTTACATGTTTACTGGTGCATTCTGTATATAGTCACTATGTTACATGTTTACTGGTGCATTCTGTATATAGTCACTGTGTTACATGTTTACAGGCGCATTCTGTATGTAGTCACTGTTACATGTTTACAGGCGCATTCTGTATGTAGTCACTATGTTACGGTTTACTTTTGCATTCTGTATATAGTCATTATGTTACATGTTTACAGGTGCATTCTGTATATAGTCATTGTGTTAAATGTTTACAGGTGCATTCTGTATATAGTCACTGTGTTACATGTTTACAGGTGCATTCTGCATATAGTCACTGTGTTACATGTTTACAGGTGCATTCTGCATATAGTCACTGTGTTACATGTTTACAGGTGCATTCTGTATATAGTCACTGTGTTACATGTTTACAGGTGCATTCTGCATATAGTCACTGTGTTACAAGTTTACAGGTGCATTCTGCATATAGTCACTGTGTTACATGTTTACAGGTGCATTCTGTATATAGTCACTGTGTTACATGTTTACAGGTGCATTCTGTTTATAGTCACTGTGTTACATGTTTACAGGTGCATTCTGTATATAATCACTGTTACATGTATACAGGTGCATTCTGTATATAGTCACTGTGTTACATATTTACAGGTGCATTCTGTATATAGTCACTGTGTTACATGTTTACAGGTGCATTCTGCATATAGTCACTGTGTTACATGTTTACAGGTGCATTCTGCATATAGTCACTGTGTTACATGTTTACAGGTGCATTCTGTATATAGTCACTGTGTTACATGTTTACAGGTGCATTCTGTATATATTCACTGTGTTACATGTTTACAGGTGCATTCTGTATATAGTCACTGTGTTACATGTTTACAGGTGCATTCTGTATATAGTCACTATGTTACATGTTTACAGGTGCATTCTGTATATAGTCACTGTGTTACATGTTTACAGGTGCATTCTGTATATAGTCACTATGTTACATGTTTACAGGTGCATTCTGTATATAGTCACTGTGTTTCATGTTTACATGTGCATTCTTTATATAGTCACTATGTTACATGTTTACATGTGCATTCTGTATATAGTCACTATGTTACAGGTTTACAGGTGCATTCCGTATTGAGGTATGTTAATAGAGATCTCTTAAGGGACTTTACACTGGGGGAATATTTGATGGCGTCTGGGAGGTTATTCCATAACTGCGGTGCTCTGTAGGAAAATGACAACCTGCTCCAGCTTAATAAACCCTTCCCTTTTATTCTCTTTTCAGAGGATATGTTCCCACGCGTTTCACTCTGGTTCTACGCGTTCCTGGTTGTTCTCCTCCTCCTGTTAGCAGCGGGGATAGGAGCAATTATTTACGTCCAACGCCTACATAGAGAAAGGGGTGAGCGCAAACCATTGACTGAGGCACAAAAACCAATTCAGATGATGTGTGCGATTTCTACATTAACTTTTTCATTTTTCTTGCTTTTTAGAGAGACTTTCAGGCAAAGTGGGTGAGTGATTTGACACGACAGAAGAGAAGACTTCTTTTTATTGGTCATTGACTCATTTTTCCCTTTTCTGTCATACACAGGTCGCTCCTCCTTGGAACTGGGTAGGTTCTCTGGTTCAGCTAGTCGGGATTCAAGGAACACGGGCTTGTACTTAAAACATAAAGACAAGGTTTGTGAGGGTCATGAGAGGAGCCACGGCACTAGTGGCTGCTCTACGGTGAGGACTGCTCAGTTCTCACAAGGTTTTAGCTCGATTGTGCCATTACAGAGATGACTGAACCATATGTAATCAGACGCCATCATCCAGAAAGGGCGACCAGAGCTGAAATGCCAAGGACGTTACCCCTGCACGAGAGGTGCAGCAACCCCTGACGATCGTTTCGGCCTTATTAGGCCTCGTCAGGATGGTATAGCTGACACCCCTCTAGGCACCACGAGCAAGGGGTAATCCAGACATGACCGTTTGCTCAAGGTGGCTAGAGAGGTTCTGCTTTGCCCTCCTGGTGAGGCCTAATATGGCCGAAATGATCGTCGGGGGCTGTGGTTCCTCTCGTGCAGAGGAGGCGTCCTTGGCACTCAGTAATGGCCGTCCTTTCTGGGTGATAGCATCTGATTTGCAAAAGGTTCAGTCTCCTCTGTGATGTCACCACCGAGCTAAAAGCTGGTGAGTCCTGAGTAGGCCCCACCGTGAGTCCTGAGCAGGCCCCATCACAAACCTTGTGATGATGCCCATATTCAGGGCCTTCACATATTTTTGCTTAAAACATAAATCCCATATCTGTGTGATGATTTGATGGATCCATGCAGAGCTCGATGCAAAAGTCAGTGTCTCTTAAGCCAATGTTTCCACCTCCAGCATGAGGACACTCGATTAGTCTGACCTAAATGTTTTTTTTGTTGCTCAAATTCAAAGTTTAGTCAAAAGAGGTGATGAAGGAGAAACATCATCTTTCATAGGAGAAACAGAAATTGATGTCACACAGATAAGAAGCATACACAGGAAGATACGGGCAAAAGTAGTCTGAGAGTCTGGCCTACAATTTGCAATCTTCTACCCATTCACCAGTACTGGGTAACTCATACAGTGAAGGAATGGGTTGTGAGGGTTCACTGGTTTCCCCTTCACAAGCTCTGCTTTTGATACTTAGTTGCCAATAGGATAGGTCAGGGGCCTTTGCTTTTCCTTCAAGGCGCTTTTTTCTGTAACAGCCCTTTTTATTATCATTCATAGGATCTTATATGTCAATTCCAGACATTTTCATTCGGTATTTTTTTTTTTTCAAACCGCGTTTCCATTTTGACAATTTCAATCATAGTGTTTTTTTTTTTGTTTTTTTTACCCCGGTCGTCAGCTTGTTGGCTTTTTCCGCCAGCTCGTCGGCTTTTTCCGCCATGTTCGGCGAGTTTTTTGCCACGGTTTCAGTGGGTTTTAGGTGGGATTTCGGCGGGTTTTCCCTGCACTCCGGAGACCCTGCGGTGAATGCTGAATTCACCGTAGGGTGGGGAAATTTGATTTCCCCGAAGTGCAGGGAATGAGAGGGCACAGAAATGTCGGCAACATTTCGGTGTTCTCTGAATAACCCCCTATATGTTCCATCAACCTAATGGCTGAGCATTGTGAGAGATGTAGTTCAAAAACATCTGGGGGACCGAGGCTGCTGACTCCTGGCATAGATATTTTTGTGTTATAGATGCAAATAGATTACTTTGATATACTTTTGACAATATAGTATTCGCTCACCCATCCAAATAATCAGAATCTGGTGTTCCAATCACTTCCATGGCCACGGGTGTATAAAATCAAGCACCTAGGCATGCAGACTGTTTTTACAAACATTTGTGAAAGAATGGGTCGCTCTCAGGAGCTCAGTGAATTCCAGCGTGGAACTGTGATAAGATGCCACCTGTGCAACAAATCCAGTCGTGAAATTTCCTCGCTCCTAAATATTCCACAGTCACCTGTCAGCTGTATTATAGGAACGTGGAAGTGTTTGTGAACGACAGCAACTCAGCCACAAAGTGGTAGGCCACGTAAACTGACGGAGCGGGGTCAGCGGATGCTGAGGCGCATAGTGCGAAGAGGTCGCCAACTTTCTGCAGAGTCAATCGCTACAGACTTCCAAACTTCATGTGGCCTTCAGATTAGCTCAAGAACAGTGCGCAGAGAGCTTCATGGAATGGGTTTCCATGGCCGAGCAGCTGCACCCAAGCCATACATCACCAAGTGCAATGCAAAGTGTCGGATGCAGTGGTGTAAAGCACGCCGCCACTGGACTCTAGAGCAGTGGAGACGCATTCTCTGGAGTGACGTATCGCGCTTGTCCATCTGGCAATCTGATGGACGAGTCTGGGCTTGGCGGTTGCCAGGAGAACGGTACTTGTCTGACTGCATTGTGCCAAGTGTAAAGTTTGGTGGAGAGGGATTATGGTCTGGGGTTGTTTTTCAGGAGCTGGGCTTGGCCCCTTAGTTCCAGTGAAAGGAACTCTGAATGCTTCAGCATACAAAGACATTTTGGACAATTCCATGCTCCCAACTTTGTGGGAACAGTTTGGAGCTGGCCCCTTCCTCTTCCAACTTGACTGTGCACCAGTGCACAAAGCAAGGTCCATAAAGACATGGATTACAGAGTCTGGTGTGGATGAACTTGACTGGCCTGCACAGAGTCCTGACCTCAACACGATAGAACACCTTTGGGATGAATTAGAGCGGAGACTGAGAGCCAGGCCTTCTCGTCCAACATCAGTGTGTGACCTCACAAATGCGCTTCTGGAAGAATGGTCAAAAATTCCCATAAACACACTCCTAAACCTTGTGGGCAGCCTTCCCAGAAGAGTTGAAGCTGTTATGGCTGCAAAGGGTGGACAGACGTCATATTGAACCCTATGGATTAGGAATGGGATGTCACTTAAATTCATAAGCGAGTCAAGGCAGGTGAGCAAATACTTTGGCAATATAGTGTAGATATTTGACCCAGACTGTGCCAGACCCTGAGGCATTACAGCACCATTGGTTGCGAGCATGTACACACAATACAAAGTACATTTTACACCGCTTGTATACACATCCATAATGTAGCCAGAGCCGTAAGAAAATACTGGCGGCATTCCCAACCAGATGTTACAACAACTATACAGTATTTTTATAGCGCCAACAGATTCCGCAGTGCCTTATAGTGGGGAAGCACAGACATGAGACATAAATATATATTAGGAACAGACGGCCCTGCCCATAGGATATTGTCTTGCTGCTACAGCACTTTGTACATGGGCTCAGCCAGACACCCGTGTGCTTACAATTTAAAGGACGAAGGTAAGTGACACAAAAAGGTATCAGAGGGAGTGTGGAGCTGATGAGCATGGGATCGCATGGGAAGAAGCAGAAGCTTGGGCTTGGTAAGGGTAATCAGAATGAGAAGTGGAAGCAGCTGGAAAGGAGAGCTATAAGTTTAGGGCAGGGACTGGGTGGGACTGCAGAGAGAATAATGCCGGAGCTGGATAGACAGCTGGCAGGTGATAGCAGTGGAAGTTGTGCTTCATGGACAAGAGGTGTAATCTTACAAACTCCATAGACTTTAATGACTTTTGGTAAGTTTACCACAACCTCGTATCCGTTTACAATTGACTCGGAATATATAGGTAGTGATGTTTTACGTTCGACTGTTTTATCGGCTTTTATAATGTGTGGGTTTAGAGAGCATGCGGCGGACTGTCTGAGCATCATTATACTTTTCTACATTTTTAACCATCCCTGTCTTTTTCTGATTTTAGAGTGGAGAACTGCGGTTATGAAACCAGGTATTTATATGGGAATCAGACCTGATATCATTTTGGTCTATGGGCCGTGAGCTCTTTCTGCTGTGACACACCGTTGTTCTTTTCTCCTTGTTTTTTTCTCTCTTCTTCATAAGGGGTTTTTCAATAAGCCACGAGCTTGCCACCGAATGGTGAATTTCCCTGTACGGCGCAAACGATGACAGTTCCTTTATTCACCAAGCTGTCAATTCGCCAAATACTGGTGAATTGACGGCAAAATACGGTGCAGTTCGCCACAGATCAGCGACCTTCCGCAATCCTCTGCGGCAGCGAAATTGTCCCATAGATAATGGTTAATTTATTCAGGAACGCCAAACTGCACCGAAGTGTCAGTGAAATGCCCTGATTTTCAGTGGTTCAGTTCGACAGGTTTAAACAAGTGAATCCCATGGGATTTAATGAAAAACAATATTATCGGTTTTGTTATTTTATTCAACCGGTTATTCTTTTCATTTTTAGCAAACCATCCTTTTATTTATTTATTTTTTGGAACACCTTTTTGCATTCTTTTATATATTTTTTTTTTTAGACAACCATTCATTCTAACCAAACTGTTCATTCTTTCCTCCATTTCTGGTTTTGTTCAGTGTATCGTGATCTGAAGGTTTTCGTAGACTTCTTACAGCCCAGTAAACACCACTTTTTCTCTCTCAGATGACATCTGCCTCTCCCCAGAGACTACCCATCCACAGCTCTCTGTGTCTGAAGACCACCGGACTCTTCTGAACCGACCTCCCGCTGTTACATCTACTGGAAATGACCTGCGTTTTGAGACCGAGCGCTGCTCTCTTGGCTTCCCTCAATTCGCCTCTGGCTGCCATTACTGGGAAGTTGAAGTTGGGGAAGGAGTTGAGTGGGCAGTAGGTGTAGCCTCCCCACAAGTACGTAAGAGTGGTCCAGCTTATCAGTTTAGCCCTCGGGAGCACATATGGTGTATTGCCCGGTTTGTTGATGTTTGTCAAGCGTTAGACAATGATGAGAGTCAATTTCAGATAGCTGGAGGTACCCTTCAGAGGGTAGGGGTCTACTTGAAACTGTCTGACCCTCGGGCGGTGTCCTTCTATGACATTCGCAGTTGGGGACTGCTGTACAAATTCTCAGTCCCCAAGACGGCGTCAGAAGTCCGACCGTTCTTTTGGATTGGTAACAGAGGGGGAGACATAAGGCTAATAAAGGGCAGAGAAGAGGAGCATGAGGAACGAGAAGGTGCAGAGGATGAACATCTTTTATAAAATAAGTATGGGAAAACACGCAAAGAATGCAGGAAGAGACGCAACAAGAGAGGGTGAAGTCAATGATGTCCCTTCCACCCAGAACACACCACAACAGAGGATGTAGGAATCTTGTTTAAGCGGAAGTTGATCTCACACGTGGATTTGGGGCAATTTGAGGGTAAAGCATACGAAGAGGGTTTTGATACAGGCAGACTCATCCATGGCAGCAGCCGAGGCGGTGTTGGGTTTGCTTCCGCATACCTGATTGTAAAGAAACAACAGCAGTAACTGAGCATGTCCAGATCTGTGGACTAATTTGAAATCTGCCCCTGTCTGAGGCACTTTGCACATGCTCAGCTCGCTTCATTAAGCGATTATTGAAGTCACCCAGTCCACCACCTTAATAGTGATTAGGCACAAAGGTCCTTGACTGGAAGAAGAGGGATCGCTGCCTCTTATTTGCTGCAAAGGGAATAAATGATAATGACATGTAGCAGCAAGGTGACTTGACCGTCTGAAACATGTTTAATAAGCTACCTAACATCAACATGCACGCTAAGTGCAACATATCCATAAGTGGAGTTCATTTAAAGTGTGGAGTCTTTTCAGAAGGAGCAGGGCATGGGGCCCCACCATCCACCTCAGCGATATTTTCTAATGTTGAACATTTTTGGTTTTACAGACAGTTTGCTGATAAAATACAGAAAGAAAATGTGTCATATTGTTGCACGTCTATTAAACACAATCAAAAGTCACAATAAAGTGATTTTATCTATACATGGCACCAAACAGCTTTCCAAGTACCAGAACAGTCTGCAGAGTTTTGTCCATAACTATTTCTATATTTAAGTCCACAGCAAATATAATAAACAAAACATGTCAGTCTGTTCTGTATGAATTCTTTTCACGGAGTGGTTTGACCAAGGTCTCAGATACTCACCATCCACTGAGAGCCAGGAGGATACCGTTTTCATCTGTATGTCCTAAGTAGGATTTCTACAGGTCCACACTCACGTCAGTTGGCAAACACAAATGTATCTTATTCCAGAACATATTCTTTATTTTTTCCCCATAGATCACATTAAAGAAAAACAACAATAAAGTATATTAACAGTGAATAATTTTTATGGGTGGCCTTCATTTCTAAAGCTCCATCACAGTAATAGCTAAAGGAATATGTCATGAGTATGAGCGTATCAGAGCACTCCACAGCAATAAAACTCACACTCAGAGCACATTACTGTGAGTTTTATTGCTGTGGAGTTCTCTGATACAGTAATGTGCTCTGTGTATGAGTGTATCAGAGAACTCCACAGCAATAAAACTCACAGTAATGTGCAGTGTGTATGATTGTATCACAGAACTCCACAGCAATAAAACTCACAGTAATGTGCAGTGTTTGAGTGTGTCTGCACAGAGCTGCACAGCAATAAAACGCACAGAAATGTGCAGTGTGCGTGAGCATATCACAGAGCTCCACAGTAATAAAACTCACACTCATACACACTGCACATTACTGTATCACAAAGCTCCACAGCAATATAACTCACAGTAATGTGCAGTGTATATGTCATGAGTGTATCACAGAGCTCCACTGCAATAAAACTCACACTCATACACACTGCACATTACTGTATCACGGAGCTCCACAGCAATATAACTCAGTAATGTGCAGTGTGTATGGCATGAGTGAATCACAGAGCACCACTGCAATAAAACTGACAGTAAAGTGCAGTGTGCATGAGCGTATCACAGAGCTCCATCCACAGTAATAAAACACACAGTAATGTGCGCTGTGTATGAGCGTATCGCAGAGCTGCACAGCAGCAGTATGTGTGATTAAGCTGCAGTAAATGTGCCCATGCTGAAAGAATGTAATTGCATTTTCAAACACCTTGGTTTCCAGTCACATACACTGAAGGAAAACTATAAGCATGCATTAATTTGCATTAAAATTTTTTTTCACTATTCCTTTACATTTATTATATTATTATTATTCTTCTTCTTTATTTATAAAGCGCCAGCAAATTCCGCAGCGCTGTACAATGGGCACAATATAGACAGGGTTACAATACATTGAGCAACATTTTGACAAACCAGTACAGGAGGAAACAAGGGCCCTATTCCCGTGGGAATTTACAATCTAGAAGGGTTGGGGCAGAAACAGGAGGAAAGGACTGCAAGGTGAGAGTGATGGACTGCAAGGTGAGAGTGATGGACTGCAAGGCGAGAGTGATGGGCTGCACGGCGAGAGTGATGGGTTGCACGGCGAGAGTGATGGGCTGCACGGCGAGAGTGATGGGCTGCAAGGCGAGGTTGATGGACTGAAGGGTGAGATTGATGGACTGCAGGGTGGTAGTGATGGGCTGCAAGGTGAGAATGATGGACTGCAAGGTTAGAGCGATGGACTGGTTGCCTCAGTGAGTCGGGTGGTCGGCTTGCCTGAATAGGAATGTTTTAAGGGAGCGTTTGAAAGAAGGGAAACTAGGGGAAAGTCTGACAGTACGAGGGAGAGCGTTCCAGAGGATGTGCGCGGGAAATCCTGCAGTGTATCATGGGAAGAGGTGATGCGGGGAGAAGCTAGGCGCAGGTCGCTGTTTGACCTTAGGGAGCGGGCTGGGGTGTATTTAGTGATTAGTGAGGACAGGTAGTAGGGAGCTGAGTTAGTGAGGGTTTTGTAGGTCAGGGTAAGGATTTTGAATTTAATTCTGCAGTGGATGGGGAGCCAGTGAAGGGACTCGCAGAGGGGAGCGGCAGAGACAGAGCGACGGGTAAGGTGAATGAGCCTGGGAGAGGCATTCAGAATGGATTGTAGGGGGGAGAGGCAAGAGAGAGGGAGGCCATATAGAAGATTATTACAATAGTCAAGTTGGGAGCAGGGGCGGATCCAGAGGGGGGGCAACGGGGTAATTGCCCCCCCCCCCCGAGAAAATCGCCGCCAGCGTTCTCTTCTCCCTACTGACGAGCGGCCGCTGACACGCAGCCTGGTCGCTCGCCTGGGACGAGAACCACCTGACCACCAACTGACCAGCCGCGTGATCTCGCGAGAACACGACTGCGCGGCTGGTCAGGTGGCTCCCAGCAAGCGGCCAAGCTACAAGTCAGCGGCCACTCGTCTGTCGCCTCATGGGGGGCCGGGGAGAAGAGGAGAACGCCGGCGGAGCCTGGCCTGAACCAGCAAAGAGGTGAGAGCTGGGGGAAAATATACCCATGAAGCTGGGGGCAAAATTACCCATGAAGCGGGGGCAAATATACCCATGGAGCTGGGGGCAAATATACCCATGGAGATGGGACAAATATACCCATGAAGCTGGGACAAATATACCCGTGGAGCTGGGACAAATATACCCGTGGAGCTGGGACAAATATACCCGTGGAGCTGAGACAAATCTACCCATGGAGTGGGGGGCAGCATAAACCCATGTGAGCTAAGGGCAAATATACCCATGTGAGCTGCCTGGGGGCAATATATATATCCATGTGAGTTGGGGCAATATATATATATCCATGTGAGCTGGGGCAAATATCTAAATCCATGTGAGCTGCTTGGGGCAATATATATATCCATGTGAGCTGCCTGGGGCAATATATATATCCATGTGAGCTGCCTGGGGGCAAATATCTATATCCATGTGAGCTGCCTGGGGGCAAATATCTATATCCATGTGAGCTGCTTTGGGGGCAATATATATATAGCCATGTGAGCTGCTTTGGGGGCAATATATATATAGCCATGTGAGCTGCTTTGGGGGCAATATATAAATATCCATGTGAGCTGCCTGGGGGCAATATATATATCCATGTGAGCTGCCTGGGGGCAATATATATATCCATGTGAGCTGCCTGGGGGCAATATATATCCATGTGAGTTGGGGCAATATATATATATATATACATGTGAGCTGGGTGCAAATATCTATATCCATGTGAGCTGCTTGGGGCAATATATATATAGCCATGTGAGCTGCTTTGGGGGCAATATATATATAGCCATGTGAGCTGCTTTGGGGGCAATATATATATAGCCATGTGAGCTGCTTTGGGGGCAATATATAAATATCCATGTGAGCTGCCTGGGGGCAATATATATATCCATGTGAGCTGCCTGGGGGCAATATATATATCCATGTGAGCTGCCTGGGGGCAATATATATCCATGTGAGTTGGGGCAATATATATATATATATATACACATGTGAGCTGGGGGCAAATATCTATATCCATGTGAGCTGCTTGGGGGAAATATATATATACCATGTGAGCTGCCTGGGGGCATTTTATATATCCATGTGGGCTGTCTGGGGGCAATATATATATCCATGTGAGCTGCCTGGGCGCAATATATATCCATGTGAGTTGGGGCAATATATATCCATGTGAGCTGGGGGCCAATATATCTGCCTGTCACTGCGAACCCAACACCAGCTCTTGGCCAAAACTGGTAGAATGCCCCCCCCAACCTGTTTCTGGATCCGCCCCTGGTTGGGAGATTACCAGGGCGTGGATGAGTTGATTTGTGGTGACAGCGGTAAGAAATGGCCGAATTCTGGAAATATTACGCAGTTGGTATCGGCAGGAGGAGGAAAGAGACTGGATGTGGGGGATGAAGGAAAGAGCAGAGTCAAGTGTAACTCTGAGACAGCGAACCTGGTTTGATAGGGAGATAGTGATACCCTCCACCATGATAGAGAAGTCAGGAGGTGGGGAGGCATTAGAGGGAGGAATTAGTAGGAGTTCCGTCTTGCACATGTTAATCATTAGGTGGTGGGAGGCCATCCAGGAGGAGATAAACAGTCGCTGACTTCGGAAAGGACAGGAGGAGAGAGATCAGGGGTAGATCTGAGTATCATCAGCGTAGAGGTCGTAATTAAAGCCAAAGCTATTGAGAATTTTGCCCAGGGAGGAGGTGTAGATGGAAAAGAGCAGAGCCTAGGACAGAGCCTTGAGGTACACCAACTGATAAAGGCTTTGAAGAGGAGGAGTTACCAGCAAAGGACACAGAGAAGAACCTGCTATTATATTGTATCTACAGTCTGATCAGGTATCAGCCTGTCTGCAATGTTATTGCACAAGTCAGTGAAAAGGTTATCTTGGATGATAATATAAAGTCCCATGATGTTTGTATATACTGGGGGAAAGTTGTAACTTGGCTGGAGGCTGCAATGACATATATTGTCCACTAGGGCCTGCATTTCAAGGCAATGTCTATCAAAATCCGAATGTAACTGAGTCTGACAGGTTATCGTGGAATTCACAGGGTGTGCTAGGCCGCCTGGACTCCAAAAGGTTATGAAACTTTAAATAGCACAGAGGAAGGTTATGAGATGAGTGAAGCAAAATGAGATTTTACATAGAGCATCAGACAGTAGGGTCTTATCGTCTCGATATGAACAGTCCCTGATGCATCAGGAAGGTGTTAAAATATAGCGGCTCGCATGTAATGTAACCAGTACTAAGAAGCTGCTATGAGTTTACCTGTTATAGGGCCACATTACACTCTTAACGCAAACGTTAACGCTCACTGGCATGAGCATTTTAACGTTTGCTGTTGTGTTTACCGCATATTACAATGCAAACGCAAATGGGTTAAGTAACCCGTTAGTGTTTAGTATCTTGCGCTTTTCTGCGCGAGGTTACTGTACTTTGTGCTCCCTATAATTAACATGGGGAGCGCAAAGTGTTAATCAGCGTTACAATTCCAATCTACTAGCGCTGATTAACGTCCGGCTGTGGTCAGCAAAAAGTTAACCACAGCCAGGACTTGGTGTTAACGCATTCTGCAGAAGCGGAATCCGTTAACACCAGCCTAAAAAAAAAAAAAAAAACAGAATGCTATACTAGCCTCCTATCCCACGGCTCCAACCACCTCCTCCGGCTACTGGGAGCAGGGAAAGACTGGGGGAAAAAGTCCCCCCGGTCTCTCCCTGCGTATCACTACACCGACCGGCTGGATCTCGCGAGGCGAGATCCGGCCGGTCATGTGACCAGCAGGGGGAAACTCAATGGAGTCCTATGGACTCCAGCGAGTGGATGCTCGCGGCTGCGCTCAGCGCTACCGCGAGCATCCCGGGGGTTAACAGCTGCAAACAATGCAGGCAGCATTTTTTGCGCCTGCATTGTAAACCAGCATTAAAACACAGGCGCAAGGGGGAAAAATGCAGTCGCAGTTTTTCCTCCCTTGCACCCGCGTTTTAACGCTTGGGATTGTAATACAGCCCATGGTGGGGTCAGCAACCTTAAACCCTCCAGATGTTTTGGAACTACATCTACCATGATGCTCAGCAAACCGAATGAGTGTCTGAGCATTATGGGAGATGTAGTTCCAAAGAACCGGAGGCAAAAGTTGCTGACCCCTGCATTAGAAGCTCTCTATTACAGGCTGAGGTGGAATAGGGGCTTGTGGTCTCCCAGGTGGCCCTCAGTCAGCACATAACCACTATGAAACACCTGCCGCGGCTCACCCCATTTGCCCAACAGCCCGCCCAGCCCGGATTGTTTTGGAAAAAAATGCTAATGGTATAAATCTCACCTTCCCATTAGACCCGAAGTTAATCAATATAAATACTTTTCATTTTCTTTCCCAGGATTTTTTTTTTCACCTTTTCAGATCCTCAACTGAAAGAAAAAAATCCAAAAGAAAATGTAAGAGGAAAAAATACAGTGAAACGCATCCCGGAGCGCAGAAAAAAGGATAGAAATAAAAATATATATATAAAATATATTCATGCAAGCAATATAATATAGTGAGTAAAATATTCTCTGTGTAGACAATAAAATCAGCAATAATTCAGCAATAATCAAAAGATTTTCTGTGCAAACATTATAATATAATGGATAAAGCCTCCTCCGTGCAAACACTGCGAAAATAAAAAGAAATATACATAGACGAATATATAAAAAAGCCAAAGTTGGTGTATACCCTGAATAACATATATATATATATATATACACACAAAATATAAAAGATGTGCAGGAAACTGAATAGAAATCAATAAACCATATAAAATGTATTCATGCAAGCAATATCATATAGTGAATAAAATATTCTCTGTGCAGACAATAAAATTGGCAATAATAAAAGGTGATACGAATTCTTTCTCGGTGCAAAAATTATGGTATAATATATGAAATCTTTTCTGTGCAAACATTGTGAAGTAGTATAAAATTGTATATATGGGCCAATATAAAAGGTGCCGAAGTTAGTGGTGCCGAAGTTGGCGTATTCTCCGAGAATTAAATATTAATTCAAAAAAGTGCAAAGATAGTGCTAAAAGAAAATGTAAAGTTTTCCTGTGTATAAATTCCAGCTCGTCCCAGATGAGCCTCAGTTTCTTTTTCCTCCACTCAGCGGAATTTAGTTTCTTGTTTGTTTTTTTTTCTGCCCCCTACAAGCAAAAAGCTGTCTGTTGATCTTACTGGATAACGTGCATTGTTCTTTGCCTGCCCGCTTTAGAGAATACAAAGTTACAATGCCTTAAGGACAGGGCTCAGCAGCCTTGCCCCTCCCGATGTATTGTAACTACATTTCCCATGAGTCTGTGCCAAGCTAATGAGTGGCTGAGCATCATGGGAAATGTAGTTTCAAAACATCTGCGGGACCAAGTTGGCTGACCCCTGCCTTAAGACTACATGACCTCGGTAATATATATGTGTTGGTACAATGAGACACAGATCCTGTGACAACATCTTTGTCGTTTATATTTATTTTGATGTTTATGGTGCTGGCGCGATAGCTCTGAGGTAAAACTCCAGTTACTGGGCTTTATAGGCTCAGGATTAAACCTCAACCAGGGCCTGTGTAATAATAGGCAGGATTTATATCTTTATTATTGCGCTTTGTACCAACACAGATCCTTATAATAGCCGAGAGGTCACGTAAAGAGTGTTTTGTGTGGATATAATGTGTATTATCCTGCTTTTTATGTATTGTGATGTCAGCGACCACTCGGGACACGGTCCTCTAGGGCAGAGATGTTGATATCTACCACCCCCCCCCCCCCAGATGTTGATGGCCTTCAATTCCCAGAAATCCTTGAATACAACAGATGGGCAGATAATCATGGGAGATGTAGTAAAGCAACATCTAGGCGTGCTGGGTCAGCATTTGACAGACCAGAGCCCTGTTCAATACCTTCAGCAGCTGCTGAATTGCTGCAGCGCAGCAATTCAGTTTGCTGCAGCAGTGGCATTGAACGCTTTGGATGCAAATTTCGAATCCAAAATGGCCGACGATTTCTTAATGAAAGATTCAGATTGTTTTTCGTTTCACTCGGACAAAATATGATAAAGAAAAGCAGTCAGCACAATACCGTTTTGTATGCACAAACCACAAATGATGGTTTTTATTGAATAAACGTTATGTTTACTTCTGAAACAAAATATAAATTGAACTTTAATATAGGTCTATGTGCAGGGGTAAATAATAAATAAATATTTTGTGCTTTGGTGAACAAAAACCTCAAAATTAACATTGCTGTGCGGAATTGTTACTTGCTTCATGGCGGCGGCCATCTTGCTGTACGGAATTGTTACTTGCTTCATGGCGGCGGCCATCTTTAATACGTCACACTCAGCTACTTGCAGCATCTCCTCGGGTCGCTGCAAGTGCTAAGTTAGCAGTGCTGAGCGCTGAGTGGCAGAACGGCGTTCAATGGCAAGTTGCTAACTTAGCACTTGCAGCGGCTGAGGTATTGAACGCGCCTCTGCTCTAGGGTTTTACCTCAGACTTGCTTGGGTATTAGGCTAGGGTCAGACTGAGGCAGTGCGAACGCGCGTTCTGGCGCACATAATCACGGCCGCACTAGCAGCAGATGCCGGGCAATGACAGCCAATATACGAAGTACGGTCGCACAAAAGTCCGGCCGCGCAACGCAAGTGGAAAATGAACGCATTTTTTCGAGAACGTTAAACCGCTGGTACTGACGTACAGAGTGCGCTGCGGCCGCATAGCAGCGTGTGTGCGTGATTAGGAGATGTCAGACGCTGCTAGTGTGCGGCCAACATAACGTTCAAACAGCCGGATTTCCCTAGACTTCTTTTTACCCCATCGTCATGAAATACGTCCAGAATTGCGCATCGTCTGACCACTTAAGCGTATTCTGTGAAAAAATGCGTGCGCACGCATCGACGTACATTTTGACGGTGGCCGCAGAAAATGCGCTCATCTGTCCCTAGCCTTAAAGAGCAGTGTTTTTTTATTGACAAAAACAAAATGGCTGCACTTGTACTGAAGGGACGTAAAGCAGGATCATTCTGGTGGAGGAATGACAAAGGGCACTATTGTGTGCCCTGCCCTAAAACGGGGACGCTAACAGGGAAAATGTGCCCCTGCAGGTTTCCCTTTAGAATCCCTGTTTAAGGACCGTGTCAGACGAACGCATTGATCACGTCCGTGTCGCCGCACAGTTTAACGTCTACCGTAGCATAGAATCATGAGCAGTAGAGACCCACACACGAAGTGCGTCCGCACCGAACTGCGCACCCACAACGCATGTGGCAAACGGACGCAAGTTAGGCAAGAACGTAAAACCGCTACCACGGACGTGCAGAGTGCGCCACGTCTGTGTTCTGTGAGAGTGATGAGGAGATGTCAGACGCAGAGCATTTGCGACGTACAGCACATTGACGCACACAATGGCTTTTCATATCCTTTTCATATTTTTATAAAAAAAATTACTATAAATTTTATTTCCTATAGTTCCCTTTTTTTTTTTCTACGTCCGTCAAGAAAAACGGATCGTGTGGTGCCTACAGTATCTTCCGTCAGTACGTCTGTCCGTTATACACGCACGCAGAGTGCGCTCAGACTGCGTTCATCTGGCCTTAGAACCATATTACGGGGGAAGGTGCTGATTCAGCAGCCTGCGCATAACGCAGCGATACCCTCCTGGATACTCGTGGCAGCGCTAACGGAGGGAGACGGGGACTATTTGTCCCCAGTCTCACTCTGTTCCCAGCGGCCAGAAGTGGCGGATTGGACCACCATTCGTGCCGCTGAATGAGAGGTGAGTGTCTGATTTCTGGCCGGGTTTACAGCTGGTGCTGACCGATTCTGTAGAAGTTGTATCAGTTAGTTACAGCATAGAGCTGTGGTTAACATTTTAGTTTCCATAGTGTTGCGGTAATTAGCGTTAGGACTTTGTAATCCTAACGCTAATTACTCTTTGCGCTCCCCTTGTTGAGTATAGGGAGCACAAAGTACAGTAAGGTCACCGAAGTGAGTGCAATCACCGATGCGCTAACGGGTTTTTAACCCGTTAGTGTTCGGAGTGTAATAGGTGGGGGCACGTGGTAAAGGCACATAACCTAGCGTTAACTCGCGTCACCTATATGAGCGCTAACGCGAGCGTCAACAAGGGAATAGTGCACACGGTAACATCATAACCAATGAGGCCGCAGAAAGTATTTTGTAACCTTGCCAAAGCGGTTAAGAGAGGTGTAAACCCACTCTCTGCCGGCACACAGCCAATCGATGCAAGTTGTCAATCATAATGCGATGCCGGCAGATGGCCGACTGGTGGACCGACCTTGGGCCCTATTACATTCTTCGCGCAAAAATGCACGGTAAATGCGTGAATTTTTGCACGAAGCGTCAAACGTTAACGCGCGTAAATCAACGCTGGTATTACAAACCTCACGCATTTTTTCATCCGTCAAAAAATAATGTGCGTAAAACGGACGCGCAAAAACGCACGCACAGTGACGTTGCGCGCAGAAATCAGTGTGCGGACTGTTTTTTTCACGCGATTCAGCCAATCAGAATTAAGAACCTTAATTGTCTCACGTTAAGTTTTTGCGCCTGTCAAAGTCAATCTGCGCATATATGCTGTATCAAAAAAAAAAACACGCACAACTTCTCCATTTTATTGGTTGGGTATGTGTAGAATGTGTAACTATACTTTGCTGCGTATTTTTTTTCGGGCTGGTGTATTTGGTTTCGGCCAGGATGTTCAGATTTGCCGTTAATACCAGCTTTTAGGAGTTGCTAAAATTATGCGCGCAAAGGCTGTGCGTTACAAACTGCGCATAAATTCTAATACCATCCGCGTACCAGCGCACAAACGCATTTGCGCTCACAATGTTAAGTATAGGACGCGCAAAGTACAGTAAGCTCGTGCAGCGTTCACCCGCGGTAGACGTATACGCGCGTTTGTTGCGCTGAGATTGCAATACAACGTTCAGCGCAAAGGGTTTTGCCCCTCGCGTTAATGCGTTTTTGCGCACGCGTTAACGGTTGCGTGAAGAATGTAATAGGGCCCCTCCTGTGAGCTGTCCGGCCTATCAATTAATCTGTGTTTCAACGTTTCCACCCCTTTGCAGGTGTTCGTCTGGCACACCTGTGCAACTTACTTAAATTTCTTATTCTTTCCCCCCCATCAGCAACGAGAGGAACAGGAAAGGTTTAACGCAACGGGACACGCAGGCCTTACTCTTATTTCTGCGTAGCCTTTTGCTTCTCGCCCGATCGGTAGCAACGTGCGAGAAACACAGACACGCACAACTGTCATCAATCCCAGCCGTGCTCGGTGGTTGCACGACCCTAAATTCTTCACGAAACGCAGAGACTGTCCCAAAACGCAGGCAGCCGATAAGGAACCCTCCAGCTGTTTTACGAACGCCAAGTACCATTAAGTCACGCCGGTTTGTTGATTTTTTTTTTTTTAGACGTCACTATCGAATGAGGAAGGACGAGCCCGGCAGCTCTCACCTTTTGCATTGCTTGGGAAAAAAAAAAATGGGCAACTCCTATAGGTGACAGGTTCTTATCAATTCACCTGCACGGAGGGAGTGAACGAGGATCCTGTAGTAGGTGAGACATCCAGACGGACAGGTTGGGTGAGATTCCCGAAGCAGCCCAGGGCCAGGTTAGACAGCCCGTGAGACTGCCCCTGAAACAAGAAAAAGGTGACGGAGCAACAGCGGAACAAAACTCTCCAGAAAGAGGGAGGCAGAGCCAGGACAGGCGAGGAACATACAGTAAAGGAGACACGTAAGGGAGGGCGAATGGAAGTAAGCGAGGTACGGCTCGGCCCCTGACCTGGGAGACAGCTACGTGACCCGAAACGGTGAGTATTAAGAGTGATAACTCGCTGTATGCAGCAAAAAGAGACAAGGAAAGGCATGGAGAATCAGGGGCACGAATGGATATTATTGGCACTCTTGGGGTGTAAAAAGGGCTTTTTAATACAGTTTTGGGGCTTTGTTTATCATTTTTATTCACAAAGAGCAATTAAACACTGAAAAAGTGTTAAAAAGTATCCGGTTTCAGGTGTTTGGAATCTGGTGCAGATCATTTGGTCACAGCTATGTTTCCGAACATATAAATCAGCTGGTGGAAGGGACTCAGCAGTTGGTAGAGGCTGATAGTCATGGCAGTTGGCAGCCGGAAGCCGGCTGACTGAAAAGAAAAAATGCCCCAGGTGGCACGGCTGGTGCGTGAGCTGTCATGCTCCACGCTTCAGCAGAGAAAGGTGAAGTCCTGAGAGTCAGAACTCGGGAGAGCGGAGAGGATGGAGAGCTGGGATCGAGTACAAGAGGGAGATAAGAGAGTGTGTAGAGCAAGGTGTACCACAGTACGGAGATAAAGGGGCTGCCAGCCGGGCAAACAACGCAGAGTGCCCACATTGATTCAGATGGGTGGAGGCAGTAGGTTACGCACGTTGGTAAAAACCAGGTTACGGGGAGAAATTCCTGACCTACTAAATGAGAGATTCCCAGGAGCTGAGTGTCCTCGATCCCGGCCGTCACCTGCAAATTAATCCATGCCTTTAATTAGGGACTACCCCCCCCCCCCGCATCATCTACCGGCTCAAAGATCTGATTCCAGGTTTGGCAACTTGTGCCCTGTGTAATAATAATATTTTGTGAGATAATAACCTCGGGGGGGGGGGGGGCTGTGACCGCCATTCTGCCCCCTTTCTGCAGAATAACAGCGACAATTACCCAGCCGCACTTTGCAGAGTCGTTGGCAGCCATAGAGTTGACGTGTACGCGAACAAACAAACTATGTCTTGGTTTTTTGCACTTGCAAAGTAGTTACCACGTCGTCAGTGCGAGTTCGTCACCCTAACACGCAAATAGTTGAAACGGCGGGGATTTATAACATTCACGCGGTTTGGCAGCTTGTGGTGAATGCTGGGAATAAAAAATAATGTGCGTTTTGGAGGAATCGCAAAATAGTCACACTAAGTGAATATCTGAGACTCAAAATATTCAAATTCGGCGTAAGTTTGGCATCTAATTTGCTACCTCGTAGCTATGATAATTGTAGCTCACAACTCATAAATACAGTATATATATCATGTCAGCATGTCAATTATAGGGAGGGGAGTTTTCATGGAAAGTAAAACAATGTGCGTTTAAAGCGTGATTTTCTTACTAACCGTAAATTCATTACTATATATTCTCTGACTAAGAGGCACCTGAACACAAGAGCGGCATTTGCCTAAAAGTCGCATTTTGAAAAAACACAAACGTTGTGGCATCTCGCGGATACACAATCATGAGAAAATCGCTGGATTCCAGAGCCCACCTGGGCGAGCCGCGAGATATCGCCCATTAGTAGCGTACGGAAGTCGCAGGACCTACACGGCGTCCGAAATGCCACCGCAGGGAACCCCATGCTCCCTCCTCACAAAACATCCCTATGCCCCCCAAATAAAAGATAATAAAATGCATAAAATAGTTCATCTAAACACCCTGCACTTACAAGGGGCATAGGGCGACTGGGACAGAGAAGAGGGGACAATGAGGTGTCACCCACCAGAAACCGCAGTCCCACACCTCCCATCAGTAATTTCAGGTCACAGACCTTTGCAAACACAAGTTAATGTTCTAAAGTATTTTAAAATACACAGTATCTTCCATAAACAACCAGCTCTCCAACTGCAAAGTGCCGAGCCTCGACGGGAAGGGAAAGCCCTTCCATTAAAACTCATACACTATATGGAATGCTGCCCCAAAAGGGACTTGGGATTGTTCACTAAACAGTGAGCCGGTGGAACAATCCCAACAGACCTGAATAAATACTGTTATTGAAGAAAAAAAAAACATAAAACTTAACGACTTTGGGCTTCACCGCTTAACAAATAACCCTATGCGAGGTCGCAAAGAAGGTGAGGCGGAAGGTCGATTACGAGACAAAACGCAATTTATTATACCAATTTACAATACGTTATTCTGGGGTTTTGTGACGCAGTTTACACAGATCAATAATTAATCCCTGGACGAGATTGTTTCATTGTGGAACGCGACGATTTGGTTTTAAAATTTATGTACTTAATCACTCACTTTTGACAGTGAATCCGAGCAGGTTTGTCATGGCTCGTGTGATATGTGTTAAAAGAAAAAAAAAGAAAATCCAGACAGTGATTTGATACATTTTTACTGAATCCAGTTACTAGTGCCCTGGCCTCGTCCTCTCAAATGACCCCCCCTCACCTTTATATTCCATCTGCAATATGTTCCAATTCCGTTTTCACAGCCAACCCATGACATGATCTCTCAAAATCAATACCACCCTGAACAATCAGTACCAGTTCCCCTGGAAATTAACCCTTTCAACCATAACAATGAAAAAACACGTAAACTCGATTCTGCCTTATAATACAATAAATACCAAAGATTAGCGTATAACACCCCTATTAAACAGCTTTTTACTACAAGTTTCTTTACCCCCCTGGAAAGAAGTGAAATTTTCTTAGAGATTTCACTCTCTGTCACTGTAAAGAAGCTACAAGGAGCAGCCCTCAAACTCACTGTAACAAAAAGCTTAACAAACTTTACTGCTGCATTCCAGCAGCCAGGGATTCAGCAGAATACAGGGAGAGCTGTGGGGTCAGTCGCTGCTGTACAGGGATAAGATTCAGGGGTTATATATTATGGGGTAGTGAAGGGGTTAATATCATTTCCACTATTTTGTAACGCATTAACCCTCTCACGCGCGCGCCGCCTAATATCTGAATTTCCAAACCAGTGAATTGCAAAACAAAACAAAAAGTTAGCAGTCTGTCAGCTCTGCCCATGTGCAGAGGGACTTCAAACGCTCCCACCGGTGTACGACGCTGCGATAGAACAATCGATTTCACTTCCTATAGTCCCTAACAACCAACTTAACATCTCCCACCTCGAGAAAACCATTTCATGCGCCCCCCCCCCCATGTCGCGGCAATAAATTTCGAATTCTCCTTCCTATCGAGCCACTGAAAAAAAATCACTTTTTAACCAGCAATTAATACTATCAGGGTTATTCAGAGAGAGGTGAAAACCAGGAGAAATGGCAGGAGAATGAACAATCTAGACCAAATAGCCGATTTGAAAAGTGAGATAAATGGGAGAATTTTTCCGGTTTGGATATTTTGACCTAACATTTTCACTTCTTCAGTCATTCTCCTGTTTTTCACCTCTCTCTGAATAACCCTGTATGTGTCTGCTCCAAAGCAATCAGCTCCATGCTGCCTCACTCTTAAAAAAAATCACAATAACACCCACCAGCATCCCTAGCGAAGGCTTGTGTCCCCCCCCTCCCAGGCAATAAAAGACTCTGATAATTAACGATATTTCACCAACTCCCCAGCAATCAATTGCATTTTTTCCTTCTTACGCAATCAATTCGCCCTCCTCCTCTCTCCATAGCAGTCGGCGCAACAATCGTCTGTCACTATCGATCAATACAACGTTCCCCTCCCCAACCATTAATTCCGTTTCTCCCGTCTTCGAAAACCATTCAATCTAGTGTTTCCTCCCTTGCAATCTACTCATTTCCCCATCACTCGCAATCAACCCTCCCCACTGCCATTATCGCCAACACTATGGACATCATGTCCTCGCCTGAGATTGCCTAGGACGCAACCTGTCCTCGTGTTTGCCGTGAACCATGGGAGTTTTGTACGTGGTTGTTTTCCTGGATTGGATGCGGATCATCTGCTGGAAGTTAAAATACTCAAGCTGGGAACGTAGCCGAGTATTAATATAGGTTTGCAATAGCCATGCATTTTCATTAGGGTGTAGACCACCATCACCAGTGAAGATGTCTTGCGTGGGAGAGGACAACAAAGACGGTAAAATGGCAGGAGACATGAGAAGGTCAAAATGCAAACAGCCAACAAGATCATTACGAGTGATTAAAATAATATACAACAACAAGGCGTGAGTCAGTGACCGGCCCAACCAAGTACATTGGCGAGTCGTTCTGTTGGTCTTACGGAGCTCTTCACCGGGAGTTTCATGCCTGGTTGCCTGATGTCATGACATATGACATTTTACCATCATGAGGTGGAAAGTATAGCTCTGCTGTGAGGTCAAGATGCAAACAGCCAAGACGTTCATTAAGTGTAGGAAATTAAAACCATTTACGACCATTTATGACTCAGTGACCAGTCCATCCAGGTACGTTGGCGAGCCGTTCTGTTGGTCTCACTGCATTCTTCACCAGTCGGGAGTTTCATACCCGGTTTCCTGATGACTAGAAGGCATGTGTCAAAGACATACGAAGGTCGGGATTTTACCTATCAGGAGGTGGAAAATCTAGAGATGAGGACCCTTTGCTCTGGTGAGGAATGGGAGGAATGCAGGTTATTTTTCCGACTGAAGACAATGTAGCAGGAAGGAGATAATGGAAAAAATTTGATTCACAACTCAGTGACTCAAAGCTTGCGAAAAAGCTCGGCGAGTTGTGTCCTTGGGGTAATGTGTGAGGTTGTGGTGGAGATACATCTAGCAATCGAGACATCGCGAGTTGGTTTGGGATAATTTAGGCTAGGGTCAGACTAACGCATTTTTCACGATGTCCGTGAAAATGTGCGTTCGAAGAATGGACGTATTTTTTCACGGAATACGCGATAGTGGTCATACGATGCGCAGTTTCATCCGTGATTTTGTACGGATCATCAATAAAACACTTGTTGCATCTGGACGTTATGTTGGCCGGACATTAGCAGCGTCTGACGTCTCCTAATCACGCACACACGCCGCTAGCGGACGCAGCGCACTCTGTACGTCAGTACTAGTGGTTTAACGTTCTCGAAAAAATGCGTTCATTTTCCACTTGCGTTGCGCAGCCGGACTTTTGTGCGACCGTACTTCGTATATTGTCCATCATTGCCCGGCATCTGCTGCTAGTGCGGCCGTGATTATGTGCGCCAGAACGCGCGTTCGCACTGCCTCAGTCTGACCCTAGCCTCAGCCAGAAAACGTACCTCAAATAAAGTCGAAGGTGTAGAGTGAAACCACTTCTGTTCGCCCAGGATCGGGAGGATAAAGCTGGTTTTATTTTAAGGGCATTCCAAATCTTTTTCTCTCTCAGAAGGAACAGGTAAATTTCTCTACAAAAGCCATAGAACTAATCAATAAAGAGAAATCTGACAGCAGCTTTCAACACATCGGATTATAGGAGAGCACTTAAAACATCACTTTGACGCCTACCAAGACGTAGGTCTGTAGGTAAAGGGCAAAGGAAGAACGCGGCAGACACTGTAGCAGTAATTACATCAAGAATCAATGATGAAGATTGTGGAAAAGAAAAAATAACGAGTGGAAAAACTGGTGTATAGTAAGAGGTCTTGCATTCCAGCAATGGAACTCCGTCATGAATAAAAGGGCAAGGCGGGAGGGAAGAATGAAGGCTATAAAAAGATTAGAAGAACCTTCTGATAAAGGAAGACAGAAAAGAATAGCAAGAATCACAAAGGCCATCATTGAGAAAACGCAAGCGGAGCTCCTCGAGCCGCCACTATTACAATAGAATCCCTGCGATTATCCTTACATTAGATGGTTGAGCGTGTCGATCATTGAGGTCTGAATTGTACATCAAAGGTTAAACGAAAACCAAGCTTGTTTTGCTCGTAATTGAGCAAAACATAACAAGGCCTGAGGGCGATCTACTGAGGGAACGTTAAATGCCACAAATGTCCTCTCCTTCACTCTTCACATTCAAATCTTGCTACTTCCACGTAAAAAAACATTGCACGCGTCCATCCCGGTCTTAATCAGGACTCTACTAAAATGCTCATCCAAGTTCTTATTATCACCCGCCTTGACTACTGTAACCTCCTTCTCTCTGGCCTTAAAAGATCCCAGATTCTCCTTCTGCAGTCTGTAATGAATTCCTGTGCCAGGCTCGTACATCTCACCTCCCGCACCTCACCCCTCTGTCAATCTCTATACTGGCTCCCTGTTTCCTTTAGAATCCAATTCAAAATATTGGTGCTCACATTCAAAGCTCTCCATAACTGCGCCGCTGCCTACATCGCCTCCCTTATTAGCGGGTACAGCCTGTCCTGATCACTTAGCTCGGCCAATGATCTGACGCTATCAGTTCCTCGTACCCGCAACCCCAACTCCCACCTTCAGGACTTCTCCCGAGTTGCCCCCTTTATATGGAACTGCCTCCCCAGCCATATTAGACGCTCCCCATCTCTCCAGTCCTTCAAGAAGTCTCTGAAAACACATTACTTTAGAGAAGCCTATCCGCTCACTCCATAATCCCCAACTGTTTATTTCTTACACCATCTTCCCACCCAGCCCACACGCACCCCGCAACTCCACGTTCTCTATTAACCCTCGCCTAGTGTCACCCGTCTTAGATTGTAAGCTCACGAGCAGAGTCCTCTCTCCTACTGTTCTTTGTGTCTAACTTATATGTATATTGTTATTCTGTTTTACCTATTGTACAGCGCTACAGAACTTGTTAGCGCTTTATAAAAACTTGTAACTGTAACTGTTCCGTTCATGGATGAAATAAGCTTCTCAGCCACTTTAGATGATTGTGAAACAACTTCCGAGTAAACAGACGGGAAGCCTCCACTTCCCTATTCCATGACCTTCAGTGACCAAGTCCTCAGATATTTTAGTAGATTAATCATGAGCTAACACCCTTTATTCACTCACCAGTTTCTATTTCTGTTATCTCGCATGTTTAATTATTATTTTTTGTTCTTATTCCCACAGATCTCTAATGATACGCTCTTCACCATGTCGGAAGTACCCCCCTCACAAGGATCTGATGGGGAGGGCCTCTTCGAGTGCATCATCTGCTTCATGTCATACGACACTCTCTTCCACCTCCCGAAGAACCTCACCTGCGGTCATGTCTTCTGCCTTGAATGCCTCTCTCGAATTACTGTGGGGTCGACCCAACCCGAAACTCTCTCCTGCCCCGTCTGCCGCCTGCCAACGGCACTCCAACCCAAGAAGGGGCCACCGGCCCTGTCTACAGATGAAGACCTGCTGAAGAAGATCAGCAAGCCATCGAGCTGCCCGATTCCTTCACTGAGGTTCAGCAGAAAGCGCGGACTCTTATACGTGCCAAAGTCTAACTCTCTCCAACTCAGCACAGTCAGCCTAAGCGTGGACTTGGGTCGTCCTCCCCCCGACCCTCGATCGCCTAGAAACCTGTGGCCCATGTTAAGGTCGGCTGGTTGCATCTTCTATGGCTCGATCGCTATGGCGGTGTTTTTGGCTATTGCTTTGGTTTTGGCCGGCGTATACATCTTTTACATCATTCCCTGGAATGCTAAACCAGCAGGATCACCTTTAATGATCAACACAACCACAACGGGATCTGTAAATAATATCAGCACAATCCATACAATGCCATCCAGTTAACATGAGAGCAATGAGTTCTTGATCAAGAGGGTGAACTTTTGGGACTCCAAGTCAGCGAAGGACGGTCGCCAGTCTATTCCATTGACTGTCTGGCTTGATGGAAGAATTCAAGTGATATGGGTCGGGTAAAGCGGTTTCTTCTCAATCGCTGGTGGGCTGTCACAACTAACCAAAGGATTGTTTTCGTCTCAAGTGCAATATAGTCTCACCACCTCCCGAGAGATCACTCTCTATGAATGTCTAAACCACTCATTAGGAATTTTGCCATGTGTTGAAATGTTTATTTCAAAATGTTAATTTACTCCACTGATCTGGGTGACTCAGAAACTCTCGTCTTCCTTGTGTTGTTGTAACCCGAAAAGACTTACAATTAGACGGAGCTCAAATGCAAATCAACATAATTGAAACCATTGTAAAGCCGGCACTTCCCCATCTGGGAGAGCTGGAATGAAGCATCACATTTCCATTTGTCTGGCAGGGTATATATCAGGGACGTGCACTCAGGGGTGGCAGAGGAGGCAGAGCCTCCCCTGCCATTAAGGGCTGCAGCACAGAACCACCTGCAGAACCACCTGCCCAAATCATCCTAATACAGAACCACTAGCCCAAAGCATCCTAACACAGAACCACCTGCCCAAAGCACCGTAATACAGAACCACTGACCTAGCGTTCTAATACAGAACCCCCAGCCCAAAGCATCCTAATACAGAACCACTAACACAAAGCATTCTAATACAGAACCACTAGCCCAAAGCATCCTAATACAAAACCACTAACCCAAAGCATCCTAATACAGAACCACTAACACAAAGCATTCTAATACAGAACCACTAACCCAAAGCATCCTAATACAGAACTACCTGCCCAAAGTACCCTACTACAGAACCATCAGCCCAAAGCATCTTATTACAGAATCCCAAAGCATCTTAATACAGGAGCAGCACCCTGTCCTCTGATACAATGCTCCTGGGGAGCACTGAGAGCAGCCAGTTCCTGGAGAGCACTGAGAGCAGCCAGATCCTGGGGAGCACTGAGAGCAGCCAGATCCTGGGGAGCACTGAACCTGAACCTACGTAACCTGTGTATATATGGCTGTGATACTAGCCAGTGCCTCACCAGCCACTGACCTCACTGCACGTCACTGGTATATATATATTTAATATATATATTTTTGTATTCCGATTAAACCGATTATTGTAAGTGAAGCGTGCGTCGTTTCATTCTTTTTGTGCGTTAGAATTGTTATTTCATTTTGTTTTACTTTCCTAGATGAGCAGACAACAAATACGACAGGGAAGAGAGAGCGAGAATTACACACACAGTAAAATAAAGAAAAAATTAACAGGAAGGGATACGTTATGATGTTGCTCCTTCTCGAGTATGTCCTGGGATATTGTCATGCCCAGGTACCGGGGTGACACCGGGATATGGGGAATATGAACCCAGGATGCAGGTTTGCACAATGAAACAGGTTGGTAGGGGTGGAGGAGGATGAAGGTATAAGGAAACTGACCAGGTTGGATTCTGTAAGATGATGGGAAGCGTGGAATAAATGCAGGAACCAGGAAAACAAAATAAACAGGATCAAATAGGTTTTTGCAGAGCAGCGGGTAAACAGGACTTCTCTCTAAGCATACAAGAGCTGTAATGAACCAGCAACTGGTCAGTGTGGGGCAGAACCCTTTATTTTGTGTGTCACATGTTGGTGTTTGACGGTTTCACTGCTGGATGTTATTACTGCATGCAGGTTCAGGGGTGGAACAGAACATAAGGTGTGCGGTCAGGAACTTCAGGGGATGGTGATGAGATGGGGCATGACAGATATATACATTGTGTGGTCGGCATGTAGATATTTTTAGGTGCCTTGCCCAAGGACACTTTTGTAACAGATCTCAGTGCCCCGACCAGGTCACATCTGTCAATGCTACCTCCTTGCCGGACCCCTGAGTTCCCCTCATCACTCTCGTGCCTTTCTCCAGTCCTTAGACGAAGATTAAAGATGGGTACACACAGAGAGCCTTGCTAGCATCCCCCAGAAATAAGGCAAGGCTGTAGATCTGGAGCTCTTCGTTGGATCGGCGAACAGTATATAGCTGCTACCCACACCATGAGTTGTGACTGCATGTAGGGTCAAAATAGAACTCTTTTAATTGGGGACAGGCACACATATTTATAAATTAAACATGGGTCATTTACATACACAAACACCTCCCATAGAAAATGTTGGGAGTCATAATTAGACTAAAACAGATAATGGATAAACATTTGCTCAACATTCTTAAGCAGACAGGACAATACAATTGTGATTGGCAAACAGATAATGGGGCAGTGTTTGCCTGACAAAGCAGATTATCCAGCTACTCAAATATAAACAGATATTAAAACATTCCTGAGAGCAATCCTATCAGCAGATAACAAGATACACATGGACCATACAATAGACAGACGATAACATTATTCTTGAGTAACTCAGATTACATAACGCTCTACACACAAGGGAGGCCAAGGAAATAATATAGAACATCAACAAATATACATTTCTAGACCCATGTACCCCAAGTCCAAAGTGACTTACGTCACAACTTGCTTGTGAGGTGGTCTGACCGGGATTCAAAACTGCTTTCCACGGATGGAAAAGCCGAAACATGGTGGGGAGGTTGAACTTGCTTCTCCATGAGTGTAGAATAGAGATGTGTTGGTGAGGTATTATGACCGGGACTCAAACCTGCTTCTCCACAGATGTTACCACCGTGCTATCCAGCTGATATCACAAGGTAGGTGAGTACACATGTACAGGGACACTTGCTGGTAAGTTGTTCTGAGAGGAATCGAACATTAAGAGGTCATTCACTAATTTCCGAATTGGCCCTGAATTGCACCGGACGGTGAATTTCCCCGTACGGTGCAATTTCATGGCAGTTCTTCTATTAACTAAGCTGTCAATTTGCCGTATACAGGTGAATTGACAACGAACTACGGTGCAATTCGTCGCAATTTTAACAGCACCAAAACTGCTCCATAGAAGACTAATGTGTCACAGAATGCCGAACTGCAGCGAAATTCGCACGAAATTCCCCGATTTTCAGTGTTTCAGTGCGACAGGTTTAAACTGTAACAGATGAATCCAATAGGATTCAATGTTAAAAGGTAATATATATATTTTTTAAGACAGTTTATTCTTTTAAATTTTCAGTAAAAACACTTTTCATTTATTTCTTAGAACACCTTCTTGTATTTTTTGCACGAAATTTTTGTTTCTTAATTTTTTTAAAGACCTTTTCTATTATTTTGACACATTTTATGGGTTTAAACGCCTATTTGGAGAATAGGAGACTTCCGTTATTGTGCTGTGTTTTTTTTTTTTTGAAGTTCGGTGGAATTCCCTGATGCGAATTCGGAGGTTTTCGCCGACATACCATAACAGCTTCGGCGACTCCAATTTTGGGAAAATACGGTGACCATTGACGAAATAGCCAAATTCTTGTACTGTCGGTGAAATGGAATCTTTGAAACGCGCCAAAATGCAAAGCACCAAAAGGCACTCAATTTCGGAGCTTTTGTGAATAGACCCTTTAGTCTCCACGGTTGTAGAGAAGTGACATTACTTCTACTCTCGCCTGCCAAAAATAATGGAAAAAAAGAAGACTGAACCAGAGTGTCCTCCACCGTCACATATTAAGGGTTATTAACCAATTACCGGTGTTCGCCGTTGCTGCAAAATTCAACGTTTGGTAAAATTGATGGCAACAACGCTGGACAACTGTACTGCCATTATTTTACCGTGAAATGAGTAAACTCCGGCTATTCTCCATTCAGCATTGTGCTGCCGATGTTTGCCACACCGGTGAATATACGTCAGCATTTTAAAAGCGTCGTTCTCAGTTGAAGTTGGATCAAAATAATGATGAAAACAACACTGGACAACTTTGACGGAAACATCTGCAGCAACTGCTGTGAAATAACTTTGGCAGAAAATACGGCGGAACGTGCGGTGACCCTCACTAAATAGTGAGTCACTGTAGATTCCCCGTACTTGATCCACCACAGTTCATGAACTAAAACGTGGCTCACCTAGTGTGTCACCCCTCTCCTCTTAGATTGTAAGCTCTTGGACAGGTTCCTCTCTCCTACTGTTCTGTAGGTTTGTTAATCGGTCTCTCCCATTTGTACAGCGCTACGGAACTTGTTACCGCTTTATAAATACTTGTAACTGAAGTTGGAAAATAACCCCAAAAGGGATTTTATCATCCTTACTATATTGGTCAAATCAAGCATCGGAAAGTCTCGGTCTTCTAGGATCAGCGTGAAATTAATTCCCCTCGTCAACACACATTTTACATTTCCCGGGGCAGGACCCCCTGCACAGTCGAGAGCAATAGAGGACGGCAGGGGGTACAGCGGAATAAACAGCTTCAAAGCCGACCCGAGGGCCTTTCCATGCACTGTCACCATTAATTATTTTGACTCAGGTTAGGAAGAGATTAATTAATTCACGGAGATCATTTTATTCTTTTCGATATTTGAATAAATTAACAGCATTTACTATAAACACATATAAAAGGAGAGCAAAGCCGTGCGTTAATCAAAGAAATCTGCCAGGTCAGATTACGTTGGCACTCGATGATCAAATGTGCGCCCTTGGATTAATAAATACATATATATAATTATTTGTATTGGAGTGCCTCCATGTGGATCAATTATAAAGGTATTTGGAGTTTAGCTCTTAGGCACTAAATTGGATTATTACACTGAGCAGAAAGAGTGCAGGTTCAATACTGCTGTTATATATATATATATATATATACACACACACACTGCACGGCCAAAATAAGTCACATGTGGCAATATGTGGTTGTGTCGCTTTTTGTTGTGATTGCGGCATGCATTCGCCGCGGCATTGTGTCGATAAGATCATGCAATGTCACAGCATCGATTTCCGTCCAGATGGTATTAATTTGTGGCCAAGATCTTGTATTGATGATGGGAGAGTCGCGGCGCTGCGTAAAGTCTTCTCCAGCACATTATCCCAAAGATTAACCTCAATGGGGTTAAGGTCTGGACTGTGCGGTGGCCAATCCATGTGTGAAAATGATGTCTCATGCTTCCTCAACCACTCTTGCACAATTTGATCCTGATGAATCCTGGCATTGCCATCTTGGAATATGCCCGCTGTGCCATCAGGGGAGAAAAAACCCATTGATGGAAAACCTGCTCATTCAGTATATTCAGGGAGACATATGACCTCACATTAAGTTCCTGAACCTAGACCTGACCCACTGAATCATAATAGGCTTGTACGGTAGGTGTGACTTGGTGCTATTTTTTAGCCAAGCAGTGTATATATATATATCCAATAGATAAACAGCGGCACTCTGGGTCTTCTCAGAAGGGATAGTCTTTATTGTTTATATGTCAACGTTTCAGCTTGCTCCCCGCAAGCTTTCCTCAGGACAAATTATATATATATATATAATGAAAGAGGTGAAGAGGTTTGCCTCGCAGCATACACTTATCACCTAGATGTTTGACACGGACGCCGGCAAGCAATGCAGAAAGATTAGGAGACCCTCTAGTTCAAAACTGACCCACTGCATCACACGGGAAAATAATGTGATTATTGCATATTATAATCTGTTTGTTATTTGTTACAGTGATAGTACATTTCAAATATCCCCTATATATTAATCAAATTAGAATAATAATGTTTATGGCTGCCGTCGTCATGTGGAAGATTAACACTATGTGGAAAAGGAATCCAGGTTTTGTACCAGTGCCTGCTGGGGCCAAAAAAAAAGGATTTCCAAGCAGTCACAGTTTGAGGAGGTCTGTCCTAGGGGCCCTATTCCGATCTTGCTGCCGCCCTAGTCACTAAAATAGTTTGTGTGCTGTAAGGCGATGGTGAAGCCGACGGTGCGATGAGCTGCTTTCTCGCGCTGTATGCAGCAGAAGACTGGCAACAAATAGTTCCCAGTGTTCTTCTTCCATCCATGAGGGACCCTGCTCTTGCAAGCTCACACTTGGCTCTATGGAGTACTATGGACTTCAGGACCTTATGGCAGGGTCGCACATGACTCCGTGGACTACTATGGACTCCAGGAGCCAGTACCAGAGTTGAGGAGCGGTGCCACTGCCAGTACCTGATTGCAGCTCCCAGTTATTCCATCCGGAGACGCTAGTGCAGCGGCTGGACCAGAAAAGACACAGTAACAGGGATAAGGTCCCACGCAGATTTAATTTTCCCTGTTAATGGCATGGGTGGGATAGCGCGGCAGGATCATTATTACTTGTGCTATAAAACACAAACATATCAAACGCTAAAAATAAAGCACACGGAGATAAAATGACCTGGAATAAACAGACTTACAGAAAGCAACCAATAAAATTATTCTCTTGTTTATTTATTGCAACAGTCAATCACAGCTTAAAAATCAACGTGAGAGATGCGTACGTGGGGATGGGTCGGGCTGAACGTATGTATCAGAGCCGGTGTGATCCCTGAGGGAAGGTGGCATGTGGGGGAGACAGGCAGCATGTGGGGGAGACAGGCGGCATGTGGGGGAGACAGGCGGCATGTGGGGGAGACAGGCGGCATGTGGGGGAGACAGGCGGCATGTGGGGGAGACAGGCGGCATGTGGGGTAGACAGGGGGCATGTGGGGGAGACAGGGGGCATGTGGGGGAGACAGGGGGCATGTGGGGGAGACAGGCGGCATGTGGGGGAGACAGGCGGCATGTGGGGGAGACAGGCGGCATGTGGGGGAGACAGGCGGCATGTGGGGGAGACAGGCGGCATGTGGGGGAGACAGGCGGCATGTGGGGGAGACAGGCGGCATGTGGGGGAGACAGGCGGCATGTGGGGGAGACAGGCGGCATGTGGGGGAGACAGGCGGCTTCAGGTCCAGTGAGGGAAATGCAGGAAAAGTGGAAATGGTTGAAAAGCCATGGATATAGAGATCATAGAGAAAGGAGAAAGCGGAATACCGGAGGAATGTGACCACTTTACTGGAATGATGGAATCTCAGCGGAATGCAGAGGGTTTTAGTGGAATGATGGAGAGGAATCTCAGCGGAATGCAGAGGTTTTAGTGGAATGATGGAGAGGAATCTCAGCGGAATGCAGAGGTTTTAGTGGAATGATGGAGAGGAATCTCAGCGGAATGCAGAGGTTTTAGTGGAATGATGGAGAGGAATCTCAGCGGAATGCAGAGGTTTTAGTGGAATGATGGAGAGGAATCTCAGCGGAATGCAGAGGTTTTAGTGGAATGATGGAGAGGAATGTCAGCGGAATGCAGAGGTTTTAGTGGAATGATGGAGAGGAATGTCAGCGGAATGCAGAGGTTTTAGTGGAATGATGGAGAGGAATGTCAGCGGAATGCAGAGGTTTTAGTGGAATGATGGAGAGGAATCTCAGCGGAATGCAGAGGTTTTAGTGGAATGATGGAGGGGAATCTCAGCGGAATGCAGAGGTTTTAGTGGAATGATGGAGAGGAATGTCAGCGGAATGCAGAGGTTTTAGTGGAATGATGGAGAGGAATCTCAGCGGAATGCAGAGGTTTTAGTGGAATGATGGAGAGGATCTCAGCGGAATGCAGAGGTTTTAGTGGAATGATGGAGAGGAATGTCAGCGGAATGCAGAGGTTTTAGTGGAATGATGGAGAGGAATCTCAGCGGAATGCAGAGGTTTTAGTGGAATGATGGAGAGGAATCTCAGCGGAATGCAGAGGTTTTAGTGGAATAATGGAGAGGAATGTCAGCGGAATGCAGAGGTTTTAGTGGAATGATGGAGAGGAATCTCAGCGGAATGCAGAGGTTTTAGTGGAATGATGGAGAGGAATGTCAGCGGAATGCAGAGGTTTTAGTGGAATGATGGAGAGGAATGTCAGCGGAATGCAGAGGTTTTAGTGGAATGATGGAGAGGAATCTCAGTGGAATGCAGAGGTTTTAGGGAAAGGAACGCATACCAGTGCCAGTTAGAGGTGGGGAAATCTCAGCGGAATGCAGAGGTTTTAGGGGAAGGAACGCATACCAGTGCAGGTTAGAGGTGGGGAAATCTCAGCGGAATGCAGAGGTTTTAGTGGAATGATGGAGAGGTATCTCAGCGGAATGCAGACGTTTTAGTGGAATGATGGAGAGGAATCTCAGCGGAATGCAGACGTTTTAGCGGAATGATGGAGAGGAATCTCAGCGGAATGCAGAGGTTTTAGTGGAATGATGGAGAGGAATCTCAGTGGAATGCAGAGGTTTTAGGGTAGGAACGCATACCAGTGCAGGTTAGAGGTGGGGAAATCGCAGTTGAATGTGGAGGTTTTAGTGACTCAATGAGTTTTAAGGTGCTAAACTGAATGAGACATTCAGACGAGGACGATAAAAATGGGATGAGTGTTTGATGGAATGTATGATGGACAGACGGACACAAGGAGAAGACAAAATGTAAACAGAAAACCCGAAGCAGGGCAAGCATGGCAAGACTGACGAAAGAAAGGTCAAGGACTGGAGAGTCCCAGAATGAAGTAAGGAGACATTCCGGGTGAGATGAACAAGAGGCCACACAGTGTATTTACAGCAATATAGATAATAGTGCTCTGCTCTGCCCACGTGTTCGCTTCACGCAAGCTATCACTACTTGTATAGGAGGTGCACCCGGCTTCCATCACAGCTGTTCCTTCCCAGTTTGTCCCCTCCTTCAGCAACAAGACATCTAGCAAGAGGGAGACCTGGCTGGTAGAGCGAAGAGACTGCCCCAGTGGAGTTTGGGTAGTGATTGTCAGAACAGTTGTCTCGGTTAGCGACTGACTGCGTCCTCCGAGACCTCAACTGTTGCCGGAGCTCCATGACCCGCTCTTCTTTCTGCAGGCACAAAGCATCAGAGAGAGAGAACGGAGACAGAACAAGGGAAGGAGGGAATGAAGAAGAGAGAGAGAGAGAGAGAGGATGAAGAGGAACATGGTGGGAAGGCAGGAGTAGAAAGAAAAAGGGGTGAACAGAAAAAAGGCTTCTGAGAAAGTTATGCTCATCAGCGGCAAAAACACAACTAGGCAGAAGATTAAGGAGAGGGATGGGTCATCTGCACCAACCCATTGTTATGGAACTAGAAGGCTCGTTTAGGTTGTAGACCAGAGACACCGGGAAGGTGGCAGCTACCCAAACCTTACCCTAGAGCTACCGGGTCAATACTTCAATACTCACCTCCGCAATGATCCTCCCCAGCTCTTGGTTTTCCCTCTCCAGCAGGCGTGACTTCTCCTCCTCGTTGTTATTGGTGGAAGACCCGGTTTTCAGGGTGTCCTGCTGCTCGGACTGCCATTCACCCCGAGTGATGAGACGCCGCATCTGAGAAGGAATCAAGCAACGAGCCCTGAAACATCCTGCCAACCAATGAACGGGAATCCACACGCGACGCGACTACCCTAAAAAACGGGCATGGGTCTGATAACCCCTGATGAAGCCATAGATAAAGAAACCTATGGAGAACCTAAAGCCACCAACCTCCTCAAAGCACACAGGCTGAGCATCCATTATCCAAAATGCTCAGGACCAGAAGCCTTCTGGATTTGGGATTTTTTTAGGGAGATTTTGGAATATCTGTGCAGAATAATGGGAGCCAAGTCTAATTTATGTTTCATACACACTTTATACACAGCCTGAAGGGCATTTTATAACTTTAATCATTTTATCCCCCATCACATGAGGTCAGCGGTGGAGTCATGTTGAAGCTGATGGGGCTGAAACGAATTCCAGATTACGGAGTTTCGGATAAGGAATACTCAACCTGTATGTAAAAGTTTAAAGATACCTGCTCTCCACAACCCAAAAAAAAACAAATGTGACAGCGTGTGGCATATATAGCCTAAAGGGGCTATTCAATAAACAGCAAACTTGCCACCGAATTGCACCGAACAGTGAATTTCCACATATGGTGCAATTGTGTGGCAGTTCGTCTCTTCAGAAAGCTGTCAATCCATCAAATACTGGTGAGCTGACAGCGAAAAACGGTGCAGATCGCCACAATTCAGCGACCTTCAGCAGCAGCGAAATGACCCCATAGAGAAGCAATGGTTAATCTATTCAGAGGACAACAAACTGCACCAAAATGTTCTGATTTTCAGTGATTCAGTTCGACAGGTTTAAACAGGCGAATCCCATGGGATCCAATGTAAAAAATATATAATTTTTATTTTATTCAACAGTTTATTCTTTTCCTTTTCAGCAAAAATACTCTTTGTTTATTTATTTGTTGACATTTGTTTGGTATCTTTTTTTTTGTGTGAAATTTTGGATTCCCAATTTTTTTTTATGGCTTTTTTTTTCTCCTATTATTTTGTAACAGACCGTTTTATAAATTTTTTATTGGACTTTTTTATTATCTCCACACACTTTAAAGCATTTTTATGGTTTTAAAAGCCTTTTAAAGTATAGCAGACTTCCGTTGTTTTTTTCCTTCTTCTGCAGTTCGGCGGCTCCACGTTCGGTACTCTTCAGGGACCCTGCGGTGAAAAATGAATTCACCGCCGAGTAGATGAGCTGGAATCGCCGAAACCTGCCCAACTAAAAAACGAGTAAATGCGTGCAAAGGCTGTGCCTTACGAACTGCGCATAGATTGTAATACCATCCACGTACCAGTGCACAAACGCATTAGCGTTTGGTTACCTTTCTTGGCCATTCGGCTATCCAGAGAGCAGGCAATTCACCAAATTCTGGCGAATTGCCTGCACATACGGTGCCTGTTCGAGGGCAGTGAAATCCCCATAGAGAAGCACTGCTTCATCTATTCAGAGAACACAAACCAGCAGTGAAAAGTTCCCGAAATGCACTGCCATTCGGTGGTTGAATTCGGCAGGTTTATTCAGGAGAATCCCATAGGCTTCAATGTTAAAAATATTCCCGTTTTAATTCAATATCTAATAAACCGTTCATTATAATATTCTGCAGTAAAGAGTCTCTTTATTTATAGATTTTTTGGGATCTTTCAAGCATTTTTCGGGATTTTGTTGCCAAAAACTTTTAGCCGATTTTTTTTTTTAAAAAAGTTTTTAAATGCCTTTTCTTTTTTCTGTAACAGCCCTGTTTATTATCATTCATTGGATCTTATATGTAAATTCGATGAGCTGGAATCGGGAAAACGTGGCCAACCCGAAAAAAACGCTGACATTTCGGTGCTTTCTGAATACTCCTTTATTACCCAGCGAATAACAAAAAAAACAGTTTGTTTGTTTTAATTGAACCTCTAGTAAAACGTGCATCAATACGCTGGATAACTGTATCAGTGAGTCTAAACACAAATAGCCATGTACAGTGTATCCCTGTAATTACTGATACCTTGTGATTATTCTGGCTGGGGATTACACACACTAAGCTGCAGGTTAATGGTCATTATCAGAATTTCTCTTGGTTTTAAGACGAAACCAGTTGAAATCTCTTTGAAGTGTCTAACGGACTCACAAGAGGTTATTCACTAAGCACTATATATATATATATAAATATACACTATGGGCCCTATTACATTCTTCACGCAAAAAGGCACGCGCAACACGTGAATTTGTGTGCCCAGCATTAAACGTTAACGCGTGTAAATCAACGCTGGTATTACAATTCTCGCGCGCAGCAACGTTGCGCACAGAAATCAGTGTGCGGACTGTTTTTTTCACGCGATTCAGCCAATCAGAATTAAGAACCACAATTGCCTCACGTTAAGTTTTTGCACCTGTCAAAGTCAATCTGCGCATATATGCTGCAGCAATAAAAAAAACACGCACAACTTCTCCATTTTATTGGTTGGGGTATGTGTAGAATGTGTAACTATACTTTGCTGCGTATTTTTTTTTGGGCTGGTGTATTTGGTTTCGGCCAGGTTGATAGAATTTGCCGTTAACACCAGCTGTTAGGAGTTTCTAAAATTATGCGCGCAAAGGCTGTGCGTTACAAACTGCGCATAGATTGTAATACCATCCGCGTACCAGCGCACAAACGCATTTGCGCTCACAATGTTAAGTATAGGATGCGCGCAGTACAGTAAGCTCGCGCAGCATTTGCGCAGGTTCACCCACGGTAGACGTATACGCGCGTTTGTTGCGCTGACATTGTAATACGACGTTCAGCGCAAAGGGTTTTGCCCCTCGCGTTAATGTGTTTTTGTGCGGGCGCAAAGGTATGCGCGAAGATTGTAATAGGGCCCTAGATATGGTATAAATCAGTGTTGTTGCAGCTGCGGGGAACGTCAGCTATCCATGAACGGAAAATCCAGCACCGGCGGCAGGTGAAGTTCCTGCAAGTAACGCTGGACTATGGAAGCACCGTTATTCTTCCCTATAAAGAGTAAACTGCGGGCGTTCTCAATTTGCCGTGGTCTCGCCCGTATTTGCAAACACCGGTGACGATTAGGGACGCACAGATAAGAATTTTTTTAAGACAGAGTACGAGCGCAGATATTTTTTACCGATACTTTAATGTGATGTATGCGACAGGTTTCCAATAAATAATCCTTAGGATAGGGCTGAAAACCTGTCCAATTTATGGGAGTATTTATTGCAAGGTATGGCCAGACACCCCATTCACCCACTGCTGGGGCCTGCCAGCCACCATGGCATGGATTTTTGGCTACAGGGTGGCCCACGTGAGAAGCTGCTGGGCTATACAGTCAGATAACTGTCCATTTAATACTAATAGCAGGCACCACCGTACTTTATCATTGGGGCCACTAATTTGGGGTGATGCCAGCTTTTAGAGCTGCATACAGGTAATGCAGGCGCCGGTGTTGGTATCGGGTATCTGTATAAATACGAGAACATACGTAAAGTTTTTCATTGATGCCGATACGAGAATTGGTATCAGTGCAGATACATCAGCGTTTTTAATGTGGTGATCTCCGTAGACTTCCCAAAAAAACTACGGTGAAAACATCAACCGAAACACCGGTGGAGCCTATGGTGAAATCTACACTAAAGAACTCTGGCAGAAAACGACACCGAAGAATCTCGTCAGGAGCTTTGTTGGAAAAAAATGGAAAAACAGCTTCAGTGAATTCACCGCAGTTTGTCTGTACTTTTCATTGTAGCTCACCAATGTTAAACCACTGTTCTGTCGATGGCAGAGTGCTGCTTAGCGAATATACCCCTATAGTCGCCAGTGACCATTCTACATAGATGGAGGCAGAACAGAGTAATTATGGGACAGCAGTAACATTGGACATGTCGGCGTCGTGGTGAGATTTCCCCTGATCCTCATATTAATAGCGAGCATCAGGTTTATGCAGCATCTGGCAGGGCTGGAAAATACTGGTTTATTTATGATGAGGAAGTTGACCCAGCGTAATATAAAAGGAACAATGCTTCCACGCAGAATATGTACCTGAACGTGCCAAGCACGCCTGTGATGAGGATTACCTGAGAAGCCCGGCTCGTCATGATAGATAGGGAAATTCATGCAGATATTAGGTTTATTATTAGACTGATCATAAAACCAGCTCTTGATACAATGTATCACACACAGACTCTGTGATGAACCATATTCTTCACATCTCGATACAATGTATCACACACAGACTCTGTGATGAACCATATTCTTCACATCTTGATACAATGTATCACACACAGACGCTGTGATGAACCATATTCTTCACATCTTGATACAATGTATCACACACAGACTCTGTGATGAACCATATTCTTCACATCTCGATACAATGTATCACACACACAGACTCCATATTTTGTGATGAACCATATTCTTCACATCTCGATACAATGTATCACACAGACTAGTTGTTTTGTGAGGAACTCTATCTTTATACAATGTATCACACATATACAGGTTATTCAAAGAGAAACGAAAAGTCACAGCATGTTCGGTGACTTTTCGTTCTCTTCAATTTGGTGCGGTTTGGCGATCCCATTTCAGCGACCCTGCGGTGTATTCAGCAAGTACCACAGGGCCGTCGTAGTGCAGGGAAAAGCCGCCGAAAACTCACCGCAAAACCCAGGCGAACGCACACCGAAACCCGCAAAAACATCTGATTTAACCCCGCCGAACACGCTGGAGAAACCCGAGCAGGAGTCGATCAGAGCACAAAGCAGCCGCCGGAAAAACCCGACACCGCAGACGAATGTAGTGAAAAAAATAAATAACTGTACGCTTGAATGTTTGAAAAGTGAAACGCTGTTTGCAAAGAAACTACTGAACGAAAATGTCTGGAATTTACATATAAGATCCAATGAATGATAATAAAAAGGGCTGTTACAGAAAAAGAAAAAAAGGCAAATATTTTTTGGCAAAAAAATCCGGAAAAATGCTTAAAATACCCCAAAAAAATCTATAAATAAAGAGACTCTTTACTGCAGAATATTATAATGAACGGTTTATTAGATATTGAATTAAAACGGGAATATTTTTAACATTGAAGCCTATGGGATTCTCCTGAATAAACCTGACGAATGAAACCACAGAACAGCAGGGCAATTCGGCAACTTTTCACTGCTGGTTTTTGTTCTCTGAATAGACAAAGCATTGCTTCTCTATGGGGATTTCACTGCCCTTGAACAGGCACCGAACAGGCCCCGTATGTGCAGGCAATTCGCCAACATTTGGCGAACTGCCTGCTCTCTGAATAGCCGAATGGCCAAGAAAGGTAACCGAACGCTGAATTTCAGGGTTCGGTTACCTTTCGGCAGCCATTCGGATCTCTTTGAATAACCCTGATAGTGGTTGTTGGTGAGGAACCATATCCCATGATACAATGTATGCCATATAGAGCAGTCATGTCTTTATTTCCTGCCACATATACATTGTGTTCGCTCAGGCTGTCCTTCCACAAGCCTCATACACCGAACCACTGCCACATACAGGTTAGATAAGACTCACCTTAGGCACAAAGAGCACAACAAGGGTAATGTAGGCAGAGAAGACGATGGCCAAGGAGGAGAAGGCGAAGGAAGCATCCTGCTGACTGCTGAGGATCATTGTGACCGGAGCCGTGATCAGACAGAGAACCTGGAAAGACAAGAAAGAAAAACAAAAAAAAACTTTGTAGAAGTGACCAATCATCAAAGACATCATTTTAACAGGAAGCTAGAAGCCGGTTCACTAGTCGGCTGCTTTTAGAATATATATACGGCTACTTTTAGTACAGGGATCTTAAAGCTGAGGGTTTCAGCAAAAATGTATATAAATCATGGGAGGCATCCATCACCACAGACTATGAGACCTCATAAACTACAAATAAATTATAAATAATTATTATTAATTAAATTATAATTACATCATAAATTAAATTGTAAATTAGTATTAACTCAATTAAAATTAATTAAATTATAAATAATTCTTATTAAATTATAATTACATCATAAATGAAATTGTAAATTATTATTAACTCAATTAAAATTAATTAAATTATAAATAATTATTATAAATTAAAGTATAATTACATCATAAATTAAATTGTAAATTATTATTAACTCAATTAAAATTAATTAAATTACATATTAATTTAATTGTAAATAATTAATTTATTAAATTATAAATAATTATAATATTTGTAAATTACACACAAATGAATAAACAAATAAATACACATTGATACATTCAACAAGTGGTCCGGGCAGGGCCAGTGTAAGAATATCTGCCACTATAGGCAAAAATAATCTTTTTGCCGCCCCACATTCCCCAGTGTTTCCACACCATATACTGTCAGTGTTCCCCTAACACTGTCTCCCCCATTTCATCCACCCTTAATGTTTCTCTACTAATCTCAATTTCTATCATAGTGTCTGTGGTCATGTCAGCACAGTCTCAGACCAGCGGCCCCTCCCAGTGGCGCCCTAGGCTACTGCCTTGCTGGCCTTATGGATGTAGTGGCCCTGGGTCCAGGTCCCCTGTTACACGGTGAAAATGGGATTGGAATCAATACATCACTCTGCATACAGATAAAGACATTAATTTACACGTCCCACCGGACTCTCCCCCAGTACTCACAGCCACGTTGTAAATCGCCATCCCTACAGCTCGGTGGTCGTTGATTTTTTCCGTAGAAACACTTTTCGTCTCATAAGCCAGGAATATGCCGAGCAAGAGGAGCAGACCCTTCGAGCCGTACACTATGCCTAAAGAGGAGACGGACACAGACGAGGGGAAGAGAGAAGCCAAAGGGTGAAGAAGGACGTATAAAACATGTATGAGAGGAAAGTAAAAAACACATACAGCCAAAAAAAGATGAAGACAACACAGAGGAGATAGGGAGGTGCACAGAGAACGTGTGAATTTAAAGGGACACTACCGTCTACATAAGCGCTAACTAGATTACTTGTGTATTACAAATAAACACATTATAAAACACGTTATAAAACACATGCTGCTGGTTTTTTTTTTCTTTGCCTGAAGTAATTGCATGTAAAAAGAAAAAAATAAAGTTAGGTTTTGATCCTGTTTCCAGTTTGTGCATTTTTCCTATGAAGCAACATTTACCAAAAGCTTTGCTTTGTGGCTCTTGTTTATTTAATCTACATTATTTACCAGTTAATGAGGTGGAGGAGGGAATGTTTAGGCAAGGTAGCATGAGGTCTATTGTTCTCTAGGCTACCTGAGATAAGAGATGGCAGCTGAATGAGATAAGACAGAGAGTTTAAAAGACTTCTGAAATACCCCCTGGTGATGTCCTTTTAATACATCCCACACAATTCAATGATGTAAATCAGTGACTGACCCATTCACTCCATTCTATGGCCAAAGCCACACAGTGGGGAGCAAGTGATGGAAGATACTGGGGAGGGGGCAGTTTAGAAAACAAAAATAATCACACAATGGATGCGCCCAGTGACACATATAGAGAAAAATATCACACAATGGATGCACCCAGTGACACATATAGAGGAAAATATCACACAATGGATGCGCCCAGTGACACATATAGAGGAAAATATCACACAATGGATGCACCCAGTGACACATATAGAGAAAAATATCACACAATGGATGCACCCAGTGACACATATAGAGGAAAATATCACACAATGGATGCACCCAGTGACACATATATAGAGGAAAATATCACACAATGGATGCACCCAGTGACACATATATAGAGGAAAATATCACACAATGGATGCACCCAGTGACACATATAGAGGAAAATATCACACAATGGATGCACCCAGTGACACATATAGAGGAAAATATCACACAATGGATGCACCCAGTGACACATATAGAGGAAAATATCACACAATGGATGCACCCAGTGACACATATAGAGGAAAATATCACACAATGGATGCACCCAGTGACACATATAGAGAAAAATATCACACAATGGATGCACCCAGTGACACATATAGAGGAAAATATCACACAATGGATGCACCCAGTGACACATATAGAGGAAAATATCACACAATGGATGCACCCAGTGACACATATAGAGAAAAATATCACACAATGGATGCATCCAGTGACACATATAGAGGAAAATATTTTCTTAACTAAACAAACAAGAGAAAAACAAATACATATAAGATATCAGTAACATCACAGAAATACAATAAGGACATTTCATTTTTTTGGTGGCACTGGCCCTTTAAATGAAAGAGAAAATGAGAAAGACTGGACTGGGGGTCCTTAAAACGCACCAAGCCAAGTGTTCATCTTCAGGGAGCTGCAGTGCTCTAACTGGGGGAGAATCAGCACGTCCAGGTCCCCGCGGGGCTCTTCTTTGGTGAATTCCTGGGGAACACGAAGGGACAATTTACCGAGTTTGGTAAACGATACAACTGTAACAACGGACCGAAATGCAGGGTTAAAATGTCGGCGGCGAGGAAGGAGAGCACATAACGAAGAGTGAGCGCGGTGGCTACAGAAACATCATGGAATTGACACACTCCGACACAATCCTGAATATCAGCCGATACACCTCAAAACACACACAGCTCTGTTTAATTCTATCGCACGATTTTTCAGAAAAAAAAAATATATATATTTTTTTCGAAATAAAAGGCTGATTCGGTTGAAAAGATTCATTTGGAGCCGACACATGAAAAATGCCGACGGTCTAAAAAAAATAATAATAATATATATTTTTTTTTTTAAAAAAAACCTGTCTGGTAAAACGCCCAAAAAAGGTTCTTGATATTTTGAACCTTGGAACACGACTATTAGAAATTATCGATGTTCGAAATAAATGTTTCCGTCTCATTCTCTCAGTTTATCGGCACCTCTCAGCATTTGTAATTCTTTCGGAAACCGCCATTCCTAAAAAAACTCGAATTGCATCGATAAAGACGAGATTTCCATTCAAATGTAATCGCTGCGAGGGCCGATGTTTGAGCCGAAGTTTTATTGGGAATTTAAATGCCCGTAAATCCAAATTTCCATCTCTCGAACTGAAAAATGGGCGATAAGGTGCCGGTATCTGCACGAATCCAGATTAAATCAATAAAAGTCATCACCACCTATTAATATATCGCTCTCATGTACCACGGATCTGTACAGATCCATAATGGTGACACGTCAGCACGCACTATACATAATTACCGGAGCACGAAGCATGTTTAGGTATAAACACGAATCCACTGAGCGTATAACGTGCACCTATAGTCACTTGATCCCAAGGTGCTTAGCAGGATCGAGGAGCTTAGGAAGGTCCTGTTCGTGAGCTTGCACGTTACGGACATCTGTCAACCTCATTGTTTGTCTGACATTTCCATTCGATAACAGGTTGTGTCATCATGTAAGAACCCGCCTGCCCTCCCGATCCTCTGCAGCGACACACAGCCCGGGACCAATGGGGGGGACGGGACGTAAAAAGTCTTATTTTTACACATTTGTATTCTGTTTATATACAGTGAGGCAGGGATCAAGTCCTTAAATAAGTAGGGTGGGAACTCCGAGATATCTGCCCCCAATTAGCAATTATCACCTTGCAATTAACACAAACGCACACTGAAATCTGATATAGACATATATGTGGATTTTAGCAGAAATGTCTGATAAATCCTATATTTATTGTGACTTAACCAGGAAAGATACGATTGGACGCCTGGATACAAACTTTATAGTGTGTGGGACCAATGGGAACTCTGTTCCCCCAGCTACAATAGTGGAGGAACTGCGTTCTGACGCGTTCCCCCTGCTGTGAGGTCTTCATTAGCGCCGGTAATAAACTCTGAGATGCTTTTTCACAAATTAGTTTAGATCTTTGTAAAATGTGACATTTGACCCCGTTATGACGCGCTTTCTGAGCCGGTTAGAGGAGTTGGTTCTGCCTGTCCATCTTTTAGGCCCGTGTTTACGCTTTTCGGGTATTTCTTGTGTGGTTCGGGATAAAGAGCAACGAGTCTGACTGTGATTATATAGTGTTTAATTAATACATGTTCCGTCTGTGGACACCGTAAGATACGGGCACTTGCACAACATTGGATGTTATGAACTGGGTCGTGCAGAGCTACATAGATGAGGAGGAGCAGGTTATGGTGGGAGAGGTCCGTTACAGGTGCAGGATGACCAATCAGGACAATAAAGGGGTTATTAAGAAAGCGCCGAAATTTCAGTGCTTTCCTGTTCGGCGCACTTTGTCAATTCCTGTTCGCCGACCCTGCGGTGAATTCAGTAGTCAACGAAAGGGTCCCTGAAGTGCGATGAACACAGAGCCGCCGAAGACCGCCACAAGCCACCGAACTGCAGAAAAGAACCCAACGGAACTCTGCTATTCTTTAAAAGGTGTTTAAAACAATAAAAATGCATGAAAATGAGTGTAAATAATAACAAAGGACCAATAAAAAAATATATTTAAAAGGTCTGTTACAGAATAATAAAAAAAAAGACTTAAAAAAAGTAATCAAAAATTTCACTGAAAAAAAAATAAATACAAAAAAATTCCTAAAAGTAAATAAATAAAAAAGGTTTTCTGCTGAAAATAAAAAGAATAAACGGTTGAATAAAAAAAATAATAATATTTTTATACGTTGAATCCTATGGGATTCTCCTGTTTAAAGCTGTCAAACTGAAACACCGAAAATCAGGTCATTTCACTGACACTTCGGTGCAGTTCGTCGTTCTGTGAATAGATTAACCATTACTTGTCTATGGGATAATTTCACTGCTGCCGAAGATTAACGAGATGCATCGAACTGCGGCAAACTGCACCGTATTTTGCTGTCAATTCACCTGTATTTGGCAAATTGACAGCTTCGTGACTAGCTGCCGCGACATTGTACCAAATGGGGAAATTCACCGGTCGGTGCAATTTGATGGCAAGTTCAACATTTATTGAATAAACCCTCAAAGGGGTTATTCACTAGCCTCCGAATTTGCCACTGAATTGCACCGAATGGTGAATTTCCCCACACGGCGCAATGTCGTGGCAGTTAGTCTATTCACAAAGCTGTCAATTCGCCAAATACAGGTGAACTGACAGCAATTCGGCATCACCGAAACTGTCCCATTGGAAACTATCGATTCGTCTCGGCACAAAATGCAAAACTGCGCTGAAATTTGGGCGAAATGCCCTGAATTTTTGGTGTTATAGTCAACAGGTTTAAACAGGTGAATCCCATGTTTCAACGTAATGAATATCTGTTGTATAAAAAAAAATTAGATCATTAATTCTTTCATTCATTAAACCCTTAATATATTTTAAAAGACCTTTTAATTATTTGTTAAACGACATTTTTACCACATTTTTTTTATTTATATTCCTATTAGAAGAACAGGAGACTTCCTCTTTTTTTCCCCTTCAGTTCGGTGAAATTCGCCGATGCCAATTAGGTGCAATCGGGCGGTTTTCGCCGACGTCTGATAGCTGCTTCGGTGACTCCAATTACGGCAAAATACGGTGACCGTTCGCTAAATAGCGAATTCACAAGATTTTTGGCAAAATGCAATTTCCTGAATGGGCTGAAACGCAAAGCACCGAAATTTCGTTCGATGATGGGTGAGATCATGGTGGTGGTAACGTTCTTTGTATTTATCGGTTTTAGTGTTTCAGCAACATTTTATTGTGAGTTTAGGCAGGGTTCGGCAGCCTCGGCCCTCCAGTCGTTTTGGAACTACAGTTCCCTTTGATCCTCTTCTAAACTAACGTGTGGCTGAGCATCATGGGACATGTACTTTCAAAACATCTGGAGGGGCCAAGGTTGCCGACCCCTGGTTTACTGTGTAAAAGAGAGAGAGAGGTGCCTGAAAGGGGGCGCTAACCCGTTAATGCACCCCATACTAATGGTTCTGCTTCTTACCTCAATGGATCGCTGCAAGGGATCCACGATCTGCCAGATCCCAAGAGTGACAACATCCAATCCCAGAAGTAGCGAGACTGTGGTATACAGCTTCCAGGGCTCCAGAGTCTGTGACTGCTGTGGGTGCGAAGAGGAAACAAAGGACAGAACAAATGTTGAAAAATACTTATAGATTGGCACTGGTTACTCAGTAATACAGAGACATGTCATTGCAAGAAGCCTCTCAGCCACGCCGTGGGGGGGCTCCTCCAGATCTGCAGGCAACACACGGGTCACCGCTTGTGTAACATGTAAACTTACTGCCCGTTTGACATCATACTTATCGTTCAGGGATTAAACATTGGATATAAAAGGATGCAGAAAATGTATACTGTGAAGCGAGTGGTAAAAGATGAAGAATCAGCACAGAAAGCAGTGTAATAGTTTTTGTTTCCATGGTGATTGACGCACTGAAACAACATTGCGGCACTTTCTGGTGATGTTTTTTAAGCAATTTGCTGTGCGGAGCAGCGGAAAGGGGCAAAGGGACTGGAATTTTATGCCAAAATTAGGTGAATGTGAAAAAATTCCTTTTAAATCCCATTATCTCTAAAACTCAACTATCTTGGAGCACTACGGAAGCCCCGAGGGGCCACTCATTTCGTCTTACATTGTATTCTTAAGAAAGCAAAAATCAGCCTGTTACATAACATCTCGTTACTCTGTGATAACATCTCGTTACTCTGAGATAATATCTCGTTTCTCTGACATAACATCTCGTTACTCTGAGATAATATCTCGTTTCTCTGACATAACATCTCGTTACTCTGACATAACATCTCGTTACTCTGAGATAATATCTCGTTACTCTGACATAACATCTCGTTACTCTGAGATAACATCTCGTTACTCTGAGATAACATCTAGTTTCTTTGAGATAACATCTCGTTACTCTGACATAACATCTCGTTTGAGATAACATCTCGTTACTCTGAGATAACATCTCGTTTCTTTGAGATAACATCTCGTTACTCTGACATAACATCTCGTTTGAGATAACATCTCGTTTGAGATAACATCTCGTTTGAGATAACATCTCGTTTGAGATAACATCTCGTTACTCTGACATAACATCTCGTTTCTCTGACATAACATCTCGTTTCTCTGACATAACATCTCGTTTCTCTGACATAACATCTCGTTTCTCTGACATAACATCTCGTTTCTCTGACATAACATCTCGTTTGAGATAACATCTCGTTTGAGATAACATCTCGTTACTCTGAGATAACATCTCGTTACTCTGAGATAACATCTCGTTACTCTGAGATAACATCTCGTTTCTTTGAGATAACATCTCGTTACTCTGAGATAACATCTCGTTTGAGATAACATCTAGTTTCTTTGAGATAACATCTCGTTTGAGATAACATCTCGTTTGAGATAACATCTCGTTTGAGATAACATCTCGTTTGAGATAACATCTCGTTTATTTGAGATAACATCTCGTTTCTCTGACATAACATCGCGTTTCTCTGACATAACATCGCGTTTCTCTGACATAACATCTCGTTTCTCTGACATAACATCGCATTACTCTGTGATAACATCTCGTTTGAGATAACATCTCGTTTGAGATAACATCTCGTTTGAGATAACATCTCGTTACTCTGAGATAACATCTCGTTACTCTGACATAACATCTCGTTTCTCTGACATAACATCTCGTTTGAGATAACATCTCGGTTGAGATAACATCTCGTTTGAGATAACATCTCGTTTGAGATAACATCTCGTTTGAGATAACATCTCGTTTGAGATAACATCTCGTTTGAGATAACATCTCGTTACTCTGAGATAACATCTCGTTACTCTGAGATAACATCTCGTTACTCTGAGATAACATCTCGTTACTCTGAGATAACATCTCGTTACTCTGACATAACATCTCGTTTCTCTGACATAACATCTCGTTTGAGATAACATCTCGTTTGAGATAACATCTCGTTTGAGATAACATCTCGTTTGAGATAACATCTCGTTTGAGATAACATCTCGTTACTCTGAGATAACATCTCGTTACTCTGAGATAACATCTCGTTACTCTGAGATAACATCTCGTTACTCTGAGATAACATCTCGTTTCTCTGACATAACATCGCGTTTCTCTGACATAACATCGCGTTACTCTGAGATAACATCTTGTTACTCTGAGAAAACATCTCGTTTCTCTGACATAACATCTCGTTACTCTGACATAACATCTCGTTTCTCTGACATAACATCTCGTTTCTCTGACATAACATCTCGTTTCTCTGACATAACATTGCATTACTCTGTGATAACATCTCGTTTGAGATAACATCTCGTTTGAGATAACATCTCGTTTGAGATAACATCTCGTTTGAGATAACATCTCGTTTGAGATAACGTCTCTTTTTCTCGGAGATAACCTCTTGTTTTCTGGGGAAACAACTTGATTTTTCAAGTTCTAAAGAAAAAGAAAACATGCAACAATAAATTAAAAAAAAAATAAGATTCTGAATAATACCAAGAAAAAGACAAAATGAAAGAACCAACAAGCGGGCTTTGCCTGGTTATACGCCCCAAATAAACCCGATCAGCGTGTTGATACAGTACAGGAGAAGGTCAGGGCACTTGGTGTCAGACATAGAAGCTTTATTGGGAAATTAGCAACGTGTTGTCCTTTCTCAAGCCCCTGGCTGGGCAGCTGGGCATTTTCTGGGCGCCCATTAGAGTGGCTTTTTCGTTTATTAGGTATGTATCTTTCCTTATCATTACTTGTTTACTGAATTTCCTGTTTAGACTTGGGTCCCGTCCAAGAAATCTCATAATATTCTAAACTCCCCAAACACCCTTTCTGGTCCCGAGCGTTTCAGATAAAGGATACGCATCCTGTACCCGAGCCACGGTCCAAAATGAACTTTTATTTCCTCGTGAAGGTGATATCGAATTCTAGTTCTTGGCTGATGTACCTTGTCTTCCAGGAAATGTTATTACAATCGATCTTACAATGAGATACATCGTTACGCATCAAGCACGGGGTATGGTGGGGGGTGCATCCCTCGCTGGGGTAAATCTGTCCTCATTGCCCACACCGGTGGTCTGATGAGCAGGACATATGGCGCCTGTCACGGTAAGTATTCATAGCCGCGTCCTCGAGAAAGTGACATTATTTTAGCATTATGTGACTTTATCACTAAATGAAATGAAACATGTGAAAACATGTGGCGGGGAGAGAGCGCGGACCCCGGAGCCCACCCACTCCTCAGACAGTATCAACAGAACCGGCCCACCAAACCCAACGCTCAGACAGTATCAACAGAACCGGCCCACCAAACCCACCGCTCAGACAGTATCAACAGAACCGGCCCACCAAACCCACCGCTCAGACAGTATCGACAGAACCGGCCCACCAAACCCAACGCTCAGACAGTATCAACAGAACCGGCCCGCCAAACCCAACGCTTAGACAGTATCAACAGAACCGGCCCACCAAACCCAACGCTCAGACAGTACCAACAGAACCGGCCCACCAAACCCAACGCTCAGACAGTATCAACAGAACCGGCCCACCAAACCCAACGCTCAGACAGTATCAACAGAACCGGCCCACCAAACCCAACGCTCAGACAGTATCAACAGAACCGGCCCACCAAAACCAACGCTCAGACAGTATCAACAGAACCGGTCCACCAAACCCAACGCTCAGACAGTATCAACAGAACCGGCCCACCAAACCCAACGCTCAGACAGTATCAACAGAACCGGCCCACCAAACCCACTGCTCAGACAGTATCAACAGAACCGGCCCACCAAACCCAACGCTCAGACAGTATCAACAGAACCGGCCCACCAAACCCAATGCTCAGACAGTATCAACAGAACCGGCCCACCAAACCCAACGCTCAGACAGTATCAACAGAACCGGCCCACCAAAACCAACGCTCAGACAGTATCAACAGAACCGGACCACCAAACCCAACGCTCAGACAGTATCAACAGAACCAGCCCACAAAACCCACTGCTCAGACAGTATCAACAGAACCGGCCCACCAAACCCAACGCTCAGACAGTATCAACAGAACCGGCCCACCAAACCCAACGCTTAGACAGTATCAACAGAACCGGCCCACCAAACCCAACGCTCAGACAGTATCAACAGAACCGGCCCACCAAACCCAACACTTAGACAGTATCAACAGAACCGGCCCACCAAACCCAACGCTCAGACAGTATCAACAGAACCGGCCCACCAAACCCACTGCTCAGACAGTATCAACAGAACCGGCCCACCAAACCCAACGCTCAGACAGTATCAACAGAACCGGCCCACCAAACCCAACACTTAGACAGTATCAACAGAACCGGCCCACCAAACCCAATGCTTAGACAGTATCAACAGAACCGGCCCACCAAACCCAACGCTCACACAGTACCAACAGAACCGGCCCACCAAACCCACTCCTTCATTTATCTATCCATCCCTCTATCTGTATATCCATTTATATACATCTAGCCAACTTCATTCATATACTTTTCTATCCATCCACTTATTTTTCTGTCGCTTTTATCTCTATATATTCATGTATATAACTAAGTATTTTTCTATTGTATCTCTACATCTACCTTTACATGTAATTTATCTATATATGTTTTTATCTCTGTCTACGTATCTGTCTATCTGCCCACATACATGTCTGCGCATCTGTTATTTTATCTAGAAAATCATCTTTCCGCGAATCCATCCGTCATCCCAATAAATTACACCCAATTTCTCTTTCAGCTAAACAAAAAAACCGGGCGGCCCATTACAGCGCGGGCTCTGTGGGACCCCCGTTATCTTCGCACCGAATAAAGCAATTTGTCGATAATGAATTAAGTGCAGAATAAAACAATAGCCAGCGCTGAATGCAGCAGCTGCGGATCCTGAATAAAGCAGCTGTTAATACGGAATAAAGTGATTGATTTCCGTGCCGGGTCTGTTATTAGACAGCTCGGCTTCATTGCCGGAAGCTTTCTGGGGGAGGAAATCTTCCATGGCTTAAAGTGACAGTGGCTAAAGCTCCCAATGACCCCATCATCATGGGCCTGGGCAGGTGAGGGGTTCTGGACCACTGATAGGCAGCTGCCTGAGAGCCGGATCCAGGCCCGGCCCTGCCTGCCCTGTTTACAATGATCTCAGACTTGACAAAGGTGTAAATCAAATTTAATACGAAACCTGAAGTGTGGAAAAAATGATATTTTGGGTTTTTGCTGGATTTATGGGGCAGGGGCCCACAAATCCAGAACCAGCTTCTCACCAGTTACTGGGACTGTATCTCTACACCCTTGGCTGTTCCTGAGCAAAAATGTGCATTTTAGGTTGTATTTTGAAAGCATAAATGGATCATTACCAAATGATCTATGGATGCGGACGAGGCTGGCAAATGTTAGCCTGAGGGAGCAATTACTAGCAAATATCCCTTTTGCAACCCCCGAAAAATAAGATTAAAAGGACACTACCCCTTACATAAACTGTAACTAGGTTACACTGTCATTACAAACAAAAAACACATTATAAACCACATGCTGCTGTTTTTTTCTTTGTTTGAAGTGATTGCATGTGAAAAGGAAAAGTAAAATTAGTTTTTTTTTTTTTTATCTCCCTACCATTTTGTTGATTTTTCCCATGAGGCAACCTTTACCAATAGTTTTGTCTTTACTGCTGTGGTTTATCTAATCTACAGTATTTAACAGTTAATGAGATGGAGGAGGGAATGTTTAGATAAGACTGCAGGGGCTATTGTTCTTCAGACTACTCATGATAAGAGCTGGCAGCTGAATGGGATAAGACAGGGAGTTTAAAAGGCTTCTAATCTACTCCCTGGTGATGTCCTTTGAGTACATCCCACACAATACAATGATGTGAGTCGGTGACTGACCCATTCACTCCATTCTATGGCCAAAGCCAAGTATAGAAAAGATGGTACCTCCAGCGCTGCAAGAAATGGTGCACTTGTGCTACCACATTTATTTGAAATAAACAAAAAAGGAACACAAAATAAATGTTTCGGGGATACAGCCCCTTCCTCAGTGTATAGTGCCTTACCAAATACATAGAAAAGAAACCCTTATAAACATGTAATAGCAAGGGTAGAGCGAATCAGGCAATCAGAGCCACACATGGAAAGATAATTAATTCAATTTGCTAACTCACAGACTCAGGGAGATGCAGGTTATTCCCCGAGTATTCCTGGCGTCTAGACGCATGTAACGCCAATGGGTGTGCCAAGATGGCGGACGGAGCACCGAGCATGCGCTGACACACGGAATCCTGGGAGACCGCGGGTGCGAATGCGCACAAGACGGCTAAGGGACTTAGTGGAGATGATGCTTCAAATCCAAATAACTATGACTTCCCACGACTGCGGAAGAAAAAATAAATCGATATATTGATCCAGCTGATATACATTTCCATGGTGACCCGAAAGAACTGCCTTAGGAAGCAGCGCCTGAAAAAGATAACCCATACAAATAAACCCAAAGTAAATACATAATAACCAATAATGAATAATAAAAAAGGTGATACATAAAATCAAACGTGGCAACCATGGTTATAAAACCACAGAATAAATCATATGGTAACCACACACAGCAGAGATTTATCTACATAGCATACAGATACTAAACGTATACAGGATAAATGCATAGACTCAGAGATAATATGAACCAGCAGCTCACCTAGAACTGCAGATGCCTTAGTGCAGGCCTCAAAATTTCCACTCGCCTGCTCGCATTTGGCGAGTGGAAATTACATGAGGGCGAGTGGGAATGCAGAGGCAGGGCAGGATAAGGGGTTAGGTGGGGCAACTAGTGGCGAGTAACTCTTAAGGCCTGGCTAGTAGCTCAGGACTTGAAATTTTGAGCCCTGCCTTAGTGGATGCAATCAAAGAAACCAGTGCCACTCAAGCTTCTCATTAAGGCCCCGTTCACACTGTGCGATTTGAAAATCGCGCGACTTTCAGCGAGATTTTCATATTCGCAACATGGTGCGATGTCGCGCGACGTCACTGTTTTGTGCGATTTTTGCAAAGCACCACCAATACAAATCGCAGATAGCAAATCGCAAAAAAAGGGTCATGTACCAACGACATGCTTCTACGACGCGTGACGTCACGCGGCAAGATGTGAACAGCTCCATTGAAATGCATTGGAGAAGCTACAAAGCGCCACGTCGCGCGGATTTTGCTGCGACGTCGCGGCAAAATCCGCGCGATAAATCACACAGTGTGAACTGGGCCTAAGACCATGAGGGGCCACTGTATCTAGCGAGTACATCCACGTCACTTCTCTTTGTAGCAACAATCTATCTCTATTCCCTCCTCTCTTAAGTGGAGGTATTCTGTCTAATATTTGGTAACGAAGTTGGGATACGTTATGCCGCATTTCTCTGAAATGCCTGGCAACTGGGAAATCTGATGGAAGATTGCGAATAGACATCTTATGTTCAGAAATCCGGTCCTTAAAAGGTCTAGTCGTTTTACCGACATAGCCTAAACCACACGGACATTTTAATAGGTAGACCACGAAGTCGGACTGACAGGTAAAGAAACCTCGTAATTTAATACTGGAACCAGTTCGTGGATGTGTCACCTTTAATAACACCATAAAGTGATTGCATTGAAGACAAGGGAAAGTACCATGCACTGGGGTAGAGAGGAAAGTCTGTCTCGCAGCTGGGGCAACATCGGCTCTGACCACATGATCACGGATGTTTCTATTTCGCCGCATGGCAAACATTGGAAAATTGACAAATAAATGTCCCACATCTTTGTCTCTTTGTAAGATGCGCCAATTAGATCGAATAATTCTCTTAATTTCACTCGTTAATGGAGAGTATGTACTCACAAAGGGGATTCTCTGAGACTTTTTCTTAGGGGCCTCCCGTAGGAGTTCCTCCCTGATGACCATAGAGGTTTTCAAATGAGATTGACTCAAAATACGTCTACTATATCCCTTCTCTCGGGGATTTAGACTCAAGATCTACCTCTCTACCCCTGATCTCTCTCCCCCTGTCCTCTCAAAAGTCAGTGACTGTTTATCTGGCATCTCCTCCTGGATGGCCTCCCACCACCTAAAGATCAACACGTCAAAGACTGAGCTCCTACTTATTCCTCCCTCTAATGCCTCCCCACCTCCTGACTTCTCTATCACGGTGGAGGGTATCACCATCTCCCCATCAAACCAAGTTCGCTGTCTTGGAGTTACACTTGACTCTGCTCTTTCCTTCATCCCCCACATCAAGTCTCTTTCCTTCTCCTGCCGATACCAACTGCGTAATATTTCCAGAATTCGTCCATTTCTTACCGCTGTCATCACAAAACAACTCATACACGCCCTGGTAATCTCCCGACTCGACTATTGCAATAATCTCTTATCTGGCCTCCCTCTGTCCCGCCTCTCCCCCCTACAATCCATCCTGAACGCCTCCGCCAGGCTAATTCACCTCACCCGCCGCTCTGTCTCTGCCGCTCCCCTCTGCGAGTCCCTTCACTGGCTCCCCATCCACTGCAGAATTAAGTTCAAAATCCTTATCCTTACCTACAAAACCCTCACTAACTCAGCTCCCCACTACCTGTCCTCACTAATCACCAAATACACCCCAGCCCGTTCCCTAAGGTCAAACAGCGACCTGCGCCTAGCTTCTCCCCGCATCACCTCTTCCCATGATACACTGCAGGATTTCTCACGCGCAGCCCCCACTCTCTGGAACGCTCTCCCTAGTACTGTCAGACTTTCCCCTAACTTCTCTTCCTTCAAACGCTCCCTTAAAACTTTCCTATTTAGGGAAGCCTACCACCCAACTTACTGACGCAACCATCAATCACTCTCACCTTACAGTCCTCTCCTCCTGTTTCCAACCCCAACCCTCCTAGATTGTGAGTTCCTACGGGAATACGGCCCTCATCTCCTCCTGTACTGTTTGTCAAATGTTGTTCAATGTATTGTAACCCTGTCTATACTGTGCCTATTGTACAGCGCTGCGGAATATGCTGGCGCTTTATAAATAAAGAATAATAATAATAATAATAAGAGTCTGAAATCTAGAGTCGAGTTTAGTGTCATCACTGATAATACGTTTCACCCGCAACATCTGGCTGTAGGGTATAGAAGACTTCTGCCCTACAGGAGGATAGCTTGAAAAGTTAAGCAGACTATTTGCATCTGTCGGTTTCGTATATAAAATCAGTAGCAATCTTGTCATGATGCTTATAGGCCACAACATCCAAAAAGTGTACTGCATGTGTATTAAATTCCATGGAAAATGTAATATTTGAATTTCTTGTATTAAGAAAATTTTGAAAGTTAGCCACTTCATGTTCAGTACCCTGCCAGATCAAAAAGCAATCACCTATATACCGAAACCAGCAAAACATATTAGCCAAAAACTCGTTATTAGACCAAATGTATTTATCCTCGAATGCTGACATATATAGATTGGCGTATGCTGGCGCCATATTAGCACCCATGGTGGTACCTCTAATCGGTTCGTAAAAGATAGAGCCATATCTAAAGAAATTCTTTTTGAGGACTATCTCAAGGAGTACCAAGATGAAGTCAACCAATTTAGGTGGAGAGACTGAAGAAAGTAAAATTAGTTTTTTTTTATCTCCCTACCATTTTGTTGATTTTTCCCATGAGGCAACATTTACCAAAGTTTTGTCTTTACTGTTGTGGTTTATCTAATCTACAGTATTTAACAGTTAATGAGATGGAGGAGGGAATATTTAGATAAAACTGCAGGGGGCTATTGTTCTACAGACTACTCATGATAACAGCTGGCAGCTGAATGGGATAAAACAGGGAGTTTAACAGGCTTCTAATCTACCCCCTGGTGATGTCCTTTGAGTACATCCCACACAATACAATGATGTGAGTCGGTGACTGACCCATTCACTCCATTCTATGGCCAAAGCCACACAGTGAGGAGCGAGTGATGGAAAGATACTTGGGGGGGGGCAGTTTACAACACAAAATATCACACAATGGATGCGCCCAGTGACACATATAGAGGAACATATCACACAATGGATGCACCCACTGACACATAGAGGAAAATATCACACAATGGATGCACCCAGTGACACATATAGAGGAAAATATCACACAATGGATGCACCCAGTGACACATATAGAGGAAAATATCACACAATGGATGCACCCAGTGACACATATAGAGGAATATCACACAATGGATGCACCCAGTGACACATATAGAGGAAAATATCACACAATGGATGCACCCAGTGACACATATAGAGGAAAATATCACACAATGGATGCACCCAGTGACACATATAGAGGAAAATATCACACAATGGATGCACCCAGTGACACATATAGAGGAAAATATCACACAATGGATGCACCCAGTGACACATATAGAGGAAAATATCACACAATGGATGCACCCAGTGACACATATAGAGGAAAATATCACACAATGGATGCACCAGTGACACATATAGAGGAAAATATCACACAATGGATGCACCCAGTGACACATATAGAGGAAAATATCACACAATGGATGCACCCAGTGACACACAGAGGAAAATATTTTCTTAACTAAACATACAAGAGAAAAACAAAGCACATGTAAAATATCAGCAACATCAAACACAGGTTATATTATCTTGTTTTTGGGTCCTTTTTTGCACAAAGTTATATATATACTGCAGTGAAAATAATTTCCTTAACCTCCCTGGCTTTCAGATTCTGATATATTTTGTATGTCAGAATCGGTCCAATTATTCTGGCCCCCTAGCGGTATAAGCGTGACTCGGGGGTTAACTTTCAATACTGAAAGCGGTATCCCCGAGCCACACTCGGGCCGATACTTACATGTCCTGCGCTCCATCGCTGTCCCCGCAGTCACACTGCAGCCGATCGCGACGTCACACTGCCTGGTTCACGCCTCGCGAGAAGAGATCCCGGCAGTGTGACGTCGCGAGCGGCTGGAGGAGACTGCGGGGATCAGCGAGGGAGCGCAGGAACATGTAAGTATCGGCCCGAGTGTAACTCGGGGGTACCGCTTTCTGTATTGAAAGTTAACCATCGAACCACACTCGGGAATACCGTCAAGGAGGTTAATAATCCCTATAACTCTACTTCTAATGAGTAAATTAACCCTGTGGCAGCCTGTCTGCTGCAATGCTGTGTGTACCGGCAGCCCCGCGCCCCGCATATTGGCATCGGGGCTTTGAACCTGAACGCTAGTGGCCCATTCCCCCCCCCCCGCTGCCAATGTGCTCACCCTGATATAAAGGGCTGCAGGCGGGCATCATGCACGGAGATACCAGTGATTTTCTGATTAAGTTACAGAGCCGGGGGGGGGGGGTGGATTGGAGCCAGGGCGGCCGCCGGTTTCTTTCTGTATTGTATATCCGCCGGCACGTCGGGCGGCAGCTCGCACTGCATTAATACAGAGCGGGCAGCTTAACAAGAATAATCATAACCGCTGTATGGAAAAAAAGACAACGGCCGAAGGACCTAGGAGGGATGGGGGGGGGCAGAAACCCCCTCAAGAGATGATGTGAGGGGGATATAAAGGGACAAATCCCCTTCCCAGTTTGTTTCCCTGTATGTCAAGGTTCAGGTTAGACAGGATAAAGATAAATATATGGCAATTGGAAACAGGTGTGTGTATATATATATATATAATGTGTAAATATTAGCAATGGGTGCTGCGCTTTGGTGAACAAAATAATCAGTATCTGCAAAAAAAGAAAAGAGTCCGCAGCGCTTTCTGAATGATAAATAACATAAAGGCTCATTGAAACCCACTCCCAAAACCGCGACTGACCATGTGTCACCCAGACATGAACGGCCTGAGGGGGATCAGACACCGTGGGCTCTATTACATTCTCATCGCAAATTTTAACGCGTGCGCAAAAACGCATTGACGCGAGGGGCAAAACCCTTTGCACTGATCGTCGTATTACAATGTCCGCGCAAAAAATGCGCGTTAACGTCTAACGCGGGTGAACCTGCGCGAACCCTGCACGTGCGTACTGTACTGCGCGCGTCCTATACTTAACATTGTGAGCGCAAATGCGTTTGTGTGCTGGTACGAGGATGGTATTACAATCTATGCGCAGTTTTTAACGCACAGCCTTTGCGCGCATAATTATTATTATTTATTATTATTATTTATTTATAAAGCGCCAGCATATTCCGCAGCGCTGTACAATAAGCACAGTATAGACAGGGTTACAATACATTGAACAACATTTGACAAACAGTACAGGAGGAGAGGAGGGCCCTATTCCCGTAGGAACTCACAATCTGGGAGGGTTGGGGTTGGAAACAGGAGGAGAGGACTGTAAGGTGAGAGTGATTGATGGTTGTGTCAGTGAGTTGGGTGGTAGGCTTCCCTAAATAGGAATGTTTTCAGGGAGCGTTTGAAGGAAGAGAAGTTAGGGGAAAGTCTGACAGTACGAGGGAGAGCGTTCCAGAGAGTGGGGGCTGCGCGTGAGAAATCCTGCAGTCTATCATGGGAAGAGGTGATGCGGGGAGAAGCTAGGCGCAGGTCACTGTTTGACCTTAGGGAGCGGCTGGGGTGTATTTGGTGATTAGTGAGGACAGGTAGTGGGGAGCTGAGTTAGTGAGGGTTTTGTAGGTAAGGATAAGGATTTTGAACTTAATTCTGCAGTGGATGGGGAGCCAGTGAAGGGACTCGCAGAGGGGAGCGGCAGAGACAGAGCGGCGGGTGAGGTGAATTAGCCTGGCGGAGGCGTTCAGGATGGATTGTAGGGGGGAGAGGTGGGACAGAGGGAGGCCAGATAAGAGATTATTGCAATAGTCATTAAAAAGCTGGTGGTAACGGCAAATCTGAACGTCCTGGCTGAACCCAAATACACCAGCCCAAAAAAAAAAAACACAGCACAGTATAGTTACACATTCTACACATACCCAAAACAATAAAATTGAGAAGTTGTGCCTGTTCTTATTATTGCTGCAACAAATATACTCAGATTGACTTTGACAGGTGCAAAAACTTAACGGGAGACATTCGTGGTTCTTAATTCTGATTGGCTGAATCATGTGAAAAAACAGCTCGCCCACCGATTTCTGTGCGCAACGTTAATGCGCGTGCGTTTTTGTGCGTCTTTTTTCCGCGCGTTATTTTTTGACAGATTGAAGTGCGCTCGGAATGTAATAGCATTAACGTTTAACGCTTCGCGAACAAATTAATGTGCTGCGCGAGCATTTTTTCACAAAGAATGTAATAGAGCCCCTAGTAATGTGCAGTGTGTATGAGCGTATCACAGAGCTCCATAGCAATAAAACTCTCAGTAATGTGCGGTGTGTATGATTGGATCCCAGAGCGCGACAGCAATAAAACTCACTTTAATATGCAGTGTGTAAGAGCTTCACAGCAATAAAATTCACAGTAATGTGCAGTATGTATGAGTGTATCCCAGAGCTTCACAACTATAGAACTCACAGTAATATGCAGTGTGTATGAGTGTATCACAGAGCTCCACAGCAATAAAACTCACAGTAATGTGCGGTATGTATGAGTGTATAACAGAGCTTCACAGCAGTAAAACTCACAGTAATGTGCAGTGTGTATGAGTGTATCAGAGCTTCACAGCAATAAAACTCACATTAATATGCAGTGTGTAAGAGCTTCACAGCAATAAAACTCACATTAATGTGCGGTCTGTATAAGTGTATCACAGAGCTTCACAGCAGTAAAACTCACAGTAATGTGCAGTGTGTATGAGTGTATCAGAGCTTCACAGCAATAAAACTCACATTAATGTGCGGTCTGTATGAGTGTATCACAGAGCTTCACAGCAGTAAAACTCACAGTAATGTGCAGTGTCTATCAGCGTATCACAGAGCTCCCAGCAATAAATTTGTGGTTAAATGACTCTGTGAAAGCACATTTCTCTGATATTTGGAATATTTCACATAACAATAAGAGTTTAAGAAATCCCCTTAAATCCCCAGAATAATATAAAATCAGGGCCGCCCCTCCAGCCTCCACACTTGATTGCCATGTCGGCGCAGATTTTGGACCTTAATGTGCCTTATCTTATTATTTATTGTCACGTATGTCCAGGCAGATCTGCTGCGCCTTCCAGATCATTAATTAGCGGGATGAAGGGCTGTCATTCACGCTAGTTACGGGGATGCCATGTGCTTCCATCCTCTCGCTCCTCCAATTTTATTCCATAGCTGCAATGTGGTCGCTGTTTGTACCCGATCGATTCATATGAGAGGGACACAGGGTCTCGCGCTTTATACAGCTTCGGGTAGGGATGGGTGACCTGCGACACCTTTTATCTTCCGGGACAACAAGTCCCATAATGCTGGGTGGCTGAGGGTTATGGGACATGTAGTTCTGAAACCTCTGAGGTGAGAAAGACTAGTGAGAGTTAGCCTAGGGTAGCATGGGAATGGTGGAATGCCTTACATATTCACTCGCCAGGGGCCTGGAGTGTCTATGTACCGGAGTCCATCTGGACGAGGTGTCGTTGGGAACATGCCACGCCGAACGAGACACGTGGAACGATTTCACGCACTCTTTACATAAGCCTGGGTTATCAGCAAGCTGCCCGCAGTACATACATACGTGTCAGGAACCTGTGTGCCTGGCTACGCGCAATTTCTTTGTGCTCGCAGGCGCGGCGGTCGCCCCCCCCCCCTCCCGCTGTACGTGTTTGCTCGGTTTCTATTTGAACGTGTTGTATTTGATTGCTGTTCAGGAATGGAAAAAAAAATGTGACCTCGAAAAATTACCGTCCACACCAAAATACACATATAATCACAACAAGGAGGAATTTATAAAAATAAAAATAATCCAGTTTTATTATCATGGAAAGCGCTGAGAGGAGAACGGTGAAACGCATACACAGCGGCGCAGGCGAACAGAATGACTGAGCGTCCCACACAGGAAAGGGATAGTCTCTTATGAGGAGAAAATAGCTTTAAAATAACAGAGAATTATCAAGAAATTTATTCCTGGATCATAAGGACTAAACACACATAATATATATATATATTTTAAAAAAACCACTAAAAATTAATACTAATTAAAAGCAAATATTCCACCTGGAAAAGAATCTTCTCCCGGGATTCATTTATTCCACAATCTCACTCCTCATCACTGATTTTAAAAGTATATACTCCGGTGTTTTAATATACAGGGTTATTCAGAGAGAGGTGAAAACCATGAGAATGACTGGAGAAGCGAACATTCTAGGTCAAAATAGACGATTTGGAAAGTGAGATAAATGGGAGAATTTTTCTGGTTTGGCTATTTTGACCTAGAATTTTCACTGCTCCAGTCATTCTCCTGGTTTTCACCTCTCTCTGAATAACCCCCTATATTTTTGTGATTTCTTCTTCCTCTAAATTTCAGTAAAGTCAGAAAAACGATCTGTTTTATTTTCTATTTGAGTATTTTAGCCAAACATATTTACATCATACAGAGTTTTAGTCAGAGCCCTCGTTCACTATTCACCACAGGGTCACCGAATGAGCAGCCGACGCCCATTGATAAGCCCGCCGAATGCCGCTGAACTGCAGAAAGTAATAAAAAAAAAATGGGACTCTGCTATTCTTTAAAAAGGTGTTTAAAGCAATAAAAATGCATGAAAATGTGTGGAAATAATAAAAAAGTAAAAATAAAGCAACCTGTTACAGACTAAAAAAAGCCTTTGAAAAAATTGGGAAAGGAAAAACTTCACCTAAAAAATACAAATTTAAAAATTGTAAATTGTGAAATTTTAAATGAAAGGAATAAACGGCTGAATAAAATAAAATTAATATAAAATGGTAATTATTTTGCATTGAATCCTATGGGATTCGCCTGTCTAGGCCGGGGTCAGATGAGCACACTATGTGCGCCCGTACTGACGTGCCTCCTGGAGTCCGTCGCAGCGTTGTGACGCTTCGACAGGGTCGGCCACACGCTGTAGCGCGTGCACAAATTGCGCTCGCTATAGCGGACATGCTGCAGACATTCTGAAAGCCTCCTCGATGAAGCGCTACGATAAGCGCTCGACACGGCTCCAAAGCGCAATCCTCCATAGGAGGATCGAGCATTGCATGGCTGAGCGCAGTTACCAGACGGCGTCAGAGTGGAAGGAATGTCCGCTCTCACGGACGTTCCTTCCGCTCGGCAAAACACTGGTCTGACCTGGCCATAAACCTGTCGAACTGAATCCCCGAAAATCAGGTCATTTCAACGACTCTTCGGTGCAGTTCGGTGTCTGTGAATAGATTAACCATTACTTCTCTATGGGACAACTTCGCTGCTGCCGAAGATCGCTGAATTGTGGCGATCTGAGACGAACTGCACCGTATTTCACTGTCAATTCGCCAGGATTTGATTAATTGCCAGCTCCCTGAATAGACGAACCGCCACGAAATTGCACTGTACGGCGCGTGCTGCAATTCGGTGGCAAGTTGGGCGAATAACCCTTTAAAAAAAAGCACAATTATTATGCATATCAATAGGGCAGAAGGTGAGCCGGGATATGTTTGGCTGTTTTCACCAAAAAAAACCCTGTATTTTTTTATATAAAGCTAGCTATAACCATCCGTCAGAGAGATGTATTCTCAGCACGGACAAAGAAAGACGTACGAAGCGCAATTCACAGAATCAGGCGCTGTGTGATGTTGGGTAAAATCATCAAAGTGGGAAAACCGTCAGATTTCTTTCTGGTTTTTGAAGTGCGGCCATTTTGGGCTAAAATATGCAAATTCCCTGCATTGTTTCTTAACAATTCCCTGTGTGATCAATAACTGCGGCGGTTCTGGTTTTCCGTCTCATTGAATTTCAGTTCTGAGACATGACTGACACCTCCGTGGCTTTCTCCAGGTGGGAGCTCAGGAAGAACCCCTCCCCCACCACACATTAATATTGATTACACAAAAACGGGTTTAAAGATCAAACGCATAAATCCCTGAGAGAGAAAGAAAAAAACACAACAACACTGACGCGCTGTATCGATTGAGGAGCCACTGATCGAGCAAACACAAAGAGGACCAATCTATTGGATGCCAGCCTTGGCATTTACAGAGCGAATCTGGCTACTCACAGACTATTTAAGGCTAGGGTCAGACGAACGCATTTTCGCGTTGTCTGTGAAAAAGTGCGTTCGAACGAATGGACGCATTTTTTCACGGAGTACGCGATAGCGGTCATACGATGCGCATTTGCATCCGTGATTTTGTACGGATCATCAATAAAACACTTTGTGCATCTGGACGTTATGTTGGCCGGTCATTAGCAGTGTCTGACATCTCCAATTCACGCACACACGCCGCTATGCGGCCGCAGCGCACTCTGTACAACCGTACTAGAGGTTTTACGTTCTCGACAAAATGCGTTCGTTTTCCACTTGTGTTGCGCAGCCGGACTTTTGTGCGACCGTACTTCGTATATTGGCCGTCATTGCCCGGCACTTGCTGCTAGTGCGGCCGTGATTAAGTGCGCCTGCATGCGCGTTCGCACTGCGCTCGTCTGACCCTAGCCTAAGACGATGTCACGACCTATTGCGGCCATTTATGTCAATAAAACGTCATTTACAACGAAGACCAAGGATTTTACGTACAGAGAGCCATCTCCAACAACATTTATTACACATTAAAGACTCATTGACTGGCGTTTTATTGCTCTGCTGCTCTGTTATACACCCTGGAGGAGCCTCAAAACAGACACCTGTACATCCTGAATATATGGAGGAGCCCCTAAAAAGACACCCACACACCCTGAATATATGGAGGAGCCCCTAAAAGCACCCACACACCCTGAATAATATGGAGGAGCCCCTAAAAAGACACCCGTACATCCTGAATATATGGAGGAGCCCCTAAAAAGACACCTGTACATCCTGAATATATGGAGGAACCCCTAAAAAGACACCCACACACCCCAAATATATGGAGGAGCCCCTAAAAAGACACCCTCACACCCCAAATATATGGAGGAGCCCCTAAAAAGACACCCACACATCCCAAATATATGGAGGAGCCCCTAAAAAGACACCCACACACCCTGAATATATGGAGGAGCCCCTAAAAAGACACCCGTACATCCTGAATATATGGAGGAACCCTTAAAAAGACCTCCATATATTCAGAGTGTGTGGGTGTCTTTTTAGGGACTCCTCCATATATTCAGAGTGTGTGGGTGAGTCCCTAAAAAGACACCCGTACATCCCAAATATATGGAGGAGCCCCTAAAAAGACACCCACACACCCTGAATATATGGAGGAGCCCCTAAAAAGACACCCACACACCCTGAATATATTGAGGAACCCCTAAAAAGACACCCGCACACCCTGAATATATGGAGGAACCCCTAAAAAGACACCCACACACCCCAAATATATGGAGGAGCCCCTAAAAAGACACCCACACACCCTGAATATATGGAGGAGCCCCTAAAAAGACACCCGTACATCCTGAATATATGGAGGAACCCCTAAAAAGACCTCCATATATTCAGAGTGTGTGGGTGTCTTTTTAGGGACTCCTCCATATATCAGAGTGTGTGGGTGAGTCCCTAAAAAGACACCACACACCCTGAATATATGAGGAACCCCTAAAAAGACACCCGCACACCCTGAATATATGGAGGAGCCCCTAAAAAGACACCCACACACCCTGAATATATGGAGGAGCCCCTAAAAAGACACCCGCACACGCTGAATATATTGAGGAACCCCTAAAAAGACACCCACACACCCTGAATATATTGAGGAACCCCTAAAAAGACACCCATACACCCTGAATATATGGAGGATCCCCTAAAGACACCCACACACCCTGAATATATGGAGGAGACAATTAAATGAGCAGAGATTAGGAAAGATAAGAGGGACAAAATGGTCTGTGCTCAAAATAGGGACTGTCTCTCCTAAATAGGGACTAATAGCAGGTACACAGGTTCATACAATGGTCACTAAAGCTGAAATCCAATTTCAGGTACATGCGGCCCCCCTCCTCCCCGAACACAATGTTGTAACCACACTCTCTCTTGGGTTTACATAACGTCTGGCCCGGCTGTATCTCTGGATGGATTAATTTACCAGGCGACAAGGTTTTACAGAAAATGCACACAGAAAGCATGAGTACTGGGATCGGCTGAGAGGTTTCAGCCACTTCCTATCCCAAGAAGATCTCGGTGCACAAGTTTATAAGTCTGGGGTTTTGCAATAAACACAGGAGACACATCCCTCGGACTCTTTTAAAGGGGTCCACGCACATATTGGGGTGTGTTTATTAGCTTTTTTTCCAGTGAAAACTGACAAAATAAGGCCATTTTTTTCAATACTTTTCTTCAGGGCCGATGCACAGTAAAATAATGGTCCTTTTCCTCGTTTTGTTGCCGCTTGTCACAGGCAGAGAGAGACAGGTGTCTGCGTTTCCCTGCGCGTTTCACCTCAGATGGACCTCTGTGCTGCACAGCCTCAATTAATTCAGGGCCCGCTGTGTCAGGTCGGGCCCCGCGCATATTAAGTAACCACTGTTAGCTGGTGTGAGGTTTCGGCAGGGGAGCAGCACGCTGGCAGAAGAGAAATCTAACGATGCAGCCCACGGCCAGAGCGGTGCTAATGGCAAGAGAGGCAAGAAAACCTCCCGGGATGTAATAAGGAGAACAGAGGGCAGAACATGGACAGAGAGACATGGGCGGCCAGACAGCGGAAGAGTACAGCGACATGCGCGGGTCAATGAGAAGAAAGACATGGACAGGGTGGAATGGATTTATTTATTTATTTATAAAGGACTTTACCAGGAAGGATACATTGAGATTTCTCTCGTTTTCAAGTATGTCCTGGGTTCAAGAACATTGAAGTGTTACAGTTACAGAAACACAAAGTAATACAATGCAAGATATTAAAAAACAACACAAATATACAGATTAACAGAAAATAAATATGTAGGATTGCATAAAGAGCAGTGACATGAGCAGGAAGGAGTTGGAGAAGGCCAGGTTTCAAGGGAGATAAGGAATGACAGTGACATGAGGAGGCAGTGAAAGGGGTCAGTGACATGAGGAGGCAGTGAAAGGGGTCAGTGACATGAGGAGGCAGTGAAAGGGGTCAGTGACATGAGGAGGCAGTGAAAGAGGACGGTGACATGAGGAGGAACGCAGTGAATGGGGACAGTAATATGACGATGGAGGTCGTGAAAGAGGACGGTGACATAAGGAGGAAAGCAGTGAATGGGGACAGTAATATGACGATGGAGGTCGTGAAAGAGGACGGTGACATGAGGAGGAAAGCAGTGAATGGGGACAGTAATATGACGATGGAGGTCGTGAAAGAGGACGGTGACATGAGGAGGAAAGCAGTGAATGGGGACAGTAATATGACGATGGAGGTCGTGAAAGAGGACGGTGACATGAGGAGGAAAGCAGTGAATGGGGACAGTAATATGGAGATTGAAGCAGTAAAAGGGGACAGTGACAAGGGGAGAGTGGTGGTGAATGGAGAATAGTGTCAATATCTTCATTCACTTCTCCATGTCAAGGAAGGAGGTAGTAAATGGGGACAGTGACATGTGGAAGGGGACAGTGAAAAGGGTGATAAATGCAGTGACAGGGAACGGTGACAGAGGGAAGCAGTGAAAGGGGACAGTGACGAGGGACGGGAGGAGGTGAATGTGGATAAATAGCTACATGCAGAGGATGGCATTGAATTCGGGAGAGTGACACGGAGAGGGAGGCCGAGGTATAATGAGACAAAGGATGTAATGAATGACACAAGCACGGAGAGAGTAACAAGTTGTGCGCAGGAAAGGTCTACAGTATTTTGTGCTAGTATCACAGGGAGAGGGCAACTAGACCAGTGAGTGTCGGCTTAATGGTAATATCCAGATGAAATGCAGTAAATATGGCAGGAGTGAAATAATTACAAACACATTCCCGGAGAGAGAGAAAGTTCTAGCAGAAAGAGCGGTTCTGGGATTTTGAGTCGAGAATTTATCTCTGATAAACATTGCCGAGAAAAGTAAACAAAGTATCTAAAGGAAAAATACCAGAAATGATGCTTTTAAAGTGCAGAGAGCAGCAGGAACGCCAGGAATGCAGCTTTCTGGCATTTTCAGAATAATCTTCATGACTGAAACGGAATCATCACAAGATCGTGATGCCTTTAAACGGCCCAAAGCCATGTTTACGCTGATCCATGCACTTACCTTAGAATATTGGCATAGAGCCCGCCAGTAGCGCGGTGACAGCGAGCAGAAAGTGCGTCCCTGGAGATACACACCTTATGGAAATCTATCACAAACATCCAAAACAGATTTTATTTTCCTATTTTGTGAATCCCTGGCCAATTCTGAGGGATTCCCGGCATGGCACAGCGCTAATTACCAAAACTGGAATTGTGGTGAACCATCAATTCATATCTTAGTGTTTAACCCCTTAGGGTTCGTGCATATCAAATTAAACTTAAGGGACTATTCACTAACTACTGCTCTTTCATTGACACAACGGTGGTTTTACTTTGGCGAGCAACATGGGATCAAATACGGTGAATTGACTATTTAGGAAACCATCACTGTACTTTTCTGTACTTTACACTATTTTTTTCACCACAGTTTCCGGCAAAGTTGTGCAGAATAGCTCTTGGTTTAATATTCTCTGATGTTTCTCCCATAGTTTCTGCCAAACGTATTTAGTGCATCTTCAACCGTATTTTCCAACTCTGTCTCAGTCGAAGTTGCTGTGTCTCGCAGTCGAAGTTGCTGTGTCTCGCAGTCGACGTTGCTGTGTCTCGCAGTCGACGTTGCTGTGTCTCGCAGTCGACGTTGCTGTGTCTCGCAGTCGACGTTGCTGTGTCTCGCAGTCGACGTTGCTGTGTCTCGCAGTCGACGTTGCTGTGTCTCGCAGTCGACGTTGCTGTGTCTCGCAGTCGACGTTGCTGTCTCGCAGTCGACGTTGCTGTGTCTCGCAGTCGACGTTGCTGTGTCTCGCAGTCGACGTTGCTGTGTCTCGCAGTCGACGTTGCTGTGTCTCGCAGTCGACGTTGCTGTGTCTCGCAGTCGACGTTGCTGTGTCTCGCAGTCGACGTTGCTGTGTCTCGCAGTCGACGTTGCTGTGTCTCGCAGTCGACGTTGCTGTGTCTCGCAGTCGAAGTTGCTGTGTCTCGCAGTCGACGTTGCTGTGTCTCGCAGTCGACGTTGCTGTGTCGCAGTCGAAGTTGCTGTGTCTCGCAGTCGACGTTGCTGTGTCTCGCAGTCGACGTTGCTGTCTCGCAGTCGACGTTGCTGTGTCTCGCAGTCGACGTTGCTGTGTCTCGCAGTCGACGTTGCTGTGTCTCGCAGTCGACGTTGCTGTGTCTCGCAGTCGAAGTTGCTGTGTCTCGCAGTCGAAGTTGCTGTGTCTCGCAGTCGACGTTGCTGTGTCTCGCAGTCGACGTTGCTGTGTCTCGCAGTCGACGTTGCTGTCTCGCAGTCGACGTTGCTGTGTCTCGCAGTCGACGTTGCTGTGTCTCGCAGTCGACGTTGCTGTGTCTCGCAGTCGACGTTGCTGTGTCTCGCAGTCGAAGTTGCTGTGTCTCGCAGTCGAAGTTGCTGTGTCTCGCAGTCGACGTTGCTGTGTCTCGCAGTCGAAGTTGCTGTGTCGCAGTCGACGTTGCTGTGTCTCGCAGTCGACGTTGCTGTGTCTCGCAGTCGAAGTTGCTGTGTCGCAGTCGAAGTTGCTGTGTCTCGCAGTCGACGTTGCTGTGTCTCGCAGTCGACGTTGCTGTGTCTCGCAGTCGACGTTGCTGTGTCTCGCAGTCGACGTTGCTTGTGTCTCGCAGTCGAAGTTGCTGTGTCTCGCAGTCGAAGTTGCTGTGTCTCGCAGTCGACGTTGCTGTGTCTCGCAGTCGACGTTGCTGTGTCTCGCAGTCGAAGTTGCTGTGTCGCAGTCGACGTTGCTGTGTCTCGCAGTCGACGTTGCTGTCTCGCAGTCGACGTTTCTGTCTCGCAGTCGACGTTGCTGTGTCTCGCAGTCGAAGTTGCTGTCTCGCAGTCGACGTTGCTGTCTCGCAGTCGACGTTGCTGTCTCGCAGTCGACGTTGCTGTCTCGCAGTCGACGTTGCTGTGTCTCGCTGTCGACGTTGCTGTGTCTCGCAGTCGCCGTTGCTGTGTCTCGCAGTCGACGTTGCTGTGTCTCGCAGTCGACGTTGCTGTGTCTCGCAGTTGAAGTTGCTGTGTCTCAGTCGAAGTTGCTGTGTCTCGCAGTTGAAGTTGCTGTGTCTCAGTCAAGGTTGCGGTGTCTCAGTCGAAGTTGCTGTGTCTCTCAGTTGACGTTGCTGTGTCTCTCAGTTGAAGTTGCTGTGTCTCAGTCGACGTTGCTGTGTCTCAGTTGAAGTTGCTGTGTCTCAGTTGACGTTGCTGTGTCTCAGTTGAAGTTGCTGTGTCTCGGTTGAAGTTGCTGTGTCTCGGTTGACGTTGCTGTGTCTCTCAGTTGAAGTTGCTGTGTCTCTCAGTTGAAGTTGCTGTGTCTCTCAGTTGAAGTTGCTGTGTCTCTCAGTTGAAGTTGCTGTGTGTCTCAGTCGACGTTGCTGTGTCTCAGTTGACGTTGCTGTGTCTCAGTTGACGTTGCTGTGTCTCTCAGTTGAAGTTGCTGTGTCTCAGTTGACGTTGCTGTGTCTCTCAGTTGAATTTGCTGTGTCTCTCAGTTGAAGTTATTGTCTCTAAGTTGAAGTTGCGGTGTCTCAGTTGAAGTTGTTGAATCTAAGGTGAAGTTGTTGTGTGTCAGTTGAAGTTCATGGCTCTCAGTTGAAGTTGTTGAGTCTCAGTTGAAGTTGTCTAGTGTTGTTTCTAGCAATACAAATAGAATTGTGGGGAATATCTAGAAAGTACAAACACAAGGACACTTCATTGTGCAACACTGTATGGCATATCTAACCACAGGCCCCTTGTTTAAGAATGCACTCACAAGATATAAATAGTAAATGGGCACATCAAGCATTGATGTATACTGGAACTTTACCACACTCTCCTGGATCTCCACACTGAATCGTAACTTTTCAGTGTGGAGATCCAGGAGAGTGTGGTAAAGTTCCAGTATACATCAATGCTTGATGTGCCCATTTACTATTTATATCTTGTGAGTGCATTCTTAAACAAGGGGCCTGTGGTTAGATATGCCATACAGTGTTGCACAATGAAGTGTCCTTGTGTTTGTACTTTCTAGATATTCCCCACAATTCTATTTGTATTGCTGTACCATTTAACGCCAGCTGGAAGGGGCGCTGTTGGGGAGTATTTCAGATACGTATTTATATGTATTTTCATTTCACTGTGTGTCACATCACAATTTGTATTTCTTAGTGTTGTTTCTACCCTTGTTTACAGTGCCGTTTCTATCTGAGTCCGATTCTGGCTGTCCTACATTACTAGGAGTCAGTGGTCAGACTGGCATGAAAAAAACGATCCCTGAAAAATTACAAAATCGGGTCCAGATCCCGACCCCAGAGATGGATTGGGACATCCCCAACAGTGACTTTTACCAGTGTTTATTACAACAACTCTAAACGTTGGAGGTTGAACAATTGCTGTTGCTCATCAAGCACCCGATGTCCACCAGTTTGCAGACTACAAGGCGTACAAGCCCAAAACACAGGAAATAGCTGAGTATGGATGATGGGAATCGCAGTCTTGTAACAGCCAGGGGTTTGGAGATTCGTGTGTCGTTACCAGATATCCGTTAAGGTGCCTGAGTCAACAAGATGAGACGATTGTCAGGATATTATTTATTATTTTTCGCTTTCCGTGCACTCGGCTCGGGGGGGTTGGGAGGGGGGGTCTCCGCTGCAGGTACATTGCATCTTGTTAATGAATCCAGAAACCCAGGAAGCCCTGCTTTCTCATTCCCCTCGTGTGACGACGGCAACCAGTTTCCCGAGCCGGATTGTGTTACAACACAAGAAGAAATGACAGAATTGGGTTAAGAGTTTGTTTTTCTTACGGCAGGTTCAGCCACAACAGATTCGCAGTGCCGGGGCCGTATCCCCGCAGACGGATCCAGCCTCGGGCGCTCTACGTGCCGAGCAGAGAGGGATCATAGCCCAGGTACGCCATCACATCTTGCTCCACAGCTGCGCCACCACCGAGTATGGACCGTGAAACCGTCCGACCCGGTCGCCTCCCCCCTAACAACAATTAGGGATCCTTCACGCCGCGTCCAGAGATGGCTCACAGGATACGGCGCCGATGAAACTTTAAGGGTGATAATTCGGGAGCGTCGCGGAAAATGGAAATCAGAAGCGTGACGCGCTCCCGACGGGCAGGATCTATACCAGGACTGGCAATTAATTAGTTCAATTACACAGCTAGCACGCCGAACAGGCTTAAAGGGAAATCATCCCCTTATTACAAAAATAAAACCAATCAAAGTGAGAAGGCTCAGACGTCTAAGCCTGGCAGGAACCGAAACCAAGGGTGCACAATACTCAGGCAGCGACGTGCAGCGGAATATATATATACACACGTTGAGTAGCCCGTTATATGAGAAACTGATCCGGCAGCACATCTGACATATCCAAAATCCTCGGGATGAGAAATGTTCTGGATTTTTGGGAGATTTTGGAATATTTTCATATAATAATGACTTACCTTGGGGAGGAGACCCCCTGAACATGAAATTAATATATGTTTCATACACAACCCATACACAAAGGGCGTTTTATACAGGATATTTAACGATTTTGTCCCCTGTCACATGAGGTTAGGGGTTAGATTTTCCATTTGTGGTGTCATGGTGGAGCTAAAAAAAAATATTTCACATTTTGGCATTCCAGATAAGGGAAACTCATCCTGTCAATCAATCTTATCTATATAATCTCATTTATCGATCTCTCCATCTATATACCTGTCTGTCTGTTTTTCTAGCTGTCCATTTGCCTGTCTGTATATCTCTCCATCTATCTACCCATCCATTTGTCTCTCTATTTTCAATGGTATCTAATCATCTCTCCATCTTTCTATCTATCCATGTATCAGTAAGAGTTGAAACGTTGGTCGTTATAACTATGTTATAATTAATTTGTTGTTCTTATTTTTGTTTCACCTTCGAGGGTGTCCACCGTTATTTTGTTTTCTTTGTATCTATCCATGTTTCCGTTTCTCAATTTTTTTTATCTACTTCTTATCTCTTTCCCTCTCTATCTAAGGAATTTTTCCCAGTATGTTGCATATTGGTGAGCATTTCAGACTGGGGTTTTTGTCTTCTTTTTGGATCAGCAGCAGTAGGTTATGTGGGAGAGGCTGAACCCGATGGACGCATGTCTTTTTTCAGCCTATGTAACTATCCATCTAGTCCTCTACTTCATTCTCTATCTCTCCATCTCCGTCTATCTAGCCATCCATCTCTCAAGCCACCTGTTACTCAGTCTATCTATCTATCTATCCATCCCTCTAGCCACCTATCACTCGCTCTATCTATCTATCCATCCATCCCTCGGTCTATCTATCTATCTATCCATCCCTCTAGCCACCTATCACTCGCTCTATCTATCTATCCATCCATCCCTCGGTCTATCTATCTATCTATCCATCCCTCTAGCCACCTATCACTCGGTCTATCTATCTATCCATCCCTCTAGCCACCTATCACTCGGTCTATCTATCTATCCATTCCTCTAGCCACCTATCACTCGGTCTATCTATCGATCTATCCATCCCTCTAGCCACCTATCACTCGGTCTATCTATCTATCCATCCCTCTAGCCACCTATCACTCGGTCTATCTATCTATCTATCCCTCTAGCCACCTATCACTCGGTCTATCTATCTATCCATCCCTCTAGCCACCTATCACTCGGTCTATCTATCGATCTATCCATCCCTCTAGCCACCTATCACTCGGTCTATCTATCTATCTATCTATCCATCCATCCATCCATCTAGCCACCTGTCACTCTGTCTGTCTGTCTGTCTATCCATCCATCCAACCATCCCTCTAGCCACCTGTCACTCGGTCTATCTATCCATCCATCTCTCTAGCCACCTGTCACTCGGTCTATCTATCCATCCATCTCTCTAGCCACCTGTCACTCGGTCTATCTATCCATCCATCTCTCTAGCCACCTGTCACTCTGTCTGACTATCTGTCTATCCATACACACATCTGAACAAACAAAACACATTCCATGAGGATTAATACTACTGGTAAAGGTATCTAACTTTTCCCTCCAACAATTTGGGCAGTTTATTTATTTATAATGTATTTAAGGCTAGGGTCAGACTGAGGCAGTGCGAACGCGCGTGCAGGCGCACATAATCACGGCCGTGCTAGCAGCAGATGCCGGGCAATGACAGCCAATATACGAAGTACGGTCGCACAAAAGTGCGGCCGCGCAACGCAAGCGGCAAACAAACGCATTTTTTCGAGAACGTGAAACCACTAGTACTGACGTACAGAGTGCGCTGCGTCCGCTAGCGGCGTGTGTGCGTAATTAGGAGACGTCAGACGCTGCTAATGTCCGGCCAACATAACGTCCAGACCCAAAAAGTGTTTTATTGATGATCCGTACAAAATCACGGATGAAACTGCGCATCGTATGACCGCTATTGCGTATTCCGTGAAAAAATACATCCATTCGTTCGAACGCACTTTTTCACGGACAACGTGAAAAATGCGTTAGTCTGACCCTAGCCTTAGCAGGAAGGCTACATTGAGATTTCTCTGGTTTTCAGTATGTCCTGGATTCAAAAACATTGAATTGTTACAGTCGTTACAGAAATACAAAGTAATAAATGCAAGATATTAAAAAACACAAATATACAGATTAACATAGAAAATAAATATGTAGGAAATATAGTCACAGTGTTACATGTTTACAGGTGCATTCTGTATATAGTCACTGTGTTACATGTTTACAGGCGCATTCTGTATATAGTCACTATGTTACATGTTTACAGGTGCATTATGTATATAGTCACTATGTTACATGTTTACAGGTGCATTCTGTATATAGTCACTGTGTTACATGTTTACAGGCGCATTCTGTATATAGTCACTATGTTACATGTTTACAGGTGCATTATGTATATAGTCACTATGTTACATGTTTACAGGTGCATTCTGTATATAGTCACTGTGTTACATGTTTACAGGCGCATTCTGTATATAGTCACTATGTTACATGTTTACAGGTGCATTCTGTATATAGTCACTGTGTTACATGTTTACAGGTGCATTCTGTATATAGTCACTGTGTTACATGTTTACAGGTGCATTCTGTATATAGTCACTGTTACATGTTTACAGGTGCATTCTGTATATAGTCACTGTGTTACATGTTTACAGGTGCATTCTGTATATAGTCACTGTGTTACATGTTTACAGGTGCATTCTGTATATAGTCACTATGTTACATGTTTACAGGTGCATTCTGTATATAGTCACTATGTTACATGTTTACAGGTGCATTCTGTATATAGTCACTTTGTTACATGTTTACAGGTGCATTCTGTATATAATCACTATGTTACATGTTTACAGGTGCATTCTGTATATAGTCCCTGTGTTACATGTTTACAGGTGCATTCTGTATATAGTCACTATGTTACATGTTTACAGGTGCATTCTGTATATAGTCACTGTGTTACATGTTTACAGGTGCATTCTGTATATAGTCACTAGGTTACATGTTTACAGGTGCATTCTGTATATATTCACTGTGTTACATGTTTACAGGTGCATTCTGTATATAGTCACTATGTTACATGTTTACAGGTGCATTCTGTATATAGTCACTGTGTTACAGGTTTATAGGTGCATTCTGTATATAGTCACTGTGTTACAGGTTTATAGGTGCATTCTGTATATAGTCACTGTGTTACATGTTTACAGTTCGCCCCCTTATTCTCAGAGCTGAGGAAGTTACATAAAGAGAAGCTTCTACAACGCTCATGGCTTGCTATAAAACTTTGATCACGGTGAGGCAGCGCGCCAATCCAACTCTCCCTTCAATGAGGAAAAAGAAAATCAACAACAACAACATGCTTGTGGCAGGCGGCTCGCCTTGTATTGTGCCGCCTGAGAATCTGGCCGTGGACACAGTGGATTTTCTGGTTTGTCCACAGAAAAAAACAAACCAAAAACAACAACAACACAAATTCACAGCGAGAAAAGAGCAGCGAAATCCAGGGTGTGAAACAAAACAAACCACAGAGAAAGTGCGTCTGTGACGAAAAGGAAGACGCCATCGTGACGTGTGTACTAAAAAAAAGCCGGAGTCTAAAAACATACATATATAAAAGGCAATTTATGCCTGAGACAAACACTGGTTCAGAGAAAACCAGATGAAAGGTAAGCTGGCAGAAAAACAATCAGCGCGGAGGGGAGAATTATCACCAGGATGGGACGTACCAATAAATTTGGGTTGCCAAACCTGCAGCGCTCACCGGGTCTTATGGGATTTCAATGTGAGAATCTGCTGTTTTATGGGGAATTCTAAATACTGTATTAACATCACCGACACATTACCATTCCTTGCTATAAAATGTACACACCGCCTGGCCACAACAAACTCACACACTGTAATATGCATTTGTGTCATCTTTTGCTGTGATCGCGGCACGCATTCGCCGTGGTATCGTGTTGATAAGCTCATGTGATGTCACAGCCTTTATTGGCGTCCAGAGTGGCATTAATTTGTGGCCAAGATCTTGTATTGATGATGGGAGAGTCGCGGCGCTGCGTAAAGTCTTCTCCAGCACATTATCCCAAAGATTAACCTCAATGGGATTAAGGTCTGGACTGTGCGGTGGCCAATCCATGTGTGAAAATGATGTCTCATGCTCCCTCAACCACTCTCGCACAATTTGAGGCCGATGAATCCTGGCATTGCCATCTTGGAATATGCCCGCTGTGCCATCAGGGGAGAAAAACCCATTGATGGAAAAACCTGCTCATTCAGTATATTCAGGGAGTCACATGACCTATTTTTATGCTGAAACATATTAATCACTGCAGTAATTATCCAATGGAAGGTGAGCTCTGATTGGCTATAGGCCTATAAGTTAAATCCAGACGGTGACTTTAATTTTGGCCGGGCGGTGCGTTATGATATCATTGCGTCTTGTTTGTTTTCACGGCAACACTTTTAAATATTTTATATATAAAGTAGATAAGGGGTGGGATGGAGGGTTTGTGGTTTGGGTTGTTTATTCAGCCCCCCCCGTCATGTGTTTTGGTCTGCAGGCTGGGAGTAAGCTCCAAAAAATGTAATTTTTAAAGCATTAACCCTCCACACCAGTCCTCATCAGAGATGGCATTAAACCATGGCCGGCACTGGGGACGGATCCTGCAGAAGGGGTAGGATGGGGAGCCGGGTAGGGTACTACCCCCCCCCCCCCCGGATACGGCAGGGCTGCTTCGAAGCCAAGTGAGGAATACTATGACATTTTTTTTTACCTAATAAAACACTATGATATATTGCTTTTATTTTTTGCATGGATGCTTTCCGCTGGCACATGATTCCTCATATCAAAACGCTGCAACGCGCAAATAATATATACAGGGTACAAGCTGAACCGGATAAACACCCCCCCTCTCTCCAGCCGAGGTTTGGTGTATGAATGCGACGCGCAATGATCCTATCGTTTTTATTCCTCCATAATGCCCAGAGTGCGAAGGGGAGGGGGAAGAGGAGAGGGGGGGGGGTGTAATAGGCACTGATATGAAGTTTCTGCATTGCGTTGCTGTCTGTTGCCATGGTAACAAGATGCGAGGATGCGAAAGGTTCTATTCCACACTGCATCCTACAGAGCAGCCCTCCCTCTGCCTTAATCCCTCCTGCGGCCGCCGGCATTTGGTGAAGCTATTTGGTAGAGATTAATTACGATGATTATTAAAAAGAAATAAATAATGTTTTTCCATCTGTCGGCTCCTTATGCCATCACCTCGCAGGGCGATGAGTTACCGTTGCACAACAAACATGACATCATGGTGAGGTCACACAGCAAATTACACATTTATTCCAGGCTCTGATTCAGGCACCCGCAAGCATTCGTGCGTCATGAGCACAGTATAATGTATATTATATATACCCGCGGGTCAGGAGTAGCCAATGGGACGCACCCAACTACAACTCCCACTATCCTTCAGCAGCCCATATGCTGGCACAGTATCACAGGGGCTGCAGAGCCTCAATATCTGGAGCGCGACTAGTTGGGTACCTTTCACACCTTAAAAACAGACATTTCTAGAACGATAATAATCCAAGAAATCAGGTAAATTCGAGCGAGATTGACCCGATGCGTCCGGTTTGCCTTTACGTTAAATAAATGTCACGCGTCGTGATGTCGCCCCGCAGATTCGTTTGGGAACAACTGGTGCAGTGCTTACACATTATTTCTCTTTACCGTATCCCAAATGGTACCCGTGCATCACGAGGAGCTGGTGCAGAACGGAGCGCGTGGGCTCTGTATGAACGCCTGCAGCACAGCGGGGGGGGGGGGGGGGTTATCCAGGCTTATTGGACATTTCTTGTGGCTATGGAACAGGTCAGGGGAGGCTGATGGGTAATAAAGCATGGCTCCTTCAGTTCTGCGTCATGCAGGTAAATAGACAATATAGGCTAGTGGTGGTGAAGCTTGGCACCCGAATATTTGTGAACTACGTGTCCCATGATGCTCAGCCAGCATGGTGTTTGACTAAGCATCATGGGACGTGTAGTTCCAAAAGATCTAAAAAGGCAGGGTTCTCAAACTCTGCCCCCCCCCCCAGATGCTTCTGAACTACAACTCCCATGATTCTCTGACCATCTATTGCATTCAAAGAATTCTGGGAATTGTAGGCAATAAACATCTGTGGGGGCCGGAGTTTGAAATCCAAGGCTCACCATCACTGTTACCAGCGGAGATCAGGAACTCTGGCACCGCGCCGAGCCGGACTAAAACAGCGTTTACGAAATTATGTCAAATGTAGGAAGAATTAGGAGTCACCTGTTCATTTTTAAGAGCCAGGCGCAGATTTATCTGTAGGTTTACAAAAAAAATAAATCAATAATAATAATAATCCATACGTTTGAAAAATTCTAGGAGCCAGAGACCTAAGAGTGCCTGAGCATCATGGGAAATGTAGTCCCAAACCATGTGGGGACATAGGCCATGAGTTTCATCATACATTGAATTTCAAGCACTGCCCATCTTACGTGTGCCAAGCTTACCCGATTCCCCCCCAGATCACTGGTCCCTCATCCCCATGAGACAAGGTCGCCATAGATTCCGTGCGCCCTCCTGTATGCGTGTACGCTGTTTGTGCGTCTTATCGCGTTCTAAGCGACATTTTTACACGCGTGGAATTTTATCATTAGATATTTGACGCAAAAAAACAAACAAACCAATAACAGGTTTTTCGATAGGATCCCTCCTGTCTATCTCCCCGTGAGGCAAATGCTCTCATCCGACTCGGCACAGGGTGATTCATCCTCCATGATTAGAGGCGAGCGCTCCCCTATCGCCGCCCCCCCCCATCGCGAGCACGGCTGGACAGGAAATGACTCATTCTCATTAGCGCAGAATAGGAGTCTAATACTCGCCTCTATCAGCCGCGCTCGCGTTGGGGTTCACGGTGGACAGATTTCCATAACAACAACAATAGAGTACTCACGGCTCTGTCATGTCAGGGCGAGGCTTATATAATCGATTAACGTGATCAATAAACGCACATTAGATCTCCTCAAACTCCGGCCGCTCAGCTGACCTACAAGTCCCAGAATTCTTTGAATGCAGTAGGTAGCCAGAGAATCATGGGAGTTGTAGTTCAGAAACACCTTGGAGGGCCGGAGTTTGAAATGTCTGGGCTTACAGAGCATCATAATAATAACAATAAATAATAACAGTAACTGCCGCGCGTTTCCTGCTCATCACAGGGTCCGCTTCAGTAAAATGTATTATTTATAAAGATACAGAAGGATCATATTAACCGCAGAGCATCCGATTCTATTATTTAAATGTTTCTATGTCGAATATAATGGAACTTTTAGAAAACATTTTTTAAAACGCCCATAATTCCACATTATGATGTATACACGTATTCTGTATGGGCTGATTCCAACCGAGCCATTAAAGGGCCAGTACCACCATAAAATGAAATGTCCTTATTGTGTTTATGTGATGTTGCTGATATCTTACATGTGTTTGTTTTTCTCTTGTATGTTTAGTTAAGAAAATATTTTCCTCTATATGTGTCACTTTGTGCATCCATTGTGTGATATTTTCCTCTATATGTGTCACTGGGTGCATCCAGTGTGTGATATTTTCCTCTATATGTGTCCCTGGGTGCATCCATTGTGTGATATTTTCCTCTATATGTGTCACTGGGTGCATCCATTGTGTGATATTTTCCTCTATATGTGTCACTGGGTGCATCCAGTGTGTGATATTTTCCTCTATATGTGTCACTGGGTGCATCCATTGTGTGATATTTTTCTCTATATGTGTCACTGGGTGCATCCATTGTGTGATATTTTCCTCTATAGGTGTCACTGGGTGCATCCATTGTGTGATATTTTCCTCTATATATGTCACTGGGTGCATCCATTGTGTGATATTTTCCTCTATATATGTCACTGGGTGCATCCATTGTGTGATGTTTTTCTCTATATGTGTCACTGGGCGCATTCATTGTGTGATATTTTGTGTTGTAAACTGCCCCCCCCCCCCCGTATCTTTCAATCACTTGCTCCTCACTGTGTGGCTTTGGCCATAGAATGGAGTGAATGGGTCAGTCACCGACTCACATCATTGTATTGTGTGGGATGTATTCAAAGGACATCACCAGGGGGTAGATTAGAAGTCTTTTAAGCTCCCTGTTTTATCTCATTCAGCTGTCAGCTCTTATCTGGAGTAGCCTGAAGAATAATAGCCCCCTGTTGCCTTACCTAAATATTCCCTCCTCCATCTCATTAACTGTTAAATACTGTAGATCGGATAAAACGCAGAAGTGAAGAAAAAATCATAGGTACATATGTACTGATGCAGGATTTATCTGTTTTTGTGGCGTTATTAACGGCTCGGCTGAAATATGGCCCTTTGTGATCTATTGTTGCGTTTGGATGCAAAGTGCATCGTCCTCTTACCTTCCTCCTCTCCTTCTTGTCGTCCTTCTTGGTAAATGCCGTGTGTATCCACCAGATCTTGGTGAACATGCTGCCATAGGCCAAGCTGAAACCAAGGCCCAGGAGCCAAAGACGGGCCTGTGGGCGCAGACGTTGCAGAAACGAGGAGCGTGGGCAGCAACAAAAAAAAAGGAGAGAGAAAAGGAAGAGTGAGAAGCAAGACGCAGGACATTTGGCTTCATGCTAATAAAGGATACAGGTGAAAAGAAGTCTCATATCCAACCGGCCCATCAATTCCCCCCTCTGATAACCGAGCCAGAATTTTTTGCCCATTTTTTTAGCTAGCTTAATCAGATAGGCAGGGAATTTCACATTTTTATTAATTAATTATACTGTAAAGTACCCTTTCCTATGCTGCAGGTGAAATTTCCTTTCTTCAAGTCTCTGTGAATGATAGCTTGTCCCTTGCACAGTCCTGTTAATGAACAGGTCACCGCCGTCATAAAGACAACCTGTTCTGCACTAGCATTCACTATATACGCCCGCTGAGCATCATGGGAATCAGAATGTACAGGCGTGGGAACAGCAGAGGTTGAAGTCCATGAATAAACGCGTTATAGGAGACTTTGTTTACTGGTTGTGACTGCTCTTGCTTGGTTTGATGCTCGCTAACTCCCGCATTATCGGCTTTCTCTTTAATTGCTGCAACTTAATCCCTTAAGGACCACGACCAGGCAAGGAATGTCATGACATGCGCCGTAACCCCAGGCCATCAAGGTATTAGGCCGGCCTGACCGCGTATTATTTGGCTTCCTCACTCCTTCCCTCGCTCTGCACGAGGCTGTGCCGTCTCTCACCTGACACACGAGAGGGAAATGCCACGTTTCGATGTGGTGACCGTCGAGGCCGAGCGGGAAGACGGCGGCGAGAGCCAGGATGCACCCGGCGGCCGTCACGTTGTTCAGGTGCGGCTGGGAGTTTTGGATGTACCTGAAAGAGACCGGCTTGAGTTACGAGAAGCACGCAGGACGCAGGAGGCTCTGAACGCAGGAGGCTCTGGACGCAGGAGACTCTGGACGCAGGAGGCTCTGGACGCAGGAAGCTCTGAACGCAGGAGGCTCTGAACGCAGGAAGCTCTGAACGCAGGAAGCTCTGAACGCAGGAAGCTCTGAACGCAGGAAGCTCTGGACGCAGGAGGCTCTGGACGCAGGAGGCTCTGAACGCAGGAGGCTCTGGACGCAGGAAGCTCTGAACGCAGGAGGCTCTGAACGCAGGAAGCTCTGAACGCAGGAAGCTCTGAACGCAGGAAGCTCTGGACGCAGGAGGCTCTGAACGCAAGAGGCTCTGAACGCAAGAGGCTCTGAACGCAGGAAGCTCTGAACGCAGGAAGCTCTGAACGCAGGAAGCTCTGGACGCAGGAGGCTCTGGACGCAGGAGGCTCTGAACGCAGGAAGCTCTGGACGCAGGAGGCTCTGGACGCAGGAGGCTCTGAACGCAGGAGGCTCTGAACGCAGGAGGCTCTGAACGCAGGAAGCTCTGGACGCAGGAGGCTCTGGACGCAGGAGGCTCTGAACGCAGGAGGCTCTGAACGCAGGAGGCTCTCGACGCAGGAAGCTCTGGACGCAGGAGGCTCTGAACGCAGGAGGCTCTGAACGCAGGAAGCTCTGGACGCAGGAGGCTCTGGACGCAGGAGGCTCTGGACGCAGGAGACTCTGAACGCAGGAGGCTCTGGACGCAGGAAGCTCTGAACGCAGGAGGCTCTGAACGCAGGAGGCTCTGAACGCAGGAGGCTCTCGACGCAGGAAGCTATGAACGCAGGAGGCTCTGAACGCAGGAGGTTCTGAACGCAGGAGGCTCTGAACGCAGGAGGCTCTGAACGCAGGAGGCTCTCGACGCAGGAAGCTCTGAACGCAGGAGGCTCTGAACGCAGGAGGCTCTGAACGCAGGAGGTTCTGAACGCAGGAGGTTCTGAACGCAGGAGGCTCTGAACACAGGAGGTTCTGAACGCAGGAGGCTCTGAACACAGGAGGTTCTGAACGCAGGGCAACGATGGCCGCCTCACTCTAATTACATTATATTACTGCCTCCCAGGGCTTAGCGCATATTAAACCATCACCCGCTAATGAGCCATAAACCCTTTATTGTGTCAGCAGCGCTCTATGTAATGACTTGTTATTACACTGCCCTGTACTAACTAGAGGAATGCAGGAGGCACACCTAGAACCGAGGAGAACATGCGCTGGAAAATGTAGGCCAACACTATTAAAGGGTGAAAATGGGAGGGGGGAGGACCGAGGGGTTAGAGATATTAGGCTCTCCTGACCCCCTTATCACCCTCTAGTCCAGGAATCAGCAATCTTGGCCCTCTGGAGGTCTCGGAACTACATTTCCCACGAGGCTCAGGTAACTAATGAGTGGATGAGCATCATGGGAGATTTTCTGTCTACCACGAGACACAATGAATATGCACAAAAAGCAGTTTCGCTCTTTGATCCCTCCTGGACGGCTGCGTAAAGCAGGAGTATCCAGCCCACTTCATGTATAAAACATAACAAGAAAAAACCCTCTGTTTTGTTGTCGCATGGAGCCACGGGGAGAAGCACAAGTTACAACCTTTAATTCTGGATAGGTTTTCTACATGAAGGGCCAAATTACATACTTGGTGATAACGTTAGCGCTCACCGGCGTGAGTGTTAACCCAAGTAGTTAACGCAAATTACAATCCAAACGCTAACGGGTAAGGCTAGGGTCAGACGAACGCATTTTTCGCATCGTCCGCAAAAAAGTGCGTCCAAACGCATGGACGTACTATTTCACGGAAGACGCGATAGCGGTCATACGATGCGCAATTTCGGCCGTGATTTTTTACGGATCCAAACCAGGAAACTTTGGGCTGTGGTTTAACGTTTGCTGCGGTATTTACCGCATATTACAATCCAAACGCAAACGGGTTAAAAAACCCGTTTGCCTTTGGTACCTTGCACTTTTCAGCGCGAGGTTACTGTACTTTGCGCTCCCCATGTTAAGTATAGGTTAAGTGTTAATCAGCGTTAGGATTACAAAGTCCTTCCTGATTAACGTCCGGTCGCGGTTAACAAAAAGTTAACCAGAGCCAGGACTTGGTGCTAACGGATTCCGCTTCTGCATAATCCATTAACACCAGCCAAAAAAATAAATTGTATACTCACCTCCTGTCCTGCATGAGGACCGCGGCACTGTCTGCCTCCTCAGTCCGGCGGGAGCAGGGAAAGACTGGGGGAAAAAGTAACCCCAGTCTCCCCCTGCGTATCACTACGCTGACCGGCCGGATATCGCAAGGCGAGATCCGGCTGGTCATGTGACTGCCGGCGTCTGCTTCAATGGAGTCTTATGGACTCCATTGAGAGGATGCGCGCGACTGCGCTTAACGCTGCCGTGCGCATCCCGGGGCTTAACGCATGGTAACAATGCAGGCAGCTCTTACATTTTGGAAGATGGACAAGGATCAAAAATGATTATTTCTTGTCTAGCATGAGACACAACGGACGTCTCACCCAAGTTCAATTTTTTTTTTTTTTAATTAATTAACAAATTAATATAATTACAGATTAAATGAATGTTGTGTCCCGGTTCTGTGTCGTAACGTTTTGGGCCAGTTTTGCTTTATTTGCCCCTGTCCAGGCTCCTCGGGTATAAGACCCGCTCTTATCTAGTCCTGACTTTAAAAAATAAACACTTTTATAAATAAATCAATAGAAATTTGCAGAAAACACATACAGACGTGGATTCGCTAAATCGTGGATTTTGGAAAACGCTCGAGACCAAAATATATTAATTTTAAGATTTTTACAGCTATATTATCTATAAATTGGCGATTCTCCACCAGTTTCCTTTTTAGTGAATTATTTTTTATGTTTTTGTTTCTTCCCCTTTATGCTTTTTATTTTGCATTAAATACCTTGTGACGTGCGTCACTTTGGAATTGGGGGTGCATGGACATGGAGATGTTTGGGAGGTGCAAGCCTGAGGTTCTTTATTATTTTCTTGCCTTCTCGTGTGCAGAATGTTGGTATAATCTGTGATTATGCAAGAATGCTATTGTCTATCTGTCTATTGTCTGGTTTGGGTCTATCTGCTATCTGTTGAGGATTAACCTGCCAGCCGACTCTTTGTCTCAAGAATGTTTATATTTGAATAGTTTGTAAATATGCTGTCTGTAATCTATTATCATCCCGATTCCCATTGTCTTGACTCCTTTAGGCTGGGGTCAGACGAGCGCAGTGTTAACGTCCATGTTGCCGCACATAAATACGTCCGTGATAGCATACAATTGTGTTAAATGGAGCCCCACACACGAAGTACGTCCGCACAGAAGTGCGGGGGCTGACGGATGCTGCAAACGGACGCAGGTTAGGCAAGAACGTAATACTGCTAGAACGGACGTGCAGAGTGCGCCACGTCCACAACGCCTGCATAGCTTTGTATGTGAGTGATGGAGCGTGGTCAGACGGACTGCATTTATACGTCCAGCATTTTTGACAGACAGAATGTTTTTTCATTGTAATTTATTTTCCCTGCTACATCCGTCAAAAAATACGTCAGTGAAAAACACGGACTGTGTGGCCACTACCTTGTCGTCAGTCAGAAAGTACGTCCGTACTGGACAGACGCACAGTCCGTACAAAATGCACTCGTCTGACCCTAGCCTTAGAAATGTTACGTAATGTTTAATTGTCTGTCCCTAATGTAATTATGTTTCACATTCCAAGGGGCAAATGTTTGTCCAATTATCTGTTTCAGTCTGAGTAGGTCCCCCAACAGTTTCTAGGGGGGGTTTGTGTATGTAAATGAGCCATATGTGTGACCGTATAAATGTATGTGTGTGTGTGTCCCCTGATTAAAAGAGTTCCATTCTAACCCAGAAAGACCTCAGATCTACAGCCTCGTCTTATCTCTGGGGGATGCTAGCGGGCTCTCTATATGTCCCAGTCCTTAAGCTTCATCTGAGGACTGGAGGGAGACACGGGGGTCTGCCTGGGTACTACACAGAGGGGGGGTCCTGCAAGGAAGCGGCACTGGCAGATGTGACCCTGTCGGGGTACAGGGATCTGTCGTATACATTTTATACACATAGATGTATTTGTTTTGGTAAACCCGTGGATGCCCCGTGAGACGCCCTGCGCTCCAGCCGCGCTCACCTCACATGGCTGTTGTAGATGTTGAATGAGAGACATACAAATCCCAGGAGTATCCCCAGTCCGGCGAGGACCGAGACGGAGATGAAGAGTTTCTGAGACACGTAACGGAACGTGATGATGACCTTGGTGTGGTCAGCCGGCGGAGATCCCCCTTAAAAAGTGATTCCAGAGACAGTCAGAGGTGGATTAGACAGAGGGGAGAGGACACGAGGATGTAGAGCAAGGGTGCTCAAACTTGGCCCTCTAGATGTGTTAGAACTACAGTACCCACAAGGCTCTGTCACCCCAATAGAGACTGAGCATCATGGGACATGTAGTTCCAAAACATCTGGATGGCCAAGGTTGAGCGCCAAGGATATAAAGGAACGGGAAAACGGATAAAGACCTGAGCAAGAGGACGAGTGAGGACACGACGGATGTCACAGTATGAGAAAGAGAAGAAGAAAACGAACGGGAGGTGGGATGCGGAAGAGAAAGCACACACAGACAGTACAAGTGTGAGTGACAACAAAATGAGTCTACAGGGAATAAAAAGTGCATGTGAAATAAAAGGAGGCAATAAAAAGCGACGATTATATAAATAATGACAAGACGAGAGTCTGAAAGACAGAAAAGACAGAGAAAGCACGACGGCTGGATACTTCGAGAGCGCGATTGTCCGTGTCGGAGTAAAACCTCGCTCACCGATCCACTTGTCGTTGTTATACCAGGACAGGTTGTCTTTAGTGCTGTCGTAGTATCCGATCTTCTTGTAGATGCCACCTGGAGGGGGTGAGAGGTAACAGATGAGAGGTAACAGGTGAGAGGTAATAAGAGCAAGAGAGAACGCTAGCAAAGAGAACAAGTAGTGAGGAATGGAAACAAAGACAGAACGAGAAACAAAGGAATATATGACATATAGAGGGTCATTCGCTAACGTCCGAATTTGCCATGAATTGCATCGAACGGTGAATTTCCCCACAGGTGCAATTATGGGGCAATTCATGTATTCACAAAGCTGCCAAATTACCAAATACAGGCAAAATGAGAGCGAAATACGGCGCATTTCAGCGGCACCGAAATTGTCCCATAGAAAACGAATGATTCTTCTATTCACAGAACGCCGAATTGCACCGAAATTGTGGCAAAATTAGCTGATATTCGGCGTTTCAACATGTGAAGCCCATTAGGTTTCAATGCAAAAAATGGATTATCTATTTTTATCTTTTTATTTTATTTTTTTTAATACCATTTATCATTTTTTCCAAAAAACATTTTCTATCTTTTTAAAAAGACACTTTTTATTATTTTTAAATGACTTTTTATTATTTAAACACATTTTCACTACATTTTTATTGATTTAAGCTCCTGATAGGAGACGTTTTTTACTAGTTAACTAAAAACAAGTCCCCCGATTCTCGCCTTAATGAAATGTCAGGCAGCGATCAGACTGTAAGCTCTGCAGGCTAAGTCTAATTTCTTAACGCTGTGCGTCAAAGTCACTGGCTCGCGGGTCGGCATACATAAATATCTGAGAGTGAGCGGCCTCTGATCGGTGGCGGATCTGGCGAGTCGTGTGAGGCGTCGGAAATGTATTTAACGCGCGCTCTTATCTTTACAGTACGTTATTATCCGCTTCCTCCTACAAAGCGAGGATAGCGCGCCCGCGTCGCGAGATCACACACCTTGCAGCTGTTCGATGAGAGTCCAGGCCATACGGGAGCCGCTGGCATCAAACACCACATGACCCTAGATATGGAGGAAGAAAAGAGGAAGAGTGAACCCAACGCGAGTTGACAAATCGACGCGACCATCGGCTGATACAACACGGCGACGCGACGGGAAGAGAAAGATATGAAGGAGATGACAGATCAGAGAAGATATCTGAAAGGATGGCGGCCAAAAGACTAAACAGCGAGGAGACGTCAGGATTGGTCAGGATGCACGAAGGGACAGCCGTACCAGACGCGGGGAGCGGGCGAAACACTGTTTATTACGGGTAGATCTGACATGACAGGAGAAAAGGGCAGAGGATGGATTACAATGAGCGAATGCGAGTGACACAGTGAACATCAGACGACGAGAAGGGCCTGGATGCTTTAGATCGTGAGAAATCAGAGAGGGGTCAGGATAAATAAAAGGTGCCGGGGCATTTAATCCCCTTCCCGATTGTCAGAAAGCTCTTTTTGTTCAAAAAAGTATCATCCAAAGATTTATTTGGAACATGGGCTGTGACAATGACTGGACGCAATTGTTATTCTGATATAGAAGATGGATACATTGTAAATGTGTTCTTTGCTGGGATGAAAGGTTGTAAGCTCTGGATGGTGTCCTTTATCTCACACTATCAGGGTTATTCAGAGAGCGGTGAAAAGCAGGAGAATGACTGGAGAATGAAAAATTCTAGGTCAAAATAGCCAAACCAGAAAAATTATCCCTTTCATCTCACTTTCCAAATCGGCTATTTTGACCTAGAATTTTTCATTCTCCAGTAATTCTCCTGCTTTTCACGCTTTCTGAATAACCCTGTATGTCACACGGGGTCTACATTATCAAAATACAGGCAGATGCAGTAAATGTGCTGCAGACAGATTATAAAATATTGAGATCTCCTGCTTATGGGGGTTTGTAGTGATCAGAATGAGATTATTAGCAATGCAATATCTGTATGTGCTGCATAATGTCTGTGTATGGCAATTACAGCAACACCTTGTATCTGTATGTGCTGCATAATGCCTGTGTGTGGCAATTACAGCAACACCTTGTATCTGTATGTGCTGCATAATGCCTGTGTGTGGCAATTACAGCAACACCTTGTATCTGTATTTGCCGCATAATGCCTGTGTATGGCAATTACAGCAACACCTTGTATCTGTATGTGCTGCATAATGCCTGTGTATGGCAATTACAGCAACACCTTGTATCTGTATGTGCTGCATAATGCCTGTGTATGGCAATTACAGCAACACCTTGTATCTGTATGTGCTGCATAATGCCTGTATATGGCAATTACAGCAACACCTTGTATCTGTATGTGCTGCATAATGCCTGTGTATGGCAATTACAGTAACACCTTGTATCTGTATGTGCTGCATAATGCCTGTGTATGGCAATTACAGCAACACCTTGTATCTGTATGTGCTGCATAATGCCTGTATATGGCAATTACAGCAACACCTTGTATCTGTATGTGCTGCATAATGCCTGTGTATGGCAATTACAGCAACACCTTGTATCTGTATGTGCTGCATAATGCCTGTGTATGGCAATTACAGTAACACCTTGTATCTGTACTGTACAGGGATTTACACTCACTATAACTCCCTGAATCTTATCCCTGAACAGCAGCGACCTGACCCCACAGCTCTCCCTCTATTCTGCCAAATCCCTGGCTGCTGGCTGGGATGCTGCAGTAAAGTTTGCAGGGCACTTTGTTACCGTGAGAGAACGGGCTGCACTTTGTAGCCTTGGAGGTCCCTTTCTCCCCATAGGGCACACGAATCTTGCATTGAACGTGTATGCAAAAGGGGTATTATATGCGGATTTGTGATTTTCTAGACTGCAAAATCGAGTACACACGTTTTCAGTAGTGAAAGGGTTAAAAAAAATCCATCAGAGGCGTAAAGGGTGGGAATGCTTTATAATACAGGCTGAACACCCTTTATACAAAACACTCGGGACCGGAAGTGACGTGGATTTGGGATTTCTTGGGGGGTTTTGGAAATTTTGTATTTAATAATGAGATATCTTGGGAACCCAAGTCTAAACACGAAATTCATTTTTCACACACACATCTTATACACACCTTTTATACACTATCAGGGTTATTCAGAGAGCGGTGAAAAGCAGGAGAATGACTGGAGAATGAAAAATTCTAGGTCAAAATAGCTGATTTGGAAAGTGAGATGAAAGGGAGAATTTTTCTGGTTTGGCTATTTTGACCTAGAATTTTTCATTCTCCAGTCATTCTCCTGCTTTTCACCGCTCTCTGAATAACCCTGTATGTTTAATCATCTTATCCCCCGTCACATGAGGGCAGGGGTGGGATTTTACACTCGTGGCGTCATTTCGTATTTCACTAATTCCGGATAAGGGACACTCAACCTTTATGAAGTAAAATGAGTGGAAGGACGTCAGAAGGGGTCACAATGCCGCAGGAATGTGTTGTCTATCCTTGACATCCTTCCCAGATGCTTCTGACCTACATCTTCTACGACACTAATGGCGAACCTTGGCACCCCGTATGTTTCAGAACTACATGTCCCATGAGGCTTATTCACACTTTAGGCTGGCTTTTAGCATCATGTAGTTCAGAAACATCTGGGGTGCCAAGGTTCACCATCACCGCCCTACTGTGTTCAGTTGACTATAAGGCAGCTAAGCATTATGGGACGTGTAGTTCTGAAATATCTGGCGCTCTGTTGCCAAGTGTCCCCACAGCAGGCCAAAAAGAGAAGGGAAAAAACATCAGACATAGACGGGATGTGGATTATGAAGGGAGGAGATCAAAGGACATTGTAGAGCAGTGGACTACAAACTTGGCCCTCTAGATATTTTGGAATTACATTTCCCATGAGGCTTAGCAAACGTGAGGGGAGGCTGAGCCTCATGGGAGATGTAGTTCCAACACATGTGGAGGGCCAAGGTTGCCGAGCCCTGTTTTGGATGATCAAGATGCTGCAGTGTGCGAAGGGATAGTGGGAAAAAAAAAAGGAAATCAATGATTAAGAAGGTTTAAAAGGAGGGATTTTGATCTTTTTATCACAGGTTTTGTTTGAATATTTCGCCCTTTCTCTCCCGTCACTGTCTGAAACATTGTAACTAGAACACCCCCTGCGACTGTATCTCTCAGAGATGCCTGAAACAAGACCCAAGCGATGCGGATTGCGTTACTCCACGCGGACTTCCCAGTATTTGAATTATCCTGCCTAATAACATTGACAGGAGGAGGAGGCAGGGGGGGCGGGGGGGGCTGGCAACTTCCCAAATCCCAGAGACGGAGCCTTCACCGCTAAATCTGCAACCGTCTACATTTCAAGCGCTTTGATACAAAACACCAAAGAGAACGCCGCGACGGAGCGGCCAGGAGAGGGTTAACGGAAAAAGAAAAGGGGTTTAGTGGAAAATAAACCAACGTGTATATCACTACAATCCAACAATTGATTAACAGCAGGTAAACCGCAAGCATCTCTAAAACCGACAAGTCGAGAGCCTTTCACGGGAAATCCCCGGGGCCGGATTCCTAGACACTCAGGCCGCGCGGCGTTAAAGACGCAGAGAGCGGAGGGAGGTGAGCGCGATCCGCTGAGATACATTCATACATCAGCCACAGATGCTCTGAACACTGAGACGTTTCTCGAACACCCCGAAGGCGCCGGCGGCGGGTGGGGAGCCGCTGGACTGCCAGCACGAGCAGAGAACGGAGGAGATCCGCCAGCTACCCTGCAGCCTGGGGCAACTTCGCTGGACAGCCGCAGCAACGGGCACATCTGGATACAATATAAAGGTCATTTCTTGACATAGAGAGAATTAAAAGGCCAACCCCTGCGCTTGCGGTAAAAATACTGCTTTCCATAAAGATTTATTTTTTTTTATTAATTTTTTTTCTAAATCACTTTTTTTTCATATGATTTTCCTCCAGTTTGATTGTGGTTTCCCAATTAAAACACACACGTTTCATTCTAATGCGGGTTATAAACCCCTTTACATCATTCAAAACCTGCTGGTGGTGAATCTGGTGACCCCACAAACAGTCGAAGCTACACTGAACTCAACCCTCACCTACTGTGCCACCCCTATGCTTTTAGATTGCAAGCTCTTGAGCAGGGTCCTCTCACCTAATATACATACAGGTTCAACACACAGTACATCTGTTTTTCTGCCTCCCATTGTACAGCACTACGGAACTTGTTAGCGCTTTATAAAAACTTGGATGGGCAAAGTTCAGGAAATTCTGTGATCACCCTCTTCTCTCTAATAAAATACACTGCCTGGCCAAAAAAAAGTCCCCACCTCCTGTACAAGCCTGGTATGATCTGGGGTGGCTTCAGATTGTCAGGTTTGTTCGGTGGCACTATGCGCCCATAAAAAGAGGTCATGTGACTCCCTGAATACACTGAATGAGGAGATTTTTTCATCAATGGGTTTTTTCTCCCCTGATGGCACAGCGGGCATATTCCAAGATGGCAATGCCAGGATTCATCAGGATCAAATTGTGCAAGAGTGGTTCCACATAATTTTCACACATGGATTGGCCACCGCACAGTCCAGACCTTAACCCCATTGAGGTTAATCTTTGGGATAATGTGCTGGAGAAGACTTTACGCAGCGCCGCGACTCTCCCATCATCAACACAAGATCTTGGCCACAAATTAATACTACTCTGGATGCAAATAAATACTGTGACATTGTATCAGCTTATCCACACGATGCCGCGGTGAATGCATGATGCAATCACAACAAAACGATGCCAAGGCGAATGCGTGCCGCATTCACAACAAACCGATGCCACGGCGAATGCGTGCCGCAATCACAACAAAACGATGCCACGGCGAATGCGTGCCGCAATCACAGCAAAACGATGCCACGGCGAATGTGTGCCGCAATCACAACAAAACGATGCCACGGCGAATGCGTGCGCAATCACAGCAAAATGATGCCACGGCGAATGCGTGCGCAATCACAGCAAAACGATGCCACGGCGAATGTGTGCCGCAATTACAGCAAAAGGCGACACAACCAAATATTACAGCGTGTGACTTATTTTGGGCAGGCAGTGTGTATTCCCGGTTCAATCACAACATTGTATAAAACACAAGTTGAGCAAAGTCTTGAACGTAAGACCAGTGTTCCCTATAAGAACATTTTTATGAGCACAGGAGGGGTTAAGGATGGAACCACAGAGGTTTCGGCATTTAGTACCTTTTGCAAACTACCGGTCGCAGGGGTCACTGCTAACACGAATCTGTGCTAATGCCGCATATAGAATATAGTCTTGTAGGGGACGCGGCCAAGAAACACCAGCAATCCCATCGTATATAGCACCTGACATGTACAGATTACCCATCAATCATTAGAAGGGTTCTAGGGAGGGTCAAAAAGTGTCAGCAGAAAAAAGCAAAACAAAAAAATCCTTACACAGTGTCAGAAACTGAGAAAAAAGCAATCGATCCAGTAATGTAGGTAATATATGAATTGCTGTAGAGGAGCGATAACGGCGCTGCGCGGGGAAAGCCGGCAGAGAGGACGGTTTGGGAGGAAAAGCGATGAGATGATAGCAAGATAAGCAAATGAATAAATTGATGGATTGGTTGGTGAGAAGGAGCAATCATATGACGGGGAAGGGAGGGTGAGAACGAGCGATGATACAGTGACGGAGAAATGAATACGGACTGGTGGAACAACACAAACCAGAATATTGAAAACTAAAGTTAGATTTACATTAGGGAAATGAGATGAAATAACGACATCGGAAAAACTGCTTTAAGAGCAAAAAGGAAGGAAAAAACACACAGGTGGAGACGAAGGCAGCGAAGAAAGGAGGAGATACCATTTCAAAGGTCAAGGCCGTTGACTAGATATGTTTGGACAAGGAGAAGCCAGGACGATGGAGTGGCTGTACGACCGACCATGGGTTTGTGGGCACATGTTTGACACCAGGGATATATGGTGACGGGACATGAGACACTCACAGAAACACCATCAAACGAGGAGGAGTTCATGGCCCGGTAGATCTCCTGGCTGATAACGTTGTTGTTGTAATTGAAGTCCTCCAGACGTAGTCCTTTCTTCGACAGCTCGTGGGCCGTCTTATTGAGCGCAAGGGCAAGAGCCCAAATGGCGTCGTAGGCAAGGGGAGCTTCCTGCAAACCCCCCGTCTCTTCCGGGTGTGTCCCGAGGCGCATTTCTAGTTTCTCCATGAACTCCTGAGACGTCTGCGGAAAAGAGAAAGGGTCTTAAAGTGCGGAGCGTGGAACATCGGGGCGAGAGAGAGCAAAGGAGGAAGAGAGAACCGAAGGGAGAAGAAGCGCAAGAACGAAAGGTTTCAGCCACGCGTACCATGTTGGAAATACCACGTGTGTTCTCAGGGTTCAGCATGACAATCTCTGTGGTGACGTGACCTTCCACCGCTCGGGTCATCTCTTCGATGGTGCAGTTGATGGCCGGATCTGGCGTCTTGAACCAGTTGTCTGCATACCAGCCGATTAGAAACCAGACATACTTCTTCCCAAAGAGACGCTCCTTGTACACCTACGGATAGGAGGATATAAAACGAGGTAAAAGTCTGATGGAACGCAAAACACAAGGTCAGGATGAAGAGGTGGAACCTAGGTTGAGTGGAAAGAAGCTTGCATCAACCGTCAATGGAAAAACACAACAAGAACTCAGAGAATGGGGTCAATTTGGGATCCAGGCTTGGCTTATTGCGAACAGAAAGCTTTAACGAAGCTGAAGAGGAGCAGAAATATGACAATTATAGTGCTGCCGACCGACTGAATGCAATGGAAACAATTGTCCGGTATTGAGACGGCATTACACAGCCGGAGGAGCTAGATTACGGTCATAATCACAAAGTAGGTTTCTTCTAACACCGTGGTTCTAGTAACATCGTCGAGATGATGGAGCTCACCTCACAAAAGACTTTGCGGGCTTCGGTTTCATAGAATAATCCCACTATTATTCTGGCATCCTGCCTCTGAAATCGTAGAGAGAGACGAGAGAGAGAGAGAAGGAGAATTGAGGCTTAAAAAGAGAAAAGCAATAAATAAGATATAAAGGGAGGAAAAAACAACCAAAAATAACACCAAACGGGTAATGGAATCAAGCGGGGGGAGGGGGGGGTTGACGTAGGTGGATGTGAAGCGAAGAACAACAAAACGCAGAGAGAAAGCAACCAGAATGAAAAGAAACATGAAATCACACGCACACAAAAAATAAATAGGTAACGTTAAAAAGAATTCACGCAGAAAGAAAGAAATGGTTTTTTAATGCACATAAATTACAGGTTTGCGCGAGGGCTTTACCAACATCTGCTGACTCGAAAGAATTTTAAAATAACTCCTACGACGTCAGTGACCTATTTATCATCAAGTAGAACCTATGTACGGATCAGCCGTCAATGGGAAACATCAGCGGGTTGTGACGAGTCACTGTGAACTTGACCTCGACATGCATTGTTTTCCAGCCCTCTCCTATGTCGAAGTCACCCTGTACCTACAATTCTAGGTACGAGGTGTTTGTGTTAGTGTCGTGCGGTATACGCAGTGTTTTTTCCCTTATGTGTATCTGTAAGTAATTGATCCCTTTATTTCTTCAGGATTCCATCAAACCCACCAGGATCTGGCTTAAACCAGATCTCTCTGCCCCTTCCTCAGCTTTTGTTTCGTTAGGGCGTGTGTGTGAGAGGGGGAGGCTATTGGGAGGCTCTTCAGTAAGGGAACGCTGTCTTCCATCCTTTTCTGTGCATCCCCTGTGTGTTCTTTTGAATCTGTAAACCCTGAATAAAATCAGTTCCCAGTTTGGTTTTCAACCTGCAAGGAGCTCCGGCTATTGACCGGGTGGGTTTGGGCCAGAGTCAGTACTCCTTCGGGAAACTGACGGCGAGGGGAGCATTCTGAACGTGGGTACGGCACCCCACATTACACAGGTATTACATGTTTCTTAAGCAGGAGCTGACACCAGTCGGGAATTAAATACCCTGGTGCACAAGACCACATTCGACCCCACCAGGATGAGGGACCTTCATGAGAACGCAGGTAGAGATACACAGAAGCCAGTGCTTGATAGGATTGGGGCTTCTCAGCCTCTTAACCTCACATCCTTCTCTCAATAAAACAACATATTATTAGTAGACCTGGAAGTATATATTGCTATTCCCATCATCGGAGGTCTGCTAGGAAGCGTTTAAGAAGTCTTCAGAAATGATTACCTTGAGATTCTTCACTGGAACAGTTGGGTCGGAGAAAAAACTCTGTCGGAAAGTGATCTCAATCCCAGCCTCCTTCACCCGTTCCTCCAAATCATCCAGCGTCTGTGGGATGTCATGAAACAAACATTAATACCAACGCGTTCTATTATACAGACATACGCTAATTTTTGAAGCTAATCTTCACGACGTACAGTGAGTTTTCTCCTGACCTCTCTGAGTCTATCTCTTGTACGACGACTCTAAGTTATAAAAAAGAAACCCTGATCGATAAACAAAAACGAAGGGTCATTACTCCGAATTTTTAGTAGGATAAAAGCCCAGGTTGCTACTTCAGAGTCTCTTTAATTGCCCCCGCATGGGACATCTATTAATCTCTTCCTGGCATAATGCACAGCGTGGCCTGTTTAATTTATGACGGCCTGCCGGGTCCATCGTTTTTCTCCGGTAAAAGTGCGTTCGCGTATAACTGGTGGGAAGGAAGACGAGGGAATAGAGCGAGAGACACTTTAGAAAAATGTGAGATTCTGTAGGTGTAAATGGAATCATTTGATCCGTTAAAAAGCCCCATCCTGAAGGTTCGCAAAGTATGTCTCTCGACGGAGAAGATGCCGGGCTTATCTTTTGGTCAAAGTCTACGGGTCATTCTCCAGGATTCACTCGAAACGCTCGTAAATAAAACTGTAAGACATGGAGGTCTCTCGCTCGTGTTCTAGAACACAGATCTCAAACTCCGGCTTCCGAGATGTAGATGGTCTATAATTCCCAGAATTCTTTGAAAGTAACAGACAGCCAGAGAACCATGGGAGTTGTAGTGTGGAAACATATAGTGGCGGCCAGCCTTTGAGATCCCCGTTCTAGAGTGTTTTTCCATTTGGTTAGACTCAACTCTTCTAGAAAACCTAGCTGCCTTTACGTTCTATGCGACTAAACCAGTGGTTCCCAACCGCGGTCCTCAAGTACCCCTAAAACCTGGCCTGGTTTTACGGATTGCCTTGGGGAAATGCAGACTGAATCCTGCAATCACTGAGCAGCAAATCATATCACCTGTGCTGTGCTTCACATGTCCTGCAAACCTGGCCTGTTGGGGGGGTACTTGAGGACTGCGATTGGGAACCACTGGACTAGACAATGTCCCAGATATACCATGCTGTCAGGATCCATGAACCTCTATCTTTCGGGTCATTGTTGGGTCAGTAATATTGGAATGGATCCAGAGATCCCATGACATATATTGCAATATTTGGGATTTCCTTTTGGAACTTGTTCCACCAAACCAAGTCAACCTTTATCAAGCTCCCGGCGTCTGTCTTGGGCCAACAAAGCTCTCCAGTGACACTAATTAAAAGACATTGCTCTGTGTCGTAGATTTTAAACCAAATAGATGGAAAATTTTGATAAGAAGTGACGTTATTTTATATGGCAAGAAAAACTAAAATCCACACTCGTTCGGTAGCCTTCCCGGAGTGTCTCGATGTCAAGGGTTGGCTGCACTGACAACTCATCTCCTGAATGATAAAACATAATCATCGTGAAAAGCGCCCTCCATAGTACTCTGCATTTCCTAGATTAATGAGATTTTTATCTCAAAGGCCATTTTGAAGAGAACGTCATGCTTTGGTAGGCACTCACCGAGGTGAAGACCTCAGTGGTCTGCTGTATGGTGGCAATCTTGGTCCAACCCCACTTTTTGAAGAGCTGAACCCGGGTGGGATTGTGCAAGGTGGCTGACGGGTGAGTACGGAAAAAGGTGGGGAACCTCTGACGATTTGAGAGCGCCGGAGAACTGGAGCCGTAGGACAACTGAAAAAGGATGAGAGAAAGGGACCGTTACTAAGCGGGGAGGTGGAGGACTCGGAAAGTTCCCGGGGATTAAAGGGTATGACGAGACTGACGACATGAGGGAAAAAGCGTCGGAAAGTGATGAGAAGGATAGTACTGAAAATAGGAGCGAGGAGGAAGGCGGAATCAGTAAAACGGAAGGGGGGGGGGTAGATAATAACCAGATTGGCACCAGAAAGTATTAGGCTGAGAATAAAGCTGGAACGCGGGCAGATAAGCAATTAGCTCAGCCGAGAAGCGAGACAAGGGGGCTGATAAAAATAGGACTGATTAGAGTAATAGTGATATCAGCCGAGAACGACAGATAATGAGGAATGTAGTACAATCCGTGACCCACTTATTGGCTGAAATATTTAGAATATACTTATATTTCCACATTGCGGCACACGAGACGGGGAGACGAGGGGGAAGAGGGGCGTTCCACCAGCCTCTATGTGCCGCGTGCACAACGTGGACGTTTTAAATCGGCGTTTGCTAATCAAACGCTATTTACGTACAAGACAAAGGAATATATAATTTTGTCTTTTTTCACCCTATTTTTTTCCGTGGATCAGCACATCCAGGAGGGAACGTCTGGCGAAAGACAAAAAAAATCTGAAATAAATAGGAATTGGGGAGGAGAGCGAGGAGGAGGACGAAAGGAGAATATTAGATGTGAAGAAGGGGAGAGAAGACGTCAGGGAGTTGAATGGGAAGTGGCGAAAACCAAAAAAGAGGAAAGTAAGAAGGGTATGGAGTTGCGCTAGACGGTTGAGGCTTGTGAAGTTAGGGCAGGGAGAGGAGGGCGAGGAGAGAGCGGGTAAAGAAAGAATCGATTACGGAACAAAAGATATAACAACAAAAGGAGAGGAAACGAAGACAAGGGTGGTGAGAAAGTAAAGGAGGAGGCGAGAGGTGCTCACCACTATAAGATGCCACATTCTTGCGGCTTCGGCGACGAGCGTGGACACGCTGCTACATCCAGGCATCAGCATTATCTTAATGGGGTCATTGTACAGCAACTCGTACAGGTGACGGGTCGCCTGGCCCGGGTCGCACTGAGAGAGGGGGAGGGGGAGAGCATGGAGGGAGGAGGAAAAAGAGAGGGGAAAGAGGGAAAAAGATGGGATAAAACATGTGTTATCTGTTTATCACCGATGAGACAACTGAACACAACGGAGATAATGAGACCGCTCAATCTGTCTCGCCCGTTTCCCGTCAGCTTTCCCACTCCTGTTCTTGTCTCTCTCCCCATCTGTCTCTTGCGCTCTCCCCCCTCTCTCTGCCCATTTCTCTCGCTCTCTCTCCATCTATCTCTCTTCTCTGGAATATTTTACCCTTTCCTTCGTTGCCGTGGTAACAGTGAGAGAGCTGAGTGGAATAATGAGAGCGCAGGGGGTAATCCTGCGAGAGCGCCTGACTGAACCCCCTGCGCTCTTTCTCGCTCCTCGGAGATACTCTGACTGAAAGGTCACTCTCGTTGTCTGTGCCCCCCTGCGGTCTCTTCCCCCACCGTCCCTCCTCACCCGCAGCTGTCTCTCTCGCACCTCCCGGTGGTCTGTCAGTCTGACGATTTCACTCTGCCCCCCCAACTCCTCTTAGACTTATTGTCAGTCCTAACTTCATTATTCGGTACCCTCGCCCACGTTCGGTCCCCACCGCCGGTCCACCTTCTCCTTCCATCGCCTCCACCTCTGTTTCTCCCGGCCGCCTTCCACTGTAATTCCTCGCATGGCCAGTTCATTATGGAAATTAGGGACCAGCTAGTGAATCATTGAGTGCCCCCCCCACCCTCCTTCCACATCTTCACCCGCCTGTCTCGGTGTTTAAATGATTCGCTTAACCCTTCGTCAAGTCTCTGGTGGCCTTATTATCCCTCGGTTTGTCTTAATGAATGTATCTCCACCCTGTCAGGACCTATCACAGGAGTAATCCCTCACCTTCTCGAGCCGCCGGACGCCTTTATCTTTCCCACATCTGGTGCTCTACAGAGGTTGACACTTGTTTACCACGTGCCATACGGTTATGTTACATTCCCTTCACGCCAAATAGCTCACGTCACCTCAACGGCCAAGGGTAGTGAGCCATGAAGACGTGTTGCTTTGCAGCTGAAGTCACCACCAGTTCTTATCTGGTTGACATGCTGGCAATTTCCATCTATTGCCCTGACCGTAACGTTTTTCTGGCTCTCTATAGGTTTTAAACCATGTAATACTATGAGGTACCTTCTCCATGCCTTGCATGGCTAGCCTGGTTGTAAAGCTTCCTCAAACTGTGCTCACCTGGATTATGTTGGTACTTTTCCAGTCACCCTCAACTCATCAGGCCCTTATCCTTAACCCTCAATTAATCCCATCCTAAAATCTGTCATGATGCCATTCGTCCAGTTCCAAACCTGAACGCCAAGACATTTCATTCTCAAAAACTATCAAGCCGACCAGCTACTTGTCTCATTCTCGGCTGCTGTGACCAAGACCTAGCAGTAACCCAACAGCCGCCATATTTTATAAGTTCGAGTCTCCCTCATAACCAGGTATGAGGATGCCACCATTCCTCATACCATCTTCATTTTACCCACTTACCCCACCGGGGGAGGTAGGGGTCACAACTCCTGATGCTAGTCGTTACTCACACCCAATGAGCTAGTTGTTTGTCAGCTATGGATGTAGTCTTCCTCAATGTCATTCGCCACCATTAAACTGGTCAGACAGAATCCTCCCTGCATTCCAGATGTTACCCCCATACTGCCCAACAAAAGCCGACTTAGAAACACTCGCAGTACTACCTCCACTGCCAGGCCTGGCTTTTACACTGCAAGAGTCTTTGTAACTCTTACCCCGTGTCATGTGTTAGCCCCAGCATCATCCTAGGTAGCCCAAAATAAAACATACTTTTGTAACTCCCCTACATTCCAAGTATGACCCCCTTCGACACGTTGGTTTTGAGGGGGAAAAGATACTTTAGTAAGACTCCCATAACTTGAACGTTACGGAACCAAAACCAGTCAGTAATAAAAACACGCTCGAGGTGATTCGCCCAAAGTCTCTCTTGGTTCTTAATGGATCTTAAGACAAAGTCGGAACTTTTCCTCAACACCAGGTGCCGTCACATCATCATCAAGTGACAGTGCCTCATCCAAAGCGGACAACAAAAATACATTGAGGACTCTCAAGCAGCTCAAGTGTCCCCATCATTGTTAGAACTGGAGGTTAGGATACTTAAGCAAAAGTGGAATAGTGAGGTTACACCACAACCATACCAAGATGATATGGAACCTAAGCCTGGATGTTCCTGTACAAGATATTGTAGTAACACTCCCACATTCCAGGTGCTCCCATTAATTGTTACTCCTGTCTGTCATGGTACATAAGGCATAGTTGAAGTCTTCCCATGATTTCAGGTGTTGTCCCATTATACCACCTGGGTGTTGTGATAACGAAGACCAATCAGTAATACCCAACATCTGAGATACCCCCAATGTCACACCTGTACGTTATGGAAGGAAAGACACATTTGTAACACTCCCACATTCCAGATTCCTTCTATTGTTACACCTGGCGGTTTTGGGTCCAAAGTCACAGTATGACATCCCCCCACCTCCCGAATCCAGGAGATACCCCTATGCTCACCTGGCTGTCATGGTGAATAAGCCTCAGTTCATATTCCGGCAAGATGTCCCTCCTGTTATTGACATCCTCCAGGGCCATCTGTGCAGCAGGGTGACAGGCCTGTCCCCCGGGCCACCCCCCACTCATGGGGAAGAGAGCACCCACGTGCAGCGCTCTCTTACCTGAGACCGCAGCACACAGCAAGAGCGTCAGGACAGACACGCACAGACAGACAGACATGACCAAGGGGGGAGACATCATTGGGGGGGAGAGGAGCAGAAGAGACGGAGCAGGCCTGGGAGACTGGGGGTACAAGGAGGCATTGTGAGGCGGAGAGAAATAAAAGAGAGGAAAGACGAATAATCAGAGAGTCGGGGGGCTCGAGGGAAGCAGCAAACGGCAACGGCGGAGGTATCGAGAAGAACGAAAGGATATATTGGAAAGATGGGGAGGAAGAGTAAAAACCAAGAGGCTCAACAGGAAGAAAAGAGGGAGACGGGCAACGAAAAACAAATAGACAGATTGTGGGGTGGGGGGGAGAAGCCTGGAGAGAGAGGGACGGGTGATAGAGGATGGGGGAGAGGATGGACGCAGAACAAAATAAAAGCAATATTAAAATGATGGAAGAGGAGAGAGAAAATCAGCAGAGAAGGTGAGACCACCGGTAACTGGATCAGATGGGCAGAGAGAGCCGAGCGAGACAGCCCGGGGACGAGGAGCGAGAGAGCTGCAGCATCTGCATGATTCCTGATTTGATTCTGCAGTCTAGAGAGCGACAGAGAGATGGAGAGAGAGAGGGAGCAAGAGAGGGGAGCAGGAGGGGGAGAGGAGGAGACACATTGATGTCACCCACGCCGAAGGGAGCTAGGGATTACAAAGAGAATGAGAAATGAGAGAGAAAGAGAGGAGGTGGGAGATGTGAAATGGGCAGAGGGAGAGACGGGGACGGGTGTAGAGGGAAAGAGCGGGAGAAGGAATTAAAGAGAGGAGTCAGAAATGGACATTGTGGGGAAAATGAGAAGAGAGGGAGAGTGAGGGGGTCAAGTTATAAAAAGGGGAGACGGGGGACTGGATAGAGGAGAAGGGGGCGCTTTATATAATAAACGGAGGATAAAGGATAATATAGGAAAATTATATAAAGGAGACACATGGAAAAATGCAGAAAAATAAATATGAAGTAGCAGGAAGGAGTTTAAAAGCGTGATTCATGGAGGCCGGAAAAAAAAACAGGGGTGTCAGAGAGGCAAGCCCCCCCCCCCCCCAAAGTGAGAGAAGTTCAGAAAGCTATAGATTGGGGGAATAATAAGAAGTGAAGGTGAGAGATAAGAGGAAAACAGATCAGAGATAAGAGAGATAACAAGTCAGAGATAAGAGAGGATAACAGGAGCAGACAGGGGCCGCTTTATACAGAGCATCAGAGGGAAAGTTTATATAAATGGCAACATACAGAGCAGAGTCAACACAGAGTTACAGAGTTAGAAACACAGAGTTACAGACACAGAGTTAGAAACACAGAGTTACAGACACAGAGTTAGAAACACAGAGTTACAGACACAGAGTTACAGACACAGAGTTACAGACACAGAGTTAGAAACACAGAGTTAGAGACACAGAGTTACAGACACAGAGTTACAGACACAGAGTTACAGACAGAGCAGAGTCAACACAGAGTTAGAGACACAGAGTTACAAACACAGAGTTACAGACACAGAGTTAGAAACACAGAGTTAGAAACACAGAGTTAGAGACACAGAGTTACAGACACACAGTTACAGACACACAGTTACAGACACACAGTTACAAACACAGAGTTACAGACACAGAGTTAGAAACACAGAGTTAGAAACACAGAGTTACAGACACAGAGTTACAAACAGAGATACGGGCACAGAGTTACAGACACAGAGTTAGAAACACAGAGTTACAGACACAGAGTTACAGACACAGAGTTACAGACACAGAGTTAGAAACACAGAGTTACAGGCACAGAGTTACAAACACAGAGTTACAGGCACAGAGTTACAAACACAGAGTTAGAAACACAGAGTTACAAACACAGAGTTACAAACACAGAGTTACAAACACAGAGTTACAAACACAGAGTTACAGACACAGAGTTACAGACACAGAGTTACAGACACAGAGTTAGAAACACAGAGATACAAACACAGAGATACAGACACAGAGTTACAAACAGAGATACGGGCACAGAGTTACAGACACAGAGTTAGAAACACAGAGTTACAGGCACAGAGTTACAAACACAGAGTTACAGGCACAGAGTTACAAACACAGAGTTAGAAACACAGAGTTAGAAACACAGAGATACAAACACAGAGATACAGACACAGAGTTACAAACAGAGATACGGGCACAGAGTTACAGACACAGAGTTAGAAACACAGAGTTACAGACACAGAGTTACAGACACAGAGTTACAGACACAGAGTTACAGACACAGAATTACAAACACAGAGTTACAGACACAGAGTTAGAAACACAGAGTTACAGGCACAGAGTTACAAACACAGAGTTACAGGCACAGAGTTACAGACACAGAGTTACAAACACAGAGTTACAAACACAGAGATACGGGCACAGAGTTACGGGCACAGAGTTACAGACACAGAGTTACAGACACAGAGTTACAGACACAGAGTTACAGACACAGAGTTACGGGCACAGAGTTACAGACACAGAGTTACAGACACAGAGTTACAGACACAGAGTTACAGACACACAGTTACAAACACAGAGTTACAGACACAGAGTTAGAAACACAGAGTTACAGACACAGAGTTACAGACACAGAATTACAAACACAGAGTTACAGACACAGAGTTAGAAACACAGAGATACAAACACAGAGATACAGACACAGAGTTACAAACAGAGATACGGGCACAGAGTTACAGACACAGAGTTAGAAACACAGAGTTACAGACACAGAGTTACAGACACAGAATTACAAACACAGAGTTACAGGCACAGAGTTACAGACACAGAGTTAGAAACACAGAGTTACAGACACAGAGTTAGAAACACAGAGTTACAGGCACAGAGTTACAAACACAGAGTTACAGGCACAGAGTTACAGACACAGAGTTACAAACACAGAGTTACAAACACAGAGATACGGACACAGAGTTACAGACACAGAGTTACAGACACAGAGTTACAGACACAGAGTTACAGACACACAGTTACAAACACAGAGTTACAGACACAGAGTTACAGACACAGAGTTACAGACACAGAGTTAGAAACACAGAGTTACAGACACAGAGTTACAGACACAGAATTACAAACACAGAGTTACAGACACAGAGTTACAGACACAGAGTTAGAAACACAGAGATACAAACACAGAGATACAGACACAGAGTTACAAACAGAGATACAGGCACAGAGTTACAGACACAGAGTTAGAAACACAGAGTTACAGACACAGAGTTACAGACACAGAATTACAAACACAGAGTTACAGACACAGAGTTACAGACACAGAGTTAGAAACACAGAGTTACAGGCACAGAGTTACAAACACAGAGTTACAGGCACAGAGTTACAGACACAGAGTTACAAACACAGAGTTACAAACACAGAGATACGGGCACAGAGTTACGGGCACAGAGTTACAGACACAGAGTTACAGACACAGAGTTACAGACACAGAGTTACGGGCACAGAGTTACAGACACAGAGTTACAGACACAGAGTTACAGACACAGAGTTAGAAACACAGAGTTACAAACACAGAGTTACAGACACAGAGTTACGGGCACAGAGTTACAGACACAGAGTTACAGACACAGAGTTACAGACACACAGTTACAAACACAGAGTTACAGACACAGAGTTACAGACACAGAATTACAAACACAGAGTTACAGACACAGAGTTACAGACACAGAGTTACAGACACAGAGTTAGAAGCACAGAGTTACAAACACAGAGTTACAGGCACAGAGTTACAGACACAGAGTTACAAACACAGACTTACAAACACAGAGATACGGGCACAGAGTTACGGGCACAGAGTTACAGACACAGAGTTACAGACACAGAGTTACAAACACAGAGTTACAAACACAGAGTTACAAACACAGAGATACGGGCACAGAGTTACAAACACAGAGTTACAGACACAGAGTTACAGACACAGAGTTACAGACACAGAGTTACAAACACAGATTTACAAACACAGAGTTACAGGCACAGAGATACAGGCAGAGTTACAGACACAGAGTTACAAACACAGAGTTACAGGCACAGAGTTACAGGCACAGAGTTACAGGCACAGAGTTACAGGCACAGAGTTACAGACCGAGTGAGAATGAATTTTCAGGGGAAACAGTATCAGGAGGCAGGCAGCGAGCAGATACAGATCAGGATACAGAGATAGACAGGGAATTACAGGCAGTGATTTATAGAGGGATCCTGGCACAGAGACAGAGATAAGAGCAAAGGAGAGTGAAGAAAAATGATACAAAAGGATGTTTCGAGACGGTTACAAAAACAGATTATTAAAACAGTTACAGACCTGAAACAACAGACTGGGAGCTACAGGTTAGGACACACGAGGAAATGCAGATCAGGGACACAGGGATTATTAGGGAACAGTTATAGACAGAGGGAGACGGAATAAGTTATGGATGGAGACAGAGAGAGAATTACGATGGGTGTTACAGAGGGTGATAAAGATAGAACACAGGCAAGCATTGCTGAGGGGGGAGAGAGAGGGGGAGACAGGCAAAGTGTTATAGAGGGAGAGACAGGCAAAGTGTTATAGAGGGGGAGACAGGCAAAGTGTTATAGAGGGAGAGACAGGCAAAGTGTTATAGAGGGGGAGACAGGCAAAGTGTTATAGAGGGAGAGACAGGCAAAGTGTTATAGAGGGGGAGACAGGCAAAGTGTTATAGAGGAGGAGACAGGCAAAGTGTTATAGAGGGAGAGACAGGCAAAGTGTTATAGAGGGGGAGACAGGCAAAGTGTTATAGAGGGAGAGACAGGCAAAGTGTTATAGAGGGGGAGACAGGCAAAGTGTTATAGAGGGGGGAGACAGGCAAAGTGTTATAGAGGGAGAGACAGGCAAAGTGTTATTGAGGGGGAGACAGGCAAAGTGTTATAGAGGGAGAGACAGGCAAAGTGTTATAGAGGGGGAGACAGGCAAAGTGTTATAGAGGGGGAGACAGGCAAAGTGTTATAGAGGGAGAGACAGGCAAAGTGTTATTGATGGGGAGACAGGCAAAGTGTTATTGATGGGGAGACAGGTAAGTGTTATTGATGGGGGAGACAGGTAAAGCGTTATAGAGGGGGAGACAGGTAAAGCGTTATAGAAGGGGAGACAGGCAAAGTGTTATAGAGGGGGAGACAGGTAAAGCGTTTAGGGGGGAGACAGGCAAAGTGTTATAGAGGGGGAGACAGGCAAAGTGTTATAGGGAGGCTAGGGGGAGACAGGCAAAGTGTTATAGAGGGGAGACAGGTAAAGCGTTGTAGGGGGGAGACAGGCAAAGTGTTATAGAGGGGGAGACAGGCAAAGTGTTGTAGAGGGGAGACAGGCAAAGTGTTATAGAGGGGGAGACAGGCAAAGTGTTGTAGAGGGGAGACAGGCAAAGTGTTGTAGAGGGAAGACAGGCAAAGTGTTATAGAGGGGGAGACAGGTAAAGTGTTGTAGAGGGGGGACAGGCAAAGTGATATGAGGGGGGGACAGGCAAAGTGATATGAGGGGGAGACAGGCAAAGTGTTATAGAGAGGGGAGACAGGAAAAGTGTTGTAGAGGGGAGACAGGCAAAGTGTTGTAGAGGAGAGACAGGCAAAGTGTTATAGAGAGGGGAGACAGGCAAAGTGTTATACAGGGGAAGACAGGCAAAGTGCTATAGAGGGGGAGACAGGCAAAGTGTTATAGAGGGGAGACAGGCAAAGTGTTATAGAGGGGGAGACAGGCAAAGTGTTATAGAGGGGGGAGACAGGCAACGTGTTATAGAGAGGGGAGACAGGCAAAGTGTTATTGATGGGGAGACAGGCAAAGTGTTATAGAGGGGGGAGACAGGCAAAGTGTTATAGAGGGCGGAGACAGGCAAAGTGTTATAGAGGGGAGACAGGCAAAGTGTTATAGAGGGGGAGACAGGCAAAGTGTTATAGAGGGGGAGACAGGCAAAGTGTTATAGAGGGGGAGACAGGCAAAGTGTTATAGGGGGGGAGACAGGCAACGTGTTATAGAGGGGGGAGACAGGCAAAGTGTTATAAAGGGGGAGACAGGAAAAGTGTTATAAAGGGGGAGACAGGCAAAGTGTTATAGAGGGGGAGACTGGCAAAGTGTTATTGAGGGGGAGACTGGCAAAGTGTTATAAAGGGGGAGACTGGCAAAGTGTTATAAAGGGGGAGACAGGCAAAGTGATATAGAGGGGGAGACAGGCAAAGTGTTATAGAGGGGGAGACAGGCAAAGTGTTATAAAGGGGGAGACAGGCAAAGTGTTGTAGAGGGGGAGACAGGCAAAGTGTTGTAGAGGGGAGACAGGCAAAGTGTTAAACTGTTATAGAGGGGGAGACAGGCAAAGTGTTATAGAGGGGGAGACAGGCAAAGTGTTATAGAGGGGGAGACAGGTAAAGCGTTGTAGGGGGGAGACAGGCAAAGTGTTATAGAGGGGGAGACAGGCAAAGTGTTGTAGAGGGGGAGACAGGCAAAGTGTTATAGAGGGGGAGACAGGCAAAGTGTTGTAGAGGGGAGACAGGCAAAGTGTTGTAGAGGGAAGACAGGAAAAGTGTTATAGAGGGGGAGACAGGTAAAGTGTTGTAGAGGGGGGACAGGCAAAGTGATATGAGGGGGGAGACAGGCAAAGTGTTATAGAGGGGCAGACAGGCAAAGTGTTATAGAGGAGGAGACAGGCAAAGTGTTATAGAGGGGGAGCCAGGTAAAGTGTTATAGAGGGGGGGGAGACAGGTAAAGTGTTATAGAGGAGGAGACAGGCAAAGTGTTATAGAGGGGGGAGACAGGCAAAGTGTTATAGAGGGGAGACAGGCAAAGTGTTATAGAGGGGGAGACAGGCAAAGTGTTATAGAGGGGGAGACAGGCAAAGTGTTATAGAGGAGGAGACAGGCAAAGTGTTATAGAGGAGGAGACAGGCAAAGTGTTATAGAGGAGGAGACAGGCAAAGTGTTATAGGAGGGCAGACAGGCAAAGTGTTATAAGAGGAGGACAGGCAAAGTGTTATAGCGGGGAGACAGGCAAAGTGTTATAGCGGGGGGAGACAGGCAAAGTGTTATAGCGGGGGGAGACAGGCAAAGTGTTATAGAGGAGGAGACAGGCAAAGTGTTATAGAGGAGGAGACAGGCAAAGTGTTATAGAGGGGGGGAGACAGGCAAAGATATATTGACAGAGAAATGGGCAAAGTGTTATAAAGGGAAATAGAGGTAGAGTGTTATAGAGAGGTATTAGGGCAGAGAGCTATATAGGGTTATACATGGATGTCAAAGTAAAGAGAAGGCTAGTGAGTGATGGTCGCTCGGCACAGACGCCCCACAGCTACAAATGAGGGTTTATAAAAAAGAGAACAATGAGAAAGGTAAAAGACCCAAACTCATAGAAAGAGTTCCAGAAATTCTGTACAAGGAACCTGGGAGTGATATAAACTGGATACAAATGCAGAGTGAGGAGGAAATGCATTCAAAATGTGTAAATTAACAGGCCTAAAAGACGAAAAAAGAATAATGTCACATGGGTAAAGGGACAATATGTGTAAGAAGGGAATGACAGGTCAAAAAAAGCACAAGAGTTGTGTGTGACTGGTCCCCTGCTACCCGAATATGCCTCACCCCCCTCCCCTGCTTCATCGCTCCTTCATTCAATCTGTATTTAGGTCAAAGGGATTTTTACTGAATCTTTTAAAATCTACAAACATTGAAAGTATTAAAAAAAATGATGAAAAAGAATGTGTAATGAAAGTGGAAAAAAAGAGGGGAGAAAGTGAAACCTTGTCTCCCCTCTTTGAAGAGAGGAAATAAAGCGGGCAGCGAGGGAGAGAGAGAGAAAAGAGGAAATAAAGCGGGCAGCGAGGAGAGAGAGAGAGAAAAGAGGAAATAAAGCGGGCAGCGAGGGAGAGAGAGAGAGAAAAGACGAAATAAAGCGGGCAGCGAGGGAGAGAGAGAGAAAAGAGGAAATAAAGCGGGCAGCGAGGGAGAGAGAGAGAGAAAAGAGGAAATAAAGCGGGCAGCGAGGGAGAGAGAGAGAAAAGAGGAAATAAAGCGGGCAGCGAGGGAGAGAGAGAGAAAAGAGGAAATAAAGCGGGCAGCGAGGGAGAGAGAAAATAAAGCGGGCAGCGAGGGAGAGAGAGGAGAGAGGAAATAAAGCGGGCAGCGAGGGAGAGAGAAAATAAAGCGGGCAGCGAGGGAGAGAGAGAGAGAGAGAGAAGAGAGGAAATAAAGCGGGCAGCGAGGGAGAGAGAGAAGAGAGGAAATAAAGCGGGCAGCGAGGGAGAGAGAGAGAGAAGAGAGGAAATAAAGCGGGCAGCGAGGGAGAGAGAGAGGAGAGGAAATAAAGCGGGCAGTGAGGGAGAGCGAGAGAAAATAAAGCGGGTAGCGAGGGAGAGAGAGAAGAGAGGAAATAAAGCGAGCAGCGTGGGGGAGAGAGAGAGAAGAGAGGAAATAAAGCGGGCAGCGAGGGAGAGAGAGAGCGCAAGGAAGCCGAGTGATAAGAGGATGTGCCAGTGAGACGTCTGGAGAAGAGAGAGAGGGCACAGGGACGAGACGCGTGCGAGTAAATGAATGGCAGCTAGATAGAAGGAATGAAAGAAATAAAAAGATGAATAGCCACATACGGGGGACGGAGACGGAGTGCGTCCAAAGCACAAGCCTGGAAACGCCATGTATCACTCGAGCGGCGTGCTCCAGCGCTCATTACCTTCTAAAGTTATGATGGTGAACGTGGCACCCCAGAAGTACTCGGAAGTACACGTCCCTTGATAAAGGCTCATGGAGAGCCGAAACGTTGGCAATTATGTCCAATCAAACCCGCTGTTTTCTGCAGGACGAATGCACGTTCCCGCTTTGTTGTTGGATGGGATGTGGCCCTCCAGGGCTTGGTGCACCAGTCAACGCTTCTCTAAAGCTGCTGTGCTAGTCCTACTTCGCACCAGGGATGTGCAGTCAGGGGTGGCAGGGGAGGCTAAGTCCAGTAAATTAATGTGCTCATTGTGCTGTAATGACATGTGTGTATATTTAAACTGTAAATAAAATGTTATTCATTGAAAAAAGTTTTCATACTCACCTCTCCACGCTCCCTCGCTGTGCTTCTGTCCTCCGCTTTTTTTTCCCCTGCACTTTCAGTTTGCCGGCGTGTGTGTGTGTGTGTGTGTTTCACTACACAAACAGCAGGGGCAGCACTGAGCCAGCCTAGCCTACGCAATTTGGCAAGCTGAATGCTACACTAATTGCGTAGCTCAAGCTGGCTTTGCTTCCTGGTTCTACGCTTTTCAGTGCCTCCAGAGGCACTGAGAGCAATTGAAAGCTTGAGCCAATGGGAAAGCTCCATTGGTCTCAAACACTTTTTTTTTATAAAGAAAAAGGGGAGAGGGAGAGGGCAAAGGGGAAAGGGAGAGAGCTGAGAGAGGTATGGAAAGAAAAAGGGGAACGGGAGAGGGCTGAGAGAGGTATGGAAAGAAAAGGGGGAATGGGAGAGGGCTGAGAGAGATATGGAAAGAAAAAGGTAAAGGGAGAGGGCAGAGAGGTATGGAAAGGAAAAGGGGAAAGGGAGCGGGCTGAGAGAGAGGTATGGAAAGAAAAAGGGGAACAAGAGAGGGCTGAGAGAGGTATGGAAAGAAAAAGGGGAACGAAATGGGAACGAGAGAGGGCTGAGAGAGGTATGGAAAGTAAAAGGGGGAACGGGAGAGGGCTGAGAGAGGTATGGAAAGAAAAGGGGGAACGGGAGAGGGCTGAGAGAGGTATGGAAAGAAAAGGGGGAACGGGAGAGGGCTGAGAGAGGAATGGATAGAAAAAGGGGAAAAGGAGAGGGCTGAGAGAGGAATGGATAGAAAAAGGGGAAAAGGAGAGGGCTGAGAGAGGTATGGAAAGAAAAAGGGGAACGAAATGGGAATGGGAGAGGGCTGAGAGAGGTATGGAAAGTAAAAGGGGAAAGGGAGAGGGCTGAGAGAGCTATGGAAAGAAAAAGGGGGAACGGGAGAGGGCTGAGAGAGGAATGGATAGAAAAAGGGGAAAAGGAGAGGGCTGAGAGAGGTATGGAAAGAAAAAGGGGAAAGGGAGAGGGCTGAGAGAGGTATGGAAAGAAAAAGGGGAACGGGAGAGGGCTGAGAGAGGTATGGAAAGAAAAAGGGGAACGGGAGAGGGCTGAGAGAGGTATGGAAAGTAAAAGGGGAAAGGGAGAGGGCTGAGAGAGGTATGGAACGAAAAAGGGGAACGGGAGAGGGCTGAGAGAGGTATGGAAAGTAATAGGGGAAAGGGAGAGGGCTGAGAGAGGTATGGAAAGACAAAGGGGAATAAGCAGGGAGGGAATAAACACATATAGACAGACGTAGAGAAAAGAGATGGCAGAGTGAGGGTACACAGAGGTAATGGCCTGGGTATAGACCGAAAGAAGATTGATGAAGACTTCAGAGGGAACGTGGGTATGGAGAGTACGGGAGACAGATATGAGATAATAATACGGGGGAGGAATAGAGGAAAGACTGTTAAATACAGAGAGGGACAGAGGGACATAAAGGAGGAACAGCAGGGCACTTCGGCAACTTTTCACTGCTGTTCGGTGTCTCTGAATAGATTAACCATTGCTTCTCTATGGGGGATTTCACTGCCGAACAGGCACCGTACTTGCTGGCAGTTTGCCATAATTTGGTGAACTGCCGGCTCTCTGAATAGCTGAATGGCCCCGAAATATCACCATACGGGGAAATTCCCAGTTTGGTGCTCTTTCGGGGCCAGATCTCTGAATAACCCTTATAGTCTATAGAGTTGCAACATTTCCAGCAGCTCTGGTTAAGTTTACACCAGGAACGCAGCCGCCTGCCTTCATGCGATTCAAAGCACAGGTGTCTATTTTTTTGGTATGTTTTATGCATGAAGCGGGGCTGAATACGCAGCAGAGACAGATGAGCGCGGGACTGATTCTTATATGTAGATAAGATGTATAGGGTAAAAAAAGAGATGGAAAAGGCAGGTGATGACAGAGATAAAGGGAAGGAATGAAGGGATGAGAAAGGGTTGGATAAAGAGTGCGGAAAGTCTAGTGACGGACGAAAAGATAAGAGAAGAAAGAGGGAGACGGACAGAAAGATAACAGAGAGCGGGTGAAAAAAAATGTATTTAATAAATAGTCGGCGACTAAAATAAAAAGCAGATTGCGATGCGGCCCCGAAAGCAGGAGGAACCCAAGACGGAGCATAAAATAACCACACGGAGGGAAGTCGGAATCGCTTGAGGAGACGTGCGTCTCAAATCCCAAATTTCAGCTCCACGGGAGAACAACAAAAGCTGCCACGTCTCCGAGGAGAGGAAAAGAACAGAGCAGAACAGGCTGCCGGGGATGTCAATCATCGCGCGGGATTATGAGATGCTCCATAAGAGCCCCGAGAGACCCAGGACACTCACTGCTTGACTCGGTGATGGACAGTGTGTCTTTCTCTGCCACCTCCAAGCAGAGGTCACACAGAGATGTATTAAGCGCGGGGCTGCGCTGCGAGGGGAAGGGCGTTAATAGAGAGGTAGGGAGACGCTATAGAGAGGCAGACGGGGATGGAGGTGATGGGGAGATCGGGAAAGGGCTGTGATGACAGACGATACAAAGTAACAGATTGGCAGGAGAAGAACTAACGATCCTGAGAAACATAGACTGAGGAGAGGGGTTACTGGCAAACAGACAGCGAGGGGTAATAAAGAGAGAAAGGCATGAGACAGACAGACAGAGACTGCATGACACAGACAGACAGAGACTGCATGACACAGACAGACAGAGACTGCATGACACAGACAGACAGACAGAGACTGCATGACACAGACAGACAGACAGAGACTGCATGACACAGACAGACAGACTGCATGACAGACAGAGGATACAGAGTTAAGGGGCACAGGCAGAGGATATAAATTAGAGGAGGTGAAGAATGGCTAGACTCATTGTAATACAAAGATTAATAGGTAAATAGGAGAGGGGAGAGATAAGTACAGGAGGTTGGAGATCAGGACACAGGGTTAGAGATAAGCACAGGGGGTGGTCGATAAATAGAGGAGGTGAGAGGTGCATACAAAAGGGTGGGAAATAAGTACAGGGGGTGGGAGATAAGTACAGGGGGTGGGAGATAAGTACAGGGGGTGAGAGATAAGTACAGGGGGTGGGAGATAAGTGCAATGGCTGGGAGATAAGTGCAATGGCTGGGAGATAAGTACAGGGGGTGGGAGATAAGTACAGGGGGTGGGAGATATGTACAGGGGGTGGGATTGAGGACAAAGGGTGGGAGATAAATACAGGGAGTGGGAGATAAGTACAAAGCTGGGAGATAAGTACAGGGGGTGGGAGATAAGTACAGGGGGTGGGAGATAAGTACAGGGGGTAGGAGATAAGTACAGGGGGTAGGAGATAAGAACAGGGGGTGGGAGATAAGTACAGGGGGTAGGAGATAAGTACAGGGGGTAGGAGATAAGTACAGGGGGTAGGAGATAAGAACAGGGGGTGGGAGATAAGTACAGGGGGTGGGAGATAAGTACAGGGGGTAGGGTTGAAGAACAGAGGGTGGGAGATAAGTACAGGGGTGGGAGATAAGTACAGGGGGTGGGATTGAAGGACAAAGGGTGGGAGATAAATACAGGGAGTGGGAGATAAGTACAGGGGGTGGGATTGAAGGACAAAGGGTGGGAGATAAGTACAGGGGGTGGGAGATAAGTACAGGGGGTGGGAGATAAGTACAGGGGGTGGGAGATAAGTACAGGGGGTAGGGTGAAGGACAGAGGTGGGAGATAAGTACAGGGGGTAGGGTTGAAGGACAGAGGGTGGGAGATAAGTACAGGGGGTGGGAGATAAGTACAGGGGGTAGGATTGAAGGACAAAGGGTGGGAGATAAGTACAGGGGGTGGGAGATAAGTACAGGGGGTAGGGTTGAAGGACAGAGGGTGGGAGACAGAAGGAGGGGAGAGAGAGCTTGCTGACAAGGAGTGAGAAAGGCAGCAGATAATGAACAGAAGGTCACAGACACAGTAACAAAACACAGAGACCTGAGTGAGAGGAGCTTACACATCACTGTGACACAGAGACACGGGGAGCCTGGTACTCCATGCATTGGGGGAGATTACACCGAACATGCAGAGACAGCACACAGACTTACGTGAGGAATCCGAGCGCCGGACTGCAGAGAGAAAGTGCGAGAAGTGTTAGACAGCAAGGGAAGATAACGAGACGTCAGACCTGAGAGAGACGTCCTGGCTGGAGGTTAGTGACAAGCAGAGTAAAGGACAGATTGCACCAGACGGACGGACGGATACACAGCGAGTCGGATACATTGTAGCCCCGCTGCCCCCTCTATAACAATGCACTGGCGGCAGGAGGAGGATGAAATGTGCAAACCCGACGAACCCGAGGAACGAGGCGGCACCGGCCCGATTATATCAACAGATAATAACTTTATTATAAAAAACATGCTCACGATTCTCAGCCAGCCACTCACACGGCTTGGCACCATGGGAAATGTAGTCCTGAACGTCAGCCACCCCGACCCAAATATTATTAAACCGAGACGACACTGGAACCTGGTTATATAATAACACGGGTATTATATTTTTCTCCCAGGCTTTTTTACGGCGTAATAAATCCCTCAGCGACACCGCAATTAAAATACCAGAATATACAATTAGCGACTGCCAGTGCGAGATGAATGAGAACGCGGCGAGAATGAACCCGCGCGGGGTGTGCGGCGGCGACTTCTATTTTTAAGCTACTATTTATATGTAATTAACGTGTCGCTAAAACGTATCCGCCGTGTCGTTTCATTATTACAGTGCATTTCAGACGATATTATCGTCGCCGCGTCAGGAAGCTCTGCCCTGTGCGCTCGTCCCTTCGTACCTGGCGAGCTTTACCAGACCGCCGCGGATATCACGTAATTAATAGACGTGGCGCGTTGGCACAATTCATGGAACGTCGGCGAAAACAGCATTAGATTTATCCATCTCTGGCGGTTTACGGCTATTTATTTTAACTCTTTATGTCCCCTGTGGGACGGAGAAAGTCAGGGTGACAGCGTTTAGAAGAGAGGTCCTCGTAAATCGGGAGATACCGCCGCTTATTAATCTCACGCGGGAAGCATAGAGTAGAGGATCGCGGGGCTGACCACTTCTCCAGGCGGCGTAGACACAGAACGCGGATATTGCCGGTGGGAAATCAATTGTTTAATCATTGAGGTTCCTGTGGGATCTCTGCTGCGATTAATCAACCGGCTCCCCCCCGGAAAAATATAAATTCTATATATTGCCGCTCGGCTCTTCACAGGAGCAAACCGGATTATAAATAGGCGGGGAGGGGGGGGAGGCATCCGCCGAGAGGCGCGCAGCATTCTGCAGTCAGGGGATAAAGACGTAAACCATCTCCGGGTACCACGCTACACGTATGGCGGTGCCTTATCCTACATCCAAAAGAAGGACCGCGCTCACATCAGGCGGGTGTGTCGAAAAGAGGAGCAGGGTTTTAGGCTAAGGTCAGACTAACGCATTTTTCGCGTCGTCTGTGAAAAAGTGCGTTCGAACGAATGGACGCATTTTTTCCCGGAATACGCGATAGCGGTCATACGATGCGCATTTTCGTCTGTGATTTTGTACGGATCATCAATAAAACCCTTTTTGCGTCTGGACGTTATGTTGGCCGGACATTAGCAGAGTCTGACATCTCCTAATCACGCACACACGCCGCTATGCGGACGCAGCGCACTCTGTACGTCAGTAGTAGCGGTTTGACATGCTGGAAAAAATGTGTTTGTTTGCCGCTTGCGTTTCGCTGCCGCACTTTGTATATTGCCCGTCATTGGCCGTCATTTGCTGCTACTACGGCCGTGATAAAGTGAGGCTGCACGCGCGTTCCCACTGCGTTCCTCTGACCCTAGCCTTATTGGAAAATATACACAAAAAGCGGTTTCGTGCCTATTCTCTGCCTGAACGGCTGCGTAAACCAGGAGGACCCAGCCCACATTGGGCTCTATTACACTCGTCGCGCATAAATGTGCGCATGCGCAAAACGCGTTAACGCGAGGGGCAAAACCCTTCGCACTGAACGTCGTATTACGACGTTCGCGCAAACGTCTAATGCGAGTGACCCTGCGCGAGCGCAAGTTCGTGCGCGCATCCCATACTTAACATTGTGAGCGCAAATGCGTTCGTGCGCTGGTATGCGGATGGTATTGCAATCGATGCGCAAATTTGTACGAACGACGTTTGCACGCATAATTTTAATGTCTTTTAAAAGCTGGTGGTAACGGCAAATCTGAACGTCCTGGCCGAAACTAAATACACCAGCACAAAAAAAACTACAGCACAGTATAGTTACACATTCTACACATACCCAAACAATAAAATTGAGAGGTTGTGCGTGTTTTTATTATTGCTGCAGCATATATACGCAGATTGATTTTGACCGGTGCAAAAACTGAACGGGAGACAATTGTGGTTCTTAATTCTGATTGCCCACCGATTTCTGCGCGCAGCGTTAATGTGCGCTGGTTTTTCGGTATCTTTTTTACGCGTGTTATTTTTTTGACGGATGAAAAAATGCGCTCGGATTGTAATACCAACGTTAATTTACGCGCGTTAACGTTTAACGCTGCGTGCACAAAAAATTGCGCTGCGTGTACGAATTTGCGCGGAGAATGTACAGTGGCATGAAAAAGTATGTGAACCCTTTTGGTTACGTGGAGTTTTGCATGAATTAGTCATAAAATGTGCTCTGATCTTCATCTAAATCACAACTATTTGAAAAACCACAGTCTGCTTAAAATAATACAACACAAACATTATATGTTTTCATTGAACAGAACATGTAAACATTCACAGTGCAGGGTGGAAAAAGTATGTGAACCTTTGGACTTAATAACTGGTTGACCCTCCTTTGGCAGCAATAACCTCAACCAAACGTTTCCTGTAGTTGCAGATCAGACCTGCACAACGATCTGGAGTAATTTTGGATCACTCCTCTTCACAAAACGGTTTCAGTGTAGCAATATTCTTGGGATGTCTGGTGTGAATCGCTCTCTTAGGCTGGGTTCACACCTAAGCGTTTTACAGCGCGCTCCTGTGCGGTGTAAAACGCTTAAACAATGAAATCCCATGATTGCCTATGTGGGCATGTCACACCTAAGCGTTTTAAAGCGCGCACGAATGCGCTTTAAAACGGCCGACGCAAAAAGAAGTTCGGGAGCTTCTTTTCGGGCGTACAGCAGCGCGTTCGAGGCCATATCATAGCCGCGAACGCGCTGCAACACGCGTTCTTTTTTCGAACGCGCGTAAAAAAACCGCGCGCATTGCACGACGCAGCGCTACGCCCAGGTGTGAACCCAGCCTTAAGGTCACGCCACGGCATTTCAATCGGGTTGAGGTCAGGATTCTGACTGGGCCACTCCAGAAGGCGTATTTTGTTTTGTTGAAGCCATTCTTTTGTTGAATTACTTGTATGCTTTGGGTCATTGTCCTGTTGCATCACCCATCCTCTGCGGAGCTTCATTTGGCGGACAGATGGTCTTACGTTTTCCTGCAAAATGTCTTGATAAACTCTGGAATTCATTTTTCCATCAATGACAACAATCCGTCCAGGCCCTGAGGCAGCAAAGCAGCCCCAAACCATGATGCTCCCTCCGCCATGTTTTACAGTGGGGATGAGGTTTTGATGGTGTGCTGTGCCTTTTTTTCTCCACACATAGTGTTGTGTGTTTTTTCCATAAAACTCAATTTTGGTTTCATCTGTCCACAGAATATTTTGCCAGTAGTGCTGTGGAACATCCAGGTGCTCTTTTGCAAACTTCAAACGTGCTGCAATATTCTTTTTGGACAGCAATGGCTTCCTCCGTGATGTCCTCCCATGTACTCCATTCTTGTTTAATGTTTTCCTTATTGTAAATGTGTCAACAAAAATGTTAGCATGTGCCAGAGATTTCTGTAAGTCTTTAGCTGACACGCTAGGATTCTTCTTTACCTCATTAAGCATTCTGCGCTGTGCTCTTGCAGTCATCTTTACAGGACGACCATGCCTAGGGAGAGTAGCAACAGTGCTGAACTTTCTCCATTTGTAGACAGATTGTCTTACCGTGGACACATGAACATCAAGGCTTTTGGAGATACTTTTGTAACCCTTTCCAGCTTCATGCAAGTCAACAATTCTTGATCGTAGGTCTTCTGAGAGCTCTTTTCTGCGAGGCATGGATCACATCAGGCAGTGCTTCTTGAAACCAGTAAACCCAAAACTGGTGTATGTTTTTAAAGGGCAGGACAGCTTTCAGCAACACATCCAATAATATCACACTGATTGGACTCAAGGTTGGCTCACTCCTGGCTCCAATTAGCTCTTGGAGGAGTCATTAGGCTAGGGGTTCACATACTTTTTCCACCCTGCACTGTGAATGTTTACATGTTATGTTCAATAAACACATGAAAACATATAATGTTTGTGTTGTATTATTTTAAGCAGACTGTGTTTTTCAAATTGTTGTGACTTAGATGAAGATCAGAGCACATTTTAAGACCAATTCATGCAAAACTCCACGTAATCCCAAAGGGCTCACATACTTTTTATTGCCACTGTAATATAGCCCTTCATGTATAAGACATAAGAAAAAAAGGTTGTCATTTGCGCTTACCCCTATGAATCCATGCAAAAAAAAAACTAAAACTTCTGTTACTTGAATGGCCATTAAAGTGTTAAGCCCACCTGCCATGTCATGGCAACCTCTTTCAAGGTGGGTCTTAACCTACTGCAGCCAAAATCTGCTTTTCTAGGCAACCACATGTCATCCTGCTGCTTCTCAGCTAAGACACAGAATGGTGGGTTTATATTTATACCCTCACTAAAACATATCCACTTTGGGATTGAAAAAGAAAACACGGAAAAGGACAGCAGCAAACTTTTTTCTTGTTATGTTTTATACATGAAGTGGGCCGGATACTCCTGCTTTACGCAGACGCCTGGGTAGGGAAAAGGCACAAAACCGCTTTTTTGTGAATACTTTGTTGTATTCCCAGAAAAGTCATTTTTTTGCTGCTGCCCCATTCCGTGTTTTCTTTTTCAACCCCAAAGTGGAAAGGTTTTGGTGGGGGTTATAAAAATAAACCCAGCAGCCTGTCTCTTAGCGGAGAAGCAGCAGGGAGGGACATGTGGTTGCTATCTGGTTTCATTAGGTTAGGACCCACCTTGAAAGAGGTTTCTGTGACGTGGCGGGTGAGCTTAACACTTTATAGGCCAATCAAATAAACTAAAACCTCTGTTTTGTTTCGTATCGAGCCATAGGGATAAGCGCAAATGACAACTTTTTCTTTTTATGGGAAAATGCAACATTTCGGTCCAAGGACTGTCATCCAGCATGCAAAGGTTGCATGTTCCACTAAAACGCTGTGTATTTGCAACACGCCCGCCTGATGTAAGCGGATCATTTCTTCGGGTGTCAGGATACGGTGGGCTGGCTACCTGCGGATCCTGGTGCGCTCACTCCAGGTGAGGTGCAGCGGCACGTGCTTCTCTTTTTTTCCCCTTCTTGACTTCCCTTTTCCCATTCTGGACCCAGAAACCAGTTTGCACTGAAGGTCCTTAGTGTGGATGTCGCGCCCTGCACCACATTATTAGTCGTTACGACGCATGGAATTCGCGCGGGTTCTTGCGATGGTTGACATTTGTGCAATTTAGTTCCATAAAAACGATGGCGCGGAATCGCTGGGAAGCCGCCTCCCTACGCGTGATCATGTGGGATGCTGGTACAATCTCGTCCCTAGCATGATCCCGGGGGGCGTGTATGTTCTACTTTACATTGTTCACCAATACCTGATTTTGGGAATTTCAACTTTATTTGTGCAGGAAAACAAAATTGTAATTCTCTATTTTCTAATCACTGTACTGTGCAGGTATGTTTTCAGTGGCCCCCCAATATATTCAGGGTGTGCGGGTGTCTTTGTTTCTCTCAGAGCTTCCTCTGTCTCATATCCCCTTTGTTTCTCTCAGAGCTTACTCTGTCTCATATCCCCTTTGTTTCTCTCAGGGCTTCCTCTGTCTCATATCCCCTTTGTTTCTCTCAGAGCTTCCTCGGTCTCATATCCCCTTTGTTTCTCCCAGAGCTTCCTCTGTCTCATATCCCCTTTATTTCTCCCAGAGCTTCCTCTGTCTCATATCCCCTTTGTTTCTCTCAGAGCTTCCTCTGTCTCATATCCCCTTTGTTTCTCTCAGAGCTTCCTCTGTCTCATATCCCCTTTGTTTCTCTCAGAGCTTCCTCTGTCACATATCCCCTTTGTTTCTCTGAGAGCTTCCTCTGTCTCATATCCCCTTTGTTTCTCTCAGAGCTTCCTCTGTCACATATCCCCTTTGTTTCTCTGAGAGCTTCCTCTGTCTCATATCCCCTTTGTTTGTCTGAGCTTCCTCTGTCTCATATCCCCTTTGTTTGTCTGAGCTTCCGGTCTCATATCCCCTTTGTTTCTCTGAGCTTCCGCTGTCTCATATCCCCTTTGTTTCTCTCAGAGCTTCCTCTGTCTCATATCCCCTTTGTTTCTCTCACAGCTTCCTCTGTCTCATATCCCCTTTGTTTGTCTGAGCTTCCTCTGTCACATATCCCCTTGGTTTGTCTGAGCTTCTTCTGTCTCATATCCCCTTTGTTTGTCTGAGCTTCCTCTGTCACATATCCCCTTGGTTTGTCTGAGCTTCCTGTCTCATATCCCCTTTGTTTCTCTGAGCTTCCGCTGTCTCATATCCCCTTTGTTTCTCTCAGAGCTTCCTCTGTCTCATATCCCCTTTGTTTCTCTCACAGCTTCCGCTGTCTCATATCCCCTTTGTTTCTCTCAGAGCTTCCTCTGTCTCATATCCCCTTTGTTTCTCTCAGAGCTTCCTCTGTCACATATCCCCTTTGTCTGAGCTTCCTCTGTCTCATATCCCCTTTGTTTCTCTCAGAGCTTCCTCTGTCTCATATCCCTTTGTTTCTCTGAGCTTCCTGTCTCATATCCCTTTGTTTCTCTGAACTTCCGCTGTCTCATATCCCCTTTGTTTGTCTGAGCTTCCTCTGTCTCATATCCCCTTTGTTTCTCTCAGAGCTTCCTCTGTCTCATATCCCCTTTGTTTCTCTGAGCTTCCTGTCTCATATCCCCTTTGTTTCTCTGAACTTCCGCTGTCTCATATCCCCTTTGTTTCTCTGAGCTTCCTCTGTCTCATATCCTCTTTGTTTCTCTCAGAGCTTCCTGTCTCATATCCCCTTTGTTTCTCTCAGAGCTTCCTCTGTCTCATATCCCCTTTGTTTCTCTCACAGCTTCCTCTCTCTCATATCCCCTTTGTTTCTCTCAGAGCTTCCTGTCTCATATCCCCTTTGTTTCTCTCAGAGCTTCCTCTGTCTCATATCCCCTTTGTTTCTCTCAGAGCTTCCTGTCTCATATCCCCTTTGTTTCTCTGAACTTCCGCTGTCTCATATCCCCTTTGTTTGTCTGAGCTTCCTCTGTCTCATATCCTCTTTGTTTCTCTCAGAGCTTCCTCTGTCTCATATCCCCTTTGTTTCTCTCACAGCTTCCTCTCTCTCATATCCCCTTTGTTTCTCTCAGAGCTTCCTGTCTCATATCCCCTGTTTCTCTCAGAGCTTCCTCTGTCTCATATCCCCTTTGTTTCTCTCAGAGCTTCCTCTGTCTCATATCCCCTTTGTTTCTCTCAGAGCTTCCTCTGTCACATATCCCCTTTGTTTCTCTCAGAGCTTCCTCTGTCTCATATCCCCTTTGTTTCTCTCAGAGCTTCCTGTCTCATATCCCCTTTGTTTCTCTCAGAGCTTCCTGTCTCATATCCCCTTTGTTTCTCTCAGAGCTTCCTCTGTCTCATATCCCCTTTGTTTCTCTCAGAGCTTCCTGTCTCATATCCCCTTTGTTTCTCTGAACTTCCGCTGTCTCATATCCCCTTTGTTTGTCTGAGCTTCCTCTGTCTCATATCCTCTTTGTTTCTCTCAGAGCTTCCTCTGTCTCATATCCCCTTTGTTTCTCTCAGAGCTTCCTCTGTCTCATATCCCCTTTGTTTCTCTCACAGCTTCCTCTCTCTCATATCCCCTTTGTTTCTCTCAGAGCTTCCTGTCTCATATCCCCTGTTTCTCTCAGAGCTTCCTCTGTCTCATATCCCCTTTGTTTCTCTCAGAGCTTCCTCTGTCTCATATCCCCTTTGTTTCTCTCAGAGCTTCCTCTGTCACATATCCCCTTTGTTTCTCTCTGAGCTTCCTCTGTCTCATATCCCCTTTGTTTCTCTCAGAGCTTCCTCTGTCTCATATCCCCTTTGTTTGTCTGAGCTTCCTGTCTCATATCCCCTTTGTTTCTCTGAGCTTCCTCTGTCTCATATCCCCTTTGTTTCGCTCAGAGCTTCCTCTGTCTCATATCCCCTTTGTTTCTCTCAGAGCTTCCTCTGTCACATATCCCCTTTGTTTCTCTCTGAGCTTCCTCTGTCTCATATCCCCTTTGTTTCTCTCAGAGCTTCCTCTGTCTCATATCCCCTTTGTTTGTCTGAGCTTCCTGTCTCATATCCCCTTTGTTTCTCTGATCTTCCTCTGTCTCATAACCACTTTGTTTCTCTCAGAGCTTCCTCTGTCTCATATCCCCTTTGTTTCTCTCAGAGCTTCCTCTGTCACATATCCCCTTTGTTTCTCTCTGAGCTTCCTCTGTCTCATATCCCCTTTGTTTCGCTCAGAGCTTCCTCTGTCTCATATCCCCTTTGTTTCTCTCAGAGCTTCCTCTGTCACATATCCCCTTTGTTTCTCTCTGAGCTTCCTCTGTCTCATATCCCCTTTGTTTCTCTCAGAGCTTCCTCTCTCTCATATCCCCTTTGTTTGTCTGAGCTTCCTGTCTCATATCCCCTTTGTTTCTCTGATCTTCCTCTGTCTCATAACCACTTTGTTTCTCTCAGAGCTTCCTCTGTCTCATATCCCCTTTGTTTCTCTCAGAGCTTCCTCTGTCACATATCCCCTTTGTTTCTCTCTGAGCTTCCTCTGTCTCATATCCCTTTGTTTCTCTCAGAGCTTCCTCTGTCTCATATCCCCTTTGTTTGTCTGAGCTTCCTGTCTCATATCCCCTTTGTTTCTCTGATCTTCCTCTGTCTCATAACCACTTTGTTTCTCTCAGAGCTTCCTCTGTCTCATATCCCCTTTGTTTCTCTCAGAGCTTCCTCTGTCTCATATCCCCTTTGTTTCTCTCAGAGCTTCCTGTCACATATCCCCTTTGTTTTTAGGGGCTCCTCCGTATATTCAGGGTCTGTGGGTGTATTTATAGGGTCTTCATATATTCAGGGTGTGCAGTGTCTTTTTAGGGGCTCATCTATATGATGGGGAGTATTTCTAGGGGCTCCTCCCTATAATCAGGGTGCACGGGTGTATAACAGAGCTGCGAAGCAATAAACGCCCCAGCAATGAATCTCGATACTATAATAAACGTTGTTAAACCGCTCGCTGTAAAGAAGATACTCTGCTCTTAAATGTCATTTTTGGTTTTGACGTCGTCTAAAAAAAAAAGTCTCACCTTCATTGACATCCCCTAATAAGTGTGTCTCGCTTGAAACGCAGGGCAGTATGGGTAATAGCCGCTGTTACGTTGTCACGGGACGTAGAACACTGAGCAGATTACGCAGCTTTTTGCAGATTCTCTTTATTGATGCGATATCGCGGCGCACTGGGACTGACATGCAACAGGGACCCCTAGTGGCACAAATAAGGAACTGCCGGCAGCTCAGTCTAATGGGATTTAACCTTCTTAATTCAATTTATTATGTAATTAAAAACTACTCAATAAAAAAGGGCTGACATTGACATGACACCCAGCATCGTCCCGCAGTCACTGTGTTACTGTGTGTGCCCCTGAATTGATTTAAAGCCCCTCCGGGAAAGGGATTGACATTGAGCTCTTCTATCAATATTAGCGTTTTAATGGCATAGGCAGTCACTAAAAGACGTTAAGCCCCTGCGGCCCTCTGAGGTTAAACCTATCGATCTGCTTTTGTGTGTCACCGAGACCCTCTGGAGACGGCGGAGAAATAAAAATTAACTCTGTCGGCGTCACTTACACAGAAGTAGGAGTAAAAAAGACTTGACGGAATGGGGCTGTGGCCCTTTAAATCGACAATATCCTGAAAACAGCATTTATTCCGTGTTAATAGAGTGTAAGTGTCATGGAGCTGATGAACCCCAAGAGACTGTTATGTTCATTTATATCGTGTGGTTTTAAATATATTTTACATCGTTTGGTTTTAGTTTAATTTAGTTTAGTGTAAAATGGCATAGCTTTGGTTTTAAAAATACTTATATTCCTGTAGGTAAATGTGTTTTTGTGTATACAGTAAACAAGCTTTACTGCTGTGTAATTTATGCACCAGGGCTTTTCCCATTATCTGGCTGCATGTTTAATTCAAGGGATCTCTGATAGTGTGTGTTTAATCTGATGTGTTAGAACAATGGATATACAAATGTTGTGTGAGCTGAAAGGCTAGAGAATGCAAAGAATGTTTATTGTAAATAACTGACCTAATGTAATTAGTATGGGTGTGCAAATTATGACTGTTGGACTTCAGCATAAATGGTGGTTGTTCATTAAAAAGTCAGAACTCTCAGAGCTCAGAGAGAGAGGATCCTGTTTTAAAGCATACAGCCGCGCCTGGTGTCTTTATTTCAGCGACGCTACACTATACACTATCACCCTCAGAAGGTACCGAGCGGCCTTCTGAAGATTCCTAACGGCTCCAGGGCAGAGGAACAGAAGCAGGCAGGTCAAGCCGCTCGAGGCGCTGAGGACAGCGCTCCCAGTAGCCGGGCTGACCGCAACGAAGGGGTGTCTGGAGAGCCAGGACAGACGGAAGGGAACGGTTCCTTCACACTGGTGGCAAGCGGTGGGATAAGCTCTCCAACCCCAGAAGAAACGCAGAATGGCAGGGTACGCCAACTACAAAAAAGACACCCTGCGGGGCATCCTGGAGAGCCAAGGAGGCACCCCGGGCTCAAAGAACAAAAAGGCCTTGGTCAAAGAACTGCGAGAAATGGACCAGCGAAGAGAGGACACGGGACCCCCGTCCATAAGAGACCGGTTCCAGCGAAGAGTAAGGAGGGCGATGGCCCAGGCCCAGGCGGATGAACCTGGTAACTGGCAGGACGAGCACTGGTGGAAAGATTTTGTCCGCCAGGAGATGTGGAACGAGGCCATCCAACAGGAGGAGGACTGCCTTGAAGAAGCCCTTCCCACTTATACGGAGAGGTACGAGCACCAGTGGTACTTACAGGTGCCCTTTTTGGGAGAACAGCCCCAAGAGGAATGGCTGACGGAGCTAGGCGAACTGGTCCAGAGCGAAATTATACTGGACACCAGTTACAGAGCCCTCCAGTGGTTTACGTCCCAACTAATGCCCAGCACAGCAGACAGCGGCCCAACAAAAGGCTTCGACTACAGCGGCACAGGGCTGCTGTATACAAGGATGGGCAAAGACCCCGGTTTTGGGGACGACACAGAGTGGCGGCGGGAACAACTCCTGGACCTCCGGCATGAGGAACTGGAAGACCTTGACGATGACCGTGATGCAGAGGAACTGGAGTTCCTGGTTGAGCAGGAATGGGAGCTCGAAAAGGCCTACAAAAGGCTGTTCGACGACGCTCCACAGCTAGGCCTGAGCCCCATTACCTGGGACTGTCTGGCGGAAGAAGCAGGCAGTCAAAGTGACACAGACGAATTGGAGCCCGAGGCGCTCCCTTGGTTCCCCCTCATGACCGCAGCAGAAGAGGAAGCGCTGGCAACAGGGCGGAGTGCCGCTGGCCTCTGCCCAGACCCGGAGATGGAGGACACCATTCTCCCGCAAGACGACACTGTGTCAGTGTCTATCCCCCCAGCTGAAGTGCTGGCGACGGGGCAGAGCGCCGATGCCCTCTGCCCACCTTTCATAATGGTCACATCGGACCCAGGAGAGGATCCCCCCGGGCTGGTTTTCCCACAGCCCATGACCCCACCGGAGATGGAGGATGCCATCCTCCTGCCAGAAGACACTTTGTTAGTGTCTATCCCCCCAGCTGAAGCGCTGGCGACAAGGCAGAGCGCCGCTGGCCTCTACCCAGTCCCCAAGTTGCACCAAGACGACCCGAGCAAGGGTCTCCACAGGCTGCCGGCCCAGCAACGAATGACCCCACCAGAATGGAGGACACCATTCTCCCGCCCGGAGACACTTCCCCAGCATCTACCCCTCCAGCGGAAGCACTGGCAACAGGGCAGAGCGCCGCTGGCCTCTGCCCACCTTTTTCGGTCCGCACAGAAGATTTCGGTGAGGACTCCCAGGGGCTGCCGGCCCTGCAGCCGACGACCCTACCCCGACTGGAGGTAAACTGTTTCCCGTATATTACACCCGTCCCCCCAGCAGAAGAGCTGGCAACGGGGCAGAGTGCCGCTGGCCTCTGCCCACCACCCAACTTGTGCCCAGAGGATCCAGGCAAGTTTTTCAAGAAGGTGCTACCCTCCGGACCAATGGCTCCCCTGAGAATGGAGGGCGCCATTCTCCCACAAGGAGGCACTTCCCCAGCATCCACCCCCCCAGCAGAAGCGCTGGCTACAGGGCAGAGCATTTCCAACCTCTGCCCACCACCCAACGTGTGCCCAGAGGATCCAGGCAAGTTTTTCCAGAGGGTGCCACCCTCCCGACCAATGGCTCCCCTGAGAATGGAGGACACCATTCTCCCACAAGGAGGCACTTCCCCAGCATCCACCCCCCCAGCAGAAGCGCTGGCTATGGGGCAGAGCATTTCCAACCTCTGCCCATCCTCCCAACCCTTTAGGCTGGAGGCCTCTTGCCTCACCTATTCCCCTCAACGGCTGGCCAGAGCACCAGGGGCACATGCAGTTGGGACACGTTCCCCCCGGGTTATTGATACCATGGGAGAAGGTACAGGCGGTACCTCTCCCCAACAGCGAGACACTTCCCCAGGAGGGGACACCAACAAAGGATTACACCAGCGACACGCCGGGCCCCAGAGTATAGGGCACCCCTCGGACAGCGGGCCAACCCACAAGGACAAGTGGAGAAGCCTGGTGGCTCGCCTCCTCCCGACAGACTATGGACCCACACCCAGGCATACCCTGTGGTGACCGTCGGACCCCACTGGTGATGCTTGTGCGCCAGCCCCCTGGAACTTTGAGGATGGCGCAGAGAAAAAAGGACAAGGTGAGAAGTCTCGTCAGTGGCAAGAGATCCGTTTGGGATCTAAGCTTGCCCTGCCGTTCTGGAAGGGGGACATATGTCATGGAGCTGATGTAACGCTCCATGCTTCAAACCCCAAGAGACTTTATGTTCATTTATATCGTGTGATTTTAGATATATTTTACATCGTTTGGTTTTAGTTTAATTTAGTTTAGTGTAAAATGGCATAGCTTTGGTTTTAAAAATACTTATATTCCTGTAGGTAAATGTGTTTTTGTGTATACAGTAAACAATCTTTACTGCTGTGTAATTTATGCACCAGGGCTTTTCCCATTATCTAGCTGCATGTTTAATTCAAGGGATATGTGATAGTGTGTGTTTAATCTGATGTGTTAGAACAATGGATATACAAATGTTGTGTGAGCTGAAGGCTAAAGAATGTAAAGAATGTTTATTGTAAATAACTGACATAATGTAATTAGTATGGGTATGCAAATTATGACTGTTGGACTTCAGCATAAATGGTGGCGTTTGGTTCATTAAAAAGTCAGAGAACTCTCAGAGCTCAGAGAGAGAGGATCCTGTTTTAAAGCATACAGCCGCGCCTGAGGTCTTTATTTCAGCGACGCTACACTATACACTATCACCCTCAGAAGGCAGAGAGCGGCCTTCTGGAGATTCCTAACGGCTCCAGGGCAGAGGAACAGAAGCAGGCGGGTCAAGCCGCTCGAGGCGCTGAGGACAGCGCTCCCAGTAGCCGGGCTGACCGCAATGAAGGGGTGTCTGGAGAGCCAGGACAGACGGAAGGGAACGGTTCCTTCACAGTAAGTACAAGCCGCTTCATCACGGCATTGCAGAGTTAGGCTTCTACTACCCGCATCATATTTTGCCTCCATTTCTCTAAATTAAAATTGCGACGCATAGAACAGGTTCGACAAATAATGAAAATAATTATTAATTAATAATTACACATAAATATATATATATATTTATATACTGTGACGGTGTGATTAAGGGCAGGGTGGTAGATCACAGGTTTATCAGCAGGCAGATGGAGGACTCCCTTTTCCCCCTATAGGGTTAACTCACATCTAATGCCCGATTAGGACTGCCCTGCCCTTATATGAGATGTGGTTCCCTCTGAGAGGGCAGTCTTGGTGCAGCAGGGAAGGCAGCGCAATCCTTGACCCAAAAGGGAAATGTATGTGATTTTTGTTTTCACTGATTGGTAAGTGGCTGAGCCGCCCAATACTTCAGTGAGGGATTCTGAACGTTTATTTAGGCTGGGGGTCAGAGTAACGCATTTTTAACGTGCGTTTAGGCGCACTTAATCACGGCAGCAGTAGCAGCAAATGACGGGCAATGACGGCCAATATACAAAGTACGGTCACACGAAAGTCCAGCCGCGCAACGCGAAAGTCCGGCCGCGCAAGTGGAAAATGAACGCATTTTTTCGAGAACGCAGAACCGCTAGTACTGAGGTACAGAGTGCGCAGCTGCGGCGGCATAGCGGCGTGTGTGCGTGATTAGGAGACGTCAGACGCTGCTAATGTCCGGCCAACATAACGTCCAGACGCAAAAAGAGTTTTATTGACGATCCGTAAAAAATCACGCACGAAAATGCGCATCGTATTACCGTTTTTGCGCATTCTGTGAAAAAATATGTCAATGCGTTCGGACGCACTTTTTGACGGTCGCTGCGAATAATGCGTTCGTTTGACCCTAGCCTTAGCCTCCGCATATGCGAGTAGGTGTTTGTTCTGTATTTGTTTATTTGCTGCTTATGCTGTACCCTGCAACAATAAAGAAAAGCGGAAGCACTGATCCCTGCATCCAGAGGAGAGATAGATATATATATATATAATTTGTAGATTCGGGTTTTTTAACCTATTACAATAACGTCACATAATATTCATAATTCTGGTTGGGGTTTGGTTTTCTTTTCCTTCTGTGTCTTCTTCATACTCACTGTTTTTTTTTTTTTGTCCTTTCACTTTCCCTTTGAAGTGGTCATGATCTTATCACCGTTGTCTTATGTGCCTGAGACACCTTAATGTTTTTTTTTGTTGTTGTCCCCCCCCCCTCTGACTATGCCATTTGGCGATTTACAACATCTAACACCCCCAACCGTGCGCCCGATGAATATCCCAATGTTTAATTCTATTATTCTGATCAGTTAAGCTGCTATACCTGAGGAAGAGAGGATACACTCTCGAAAGCTTGTCTTTTAAATGTAACGTTAGTCCAATAAAAAAAAGGTATCACTACAGACTGCTATACTCGTGATTTTGGCATCTGGACTAACACGGACACACACACACACACACACACACACACACACACACACACACACACAGTTTGTTGTTTTGCAACTGATCTTTTTCCTCCCAAATCTCCCTCCAGGCTCAGTGATAAATACAAAATAGTTATATTTTTTAATCCCTTCACAATCAAGAGCTTTAGGTTTCACACATGCTATGTGTTTGATGCATGGGATGTGTAGTTAGCAGTTAAATACAGGGTAAAATGGGGATTTTGCTCAGAGATTATTATTCCAAGACAGATAAAATATTACAATAATTACATAATGTAAAATAATTTGCTTAATTTTAAGTGTATTGATCCTGTACTGAAATATTGCTGGGATGAAAGGTTCCAAGCTCTAGATAGCGTCCCTAATATCAAGCAATGTCACATGGGGTCTGCATTAGCAGCATACAGGCAGAAATGGCCATTGTGTCAGTAAATGTGCTACAGACAGGTAATAAAATAGTTAGATCTCCTGCTTATGGGGGTTTGTAGTGATCAGAATGAGATTATTAGCAATGCAATATCTGTATGTGCTGCATAATGCCTGTGTATGGCAATTACAGCGACACCTTGTATCTGTATGTGCTGCATAATGCCTGTGTATGGCAATTACAGCAACACCTTGTGTCTGTATGTGCCACATAATGCCTGTGTATGGAAATTACAGCAACACCTTGTATCTGTATGTGCTGCATAATGCCTGTGTATGGGAATTACAGCAACACCTTGTATCTGTATGTGCTGCATAATGCCTGTGTATGGCAATTACAGCAACACCTTGTATCTGTATGTGCTGCATAATGCCTGTGTATGGCAATTACAGCAACACCTTGTATCTGTATGTGCCGCATAATGCCTGTGTATGGCAATTACAGCAACACCTTGTATCTGTATGTGCTGCATAATGCCTGTGTATGGCAATTACAGCAACACCTTGTATCTGTATGTGCTGCATAATGCCTGTATATGGCAATTACAGCAACACCTTGTATCTGTATGTGCCGCATAATGCCTGTGTATGGCAATTACAGCAACACCTTGTATCTGTACTGTACAGGGATTACACTCACTATAACCCCCTGAATTTTATCCCTGTACAGCAGCGAATGATCCCACAGCTCTCCCTGTATTCCGACAAATCCCTGGCTGCTGGATTGCTGCAGTAAAGTTTGCAGAGCTTTTGGTTGCAGTGAAGGGGAGAGCTGCTCCTTGTAGCTTCTTTACAGTATTACAGGTTGACAGGAGCATTGCAGGCACAGGTTGCAAAATAATTTTCTAAAAAAGGGACATTTTTTAAAATAAAAAACAAACAGTGCTTTACCAATTCAGTTTGTTATAAGTGACATTTTCCTAAATTAGTTCCATTGTTTTCAACCTCTAGCAAGCTGTTTCTATTCTACAGGTTTCTGCTTTGTTAGCCAAGTCTAGGTTATTTTCAAAATACAGTAAGGATGTCCCTTGAATTAGAGCACAGCTTCATCTAGAAGCCCTGTCATTCAGAGAGCCAAGGAATTACAATTCCTGTCTCACACTAATGAGCTGGTCAGATGTCAGGAACAAAAAGCAAGAGATGGAAGGAGAACTAGAGCCTGAACATGTGTCCAAAAAGAAAAAAAAGAGAGAGACCGAGAGACACAGACAGGAAGAGAGAACACTCTTCTAAAAGCACTAATTTCACTTCTTCAAGTGGTCTTATAATTCGGCAAAGTAGGTGACTGCCAAAGGCAGGGTTCAGCAACCTTGGCCCTCTAGATTTTTTGTAACTACATCACCTATTAGGCACAACCTCTCATTAGCTTGGTGGAGCCTCATGGGCAATGTAGCGCCAAAACACCTGTAGGGCAAGGTTGTGGACCACTGACCTATTCCTCACTCTTACAGGGTTTTACAAAGAGCACCGAAATCCCACCTGAATTTCCGTGCTCTTTCATTCCCCGCCCTTTGGGGAAATCAAATTCCCCAACCCTGCAGTGAATTCAGCATTCACCGCAGGGTCCCCCGAAGTGCAGGGAAAAGTCGTAGAACGCATTCGAAAAACCGCCGACTTGAACGCAAAAAACTCTGAAAAAAAATGACAAACGCAGCCGGCGATACGCCGCAAAACCACCCCAAAAAAGCAGACGATCCGCCGAACAGAGCGCCGATCAGCTGTCTGAAAAAAACGACAAATAGGGTACAAAAAATAAAAACTGCAACTTTTAAAAGCGGTTTGCAAAAAACAACTGCACAAAAATGACACGAGGTCCTATGCATGTTATAGAAAGAAAAAAATAAGAGAGCAGAAAAATGCCTAAAAATCCTAATAAATATTCTTTTAATTTTGCAGCAAAGTCTCAACGGTTTATTAGATATTGCATAAAAACGGGAATATTTTTCACATCGAAACCTATGGGATTCGCCTGAATAAACCTGTCGAACGAAACCACCGAACAGCAGGGCATTTCACTGACATTTCTCTGCTGTTCGGTGTCTCTGAATAGATTAACCATTGCTTCTCTATGGGGATTTCACTGACGCTGAAGAGGTGCCATACTTGCTGGGCAATTCGCCATTATTTGGCGAATTGCCAGCTTTTTGAATGGCCACGAAATTGCACCGTACGAGGAAATTCACTGTTCGGTGCAATTTCGGAGCCAATCTGTCTCTCGTTGAGTAACCCCTGATAGAGTCGTCTCGCATGGTGAATTTGCGTGCAATAGCAGTATACACATGGCATTCGAGAAGCTACACGCACGACCAACAAACACGCAAACAAGAGGGTGACTTAAATCTTCACAAAACAATACTTTTTTTATTAATTTCTGTATTTTTGAGTAATCAGAGGGTCCTCATATTTGAGCTTTGCCCAAAGTCTCACTGACTCCAGAGCTGCGCATAATGTGCTGCCGCTTTACTCGGAGTTACACTTGCAGGAGGCAGAGATAACGGAATGTGCTACAGTGATCCTGTGCTGCCATCCGGTGGTAATAAAAGGGCGCTGCAGCGCCCCCATAATCTTCCCAGCATCAGATGCCGTTGCCGGATCAAAGCGCCACCTTCTCTAGTCTAAACGTAGAGGCAATTCCTGCTGTGCTGTAACTCTTTATACGGGCAGCATGGCAGCTGTCAATATGTAGGAGCGCTTCTTAAAAAGGAACGAGTTTTGGTGCTCGGGCATCTCATAAAACTGCCAGGGTAGAGGGAAGCACAAAACCAAATGCGCCATGTTGCTCAAACCAAGAAGGCGGCCGGCAATGCAGGCGGGTAGCGACGTGCTGCATAAACTGATAGAATTTGAATAAAATGTATGTAGCTTTTGGTTTTGTACCTGCAGTGTCCTCACGTGTGCCAAATCGCACATACAACACGGCGCAAGCAGCCACACGCTATACATTGTGCCCGTCGGCTAGGTGATGATCTTCCGAGCTCACTGAGGTCCCGTGCCCTGCGCCGGTCAGGTTTGGAAGAGATATTACAGTGTTTCCTGTTGGTCTGCCCGTTACGGAGCGCTGTATCACTTTTGCTAACTGAGCCTCTGCGTGACGCATTCCCCTACTGCGAAAATGGGGACAATCTGCGCCTGCATGTTTCCGCGTAGCGTCCCCATTTTAGCGCCCCATTAGCCACCTCACTCTGGAATGTCGCTGGGATACTCGCGACAGCACTTCTGCGACACAGAGAGTATCACCTCCTGGAGTCCATAGGATTCCATGTAGGGTTGCGCTTCCGGGCCGCGAGATTGTGCAGCTCCGCGGTGTGATCGCTGAGGGAGACTGGGAACTATTTGTCCCTAGTCTCACTCTGCTTCCGGCGACAAGAAGCAGCCGATCAGGCCACCGTTCTCACCGCAGGATGAGAGGCGGGTATTGGATTTATTGGGGGGGGGGAGTTTAGGGGGTGTTAAATCAATTTGCAAATGAGGAATCATTTAGCGGCAGCTTTAAGGTGTAGCTAAAATTTTGGCTTGCGCGTCCCTGCGGTAATTAGCGTTTGCACTTATCCTAACGCAAATTAATGATTGCGCTGCCCATGTTAAGTATAGGGTGCGCAACGTACAGTAAGGCCGCGCTGAAAAGCGCTAGATCCAAATCGCCAACAGTTTTTATAAACCCGTTAGTGTTTGGATTGTAATATGTTCGGCCGGCGCTAGGGCCACCACAGCGAACGTTAACCCTCACACAGGTGAGAGCTACCTAGCATTAGGTATGTAATATAGCCCTAGATGTTCCTGTTGCTTACCCCCCCTGTCCCACAATGCATTGCTCCTCCTCCATAGCAAAGCATACGGCGTGTCTTGTAACCCCCTCCTCGCAGGATATGATCCTTTCTTGGATCAATATACGGTTTGAGCTCCACTTATCCAGAATTCGAAAACGTGGAACAGTCTGAAAACCAGACACTTTTGAGCCGTACGGATTATAGTATTTCCGGATTAGCAGCGCTTCTGCCCAGGAACTCTCCTTCTGACCGCTACAGGAGACCGCGGCACGCGCTGGGAGCCTCGGTGCGGGACACGCTGCATAGAGTCACGCTGACCCCGAGCATCAGGGCCGCAGGGAAATGCTGCGCTCCCAATGTGTGTACACGCCGGTGGCTGCAGCAGGAAGGGGACCGCAGCTTCTCCTGCCACCATCTCCGTCCTCTAAAACTTTGGATTCTCTGCCACATCGTAACACCTGGAGTCGCTATTCCAACCTCGCGCACGTTTTGGATACAGCTTCCATGCACGGTCCGTCAGCATGAATAAATTATGTGTCCCGATAAACACGGCCGATGTGGTCACCCTATCACGCCACGTTGGAGAGGGCGACGCGATCCACCACAGGAGACTCGCAAAAAAAGCGTCAGTGGGTGCCAGAATGTCACCGGTGGAAAGGGAAGGGATGGATGTCGTCAATTTGTGGATATGACTGGTAAAGAATAATCGCTTTATAAAAAAAGACTTCAAAGCTTAGCCGTCACCCCAGGGCGTAGAGACGCGCACGATCTAACGCCTCACCTCGATAGGAAGGAGGCGGCGGAGGAATAGCTCCTCTATGCTCTTTCGTCCAGTTGTTTTATGGATTTAATATATCTCTTAAACGGCAATAAAATTTTCACTTCACAAACTGAGCTCACAAAGGTTTCCGTATAATGAGTACAGGGGTGGAGTGACAGCTCTTGGGGCCCACGGGCAATAGGAGATCGTGGACCAACACTCCCCCTCCCCATTGTCCTGCCAACATGTAATCCACACCTACATACAAGCGCTGCCCAAATGTACAAGTTGGGTTACAGAATTTATTTCTTGGGGGTCTCACTTGCCCCCGGCCAGCACTTACTGTCATTTCTGTGAATTGTGACGGGCAGTGCGGCCCCGGATCTGACACTCCCCATGTTTTCATTACTATGACCCTATGTCTTTTATCTGCGAGGGTATGGGACCCCGCTGCGTGGGCAGACCCGACAAGCTCTCACGGAGCCCCCTGTAAGGCCAGGGAGCTCGGGCAGTGCCCTATTGCCCTAATGGTCAGTCCACCACTGACTGTGTATTAAGGGGACACTCTACTCATCCTGAGCACTTTATAGTTCAGGAAATCCCTGGGGCTTTTCTGCACCATTTGTGCTCCCTGAGCAGCGTAGGATCCGCACACTGTGCCTCGCAACGGGACTTGTGCAGTTTACGCACTGTGACGGGAAGCAGGGCATGGTTATAAAAGGGGAGGTTTATGAAACCAGGCCTTTTGAGCGGCACCCCCTCCATTCAGCTAAAACCCCAGGGAAATGGTGTATATTGCAGCTGGGCATGCTGGGAGTTGTGTTCTGGGTCCCTGGGGTTGGGATAATGGAGAGAAGGGTGGACCATTCTCCCAGCAGCCTGGATCACTGGTCAGATCAGGCTTTCAAAGGCCAATTTGTGAATCACAGGTGTGACCCATCAAACAGCCTGCAGAGCCTTAAAGTGTGTGTCTGTGTCTCTGCGTGTGCGTGTGTGTCTCTGCCTGTGTGTGTGTGTGTGTCTGTGTCTCTGCGTGTGTGTGTGTGTCTGTGTCTCTGCGTGTGTGTGTGTCTGTGTCTCTGCGTGTGTGTGTGTCTGTGTCTCTGCGTGTGTGTGTGTCTGTGTCTCTGCGTGTGTGTGTGTGTCTGTGTCTCTGCGTGTGTGTGTGTCTGTGTCTCTGCGTGTGTGTGTGTGTGTCTGTGTCTCTGCGTGTGTGTGTGTGTCTGTGTCTTTGCGTGTGTGTGTGTGTCTGTGTCTCTGCGTGTGTGTGTGTGTCTGTGTCTCTGCGTGTGTGTGTGTGTCTGTGTCTCTGCGTGTGTGTGTGTGTCTGTGTCTCTGCGTGTGTGTGTGTGTCTGTGTCTCTGCGTGTGTGTGTGTGTCTGTGTCTCTGCGTGTGTGTGTGTGTCTGTGTCTCTGCGTGTGTGTGTGTCTGTGTCTCTACGTGTGTGTGTGTGTCTGTGTCTCTGCGTGTGTGTGTGTGTCTGTGTCTATGCCTGTGTGTGTGTGTCTGGGTCTATGCCTGTGTGTGTGTGTGTCTGGGTCTATGCGTGTGTGTGTGTGTGTCTGGGTCTATGCGTGTGTGTGTGTGTGTCTGGGTCTATGCGTGTGTGTGTGTGTGTGTGTCTGGGTCTATGCGTGTGTGTGTGTGTGTGTGTCTGGGTCTATGTGTGTGTGTGTGTGTGTCTGGGTCTATATGTGTGTGTGTGTGTGTGTGTGTCTGTGTCTGGGTCTATGCCTGTGTGTGTGTCTGGGTCTATGCCTGTGTGTGTGTCTGGGTCTATGCCTGTGTGTGTGTCTGGGTCTATGCCTGTGTGTGTGTCTGGGTCTATGCCTGTGTGTGTCTGGGTCTGTGTCTATGCCTGTGTGTGTCTGGGTCTCTGTCTATGCCTGTGTGTGTCTGGGTCTCTGTCTATGCCTGTGTGTGTCTGGGTCTCTGTCTATGCCTGTGTGTTCTGGGTCTCTGTCTATGCCTGTGTGTGTCTGGGTCTCTGTCTATGCCTGTGTGTGTCTGGGTCTCTGTCTATGCCTGTGTGTGTCTGGGTCTCTGTCTATGCCTGTGTGTGTCTGGGTCTCTGTCTATGCCTGTGTGTGTCTGGGTCTCTGTCTATGCCTGTGTGTGTCTGGGTCTCTGTCTATGCCTGTGTGTGTCTGGGTCTCTGTCTATGCCTGTGTGTGTCTGGGTCTCTGTCTATGCCTGTGTGTGTCTGGGTCTCTGTCTATGCCTGTGTGTGTCTGGGTCTCTGCCTGTGTGTGTCTGGGTCTCTGCCTGCGTGTGTGGCTCTGCGTGCGTGTGTGTCTGTGGCTATGCGTGCGTGTGTGTGTGTCTGTGGCTATGCGTGAGTGTGTGTGTGTGTGTGGCTATGCGTGAGTGTGTGTGTGTCTGTGGCTCTGCGTGCGTGTGTGTCTGTGGCTCTGAGTGCGTGTGTGTCTGTGTCTCTGTGTGCGTGCGTGTCTGTGTCGTTGCGTGTGTCGGTCAGTGTCGCTGCGTGTGTCTCTGCGTGCGTGCGTCTTTCTCTGCGTGCGTGCGTCTCTGAGTGCATGCGTCTCTGCGTGCATGTGTCTCTGCGTGCATGTGTCTCTGCGTGCATGTGTCTCTGCGTGCATGTGTCTCTGCGTGCATGTGTCTCTGCGTGCATGTGTCTGTCTCTGCGTGCATGTGTCTGTCTCTGCGTGCGTGTGTCTGTCTCTGCGTGCGTGTGTCTGTCTCTGCGTGCGTGTGTCTGTCTCTGCGTGCGTGTGTCTGTCTCTGCGTGCGTGTGTCTGTCTCTGCGTGCGTGTGTCTGTCCCTGCGTGCGTGTGTCTGTCCCTGCGTGCGTGTGTCTGTCCCTGCGTGCGTGTGTCTCTGCGTGCGTGTGTGTCTGTCTCTGCATGCGTGTGTGTGTCTGTCTCTGCATGCGTGTGTGTGTCTGTCTCTGCATGCGTGTGTGTGTCTGTCTCTGCATGCGTGTGTGTGTCTGTGTCTCTGCCTGTGTGTGTTTGTGTGTCTGTCTGTGTGTTTGTGTCGGTCTGTGTGTCTAGCCAAGAGAGAGAGCTGGAAGAGACCACAGTTTGTTTGCTGTGAAGCACTGTTTACTGTCAGGTGTCCCTGCACGCTCTCTGCACGCTGACATCACTAGTAAATGAATTCGTAACTGTCAGCCAGGAAATTCTAATTCCCCGGCTGCTGGTGACACCGCAAGGGGTGGAGCAATCTCCTCGACTTCACCTCAGTTTGGCTGAGCGGGGGAGGGGGCGCTCCTCACATCCTGACCACTTCAGAAATATAAAGTACGAAAATTCTCAGTTGATGAAATTAACCCCGCGAGGTCAGTTCTCATCGCTCAGTGTTTGTGATTGGTCATTATTATTTCCTCTCACCTTGACATGAGGGTTTGGGATGGTCCCACTTTCCAAACTTTGTGCACAGACTATGGCTGGAGCCCACCAGGAGGAATCCCACATCACATGAGAAAAGGACACTCGTCCCCTCCATTGGGACCCGTCCCATCCCGCGGACCTCCGCACGGCCGTTCTCCAGCTTGAGATGCATCCGAGGACATATTTGAACTGAGGAGAGAGGAGGTTTGTGAGATACATGGAGAGCCGAAGGGGTGAATTTCATGTGGGTGAGATAGTGAGACCCCAGGGGGAATTAAGTAGCAAGGGGGGGGGGGGGGGTACACAGACAAAAGGGAGAATAGAAGATTATAACATATAAGCGGGTACATGTATGTACACAGACAAACTAAACAGGTGTTAACAAAATAACCAAAATAGAGCGCAGGTGAGGGCAGTATAGGATCGGAGAGCGCAGGTGAGGGCAGTATAGGACAGGAGAGCGCAGGTGAGGGCAGTATAGGACAGGAGAGCGCAGGTGAGGGCAGTATAGGTTAGGGTAGCGCAGGTGAGGGTGGTATAGGATAGGAGAGGCAGTATAGGCTAGGAGAGCGCAGTATAGGACAGGAGAGAGCAGGTGAGGACAGTATAGGATAGGAGAACGCAGGTGAGGGCTGTATAGGATATGTGAGTGCAGGTGAGGGCAGTATAGGATAGGAGAGCACAGTATAGGCTAGGAGAGTGCAGTATGGGCTAGGAGAGCGCAGTATGGGCTAGGAGAGCGCAGTATGGGCTAGGAGAGCGCAGTATGGGCTAGGAGAGCGCAGTATGGGCTAGGAGAGCGCAGTATAGGACAGGAGAGCACAGGTGAGGGCAGTATAGGTTAGGAGAATGCAGGTGAGGGCAGTATAGGCTAGGAGAGCGCAGTATAGGACAGGAGAGCGCAGGTGAGGGCAGTATAGGATAGGAGAGCGCAGGTGAGGCCAGTATATGATAGGAGAGCGCAGGTGAGGCCAGTATAGGATAGGAGAGCGCAGGTGAGGCCAGTATATGATAGGAGAGCGCAGGTGAGGGCAGTATAGGATCAGAGAGCGCAGTTGAGGGCAGTATAGGATCGGAGAGCGCAGGTGAGGGCAGTATAGGATCGGAGAGCGCAGGTGAGGGCAGTATAGGTTTGGAGAGAGCAGGTGAGGGCAGTATAGGATAGGAGAGCGCAGGTGAGGGCAGTATAGGTTTGGAGAGCGCAGGTGAGGACAGTATAGGATAGGAGAGCGCAGGTGAGGCCAGTATAGGATAGGAGAGCGCAGGTGAGGCCAGTATATGATAGGAGAGCGCAGGTGAGGCCAGTATATGATAGGAGAGCGCAGGTGAGGGCAGTATAGGATAGGAGAGCGCAGGTGAGGGCAGTATAGGATCGGAGAGTGCAGGTGAAGCCAGTATAGGATCGGAGAGCGCAGGTGAGGGCAATATAGGTTTGGAGAGCGCAGGTGAGGACAGTATACGATCGGAGAGTGCAGGTGAGAGCAGTATAGGATCGGAGAGTGCAGGTGAGAGCAGTATAGGATCGGAGAGTGCAGCTGAGGGCAGAATAGGATAGAGCGCAGGTGAGGACAGTATAAGATAGGAGAGCGCAGGTGAGGACAGTATAGGATCGGAGAGTGCAGGTGAAGGCAGAATAGGATAGAGCGCAGGTGAGGACAGTATAAGATAGGAGAGTGCAGGTGAGGACAGTATAGGATCGGAGAGTGCAGGTGAGGGCAGAATAGGATAGAGCGTAGGTGAGGGCAGTATAGGATAGAGCGCAGGTGAGGGCAGTATAGGATAGAGCGCAGGTGAGGGCAGTATAGGATCGGAGAGTGCAGGTGAGAGCAGTATAGGATCGGAGAGCGCAGGTGAGGGCAGTATAGGATAGGAGAGCGCAGGTGAGGGCAGTATAGGATAGGAGAGTGCAGGTGAGGGCAGAATAGGATAGAGCGCAGGTGAGGGCAGTATGGGTAAAGATGTAAGCAGATGCAGAATCATATTACATAGAGGAGAATTACAAATGGTTTCATACCCTCATGATGCTGCCCTGCGGGCACTGCTGCAAACTAAGAGTCGTAAGAGTCGCGCATTGAAACCTTTTCCTTTTATTTTTTACCCCTAATCCTAACTATCAGATTCTGCGCAGGTTTTTCTGTTTCAGCGTCCACAGAATTCTACGATGAGCACTTTATTTCTAAGTAACAAATTCTGTTCTTATTTGTGAATCAGCGAAGCAGAATCTGTAGCCTAAAAACATTAAAAAGTGGAGACAATACTTTGGTATCCAACTACCGCCCGATATCATTGCTCCCTGTAATGTCAAAAATTCTGGAAAAATGCGTCTACACTCAATTACGTGATTATTATCAGTATTGGAACTACTTAACCCCGGATCAATCAGGCTTTCGTCCAAATCATTCAACTACAACCGCCCTTTTAAAAGTCTGCAATGATATCCAAGCTGGGATGGAACAAGGAAACCTAACTGGAGCATCTTCCTTGATTTTGCCAAGGCCTTTGACACAGTAGACCATGGCATCTTGTTAGAAAAACTTAAAAACTCCAGTATTGGTGATCGCACGCTAACCTGGTTTCAATCATATGTATCCGACCGATCACAATATGTGTCAATTTCTGTCAGCTCCTCCCTCCCCCTCCCTGTCACTTGCGGTGTACCCCAAGGCTCAATACTCGGCCCCCTACTATTCACAATATTCATAAATGATCTGCCCAACGTCTGCAAAGCCTCAACTGTACACATGTACGCAGACAACACCGTAATCTATACCAGCAAACCAAATCTCCCACAGCTGGAGGCTGTGCTGCAAGAACAATTCACAGAGGTAGAAAAGTGGATCAATCACAACAAACTTTTTCTAAATACTGACAAAACTGTAACGATGCTCTTTGGAACAAAACCTAAACTACACAAATTGCAAAATCCCCATCTATGTGTTGGGACAAAATCAAATGACACGCTGACCACAGTCACTTCTCTCAAATATCTAGGTATGTGGTTAGACCCAAATCTATCCTTTGACCCCCACATAGAAAAACTCTCATCTAAACTCTACCCCAAACTAGGTGCCCTGTCCAGAAACAAATCCTGCCTGAGTCCCGCGGTAAGAAAGCAGATTGTACAACAAATGCTTATGCCAGCCATTGATTACGGAGATGTAGTGTATGCAGCCGCCCCGCAAACACACCTTCAGAACAGTCTTCCAGTTGAAGTGGTAGAGGCCAAAACAGTAATTGAATTTAAGCAGGCATGGGATAGGCATAAGGCTATCCTAAACAAAAGATAAATCCAGGTAAAGTATCCATGTAATTGGGCAGACTAGATGGGCCAAAAAGTTCTTATCTGCCAACATTTTTCTATGTTTCTATGTAACTTACTACATTGTATAACTCATTCTGTCGCTTTGTGCTATAATGTAACTACATGACCCACCACTGTGACATGTTAAAAGAGCTAAACTGGCCATCGCTGGACTCTAGACGTACCCGTCACCTTTCCAACCTGGTGTTTAAGAGCTTTTCTGGGAAGCTACCACCCTACCTGAATAGACTGCTTCCCCCGGCAGTTCCCTCATCCTATAACCTCCGATCCAGGACCTGTACCTTACTTGCAATACCACAATACAAAAAGAAAGTGACTCGATCCTCATTTTCCTACAGAGCATCGCAAATATGTAATAACCTCCCAGACGCCGTCAAATCTTCCCCCAGTCTTAAGTCACTTAAGAGCTCCCTATTAATATACCTCAATACAGAATGCACCTGTAAACATGTAACATAGTGACTATATACAGAATGCACCTGTAAACATGTAACATAGTGAATATATACAGAATGCACCTGTAAACATGTAACACATTGACTATATACAGAATGCGCCTGTAAACATGTAACATAGTGACTATATACAGAATGCACCTGTAAACATGTAACATAGTGACTATATACAGAATGCGCCTGTAAACATGTAACACATTGACTATATACAGAATGCGCCTGTAAACATGTAACATAGTGACTATATACAGAATGCGCCTGTAAACATGTAACACATTGACTATATACAGAATGCGCCTGTAAACATGTAACATAGTGACTATATACAGAATGCGCCTGTAAACATGTAACACAGTGACTATATACAGAATGCACCTGTAAACATGTAACATAGTGACTATATACAGAATGCACCTGTAAACATGTAACATAGTGACTATATACAGAATGCACCTGTAAACATGTAACATAGTGACTATATACAGAATGCACCTGTAAACATGTAACATAGTGACTATATAAAGAATGCACCTGTAAACATGTAACACATTGACTATATACAGAATGCACCTGTAAACATGTAACATAGTGACTATATACAGAATGCGCCTGTAAACATGTAACACAGTGACTATATACAGAATGCGCCTGTAAACATGTAACATAGTGACTATATACAGAATTCACCTGTAAACATGCAACATAATGACTTTATTTCCTACATATTTATTTTCTGTTAATCTGTATATTTGTTTCGTGTTAATATCTTGCATTTAACCCTTTCAATGTAGACTTTCCCTTAGACTCGGCATGTGGCTACAAACATTTATAAATGAATAGGTGGATCATGTGATGAGCCCCATAACGTGACGAGCCGCACAGCATGTAGAAGAACGGGTACTCACGGCAGCGGCTGGGTTTGTCCATGTCTGTCCATGTCCCGTCCAGCTGACATTTCCTCACTTTGGGACCAGAGATCTCACGTTCTCCACGACAAACAAACTCGATCTCGTAATCAACAGGAAGCGATTCGACAGCTTTGACTTGGGAAAGCGTCAGGCCGCGGTAACGTATTCCCCCGTCACGGGGCGGGTGTATGATGCGGCAGCCTGGATGTGGACAAGGTGGAGATATAAAACATTTTTTTTTTAAAAAAAGGAGAAAAGTAATGAACAAATGACACTAGAATTAACCCCAAAATCCTCTTCCTCTCTATGGAATCTCCCCCACCTCAGCCTGACCACCACCCATTTACATCTATAACGAAACTCGCCATCTCACCCTGACGATCATATCGATCCAAAAATCCCAAATTTATGAGAAAGATAAGATTTACCAACTAGCCGCAAGAGAGGAAACTTATACCATGTGTATATCAGTCTGACCCCTCCCACAAGGAAACCTATACCATGTGTCTATCAGTCTGACCCCTCCCACAAGGAAACCTATACCATGTGTATATCAGTCTGACCGCTCCCGCTAGGAAACCTATACCATGTGTATATCAGTCTGACCCCTCCCACAAGGAAACCTATACCATGTGTATATCAGTCTGACCGCTCCCGCTAGGAAACCTATACCATGTGTATATCAGTCTGACCCCTCCCGCTAGGAAACCTATACCATGTGTATATCAGTCTGACCCCTCCCGCTAGGAAACCTATACCATGTGTATATCAGTCTGACCCCTCCCACAAGGAAACCTATACCATGTGTATATCAGTCTGACCCCTCCCGCTAGGAAACCTATACCATGTGTATATCAGTCTGACCCCTCCCACGAGGAAACCTATACCATGTGTATATCAGTCTGACCCCTCCCACAAGGAAACCTATACCATGTGTATATCAGTCTGACCCCTCCCACGATGAAACCTATACCATGTGTATATCAGTCTGACCCCTCCCACGATGAAACCTATACCATGTGTATATTAGTCTGACCCCTCCCACGATGAAACCTATACCATGTGTATATCAGTCTGACCCCTCCCACGATGAAACCTATACCATGTGTATATTAGTCTGACCCCTCCCACGAGGAAACCTATACCATGTGTATATCAGTCTGACCCCTCCCACAAGGAAACCTATACCATGTGTATATTAGTCTGACCCCTCCCACGATGAAACCTATACCATGTGTATATTAGTCTGACCCCTCCCACGAGGAAACCTATACCATGTGTATATCAGTCTGACCCCTCCCACGAGGAAACCTATACCATGTGTATATCAGTCTGACCCCTCCACGAGGAAACCTATACCATGTGTATATCAGTCTGACCCCTCCCACGAGGAAACCTATACCATGTGTATATCAGTCTGACCCCTCCCACGAGGAAACCTATACCATGTGTATATCAGTCTGACCCCTCCCACGAGGAAACCTATACCATGTGCATATCAGTCTGACCCTAAGAACCAAAATACCAATTTTTTCTGTCTTTATTCAGTTTTTAGAAAAGAAAAAACACTTCCAGGCGCACCTTACTAAAATTTCCACTTTTTTTAAAACCAAAAATGGCCAATGTGCAAACATCTAATGAATTAATAATTAAACAAAACAGTGGTTATATTATAAGGATAAATGTTTATAACTTAAGGAATACTTATAGTTCAGTGGTGTTTCCTTTTTTCCCCTTCTCTCAGCATGGGGTCCTGGGATGTAACTGTTCGGTATCCCAAGAAAAAAGGAGGGGGGAGGGTATTTCTCCACTTGATGTAAAAAAACAGCAGAGCGGCAGATGATTCAATTAAAATGCATTTATTAATCAATAAAAAGTTAGACCTTCAACTATAAAATCAATTGTTAAAGTACTAATTAAGTAGGATCAACAAAAACGCGCTTTCACCAATAGGCTTCATCAGTTGTTATCCTTTCTGAATGATCAGTCTGTGCAAGAAGTGCAAAAAGTCCAAAAAAAAGTTCTTTTTTTTACATCAAGTGGAGAAATACCCTCCCCCTCCTTTTTTCTTGGGATACCGAACAGTTACATCGCAGGACCCCATGCTGAGAGAAGGGAAAAAAAAGAAACACCACTGAACTATAAGTATTCCTTAAGTTATAGACATTTATCATTATAATATAACCACTGTTTTGTTTAATTATTAATTCATTAGATGTTTGCACATTGGCCATTTTTGGTTTTAAAAAAAGTGGAAATTTTAGTAAGGTGCGCCTGGAAGTGTTTTTTCTTTTCCATTATATTTGTGTTTTTGAGGTTGTAAACACATATCTTTTAGCTTGCAGCACTGACTTATATTGAGCACGCCTTAATAATCTCACAACCACTAAGAAAAGCGCCAGATTCACGCTGTCTTTTATTCAGTTTTTAACCAATGAGAATCGCCTCTGATTTCGTTGGTCTTATCGACTCATCCTTCTAACAGTTTCCTAATTACGAGCCTATATAGCAGCGGTGCTCAACCTTAGCCCCCAGATGTTTTAGAACATCCCGCCTCTCCCCCCTACAATCCATCCTGAACGCCTCCGCCAGGCTAATTCACCTCACCCGCCGCTCTGTCTCTGCCGCTCCCCTCTGCGAGTCCCTTCACTGGCTCCCCATCCACTGCAGAATTAAGTTCAAAATCCTAATCCTTACCTACAAAACCCTCACTAACTCAGCTCCCCACTACCTGTCCTCACTAATCACCAAATACACCCCAGCCCGCTCCCTAAGGTCAAACAGTGACCTGCGCCTAGCTTCTCCCCGCATCACCTCTTCCCATGATAGACTGCAGGATTTCTCACGCGCAGCCCCCAATCTCTGGAACGCTCTCCCTCGTACTGTCAGACTTTCCCCTAACTTCTCTTCCTTCAAACGCTCCCTTAAAACGTTCCTATTTAGGGAAGCCTACCACCCAACTCACTGACGCAACCATCAATCACTCTCACCTTACAGTCCTCTCCTCCTGTTTCCAACCCCAACCCTCCCAGATTGTGAGTTCCTACGGGAATAGGGCCCTCATCTCCTCCTGTACTGTTTGTCAAATGTTGTTCAATGTATTGTAACCCTGTCTATACTGTGCTTATTGTACAGCGCTGCGGAATATGCTGGCGAATTTATAAATAAAGAATAATAATAATAGAACCATATCTCCCATGATGCTCAGCCACTCACTAGATCAATGGAGGCTTCAAGGAAACGTAGTGCAAAAACATCTGTAGGCCCAAGGTTCTGCAGGTCGCCTCAATAGGTTACCCGTTTCCCAATGTATCATAGCGGTATTCATCGCTCTCCTCCTTTCCAGTCTTATTCTGCATCCTTATCATCATTCCACGGTTCCCTCCACTTATTCCCTTCCGGTCCCTTTCCTGACTTTCTCAATTTAATCCCCCGTCCTAAATGTTTCACCTTAAAAACCCCTGAAGCATTTCTATAATGAATAGGGGAGGGGGGGGTAATTTACATCCAAAGCCGTGCTGGAAAAGATGTCGCATTTTATGGCGAATCTTTCGCTGTGAATAATGTGTTTGTATCTACTTTTAAACTCTCTCTGCTATTTAACGCTGAATTATTTATCAGCACAATCTATTATTTATAAACAGGACCAACTAGTTTCCCGGCCAGGACGGACATTAAATGCTTTCCAGCACTATCAGCGCGCAAACGCTCAAACCAGGGAAAAACTGAGATTTTATTTTTGATTGTTTTAAAACAGCCCAGTTTTATGTAAAGCAGAATATGTCCTAATAAGGCTAAGGTCAGACGAAAGCAGTTTTAACATGCGTTTAGCCGCACGAAATCAAGGCCGTGCTAGCAGCAAATGACGTCCAATGCCGGGGAACATACGACGAACGGCCGCACGAAAGTTCGTCCGTGCAACGCAAGTGGCAAACGAACGCATTTTTTCAAGAACGTCAAACCGCTAGTACTGACGTACAGAGTGCGCTGCGTCCGCATAGCGGCGTGTTTGCGTGATTGGGAGATGTCAGGCGCTGCTAATGTCCGGCCAACATAACGTCCAGACGCAAAAGGGTTTTATTGATGATCCGTACAAAATCACGGACGAAAATGCACATCGTATGACCGCTATCGCGTATTCCGTGAAAAAATACGTCCATTCGTTCGAACGCACTTTTTCACGGACAACGCGAAAGATGCGTTAGTCTGACCCTAGCCTAAATGGAATTTTATTTTCCCCAGAGAAGAATAAAAATGGCCTTAGGATTCCTGAGCCCGGCTTTTAAAATATTTTCCAAAAGAAGACCATAAAATGTACTTCAATAAAAAAAAAAAAAAATACTTGATAAAAAAAAAATGCATAAAAATATATTATTTAATAAAAATAAAATGCAATTCTCATGTATAGGACTGTAACCAGTAATAGATCCGATCCACGTTTACGTATTATTTACTGAATACTAGTCACGTATAATTATTTTAATTTTTATTAAATTAATATTAGTGATTAAACGGTTACATAAAAATATATTATTAATCTAGTAACCGTTTAATGACTAATATTATTTAATAAAAATTTCAAAAATATAATTATACGTGAATTTTATTTAGTAAATAATACATAAACGTGGCTCGTATTTATTATTGGTTACAGTCCTATACATGAGTCTTGCTTTTTATTTCTATAAAAAAAGAAAATTAAAAAATATTTTTTTTTATGTATTACTCTAGTATCATTTTCATGACTAATAATTTTATATATATATATATATATATATATATATATATATATATATTAATATATATAATATATATATAATAATTTATTTATATATATATAGTCATGAAAATGTTACTAGAATAATATATATTTAATTAATATACATAATTTTATGTATTTATCCAAAGACCCTTGAGAAAGGCTCTGAAAGGGCCGAAACGATGGGTAACTGTCCGGGATTTATTTTAAAGAAGATGAAATAAAGGATTTTTAATTCCTAAGACCTCCAGTGCATCCCTTCATCCGTCTATGTTTTCCAAAGATTCAGACGCACACGGAGACTGGCTTAGATAAAAATAAAAAAGTATTTATTTTGAAAACCATCTTCCAAATAAAGTCTTATCTTTAAGACAAAACTGATCTCCCCACAGATGACTGTGGAGACACGAGGCGACTCAAAAAGTGGCGGTGGTCGGAGCGTAGAATTAAAAAACATTCATAGTGTTCAACCGAAACGATACTTTGAAGAGCATAACACAATCCCAGTGGCCCCCAGGAAAAGGACAAAGAGCCCCCATTACAAATGTATTGCTATCCTTAAAAAAAAATATATATATATATATATATATCAGTACCAATGATAAAACACACACATACATATACACATTCTCCGCACTCAATTTTCAAGAGAATTCATGCTCCAGTGCTGGGAAGCGGTCTCCGCTATATACTCAAAACGGTATCCCGCCACACGGAGACTGAAACGTCGAATTAATAAGAAAGGATTTTTTTTTTCTTATTACTCCGTGTGGCGGGTTACCGTTTTGAGTATATAAAATTTTTTTTGTGAATTTGACATCATTATTTAATTTTTTATTTTTTTTATTTTATTCAAAATGTTATTATTTTGAGAAGTCAGCAGTGTTACAACAAATGCAAGAAAAGTACGCCACAAAAAGACATTGCAGGGTAGCAGTCGCGTAGGACCAAGGATCCATAAGGTACATCAAAAGAGTGAGCAGGAAGAGGTACATGAAAGGAAGAAAAAAGGAGGGGGGGGGGAGAAGGTTACACTTCTGTTACCCCGTACCAGTAGATGGTGGAAAATTAAAAGAAACTATAATAAAATAATGAGAAGGTAAAGTGGCAAAGACCATCTACGTGACGTTTCTGGCTCGCTCCCAGAAGAGGCCATGGAAGGGCAATGTCGCGAGGCCCGAGAGCCAGATATAGCAGACAGAGCCATGGTGAATGCCATAGTGGCGCATCCCGGCGCAACTCGGATATTGCAAAAAAAAAAAAAAGGGGGGGGGGAGAAACACACCATCAGTGGTTGGGTAAGTGTCAGCAGAAGACAAATGCCCACAGGAGGGGGGGGAGAAAGAAAGAGGGGAGGCAAAACAGCAAGGAATCATTTCAACAGTCAAGAAAGTGTGTCATCTGGGGGTCATCAAAACAGCATTAAGGCAATATCAATCATGGCAACTCAGCGAAGGGAGGGGGAAATGGTGGAGATAATAAAAAATATATGGGAATATTACTCAGCAGGCTTGGGAATGTGTAGAAAACAATAACATTTCTGATAGTATAATCAGCGGTAGTCAGAAAATCGCTGCAAAGTAAAGGTACTCAGCATGGGGGGGGGTAAACAAAATGGCACCGAAAAATCTCAGCTGAAATAAAAATAAACTCAGCCCGTGTCCAGCCAGAGAAAGCCGTACATAGCATCAGCAAGCACGAGTCCTCTTCGGAGGGACCGGACAGATAGCCCCTGGGGGTGTGCAGCCGGTACCGGGACCACGCTGCGGGACCAAGACACGCGTCGCAGCCCCTCAGGATGGTGTTCCCCAGCACCCTGCCGCATCTTCACAGCACATCGAGGCGCCTCAGGGATCTCAGCTACAGCCGCCTTCTCCACAGGTACCAACAAAACTCCTGCAGGGCGGACCTCATCCAGAGCGGGGAGATCCACCGCACACTCAGCCGGCAAGGTCTTCTCCGCCAGGGGGAGCGCCCGCACCTCCACATCCGCCTCCCGACATCCAGAGAGCACCCCCATTAGCTTACACCAGGAGCCTCTTGTCAGTGGGCTCCTCTCACCCTCCAGCAACGACCGCGGGTACTCCTCCAGATCCTCAAACACAGCCTCCATGGTCCGGGGCGTAGGAGGGTATGTCCGCTGACGCCGCTCTACATCCACCGCCATCTGCTCCACCACGGGGACGGCCGCCTCGGTCAGATCATGGGGGCCCTCCACTCTCCGACCCCGCAGCTGCCAAGCACCCGAAGCCTGGGACGTCACAGAGGTAGGTATGGGCGACAAGAGGTAGGCCCGACGATCCAAAATAGGCCTCAAAATGGCTGCCGTCACCACGAGGCAGCAGTCATCCACAGTAACCTCGGTCTCCGGTCCGGAGGGGGGGAACCAAGCGGCCTCCGGACAATGTGTTACCGACGGCCAGCCGCTCAGGGACCCTTCCAAGGGTAAACTCTGCTGTAAAAGTCTCTTAAATGCCCCTGTTTCGAGCAGACGTGCGGAGCTCCTGTAATACACGTCCGCTCTCATGAGCAGCTGTCCACGCCCCCCTAATTTTTAAACTTACTTTTGGACGTCCTGTTAGGGTTACCAGGTCGGCCATGTTTTCCTGGACACACATAATTTATTCATGCTGATGGGCAGTGCATGAAAAATGCCACCCCGCAGCATGTAGAATCCATACGCTGCAGGTAAGAAATCAAAAAGGAATCCCAGGTGACCTGCCTCGATTTCCTTCCTGCAGCATATGGATTATACATGTTGCAGGGCAGCATTTTTCCCGGTTCTCCCCTCTGCATGAAATAGTAATATGTGTCCAGTAAAACATGGCTGACCTGGCAAAAAGGTTTGTACCCCCGTAACATGAGGTTAGGGGGTGCAATTTTCTACTTGTGGTGTCATGTCGGCACTCAAAAAAAATTTGGGTTATGGAATATTTTGGATTTCAGGATTCCAGAAAAGGGACACTCAACTCCAAGCGCTACTTTTTCTTTTCCTTTTAAGATCTTTTTTTAGGATCTTAAACATCTCACCTTAGTTAGCTTCCCTTCTCTCCCTCTTACCTGTTGTGCTGTTCTGCGCGGCTCCATAACCTGCAGCGAGCCAGAAGGCGAAGAGCAAAGTGAGGACGTGATGCATCTGGAAAGACAAGGAGAGGATGTTGTGAAAAGGGAATCAAGGGGGCGGGGGGTAGTCAATTGAAACATAAATAAGACAACACAGATATCAGGATAAAAAGTTTCCTTAACCATGTGTCTATCAGTCTGATCCCTCCCCTGAGCAAATCTATACCATGTGCATATTAGTCTGATCCCTCCCATGAGCAAATCTATACCATATGCATATCAGTCTAATCCCTCCCAGGAGTAAACCTATACCATGTGCATATCAGTCTGATCCCTCCCCTGAGCAAATCTATACCATGTGTATATCAGTCTGATCCCTCCCATGAGCAAATCTATACCATATGCATATCAGTCTAATCCCTCCCACAAGTAAACCTATACCATGTGTATATCAGTCTGATCCCTCCCATGAGCAAACCTATAAACGTGTATATCAGTCTGATCCTGCCCATGAGCAAATCTATACCATATGCATATCAGTCTGATCCCTCCCACAAGTAAACCTATACCATGTGTATATCAGTCTGATCCCTCCCATGAGCAAACCTATAACGTGTATATCAGTCTGATCCTGCCCATGAGCAAATCTATACCATATGCATATCAGTCTGATCCCTCAAAAGGGGGAAACCTATACCATGTGTATATCAGTCTAGTCCCTCCCATGAGTAAACCTATACCATGTGTATATCAGTCTGATCCCTCCAATGAGCAAACCTATAACATGTGTATCAGTCTAGTCCCTCCCATGAGTAAACCTATACCATGTGTATATCAGTCTGATCACTCCCATGAGCAAACCTATAACATGTGTATCAGTCTAGTCCCTCCCATGAGTAAACCTATACCATGTGTATATCAGTCTGATCCCTCCAATGAGCAAACCTATAACATGTGTATCAGTCTAGTCCCTCCCATGAGTAAACCTATACCATGTGTATATCAGTCTGATCACTCCCATGAGCAAACCTATAACATGTGTATCAGTCTAGTCCCTCCCATGAGTAAACCTATACTATGTGTATATCCGTCTGATCCCACCCATGAGCAAACCTATACTATGTGTATATCAGTCTGATCGCTCCCATGAGCAAATCTATACTATGTGTAGATCAGTCTGATCGCTCCCATGAGCAAATCTATACTATGTGTATATCAGTCTGATAGCTCCCATGAGCAAATCTATACCATGTGCATATCAGTCTGTTCTGGCCCATGAGGAAACCTATAACATGTGTATATCAGCCTGATCCCTCCCATGAGTAAGCCTATTTCATGAGTATCAGTCTGACCCCTCCCATGAGTAAAGTTTTAAACCTATACCTTGTGCATATCAGTTTGATCAGTGTAGTGATGGAGAATACTGTCTTTTTAATGTTCTGGAACTACATATCCCATGATACTCAGCCCTTCTGAATACCAAGGACAGACATGATTGCCTTAAGCAGCACTTTTCACGCAAAGGTAATGATTTATCTTCCCTTATAACCTGTAAATACTCAATAGTAAATAAAATATACAGAGAATATGTGTCTGCCTTTTCAAATACTTTACATTGTATGATGTAATATGTTACTCTGGGTGACACATATGTTAAGGCGTGATGAAGGGTACCATGTGCTCACTGAGGAAAATACAGATTACACAGCTTTATTTAAACAAAACACACACAGCCTGTGACACGGCTAATTGTTAAGTTGCAATTATTTATCATTATTATGTGCTATTTTTAGGCCATTTTGCCCAAGTTCCCTTCCAGACTTCAAACCCAGACCCGGCAAATCAGGAAAGATTTATTACATTTTTTAAATAAAAAAAACTCACTTTTCTGTCGTCTCTCTTTGAGCTCAGAAAGTCTAAAATCGATGCTCGTCTCTCAGCGATTCTTGTCACATGATGCAGCTTCCCGCGATGACAGGGTCACACACCCTAACAATAAAACAAGAAAATATCCCTGTGATTCCACCGCAGCGAGAAGATAACGGAAATACTACAAGGTGAACGGGAGGGAAATGACTGGAAATATGATCCTGCTACCCTGAAAATGACCTACACAGAGAAACGTGGCCCTATAAACAGTATATACAGAGAAATGTGGCCCTATAAACAGTATATACAGAGAAACGTGGCCCTATAAACAGTATATACAGAGAGAGGCGGCTCTATAAACAGTATATACAGAGAGGCGTGACCCTATAAACAGTATATGCAGAGAAACGTGGCCCTATAAACAGTATATACAGAGAGGCGTGACCCTATAAACAGAATATACAGAGAGGCGTGACCCTATAAACAGTATATGCAGAGAAACGTGGCCCTATAAACAGTATATGCAGAGAAACGTGGCCCTATAAACAGTATATACAGAGAGGCGTGACCCTATAAACAGTATATGCAGAGAAACGTGGCCCTATAAACAGTATATACAGAGATGTGGCCCTATAAACAGTATATACAGAGAGAGGCGGCCCTATAAACAGTATATACAGAGAGGCGGCCCTATAAACAGTATATACAGAGAGGCGGCCCTATAAACAGTATATACAGAGAGGCGCGGCCCTATAAACAATATATACAGAGAGACGTGGCCCTATAAACAGTATATGCAGAGAAACGTGGCCCTATAAACAGTATATACAGAGAGAGGCGGCCCTATAAACAGTATATACAGAGAGGCGGCCCTATAAACAGTATATACAGAGAGGCGGCCCTATAAACAGTATATACAGAGAGGCGCGGCCCTATAAACAATATATACAGAGAGACGTGGCCCTATAAACAGTATATGCAGAGAAACGTGGCCCTATAAACAGTATATACATAGACGTGGCCCTATAAACAGTATATACAGAGAGAGGCGGCCCTATAAACAGTATATACAGAGAGAAGCGGCCCTATAAACAGTATATACAGAGAGGCGTGGCCCTATAAACAGTATATACAGAGAGGCGTGGCCCTATAAACAGTATATACAGAGAGGCGCGGCCCTATAAACAGTATATACAGAGAGGCGCGGCCCTATAATCAGTATATACAGAGAGGCGCGGCCCTATAAACAGAATATACAGAGAGACGTGGCCCTATAAACAGTATATACAGAGAGGCGTGACCCTATAAACAGAATATACAGAGAGACGTGACCCTATAAACAGTATATACAGAGAGGCGTGACCCTATAATCAGTATATACATAGAGGCGCGGCCCTATAAACAGAATATACAGAGAGACGCGGCCCTATAAACAGTATATACAGAGAGGCGTGACCCTATAAACAGTATATACAGAGAGGCGTGACCCTATAATCAGTATATACAGAGAGGCGTGACCCTATAAACAGAATATACAGAGAGACGTGGCCCTATAAACAGTATATACAGAGAGGCGTGACCCTATAATCAGTATATACAGAGAGGCGTGACCCTATAAACAGAATATACAGAGAGACGTGGCCCTATAAACAGTATATACAGAGAGGCGTGACCCTATAAACAGTATATACAGAGAGGCGTGACCCTATAAACAGAATATACAGAGAGACGTGACCCTATAAACAGAATATACAGAGAGACGTGGCCCTATAAACAGTATATACAGAGAGGCGTGACCCTATAAACAGTATATACAGAGAGACGTGGCCCTATAAACAGTATATACAGAGAGGCGCGGCCCTATAAACAGTATATACAGAGAGATGTGGCCCTATAAACAGAATATACAGAGAGGCGTGACCCTATAAACAGTATATACAGAGAGATGCGGCCCTATAAACAGTATATACAGAGAGGCGTGACCCTATAAACAGTATATACAGAGAGACGTGGCCCTATAAACAGTATATACAGAGAGGCGCGGCCCTATAAACAGTATATACAGAGAGATGTGGCCCTATAAACAGAATATACAGAGAGACGTGACCCTATAAACAGTATATACAGAGAGATGCGGCCCTATAAACAGTATATACAGAGAGGCGTGACCCTATAAACAGTATATACAGAGAGGCGTGACCCTATAAACAGTATATACAGAGAGAGGCGGCCCTATAAACAGTATATACAGAGAGGCGCGGCCCTATAAACAGTATATACAGAGAGGCGTGACCCTATAAACAGTATATATAAAGAGACGCGGCCCTATAAACAGTATATACAGAGACGCGGCCCTATAAATAGCATATACAGAGAGACGCGGCCCTATAAACAGTATATACACAGAGACGTGGCCCCATAAATAGTATATACAAAGAGACGTGACGTGAGATATGTGGCTCTCTAAATAGCGTATACAGAGCGTTAATTAGTATATACAGAGGCGTGGTCCTATAAATAGTATATAGAAAGATATGGCTCTATAAAAAGCCTATACGTGGCCCTATAAATTATATGCAGAGAGATTTTGTCCTATAAAAATCATATCTACAGAGAGATGTGGCCCTATAAATAGCATTATTGGGGGGAAAATACCAATAAACATCATTTTTAAAAGAAACTCTTGCAGAGCCCCCAAACCAACAAAAAACTTAAAGAGCAGATGGCATTAACAACGTTTCCGCACAACTTCTGACACCGCTGCGCCCTGCTATGCGAGCCGCTTCAAGTCATGTGAGGCATTAATCGTTATAATCAAAACAATGCAATTACGAATATTTATAAAGTGCCACCAACATATTCTGTAGCACTGTACATATTGCAGGTTTGACACACAGAGAGTGATGGAAAGAGGGGACCCTGCCCCAGTGAGCTTACAATCTAAAAAGGTGAGGGGTGACACACAGAGGTGAGGTTAAATTGCAGAGTATGAGAGATTATGGGGTACATGGGGGCTGTGTGGGAGATAGCGGAGGACGAGTGCTTTTTAGAACATAACATTTCCAAAAGTTGCATAACTTTACCCCTAAATATCCCGTTAGTGATTATTTTGGGCATTATGTCCATAGAGATTTCCCTAATATCTGCCACAGTGACAGCTTCTGTAAAAAGGACTATAGAGCAGAGGTGCGTTCAATACCTCAGCCGCTGCAAGTGCTAAGTTAGCAACTTGCCATTGAACGGCGTTCTGCCGCTCAGCGCTCAGCACTGCTAACTTAGCACTTGCAGCGACCCGAGGAGATGCTGCGAGTAGCTGAGTGTGACGTAGTAAAGATGGCCGCCGCCATGAAGCAAGTAACAATTCAGTACGGCGATGTTAATATTGAGGTTTTTGTTCACCAAAGCACAAAATATTTATTATTTACCCCTGCACATAGACATATATTACAGTTCAATTATATTTTGTTTCAGAAGTAAACATAACGTTTATTCAATAAAAGCTGTCATTTGTGGTGTGCGAGTACAAAACGGGATTGTGCTGACTGCTTTTCTTTATCATATTTTGTCAGAGTCGTATGAAAAACAATCTGAATCTTTCATTAAGAAATCGGCCATTTTATTTCGAAATTTGCATCCAAAGCGTTCAATGACACTGCTGCAGCAAACTGAATTGCTGCGCTGCAGCAATTCAGCAGCTGCTAAGGTATTGAACGGGGCTCAGGGATATCCAACCCCGGACTCCAAGATGTTGACGGCCTACAAGTCCCTGAAATCATTGAATGCAATTGATGACCAAAGAATCATGGGTGTTGTAGTTCAGCAACATCTGTGGTGCCAACTCTGGAGAACTTCTGGCTGCGTTCAAAGAGCTTTCTTGTTGTTTTGTGAGGTAAATCTTATTCCCATCGTGCTCATAAACAACCTGCACCACAAACGCAATGAATGGAGATGATCCGCAGGTGAGAAAGAAGCTCCTCTTTGCCCTTACATGGCAGCCATATTGGCTTGACTGAAAACAATAGCCATGGCAGAGCCCCGTTCAATACCTCAGCAGCTGCTGAATTGCTGCAGCAGTGTCATTGAACGCTTTGGATGCGAGTTTTGAATCCAAAATGGCCGACGATTTTTTAATGAAAGATTCAGATTGTTTTTCGTATCACTCGGACAAAATATGATAAAGAAAAGCAGTCAGCACAATTCCGTTTTGTACGCACACCACAAATGATAGTTTTTATTGAATAAACGTTATGTTTACTTCTGAAACATAATATAAATTGAACTGTAATATATGTCTATGTGCAGGGGTAAATAATAAATAAATATTTTGTGCTTTGGTGAAAAAAACCTCAAAATTAACATTGCTGTACGGAATTGTTACTTGCTTCATGGAGGCGGCCATCTTGCTGTACAGAATTGTTACTTGCTTCATGGCGGTGGCCATCTTTAATACGTCACACTCAGCTACTCGCAGCATCTCCTCGGGTCGCTGCAAGTGCTAAGTTAGCAGTGCTGAGCGCTGAGTGTCTGAACGGCGTTCAATGGCAAGTTGCTAACTTAGCACTTGCAGCGGCTGAGGTATTGAACGCGCCTTGGGGTGTCATGGGAAGCCATAATATTCACATTCCTGTGTCGTGCTGCAATTGGTCGGTCATAGTATTTGGTTACCTTGCTCCTCCCCATGCATACACGCTGTCCGTGGTGCTGAACAAAAACAAGAAGTCATAATCCAGGGAACAGTAACCTTGGACCTCCAGATGTTTTGGAACTACATCTCCCATGAGGCTCAGCTACTCATTAGTCTGGTAAAGCCTCCAGGGAAATGTAGTTCCAAAACACCTGGGGCTCTATTACATTCTTCGCGCAAACGTTAATGCGTGCGCAAAAAAACGCATTAACACGAGGGGCAAAACCATTTGCGCAGAACGTCGTATTAGCATCTACCGCGGGTGAACCTGCGCGTACCCTTTGTGAGCATAATGTACTGCGCGCGTCCTATACTTCATACATTGTGCACTGGTACGCGGATGGTATTACAATCTATACGCAAAATTTAACGGACAACGTTTGCGCGCGTAATTTGACTGGCTACAAAAGCTGGTGGTAACGGCAAATCTGAACGTCCTGGCCGAAACCAAATTCACCAGCCTGAAAAAAAAATACAGCAAAGTATAGTTACACATTCTACACATACCCAAACAATAAAACTTGAGAAGTTGTGCGTGTTTTTATTATTGCTGCAGCATATATACTCAGATTGATTTTGACAGGCGCAAAAAACTTAAACGGGAGACAATTGTGGTTCTTATTTCTGATTGGCTGAATCGCCTGAAAAAAACAAACTGTCCGCACACTTATTTCTGCGCGCATTAACGTTAACGTGCGCGTGTTTTTGTGCATCTTTTTTAACGCGCGTTATTTTTTTGAAGGAAGAAAAAAATGCACGTGGATTGTCATACCAACGTTAACTTACGCGTATTAACGTTTCGCGCACAAATTAATGCGCTGCGCAAGACCCTGGAGGGCCAAGGTTGCCGACCCCTGGCATAATCAATAGGCACTTAACGAGTCTGACAATGACATCGCCCAACATTTTCCAATCACTCCCACCGACATAGGGGTCAGATCAGACCTCTGTGCCGACTGGCAGTGATAGGCTACACTCTACAGGTGGTCTGCTGAAGAACGGGTCAGCAAGCTGATGTCATCTTGTTGATGTCACTCTTGCCCACCACGAATCAGTGCAGTGACGGCACACGACCAAGGTAAAATGCTGTGCGAACCCTACTGTCAGCGTAAAACACACACACACACACACACACACACACACACACACACACACACAATGAAAAAAAGAGAGCGTGCAAACAATATAAAGCATCCACCAACAGAGCAAGGCTCGACAAATCCAGCAGCCAGGTCGCCACAGGCCCTTAGATTTCTCACTCTGGCTCCTACATTTTTGGATAATTGTTAAAAAAATAAGAAAAAAAAACTATAAATACAAAGTTTCTCCTAAAAATAAAAAACCCCACATGTATTTTGCTCCTGAGCTCGACGTAAAATCTAAAAAGCTTTTTCCAAAAAAAAAAACGTTTAAAATATAAAAATAACTGAGCATGGAAATTATGAAGCCGCAGGCCGAGCCGGGGGAGACGCAGCGATGGAAGCCCATCTTTGCCACATCTTGACGAGGAGCCGTGCAGGAGCAAAGCGAGCAGTATGGTGGGCGGGGGGGTCTGCGGTAACGGGCAACAATCGCGTGGCAGCGATCAATGGTGCCGGAAGTGTTCCCTATCGTAAGAAGATAAACACTGAGCCGCGCTTCCTCTGAGCGCCGCAGCTCCCTCACATCCCACACGGTGATGCGTCAGGGAACTGGTTTGACATCATGTAGATAAATAAGCAGCTCGTATCTTCAAGGGGGTCTATCACCGGCAAACACACCGTAACCGAAATCCACCGGCGCACTGCTGTCTAACGTCATGTGTACTGCATGAAGGATTTACAGAATAAAGATCGCACGACACGTTTACTACAATCCTGAGAATGCTGGGCACGCTTACCACAATCCTGAGAATGCTGGGCACGCTTACCACAATCCTGCGAATGCTGGGCACGCTTACTACAATCCTGAGAATGCTGGGCACGCTTACCACAATCCTGAGAATGCTGGGCACGCTTACCACAATCCTGAGAATGTTGGGCACGCTTACCACAATCCTGAGAATGCTGGGCACGCTTACCACAATCCTGAGAATGCTAGGCACGCTTACCACAATCCTGAGAATGCTAGGCACGCTTACCACAATCCTGAGAATGCTAGGCACGCTTACTACAATCCTGCGAATGCTGGGCACGCTTACTACAATCCTGAGAATGCTGGGCACGCTTACCACAATCCTGCGAATGCTGGGCACGCTTACCACAATCCTGAGAATGCTGGGCACGCTTACCACAATCCTGAGAATGCTGGGCACGCTTACCACAATCCTGAGAATGCTGGGCACGCTTACCACAATCCTGAGAATGCTGGGCACGCTTACCACAATCCTGCGAAAGCTGGGCACGCTTACTACAATCCTGCAAATGCTGGGCACGCTTACTACAATCCTGAGAATGCTGGGCACGCTTACCACAATCCTGCGAATGCTGGGCACGCTTACCACAATCCTGCGAATGCTGGGCACGCTTACTACAATCCTGCGAATGCTGGGCACGCTTACTACAATCCTGCGAATGCTGGGCACGCTTACTACAATCCTGCGAATGCTGGACCAGCTCAGGGGCCCGGGAGACTCGTCTTAGATTCGGGCTTCGGCTGTGGGTTCTGAGAGTCAGGAATAGATGTGGTGATGGAGGTTTATTCGTCAGCGAGTATTGCAGAGATTTTGGGTTTTATTGCATCCACAGTGCGGTCAGTCTCAGCCAGACGACACCAGGCTGGAAATTCAGATCCTGGAGCGTGCCATATGCAAGACCCAGCTCGCCAGTCACCGTATCATGGTGCACTTATCCAGTGCTCGACCAGTCGCCACATCCTGGAGCTTGCCAGAGATTGACATCCTAACCTGGTCCTCGTCCTATCACTGCACGCCCACCTGGTCCTCGTCCTATCACTGCACGCCCACCTGGTCCTCGTCCTATCACTGCACGCCCACCTGGTCCTCGTCCTATCACTGCACACCCACCTGGTCCTCATCCTATCACTGCACGCCCACCTGGTCCTCATCCTATCACTGCACACCCACCTGGTCCTCGTCCTATCACTGCACGCCCACCTGGTCCTCGTCCTATCACTGAGCGCTCAACTGGTCCTCGTCCTATCACTGCGCGCTCACCTGGTCCTCGTCCTATCACTGCGCGCTCACCTGGTCCTCGTCCCATCACTGCACGCCCACCTGGTCCTCGTCCTATCACTGCGCGCTCACCTGGTCCTCGTCCTATCACTGCGCGCTCACCTGGTCCTCGTCCTATCACTGCACGCCCACCTGGTCCTCATCCTATCACTGCGCGCTCACCTGGTCCTCGTCCTATCACTGCGCGCTCACCTGGTCCTCGTCCTATCACTGGGCGCTCAACTGGTCCTCGTCCTATCACTGCGCGCTCACCTGGTCCTCGTCCTATCACTGCACGCTCAACTGGTCCTCGTCCTATCACTGCGCGCTCACCTGGTCCTCGTCCTATCACTGCGCGCTCACCTGGTCCTCGTCCTATCACTGCACGCTCACCTGGTCCTCGTCCTATCACTGCGCGCTCACCTGGTCCTCGTCCTATCACTGCACGCTCAACTGGTCCTCGTCCTATCACTGCGCGCTCACCTGGTCCTCGTCCTATCACTGCGCACTCACCTGGTCCTCGTCCTATCACTGCGCACTCACCTGGTCCTCGTCCTATCACTGCACGCTCACCTGGTCCTCGTCCTATCACTGCACGCTCACCTGGTCCTCGTCCTATCACTGCACGCTCACCTGGTCCTCGTCCTATCACTGCACGCTCACCTGGTCCTCGTCCTATCACTGCGCGCTCACCTGGTCCTCGTCTTAGCTCTGTGCACTTAATCGAAAGCTTACATTTACCATATCACGGCACGCTTACGCGGTCCTCGCCACACTCCCCGATCAGAGGTTTAGTGGCAGTGGAATTGCGTACAGATGCTTATATACAGCCAACGTGTGTATTCTCACCTCTGACAGGGTGTTACACTCCGCACGCAACATGCGCTCAATGAGCAGGGCTGCGGCCAACTGAAACCAGCTAATGAAAGGGGCAAAACTCACTGATTACCTACAGCCAAAGCCACAATCTAACCCGAACGCCAGGCGACAACGTAAAGCCAGCGCGCGCAACATCTCAGGACCAGCATCATCAGTCAGACCCTGCCATCATCTAGCTGAAACGTGCGGGACTGCGCAATCACACACGTGAGACTGTAATATACACAGACGTATACCCACACACATATACATCACATGAGAATATACACAGACGTATACCCACACACATATACATCACATGAGAATATACACAGACATATACCCACACACATATACAATCACATGAGAATATACACAGACGTATACCCACACACATATACATCACATGAGAATATACAGAGACGTATACCCACACACATATACAATCACATGAGAATATACAGAGATGTATACCCACACACATCACATGAGAATATACACAGACGTATACGCACATACATATACATCACATGAGAATATACACAGACGTATACCCACACACATATACATCACATGAGAATATACACAGACGTATACCCACACACATCACATGAGAGTATACACAGACGTATACCCACATACATATAGATCACACTAAATTCAGATTAATACTCACTCACACACATTTACATCACACTATAAGATACACAGACGTATACACACGCACATACAGGTCATATTAGAATATACACAGGCATGTACATACTCATGTAGCCTTATGTGTGTCTGGTTTGTTCAGGTAGTAGACGGACACCAATGTGTATTATTGGGGATATGCGAGAAAAGGGAAGCCTGTGTAAAGGAAGACTATCAGGGTTATTCAGAGAGAGGTGAAAAGCAGGAGAATGACTGGAGAATGGAAAATTGTAGATCAAAATAGCCAAACCAGAAAAATTCTCCCATTTATCTCACTTTCCAAATCGGCTACTTTGACCTAGAATTTTCCATTCTCCTGCTTTTCACCTCTCTGAATAACCCTGTAATATAAATTATATATATATATATATATTTATTGTTAGCGTGTACCGGTGCCCTGTGTGATAACGAGGTTATCGCCCTGGCAGTGTGTGTAATAGTGTATTAATAGGATATTTATGGATCCTGGTGTCTGGGCGGTTATGGTGGAGGCCGCTGGACAACATACTGGTGTGTCGTATAGAGATGTGTGTGTGTGAAGATAGATTTGTGTGTGTCACCTGCAAGGGGGAGGCAAAGTATGTGTGTATACCGTCAGAATATACACGGAGAGAAACCGTATGTGTGTATACCGTCAGAATATACACAGGGAGGCACAGTATGTGTGTATACAGTCAGAATATACACCGGGAGGCACAGTATGTGTGTATACAGTCAGAATATACACGGGGAGGCCCAGTATGTGTATATACAGTCAGAATATACACCGGGAGGCACAGTATGTGTGTATACAGTCAGAATATACACGGGGAGGCACAGTATGTGTGTATACAGTCAGAATATACACGGGGAGGCACAGTATGTGTGTATACAGTCAGAATATACACGGGGAGGCACAGTATGTGTGTATACAGTCAGAATATACACGGAGAGAAACCGTATGTGTGTATACCGTCAGAATATACACAGGGAGGCACAGTATGTGTGTATACAGTCAGAATATACACGGGGAGGCACAGTATGTGTGTATACAGTCAGAATATACACGGGGCGGCACAGTATGTGTGTATACAGTCAGAATATACACGGGGCGGCACAGTATGTGTGTACACAGTTATAATATAAACGTGGAGGCACAGTATGTGTGTATACAGTCAGAATATACACGGGGAGGCACAGTATGTGTGTATACAGTCAGGATATACACAGGGCGGCACAGTATGTGTGTATACAGGCAGGATATACACGGGGCGGCACAGTATGTGTGTACACAGTTATAATATAAACGTGGAGGCACAGTATGTGTGTATACAGTCAGAATATACACGGGGAGGCACAGTATGTGTGTATACAGTCAGGATATACACAGGGCGGCACAGTATGTGTGTATACAGGCAGGATATACACGCGGAGGCACAGTATGTGTGTATACAGTCAGGATATACACAGGGCGGCACAGTATGTGTGTATACAGTCAGGATATACACAGGGCGGCACAGTATGTGTGTATACAGTCAGGATATACACAGGGCGGCACAGTATGTGTGTATACAGGCAGGATATACACGGGCGGTACAATATGTGTGTATACAGTCAGAATATACACGGGGCGGCACAGTATGTGTGTACACAGTTATAATATACACGTGGAGGCACAGTATGTGTGTATACAGAATATACAAGGAGAGGCAGCGTGTGTATACACATTACATATAGCTATATGAGGCACAGGCTGTCTCTCTGTATCAGGCTTTGAGAGTGTCATTGCTCGCAGGCTGTCCCTCTGTGTGTCACAGGATGTCTCTCTCCCTCTGTGTGTCACTGGCTGTCTCTCCCTCCCTGTGTGTGTGTCACAGGCTGTCTCTCTGTGTGTCACAGGATGTGTGAGTGTCACTGGCTGTCTCTCCTTCCCTGTGTGAGTGTCACTGGCTGTCTATCCCTCCCTGTGTGAGTGTCACTGGCTGTCTATCCCTCCCTGTGTGAGTGTCACTGGCTGTCTATCCCTCCCTGTGTGAGTGTCACTGGCTGTCTATCCCTCCCTGTGTGAGTGTCACTGGATGTCTATCCCTCCCTGTGTGAGTGTCACTGGATGTCTCTCCTTCCCTGTGTGAGTGTCAATGGCTGTCTCCGTGTCACAAGATGTCTCTCTCTCCCTGTGTGTGTGTCACAAGATGTCTCTCTCTCCCTGTGTGTCACAGGATGTCTCTCTCTCCCTGTGTGTCACAGGATGTCTCTCCCTCCGTGTGTGTGTATCACTCTGGTTGTCTCTCTCTCTGTACCTGCTGGTGTCTCCCGGCTCTGGGTGGGGATGCTCTGGGAAGTTGCAGTCTCTCCCTGGTGGTCTCTTGCTGGGCGTCACGTGATGTCTCCCCCCTGGCTGTCTCTCAGGCCTCTATGCAGCCCTTTAATCAGCAGACGGGATGTCTCGGGCTCCCGGGATGTCTCATCCTCGGCTCTCTCTCCTCCTCCCCCTCTCTGTCTCTCTCGGTGTCTGTCTCTCTCCTCCTTTCTCTCCTCCCTCTCACCCTCCCCCTTCTGTCTCTTTACATCAGCCTCCCACTGAGAGACAGGCAGGACGGACAGACTGGCACAGAGAGACAGGCTGACAGAGAGGGACAGACTGACACAGAGAGACATCAAAGGAAAAGGCCCCAGGCCAAGAAGAGAGGATGGAGCCCATAAAACAGAGACACCACAGAATTTACTGTACATGAGACAGTTACAGAGGGGGAGAGAGCAGAATACACACCATTAGACAGTCATGTGAGAGATTGGGACTGGTACATGGGCCATGTGACAGCCATAGGAGGCGAGAGACATGTACATAGTGTGAAGGAAGCCATATTGAATGTGACAGGTATATAGGCCATGAGACAGCTACACAGGGGGCAATATAAGTATATATTCCATGAGACCAGCACATTGGCCATGAGACAGCTACACAGGGGGCAATATAAGTATATATTCCATGAGACCAGCACATAGGCCATGAGACAGCTACACAGAGGATAGTATACACAGAGACATCTCTATATTAGCACATAGGCCATGACAGGGGATGAGACAGCTCCACAGGGTATTCTATTGGCATAGTCTTGAACCAGCAACACAGGTGATGAGACAGGCACATTGGCCAAAAGACAGCTTCCCCGGGGGTATTACAGGTATATATCGAATGAGACAGTTAAGCAGGCGTTATATTGGTACATAGGTCATGAACCAGCTATGCAGGGAATGAGACAGGTATCTAGGCTGTGACACGGCTACACAGGCGATGCTATAGGTATATATATATATATACACAACGAGACAGCTCCATAGGAGTATATATTGGTACATAGGACTTGAACCAGCTATGCAGGGGATGAGAACGGCACATAGGCCATGACGCAGCTACACAGGCGATGCTATAGGCAGGGCTCAAAATTTCAAGTCCCAAGCTACTAGCCAGGCCTTAAGAGTTACTCGCCACTAGTTGCCCACCTAACCCCTTATCCTGCCCTGCCTCTGCATTCCCACTCGCCCTCATGTAATTTCCACTCGCCAAATGCGAGCAGGCGAGTGGAAATTTTGAGGCCTGCTATAGGTATATATATATATATATACACCACGAGACAGCTCCTTAGGAGTATATATTGTACATAGGACTTGAACCAGCTATGCAGGGGATGAGACCGGCACATAGGTCATGGGGCAGCCTCACAGGGGATATATATACTTGTAACTGTAACTTTGTATTTCTGTAACCACTCAATGTTCTTGAACCCAGGACATACTTGAAAACGAGAGAAATCTCAATGTATCCTTCCTGGTAAAATCCTTTATAAATAAATAAATATATATAGGCCATGACCCAGCTGCGTTTAGGATTATATAGGCACAAATGCCATGAGAAAGATCCACAGGGAGTTATAAAGGCCATTAGAGAGATCCACAGGGGTCATTAAAGGCCACGAGACAGTTCATGATATAGGCAATAAGACAGCTCCATAGGAGATGAATGATATAGGTACATGGGCCGTGAGACAGTTCCACAGGCATATAGGGAATAAGGCACAGGGGATGTGACCAACCATAGGCCATGAAGAAGCTCCACAGGGGGCATCAACCCTGAGGCCTGTGTAAGGGATAGACACAGAAATACAGAGTCAGATCCAGGGAACGAAGCGAACATAGGCGCGAAACAGATACAGGGCTATTCAGAAAGAGGTGAAAACCTTGAGAATGACTGGAGAAGTGAAAATTCTAGGTCAAAATAGTCAAACCAGAAAAATTCTCCCATTTATCTCACTTTCCAAATTAGCTATTTAGTCTAGATTATTCATTCTCCTGGCAATTCTCAAGGTTTTCACCTCTCTCTGAATAGCCCTGATAGAGTGCCCAGTGAAATGTATTCATCAGACAGGGCAGGAGAAGGATCCAGAGACATCAGGATGGAGATAGACAGGTGCATGGTGAGACAGGTACTAGGGATTAGACAGCAGGCGGCAGGTAGAAGGGATTAGACAGCAGGGGCAGGTAGAAGGGATTAGACAGCAGGGGGCAGGTAGAAGGGATTATACAGCAGGGGGCAGGTAGAAGGGATTAGACAGCAGGGGCAGGTAGAAGGGATTAGACAGCAGGGGGCAGGTAGAAGGGATTAGACAGCAGGGGCAGGTAGAAGGGATTAGACAGCAGGGGCAGGTAGAAGGGATTAGACAGCAGGTGGCAGGTAGAAGGGATTAGACAGCAGGAGGCAGGTAGAAGGGATTATACAGCAGGAGGCAGGTAGAAGGGATTAGACAGCAGGAGGCAGGTAGAAGGGATTATACAGCAGGGGCAGGTAGAAGGGATTAGACAGCAGGGGGCAGGTAGAAGGGATTAGACAGCAGGGGGCAGGTAGAAGGGATTAGACAGCAGGGGGCAGGTAGAAGGTTGCTGCCGACACGGCCTCAGTTATGAAATAAAAGAAATGCAACGTTTCGGCCCCGAAGGCCTTAATCATGCATATGGCCTGAGTTATGAAGTAGTACATGTTCCAGGTCTGCTGTTCTCTTTTCTATGTATAACGGGACCTAGGCCAGGTAGTTTGGTTTTAGTAGACCACTAGTTTGGCCTTTGTGAGTGTTAATGAACGAAATTAAAGGTGAGGAGGGGACAGACACAGTCATCATGCAGGGGACAGTTATGGGGGTGAGCCGCGAGACATCCAGGGAAAGAGACGGTATAAAGGGGTGAGACATGGAGAGAATGAAGAGGATATTAGGGGTGAGACATCCAGAGAATGAGGGGGGTATAAGGGGTGAGAGATCCAGAGAATGAGGGGGGTATAAGGGGCGAGACATCCAGAGAATGAGGGGGGTATAAGGGGCAATACATCCAGAGAATGAGGGGGTATAAGGGGCGAGACATCCAGAGAATGAGGGGGTATAAGGGGCGAGACATCCTGAGAATGAGGGGGGTATAAGGGGCGAGACATCCAGAGAATGAGGGGGTATAAGGGGCGAGACATCCAGAGAATGAGGGGGGTTAAGGAGCGAGACATCTAGAGAATGAGGGGGTTTAAGGGGCGAGACATCCAGAGAATGAGGGGGTATAAGAGGCGATACATCCAGAGAATGAGGGGGGTATAAGAGGTGAGACATCCAGAGAATGAGGGGGGTATAAGGGGCGAGACATCCAGAGAATGAGGGGGTTTAAGGAGCGAGACATCTAGAGAATGAGGGGGTTTAAGGGGCGAGACATCCAGAGAATGAGGGGGGTATAAGAGGCGATACATCCAGAGAATGAGGGGGGTATAAGAGGTGAGACATCCAGAGAGTGAGGGGGGTATAAGAGGTGAGACATCCAGAGAATGAGGGGGTATAAGGGGCGATACATCCAGAGAATGAGGGGGTATAAGAGGTGAGACATCCAGAGAATGAGGGGGTATAAGGGGCGATACATCCAGAGAATGAGGGGGTATAAGGGGCGATACATCCAGAGAATGAGGGGGGTATAAGAGGTGAGACATCCAGAGAGTGAGGGGGTATAAGGGGCGAGACATCCAGAGAATGAGGGGGTTTAAGGTGCGAGACATCCAGAGAATGAGGGGGTTTAAGGGGCGAGACATCTAGAGAATGAGGGGGTTTAAGGTGCGAGACATCCAGAGAGTGAGGGGGGTATAAGAGGTGAGACATCCAGAGAATGAGGGGGTATAAGGGGCGATACATCCAGAGAATGAGGGGGTATAAGAGGTGAGACATCCAGAGAGTGAGGGGGGTATAAGGGGCGACACATCCAGAGAATGAGGGGGGTATAAGAGGTGAGACATCCAGAGAATGAGGGGGTATAAGAGGTGAGACATCCAGAGAGTGAGGGGGTTATAAGAGGTGAGACATCCAGAGAATGAGGGGGGTATAAGGGGCGAGACATCCAGAGAATGAGGGGCGTATAAGGGGCGAGACATCCAGAGAATGAGGGGGTTTAAGGGGCGAGACATCTAGAGAATGAGGGGGTTTTAAGGTGCGAGACATCCAGAGAGTGAGGGGGGTATAAGAGGTGAGACATCCAGAGAATGAGGGGGGTATAAGGGGCGATACATCCAGAGAATGAGGGGGGTATAAGAGGTGAGACATCCAGAGAATGAGGGGGGTATAAGAGGTGAGACATCCAGAGAGGGAGGGGGTATAAGGGGCGACACATCCAGAGAATGAGGGGGTATAAGGGGCGAGACATCCAGAGAATGAGGGGGTATAAGGGGCGAGACATCCTGAGAATGAGGGGGGTATAAGGGGCGAGACATCCAGAGAATGAGGGGGGTATAAGGGGCGAGACATCCAGAGAATGAGGGGGTTTAAGGAGCGAGACATCTAGAGAATGAGGGGGGTTTAAGGGGCGAGACATCCAGAGAATGAGGGGGGTATAAGAGGCGATACATCCAGAGAATGAGGGGGGTATAAGAGGTGAGACATCCAGAGAGTGAGGGGGGTATAAGAGGTGAGACATCCAGAGAATGAGGGGGGTATAAGGGGCGATACATCCAGAGAATGAGGGGGGTATAAGAGGTGAGACATCCAGAGAATGAGGGGGGTATAAGGGGCGATACATCCAGAGAATGAGGGGGTATAAGAGGTGAGACATCCAGAGAATGAGGGGGGTATAAGGGGCGATACATCCAGAGAATGAGGGGGGTATAAGAGGTGAGACATCCAGAGAGTGAGGGGGGTATAAGGGGCGAGACATCCAGAGAATGAGGGGCGTATAAGGGGCGAGACATCCAGAGAATGAGGGGGTTTAAGGGGCGAGACATCTAGAGAATGAGGGGGTTTAAGGTGCGAGACATCCAGAGAGTGAGGGGGTATAAGAGGTGAGACACATCCAGAGAATGAGGGGGGTATAAGGGGCGATACATCCAGAGAATGAGGGGGGTATAAGAGGTGAGACATCCAGAGAGTGAGGGGGTATAAGGGGCGACACATCCAGAGAATGAGGGGGGTATAAGAGGTGAGACATCCAGAGAATGAGGGGGGTATAAGAGGTGAGACATCCAGAGAGTGAGGGGGTTATAAGAGGTGAGACATCCAGAGAATGAGGGGGGTATAAGGGGCGAGACATCCAGAGAATGAGGGGCGTATAAGGGGCGAGACATCCAGAGAATGAGGGGGTTTAAGGGGCGAGACATCTAGAGAATGAGGGGGTTTAAGGTGCGAGACATCCAGAGAGTGAGGGGGGTATAAGAGGTGAGACATCCAGAGAATGAGGGGGGTATAAGGGGCGATACATCCAGAGAATGAGGGGGGTATAAGAGGTGAGACATCCAGAGAATGAGGGGGGTATAAGAGGTGAGACATCCAGAGAGTGAGGGGGTATAAGGGGCGACACATCCAGAGAATGAGGGGGGTATAAGAGGTGAGACATCCAGAGAATGAGGGGGGTATAAGGGGCGATACATCCAGAGAATGAGGGGGGTATAAGAGGTGAGACATCCAGAGAGTGAGGGGGGTATAAGAGGTGAGACATCCAGAGAATGAGGGGGTATAAGGGGCGATACATCCAGAGAATGAGGGGGTTATAAGAGGTGAGACATCCAGAGAATGAGGGGGGTATACGGGGCGATACATCCAGAGAATGAGGGGGGTATAAGAGGTGAGACATCCAGAGAATGAGGGGGGTATAAGGGGCGATACATCCAGAGAATGAGGGGGGTATAAGAGGTGAGACATCCAGAGAGTGAGGGGGGTATAAGAGGTGAGACATCCAGAGAATGAGGGGGGTATAAGGGGCGATACATCCAGAGAGTGAGGGGGGTATAAGGGGCGACACATCCAGAGAATGAGGGGGGTATAAGAGGTGAGACATCCAGAGAATGAGGGGGGTATAAGGGGCGATACATCCAGAGAATGAGGGGGTATAAGAGGTGAGATATCCAGAGAGTGAGGGGGGTATAAGAGGTGAGACATCCAGAGAATGAGGGGGGTATAAGGGGCGATACATCCAGAGAATGAGGGGGGTATAAGAGGTGAGACATCCAGAGAATGAGGGGGGTATAAGGGGCGAGACATCCAGAGAATGAGGGGGGTATAAGAGGTGAGACATCCAGAGAATGAGGGGGGTATAAGGGGCGATACATCCAGAGAATGAGGGGGGTATAAGAGGTGAGACATCCAGAGAGTGAGGGGGGTATAAGAGGTGAGACATCCAGAGAATGAGGGGCGTATAAGAGGTGAGACATCCAGAGAGTGAGGGGGGTATAAGGGGCGAGACAGGCAGGGTACGCACAAACTGATGAGACTGCTAGACACAGAGAGCGCTGGGATTCCACTGAAGCGAGCGTGAGGAGAGAGACAGCCCCCCCCGGGCGCGGCACTGATGGAAATGAACGTGTTGTGTAATGAGGTGTTTATATATCCATGAAGCTGTGAAATTTACAAACAAAAACCTGCTAATTCCCCGCCCCGGGCACGCGCTGGCAACGCGCCAGCACCTCCACACGTGCCGTTTCACCTTTTGATTTGTGATTCTACAAACTGGCAGATATTGAACTCGGGACGCGGTGAGGTGTGGCATCTGCGAGGGTTTGCGCGGGCACATAATGCTGCCGAGCAGCCGCTCAGGTCGGCCCATGCCCAGCCAGAAACCCTCCAAAAAAGCCTGGCACGACGCTGTGCCCTGTTAATTAGTGACACTTAATGGGCAGCAGGTGGGTTCCACCTGTCATGGCGGCTGGTGCAGGTGCCCGGGCATGTGAGACGCCATGCTCCACCCCTGCCCATTGGAAAAATATTTGGGGGAAAATCGACAAAAATAAAAAGTATGAGGAAGAAAAAAAGAAATAAAATGGCGCTGAAGCCGCGCGACCTGGTCACGCCAGCAAGACGGAGCAGGGACGAGCAAGCAGATAGGAATAGGTGAGCTCAGCAGGCGCGCCGGGGCCCAGCGTGTCACCTTGTCACCAGCCGAGAGGCTCTGATCTCTCCCAACACAAAAGCTGCTCACCCCTCCCTTCTCCTCGCTCGCTCGCTCGCTCGCTGCCTGCATTCTGCCTCCGGGCTTTTCTTTGACTCGAAAACGTTGAGAAAAAACGCTCCAAAGCCGTTCAGAGTGACACGATTACGATCTGTCTGTACCTTAAACGCTCGCGCCCCCCCCCTCCATCCATCCCCGTCACATTCCTAGTGCGTAAATAAAGGGACTGTACGGTCACACGGCGCGCTCCACGCGTTTCGCTCACTCTTATTGTGGTACGGTGCGCTCCTTGTAAGAATCACTAGTTACATAACCAGCCATTATTTCAGTAACCGTTTCGCTGCCGCGACACAATGTTTACGTCGTTCAATCACGACGCGTCGTTAAAGGGACAAGAACCCGGAATGTGAATCACTAGTCACGGTTTAGGTCAAGATACCTGGCTTTGATTTTTGGGGTCCCCCTGCCTGCTGTTATACTGGTAGAATACAGGTGTGGGTTGCCACGTGATGATGTCATAAAAAAAATTTCTTTACATAATGGTGGATTATACGCTCTGCCTTGCGGCTCCGCACCCGGCACTGATAGCTCCCGTTAGCCGCAAACGCTGCTTTTCATGGAATCTTCGTAAAGACGGTGGCGGCGCAGCCAAAACAAGAGTGACAAAATAAGTGACATACCTGCTTTACACGATGCCAGGCTGATGTATAGCAACGCTCACCACCCTATGATCAAATCAATAAGTGACATACCCGCTTTATATGGTGTCAGGCTGATGCATAGCAACGCTCGCCACCCTATGATCAAATCAATAAGTGACATACCCGCTTTATATGATGCCAGGCTGATGTATAGCAACGCTCGCCACCCTATGATCAAATCAATAAGTGACATACCCGCTTTACACGATGCCAGGCTGATGTAAAGCAACGCTCGCCACCCTATGATCAAATCAATAAGTGACATACCCGCTTTATACGATGCCAGGCTGATGTATAGCAACGCTCGCCACCCTATGATCAAATCAATAAGTGACATACCCGCTTTATACGATGCCAGGCTGATGCTATAGCAACGCTCGCCGCCCTATGATCAAATCAATAAGTGACATACCCGCTTTACACGATGCCAGGCTGATGTATAGCAACGCTCGCCGCCCTATGATCAAATCAATAAGTGACATACCCGCTTTATATGATGCCAGGCTGATGCATAGCAACGCTCGCCACCCTATGATAAAATCAATAAGTGACATACCCGCTTTACACGATGCCAGGCTGATGCATAGCAACGCTCGCCACCCTATGATCAAATCAATAAGTGACATATCCGCTTTACACGATGCCAGGCTGATGTATAGCAACGCTCGCCACCCTATGATCAAATCAATAAGTGACATACCCGCTTTACACGATGCCAGGCTGATGCATAGCAACGCTCGCCACCCTATGATCAAATCAATAAGTGACATACCCGCTTTACACGATGCCAGGCTGATGTTTAGCAACGCTCGCCACCCTATGATCAAATCAATAAGTGACATACCCACTTTACACGATGCCAGGCTGATGTTTAGCAACGCTCGCCACTCTATGATCAAATCAATCAGTGGCTCGTGCCCTACAATGCCTGTATACAAAGAACGCCTGGGCTAGCGTGGTGTGTGCTTGCGCAGACTGCCGCTTCCTGGAATGTATCTGCACGCAGAGCTGCAACATATGGCTCTATGCTTTATATATAGCATTATGTAACAGAATGTATATGTTTAGGAGAGTCGTGATGCGGCGAGTCCTGGTGGAAGAGATTCGCAGATGTCACCAGAAACCTAAACCAATGATACGGAGATGTCACAGCTCCTCGCTACCTTCATAACCGTCAGAGCCAGCGTTTCCCTGGACTCGTCCTCTTCACTCCGATAGACCTGAAAATCACTGGATGAGGCGCGGGACGCTGCATTTATTGGCGTGAATAGTTTACGAGGCACACTGCACACAGCATTAGGATCCAAAGACAGGGTGCCAGGGCACAGACACAAACAGTACCAGCAGCCGGTGTTATCTGTGCGTGGTTAGTTCTTCTCCAGCTTCCTATAAAAACGAACCAGGTGGATGAACCAGCGAGCAGCCGCTCAGGAAAGAGGCTTTAAGTTGGCCAAGCCAGGGCACCCGAATCTCAACTCAACCCAATCAGTTGACATACGGCGTGTGCATTCTAAAAACTGACCCTGCGTGACGGTATGTGGTGCAGGCACCGTCTGCTTGATCCTCACTGGCACTGAATAAATACTGGAGCGAACGGGAGACTGGAAGCTGTGTGAGGGAGTTCCAGGACATAGATAGCAAGCTCTTGAGGCAAGGAAATATGCTGAGCTTGCTACTAGTGCCAAACGGAGTCTCTTGTATAAGCATACCCTTAAAAAATTTAAATAATGGCCCTCAGGGGGTCACAGCGGTGCAAGTTCAGACGGAGCCTGACCCTAAACTCAGATTCTATGCATCAATACTGAAATCTGAACAAAACACAAGAAAAACATAGACACTATATTTATTTCTATTATGATGCACTGGCGGATCCAGACAGGGGTCGGATCCAGAGAGGGGGGCACAGGGGTCGGATCCAGAGAGGGGGCACATCCAGACAGGGGGCACAGGTGTCGGATCCAGAGAGGGGGCGGATCCAGAGAGGGGGCACAACGCTGTATCTCCAGTTCTTCAAATCTTACATAGACCTTTGCGGGGTCATTGGAAAGGCCTGATTCTGAGCTTTCCAATGATGCCAAACATGACCAAGTACAACCTACACAGTAAAAATAAAATGCAAGAGGAAACAGTGTATTTATTCTGAATTAGTTTATTTCCTTAGAAAAATGCAGGATGGGAAGTGAAAGGGGTTAATCAAACTTCTGCAGTTGACTTGACAAAGCTCTTACCTGGATACACTCAAAATATATAAACCTCTATAGTGTATATACTGTATGTCCAAGTCTGTGTGTGTCAATAAGTGTGTACGTGGATGCACATCTCCCAAATGTCCCCGTTTTTAAGGGACAGTCCCTATTTAGGGCCCAAATCCCACTTACCCTCTTTTTTTCTAATGTTCCTCCTTTTAGGAACTCCAATATATTCAGGGTGTGCAGGTGTATAACAGAGCTGCACAGCGATAAAACTCCCAGCAAGGAGTTTGTAAACAATAATAAATGCTTTGATTTTTAGTTAATATTTTTATTGAACTCTCATCTAAACTTTACCCCAAACTAGGTGCCCTGTACAGAAACAAATCCTGCCTGAGCACCGCGGTAAGAAAGCAGATTGTACAACAAATGCTTATGCCAGCCATTGAATACGGAGATGTAGTGTATGCAGCCGCCCGCAAACACACCTCCACACCTCCAGAAACTTACTACATTGTATAACTCATTCTGTCGCTTTGTGCTACAATGTAACTACATGACCCACCATTGTGACATGTTAAAAGAACTAAACTGGCCATCACTGGACTCTAGACGCACCCTTCACCTTTCCAACCTGGTGTTTAAAGAGCTTTTCTGGGAAGCTACCACCCTACCTGAATATGCTGCTTCCCCCGGCAGTTCCCTCATCCTATAACCTCAGATCCAGGACCAGCACCTTACTTGCAATACCGCAATACAAAAAGAAAATGGCTCGATCCTCATTTTCCTACAGAGCACCGCAAATATGGAATAACCTCCCAGACACCGTCAAATCTTCCCCCAGTCTAAAGTCCCTTAAGACTTCCCTATTAACATACCTCAATACAGAATGCACCTGTAAACATGTAACATAATGACTTTATTTCCTCCATATTTATTTTTCTGTTAATCTGTATATTTGGTTTTGTGTTAATATCTTGCATTTTACTATTTTGTATTTCTGTAACCACTCAATGTTCTCGAACCCAGGACATACTTGAAAACGAGAGAAATCTCAAGGATTTTACCAGGAAGAATACATTTTCTAAATAAATTTACATAAATGGCCCAAAATATTGTGATGCCGCCTATAAAGTCTGGGAACAGCAGCGCTTCTGAGCCGGACTTTAGCAGCTTCTCTACATGGTGTGTGCGTGTATAGCTATGTGCATGTCTGAGTTATATAGCTGTGTGTGGGTATCAGTGGGTGTCTGTGCCCGCTTCAGATTCGTGCTGGTGGCGCTTGATTCTCAGTGAGGAGAGCATGTACCAGAGCGCAGAGCATTGCTGCGTAGTGTCAGTCAGGCGTCCCTAATGAGTCCTAGGAATAAGCCTCATTAGATGAATCGGCAGGGGGTACCTGGCTCGCTGTGATCCGTCACACTCCTAACCTCTGGTAGGCGCTTTCATTGTCAGACCAATGATCTATGTTCCATTTGATTTCTTTATACGCTGAACGGGTATGTGGATAGTTTAGTGTGAGTTACCCTGTAACATGTATATGCAGACACATAATATTATGCTTTCCAAGATGCTACAGAGTATTGCTTTATATGGTTTGCAGCAGCGTTTCCCAAACCTGTCCTCTGGACCATCAACCAGGCCAGATTTAAGGATCACCTTGGGGAAATACAGATGGAATCCTGCAATCACTGAGCAGCAAATCATATCACCTGTGCTGTGCTTCACATATCCTGCAAACCTGGCCTGTCAGCGGGTCCCGAGGACAGGGTTGGGAAATATACCATGTCATGGAAACTTATAAAACTATCTACACACAGTAGTGGCTGTATGGCTAATATCAGTGATACAATGTGACACTCGCATACGTAGCAATAGCTAGTGTTTATAAATACATAACAAGCTCCAATAAGGATACAATTAACCGTAGATACTCTAGTATAGCGCAACCCGAATATAACGCGATGGATAGAGATTTATTATGGAAATGAGAGAATACTTAAGACTCGAATATAACGCGAGGAACAAAATTTGACTGCACCGGTAAACAATTAAAATCCTGCCAGGTTCTCTTAACACAGTCAGGCTCCCCCTCAGGCCAGGGTGCTCTGCTCTAGAATGATTGCAGTTGTTACTAAGTATGAAGTCGCCGACCACCCATCTTTACTAGTGATTTAGATGGCCAGCGGAGGCGAGCGAGTTGTAGGATTGGCTTAAACAAAGTGTGCCCTCTGGCCATGATGGATCCCACCTCTCCCGAATCCGGGAGCTCCTGAAGTGTTTGCAAGCATCAGAGAGCTCACATTCACTTCAGCGAGACTACTGGAACTTCCGCAAGACTTGGAATCCAGAGCAAGGCAAGTTTTTTTTTTTCTACACGCGATGCAGATGTCTCGAATATAACGCGACCCCTCCAAATTTAAAAGGTAAATATTTGCCACCAAAATCTAGCGGTATACTCGAGTATCTACAGTAATCAAACAGAATACACGCAGTGAAATGATTTAAAATATACAGTCGCGGCCAAAATTGTTGGCACCCCAGACATTTTTCCAGAAAATCAAGTATTTCTCACAGAAAAGTATTGCAGTAACACATGTTTTGCTATACACAGGTTTATTCCCTATGTGTGTATTGGAACAAAACAAAAAAAGGGAGGAAAAAAAGCTAATTGGACATAATGTCACACAAAACTCCAAAAATGGTCTGGACAAAATTCTTGGCACCCTTTCAAAATTGTGAATAAATAAGATTGTTTCAAGCATGTGATGCTCCTGTAAACTCACCTGGGGCAAGTAACAGGTGTGGGGGCAATATAAAAATCACACCTGAAAGCAGATAAAAAGGAGAGAAGTTCACTTAGTCTTTGCATTGTGTGTCTGTGTGTGCCACACTAAGCATGGACAACAGAAAGAGAAGAAGAGAACTGTCTGAGGACTTGAGAACCAAAATTGTGGAAAATATCAACAATCTCAAGGTTACAAGTCCATCTCCAGAAATCTAGATTTGCCTTTTCCACAGTGCGAAACATTATCAAGAAGTTTGCAACCCATGGCACTGTAGCTAATCTCTCTGGGTGTAGACGGAAGAGAAATATTGATGAAAGGTTGCAATGCAGGATAGTCCGGATGGTGGATAAGCAGCCCCAAACAAGTTCCAAAGAAATTCAAGCTGTCCTGCAGGCTCAGGGAGCATCAGTGCCAGAGCAAACTATCCATCGACATGTAAATGAAATGAAACGCTATGGCAGGAGACCCAGGAGGACCCCACTGCTGACACAGAGACATAAAAAAGCAAGACTACAGTTTGCCAAAATGTACTTGAGTAAGCCAAAATCCCTTCTGGGAAAACGCCTTGTGGACAGATGAGACCAAGATAAGAGTTTTTTTGTAAAGCACATCATTCTACTGTTTACCGAAAACGGAATGAGGCCTACAAAGAAAAGAACACAGTACCTACAGTGAAATATGGTGGAGGTTCAATGATGTTTTGGGGTTGCTTTGCTGCCTCTGGCACTGGGTGCCTTGAATGTGTGGAAGGCATCATGAAATCTGAGGATTACCAAAGGATTTTGAGTCGCACTGTAGAGCCAAGTGTCAGAAAGCTGGGTTTGCGTCTGAGATCTTGGGTCTTCCAGCAGGACAATGACCCCAAACATATGTCAAAAAGTACCCAGAGGAGGGCGGAGCTAGCTGAGGAAGCGAGCGGCTGCATGTTGAAGGAGCTCCGTGATAAACACGGTTTTTAAAGTTATTTCCGCCGCTTGCTCGCACTTGAGAAACGCTCTACGGTCTCTGGGGGCACTGGGGGACTTGGTGAGTTTGCCTTACCCCCGAAATTGATGCTCCGGAGCGGATTAACCCCCGCGGCACAATCGGGGCCTAGTACTAGCGGCCATTTTAGAAGCCTGGAAGGAGATTTCTGAGACCTTTTACCGCTCTTCTTCTTTGTGCCTGCGCTTTTGGTGACATGCCCACCGGTCGCTCACAGAAGCTGGGGTCCAGACAGAGGGACATTCGGGACTCCATGAGAGGTGGGTCCACTTCGAAGGGAGATGCGATCTCCTCCTCCCTCCCCCCGGGCTATGACTTTTCGGAAGATGAAGAGGACCCCTGGCACTCGGGTGGTAGCTCTGTGATGACCTGGATCTCCCCACAATCTCGGACACCAGACTCCCAACCACTATCTGCAGCAGCAAAAAAAAGGGCGCAAAAGAAACGAAAAGCAGCGCTGACGGTGTCTTTGAGTGCCTCACTTACTGCTGGTGGCCTCTCTGACAGGGATTCGGCTGAGGAACCCCAGCTTTTAGCCAGCAGTAGTGTGGCTTCATTACGACAGGACGTTTTGAGACTGGGTGCCCAACCGCAACAAACGAGAGCGACCTCACTCGAAACCCGTATGACACAGCCTGAGGAAAGTCGGCAGGAGGAGGATGATGATCTTCCTCTTACGAAAAGAGACCTTCGGAGGATCCTGGATGAACTCCGGGAGATCCGGGGGGTGTGGAAACCTGAAGTGGCGGCGGTTCGGGAGGAGGTTGCAACAATCCGTGCGCAGGTGACAGCAGTGCAGGCGACGACCTCTACAGTGCTATCGGAACATACTCACCTGTTGGGACAGGTCGCTGGTCTAAGATCCCAGGTCGAGCTTTTGTCCCGCTCTGTGGAGATGCTGGAAACAAGACACCGCCGTCGTAACGTCAGGGTCAGAGGCATCCCGGACTCTTGTGTCGTCGGATGAACTCCCAGCTTATGTGTCTCGTTTGGCCCTTCGGATGGCGGGACTCCCTCCTGACAAGCCAGATGGGATCGGATCGGTATTCAGGGTTCGGAAACCTGCGGCGCTTTCGAAGGGGACACCCCGTGATGTCGTGGTGGCCTTTCGTGACGTAGCATTTAAGGTCAAGCTTATGTCTGCTCCTGGCGCAAGAGATCCAGTGAAATTTGAGGGCTCCACGTTGGCTTTGTATCACGACCTTCCATTCCAGACTCTGCTTGCTCGCAGGCGGTTCCGTCCTGTGACTGCGGTTCTTCGTCGGAGGGGGATCCGTTATCGGTGGGGCTTGGCGGGAGCATTGGTGGTGACACATAATAATGTCCCCTACACCATCACTGATCCTGAAACCGCCTGGTCCGACCTTGAAGCGGCGGGCATCTCGCCGGACCCTCCGAAACTTCAGCCAGACTGAGACCTGAGCGATATTGTTTACCCCCCCCCAGCTTTTTTCTTCTCTGTTTACGTGTCACTGGTCTATAGATAAACTCTGAGTATAATTTATCAGGACAATTTATGGCATTTACGTTGATAGTCCTACATGCTTATGTGTTTCTTTTGTGTTTTCTCCTTCACTGAGGTTGGGACTTCTTGCTTTTTGTTTTTATTATTCCCTTATTGACCTGTTACTACTTGCATCTTACATTATCTGACTGGCTGACCGTAGCTAGTTTGGCCAGCCCTAGACGGCTGTCTTTTTCTACGTTTGATTTCGTGAATTTCTTGTTATGTATAATTCTCTAAATAAAGAATTAAAAAAAAAAAAAAAAAAAAAAAAAAATAGTACCCAGAAATGGATGGCAACAAAGCGCTGGAGAGTTCTGAAGTGGCCAGCAATGAGTCCAGATCTAAATCCCATTGAACACCTGTGGAGAGATCTTAAAATTGCTGTTGGGAAAAGGCGCCCTTCCAATAAGAGAGACCTGGAGCAGTTTGCAAAGGAAGAGTGGTCCAAAATTCCGGGTGAGAGGTGTAAGAAGCTTATTGATGGTTATAGGAAGCCACTGATTTCAGTTATTTTTTCCAAAGGGTGTGCAACCAAATATTAAGTTAAGGGTGCCAAGAATTTTGTCCAGCCCATTTTTGGAGTTTTGTGTGACATTATGTACAATTTGCTTTTTTTCCTCCTTTTTTTTGTTTTGTTCCAATACACACAAAGGGAATAAACATGTGTATAGCAAAACATGTGTTACTGCAATACTTTTCTGTGAGAAATACTTGATTTTCTGGAAAAATTTCTGGGGTGCCAACAATTTCGGCCATGACTGTATATAAACCATAAAAAGCAATACTTTAATAGCAGGTTAGAAAGCATAATACTTTGTATGTCTGCATATACGTGTTACAGGGTAACTTGCACCAAACTATCCGCATAGCACCAGTAATGTAATGTGACACATAGTTAGCAATAAATGCATAATAAATTCCAGGAGAATAGAATTTTAATCACAGCAGCACCTAGTCAAACATAATATATGTAGGAAGAAATGCTTTATTTTTTTTCCCTTTAAACTGGTGTATTCACGTTGCATGTACGTCATATTTGTATGCATTTAATAAAATATATATATTTTTTTGTATCTAGTCTTTGGGTGCGCTGCTCATTTTTTTTCTGTGTTTATTCTTTAGGGGCCACTAAGAGAAGGATCCATTGTTAGAACGCCCCTTTCTAGAGGTTGATGGTCTTCTGGATTCTCTAACAGGGTTATTCAAAGAGAATCGAAAAAGTCACCGCACGTTCGGTGACTTTTCGTGCTCTTCAATTTGGTGCGATTCGGCGATCCCATTTCGGCGACCCTGCGGTGTATTCAGCAAGCACCACAGGGCCGTCGTAGTGCAGGGAAAAGCCGCCGAAAACCTGCCGAACACTCACCACAAAACCCAGCAAATGCACATCGAAACCCGCGAAAACATCTGGATTAACCCCGAACACGACAGAGAAACCTGAGCAGGAGCAATCACAGCGCAGAGCAGCCGCCGGAAAAAGCCGACACCGCAGACGAATGGAGTGAGAAAAAACAACAAAACAGTACGCTTAAGGCTAGGGTCAGACTAACGCATTTTTCGCGTTGTCCATGAAAAAGTGCGTTCGAACGAATGGACGCATTTTTCACGGAATACGCGATAGCGGTCATACGATGCGCCTTTTCGTCCGTGATTTTGTACGGATCATCAATAAAACACTTTTTGTGTCTGGACGTTATGTTGGCCGGACATTAGCAGCGTCTGACGTCTCCCAATCACGCAAACACGCCTCTAGCGGACGCAGCGCACTCTGTACGTCAGTACTAGCGGTTTGACGTTCTAGAAAAAATGCGTTCGTTTGCCACTTGCGTTGCGCGGACGAACTTTCGTGCGGCCGTTCTTCGTATGTTACCCGGCATTGGACGTCATTTGCTGCTAGCACGGCCGTGATTTCGTGCGGCTAAACGCACGTTAAAACTGCTTCCGTCTGACCCCAGCCTAAATGTTTGAAAAGTGAAACGCTGTTTGCAAAGAAACTACAGAACGAAAATGTCTGAAATTTACATATAAAATCCAATGAATGATAATAAAAAGGGCTGTTACAGAAAAAAGAAAAAAACAATCCCGAAAAATGCCTAAGGCCGGGTGCACACGGGATGTCTTCTGTAACGCACATTGCGTGCGTTAAAGAAAACCAACGTCGCACTCGACGCCCGCCACCCCCCCCCCCCCGCGCGATCTTCCATAGGAGGATAGCGGAGCCCCGCAGACGCGAATCCTAGCACATTGACAGTGATGATGCACTAAGATTCGCGTCGACGGGGCTCCGCTATCCTCCTATGGAAGATCGCACAAGGGGGGGGGGGGGGGGCAGGCGTCGAGTGCGACGTTGGTTTTCTTTAATGCACGCAATGTGCACCCGGCCTAAAAGATCCTAAAAAAAAAAAAAAATCTATACATAAAAGACTTTTTACTGCAGAATATAATAATAAACAGTTTATTAGACATTGAATTAAAACGGGAATATTTTTAACATTGAAGCCTATGGGATTCTCCTGAATACACCTGCCGAATGAAACCACCGAACAGCAGGGCAATTCGGCAACTTTTCACTGCTGATTTTTGTTCTCTGAATAGCCGAAGCAGTGCTTCTCTATGGGGATTTCACTGCCCTCGAACAGGCACCGTATGTGCAGGCAATTCGCCAGGATTTGGCGAACTGCCTTCTCTCTGAATAGCCAGTCAGAAAAGGTAACCGTACGCTGAATTTCACTGTTCAGCTACCTTTCGGATCTCTTTGAATAACCCTGTAGGAACCTGTTTTCAGATTTTTGTCAGTCAGGCGTCACCTGAGTCACATGAGGACAGATCCTGGGCAATGCTCAGTGGAGAGCGAGTGTGACGAGCACAGCCTGCGATTAGGTGCGACTCTGTCACAACGAACCCAACACCAGCTCTTACCCAAAACTGGTAGAGTAGCAACCCCCCCCCCCCCGATCTGTGTCTGGATCCGCCCCTGTTATGATGCCCATTTATGATTAATAAAGATTTAGTTGTATTAATGGTTTTGTATTTTGTTCAGATCCGAGTAGTGTATCGATGCTTAGAATAAACATACCTATAGATGGATAAAGTAAAAAAATAAACACATAAAGAAATCACTAATAGGATAGAATACAGTATACAATATATAATTTTTTTTATTTTACCCCCTTGAGGGTTTTCCCGTGTGTGGCTTGGGGTTAATTTCAGTGCTGAAAACGTTATCCCCGAGCCACACTCGGGCTGGATACATACCTGTCCTGCGTTCCCTCGCTGACCGCAGCATTTCGCTTCCTGGATCCTTTCTCGCGAGAAGGGAACCAGGAAGTGTGACGTCGTGATCATCCGGAGGTGACAGCGGGGAAGCACAGGGCCAGGTAATGTATGCAGCCCAGAGTTTGGCTCGGGGATACCGCTTTCAGCACTGAAAGTTAACCCCGAGCCGCACTAATACCGCTAGGGGGCCGGAAAAAATTGTTACGATTCTGACATAGAAATAATGTTAGAATCGTAACGCCAGGGAGGTTAATACAGTATATATATATCGTAATAAATAAATAAATCAATATATTAGGTTAGCAAATATATACAGTATATGTAATCTATATAATAATAAAAAAATCCCTATAATATATTAGATTATATTTTATTACTGATCAAAAAATTTTTAAAAAAAATTATATAGCTATATATCTAATAAATAATAATTTAAAAAAATCACTGTATCATTCAAAAAAAACACAGTCCTCCTCTTCGCTCAAAGCAATGCCGGTGCTGAGGTTTGTGACGTGCGCAGCGAAGGGGAAGGGTGTCTTAATAAAAATACAACTTTAATAAAAAGCTCAAAATCAGATGTTTCGACTCGGAGAAAAAGACTTAAAAAAAGATATTTCAGCTTAACTTATTTGTTCGAGCGCTTTTCAAAAGATTTTTTTTTTTTTTTTTTAATAAAACCCAGAGTGCCCCCTTTTACACGTACTGTGTGTGTGTGTATGTATGTATTGAATATATGTAGATCTGCTCAACCCCCAGATTACAGGGCCCTGACTGATACCCACAAATCAGGCAGCCGAGTTTAGTGACTGAGTTAAGTTAGTTTAATTATGTCGTTTAAAGAGTATATTTACACACGCACGCGCGCACACACGCATCCCCCATATCTATACAGTACTATGTACATCAGCCAGTACCGAGTACTACATACACACGCTCTCTGGTTTGGGTATGAGTTAATGGTCGGACACGGGGACATGAAAATAACACTCAAATTAAAAAGAATCTGCTGCATCAAACACAGAAAGTTCTCATAGCAGCGAGACATCTGCAGCCAGGCCTGACCGTCCTGCGCTCTCCTCGTGTCTCGAGTATTACGGCGGTCATTATCTGTACGCGCTGCTTGAGTCAGGGCTCACCACCTGCTGTAAACAAGGCGACAATTCCCCGATTCGCAGACCTGACCCCCTGGACACCAGGAATTCCTTAAAACAGTGGTCCCAGTCCCTGGTCCTCAGGTCGCCCTAACAGGACAGGTTTGCAGGATCACCTTGGGGAAATGCAGACTGAATCCTGCAATCACTGAGCAGCAAATCATATCACCTGTGCTTCAGATATCCTGCAAACCTGGCCTGTTAGGGAGACCTGAGGACCACTGCTTTAAAACACAGTGACCCTCCAGCCACGTGTGCACAATACAAGATGCCGGTGGTCATATCTGAGCATGAAGAAGTTGTCGTAGGTAAAAATCAGCCAGGTTTACAGGACTCTGGTCGATCCGCTCACAGGATTGGATCTAGAGATTGTAAATTCAGAGAATTAGTGACCCAGGACACCGCTCCTCCACTCGGTCTTCAAGGGCCATCAGCAATCGCGGATTTTAGGCTGCACCCCGTTCCAATGGACACGACTATATTCCCTGGTCCTTTGGGACAAGGATCGAGAACCCGAGCGATTAGCGCATGCGTTCCAGACAGCCCGGAAAGATGCCGAGTTAAAGTAAGGGTTTCTTCATTGACCCCACGTCCATGGGACATGTCGCCCGGCCTGAATAATACTTATTAACAGTTTACTGGGTGTGTTAACAAAGCTAAAAGCCACCGCTTCCCGTACAAGCCCTACGCCCAGGCGACGGTAAACTAAAACGTAAAACAAAGTGCTCCCTCTAAATCCTTGTCCCTTTTCTATGTACCGTCTGAAACCCGACTCCTCTCATCGGATTCTCTATCCCTTCTACTTGTGAAGCCATTTCTGTTACGGCTAACCTTTGGCATGACAGCTGCTACATGTCAGATGCTGCTCAGAGCATCATGGGAAATGCAGTCCACCAAGTGGAGTGCCAAAGGTTAGCCATTGCTGCCGCAGATAAACCACGAGCGCCGAACCTCAAAATGAGCTCACAGCCACAGTTTGTTGCAAAGACGTTTTCCTTCAATGTGATTTCACAGACTTACGCTCCGGTGATGGCGAAACGTCCCTCCGCCACCTCTTTCGCCCCCCCTCTCCCTGATCGCCCCGTTAGCCTCCTCGTCGCCCCCTCTCCCATCTAGACTGGTTACGTCCCCCAAGCCCCTCAAGTGCTCCACGGAGTCGCTTTTCTGCAGGTCCGATGCGATGGTTTGCAAGCTGAGGAGGGATATGGTGTCGGCTGACGTTCCCCCCTCGCTGTCCAACATGGATGTGGGTGCTTCGGCTCCGAGGGGAGGGGTGCGGTGAGCAAGATGGGGCCCTTGGGTGCGACGGGCGTGGATCTCCTCGCTGATCTTCTCCAAATTCCGCAACGTTCCCGAGTAGCGGAGTTTCGCCTGGGACACGGACGTCTCCAGAGAGGTGACGCGGGACTTGTGCTCCTGTGAAAGAACAATTAAAGCCACGTTCTTTTCCATTCCATACAGCGAGGGACAATCATCGCTATCGCATTACAGCTTCATGGTAACAACGACGGGTATGGATCCCTCGTGCTGCGGTCATGACACATAAATGGTACAACCATGCCACACCTCTGCAGCCAGCAAAGCGAGCTCAGAGAAAAGCCAATGAAAGAAACAGAATCCCAGGTATCAGAATGAGCGGAGCTATAACCGTACATAAATCTCAGGATTCTCAGCCGGACTTTAGAGGTATTCTTCCATGCTTCGGCACCCAAACCCTACCAGTTTTTGCTTCCCCCATCCAACCGTATCACTGTCTCTCACCTCCAAGACTTTTCAAGGGCAGCTCCGGTCCTGTGGAATGACCTACCGCGTCCTATCAGACTCTCTCCCCCCTTACCTTCCATCCTTTAAGAAATCCCTCAAATACATTGTTTCATGTTAGCGTCCCACATTCCTGATGACTCCTCTTCCTCCTCGCTGCGTCACTAAAGGGGTTATTCGGAAAGCACTGAAATGTCACCAACATTTTAGTGCTCTCCCGCTCACAGCTCTTCGGTGACTTAAATTCACCGAAACGAATCCACCCGCCTAATGCATGCGTAAAAACCCTGAACGAATCGAAAAACCTCTGCAAAAATCGACGAACAGGGGTGAAACGAAATAAACAAACACAGCAACTTTTAAGTAGGCGTTAACTACTACAAAATAATAATATAGAAGGTCCTATGAATAATAATAATAAAAATGTTTGTTACAGAAAGAAAAAAAAAAAGGGGCATAAAAAAATCATTTTTTGTCAAAAGCCCAAAAAAATAAATAAATAAATAATATTCTCTGAATAGATTAACCATTGCTTCTCTGTGGGGATTTCACTGCCGTTGAACAGGCACCGTATGTGCAGGTAATTTGCTAATATTTGGCAAACTGTCTGCTCTCTGAATGGCCCCGAAATTGCACCGTACAGGGAAATTCACCGTTTGGTGCAATTTTGTGGACGATTCGGTGCTCTCCAAATATATATAAAGGTTTCATGGCTTGTGTTATTACCATGTCATCGCCACTTATTACACAAATGCTAGAACTCGTGATCCTGACCACAAATGAAGATCACTCCCCCTGTTCTACCCCACTCCTATAGATCGCAAGCTCCTGTGACCTCGTGTCACCGGTTCATGTGTTAGGAGTTTAATTGCCGTTCTTATTTGTAACGCGCTGTGAAAACCGATCTGACAGCTTTGACAAACAGCTTGCAGGACGCGGCCGCACAAAAGCATGAAAGGTTATAGAAATCTGTTGGTGAAGCCCTCTCCTGAGATGCCGGATTACTTTTCAGGTTCTCAGAGATACAACACTAGTTCGACCTGGGGCTAGAAAGACCCTGTGCCCCTGGGGTGGCCCACATTTGTCTTGGCTTCTTCTAAAAAGGGCAACGTGACTTGATTTACCTCTAATACAGTGTTAAACTGCACTTTCAGCTCGAAATAAGGGCGGCTCTTTAATATGACGCGTTTCAGGCTCTTCTGTAAGGTCTGCACTTTGGCTTCGGCTTCGTGACACTGACGGGTGACGCGCTGATGTTCGAACTCACTGCGCAGCCGCTCCTCCTCTGCTTCGTTTACCTAGAGATTTATGAGACAGACAGGATGAGTGATGGAAAGTCACGCTGACAGACAGAGCACAGGGAGAAGAGACGGGTAAAGAAGGAATATATAGTCCACGATATAGCACCATCAGCCGTACAGACCCACTAACTTTCCATCCAGCTGCCTCCACCTCGCCCTCTCCTCCCTGCACTCCTCACCCGTCATGTTTTTCCTTCATCGCTTCATTATACATGGTTCCTGACGCTTTCTACACTCTGATCCCTCTCTATACTCACATCATATCATCAAACAAGCTCCTTCTCATCTCCAAGCTACACATCAGCTGATCAGCGCTTCTCCATCCAAACCCCAGCTAGCTTTCGCTCCATCATTCAGCCGTGCCACCTCCAGCTTTACGTTCCATCCCCAGCTCTCTTTCCCCTCTTACTTTGCACGTAGCGTGGTTCAGCATCTCCTGCCATGTCGGGTCCAGTCTGTTCTTGTCAGCGGTGACACCCTGCTCGGCTACAAACACCATTTCCCTGGCGGCGGAGTGCATGCTGACTGCCCTCTCGTAGCGCAGGGCTGCGCTCTGTGTATACTGCTGGGCCTGCGCACACGGAACACACAACATTTAACAGATTTATGCATAGCTTACAGAAAGCAGAACATAGCATAGACCAGACTCTGACCCCCCCCCTCCCCCTGATGTTCCTGAACAACAACTCCCAGAAATCTGAGTGCAATAGTTTAACGGAGGATCATGGGAGTTGTAGTTCAGCAACATCAGGGGGAGAGAGCAGGAGTTTAGAGATTCATGGTATAAACCATTGTCCGGTTACTGCTTCCCAATCACTGGATGTGACGGCAACTCAGTCTCCATCTACAACAGGTGAGGCCGGGATCAGACGAGCGTTTTTAAGAGCGAAAGGAACATCCGTGAGATTGGACGTTCGTTCCACTCTGACGCCCGTCTGGCCACCTCGCTGAGTGCAGTTAGAGCGCTCAGCGCTGCAAGGCTCAACCCTCCTATGAAGGATCGTGCTTTCCAACCCCATCGGGTGGGCGTCTTAGAGCTTCATCGGGGAGGCTTGCTGCACGGCCGCTGTGGCACGCGCAACAGTATGTGGCCAGCCCCATCGCAGCGTCGCAACGCTGTGCTGGATGGCACGTCAGTACAGGCGTACATAGTGCGCATGTCTGACCCCAGCCTAAATCCTCACAATAGAGAATAATGTGACGAATCACCAATGGGAGCAACCTAGATAAAATAAAGTAACATTTGACGCGTTTCGTGGCCAACACCACTTCCTCAGGAATGGTGTTTGTTACTTTATTTTATTGTTTATGGTTTTATTAAAGTGTTTATATTTCACTAATGCTCCGTTATCCTTTATAACATAATTGAAATGGATGGGAGGACGATCTGAACGATCCCAAAGTGCTTACGAAGTATCAGAGACCCGTGTATCCAAGCACCTGTCGACGCTGACGAAGGCTGACTGGTTGGAAGGGTAACAGCTTGATACATGATACGCTGAAACCTTTTTTCGTCTAGTGAGTGCATCTTAAAGGGGCCTGTGGTGTATACTTAGTTTAAATTGTATCACACGACGTCCTTCTGGTTTGTGTATCTAGGTTGCTCCCATTGGGGATTCGTCACATTATTCTCTGTTTATTATCGGTAAGAAGGAGGAGACGCTCCGGGAGACCTAGAAGATACGTATTCATGATATACTGGTGTCTAGACCTCACACACATATATATTTGTTAAAGTCTCACAATGCCTGTAGATCCATTTCGCACAACTAACTGTGCGACATTCAGTATTTTCATTTTTTTCCTCGACCCGGTACTGATAATCAGATGTAAGGAAGGGGTTATTCAGAAAGTACCGAAATTTCAGTGCCTTCTCGTTGGATGCACTCCGGCGATTCTAGTTCACTGACCCTGCGGAGAATTCACTATACACCGCAGGGTCCCCGAAGTGCGCCAAACATGAAGCCATCAAAGACAGCTGATCAGCCCGTTGAGAAGCACCGAAGTGCAGAACAAAAGGTGAAAATTTTAATAAAATAAAAAAAAAAAAAAAAAAAAGGAACTCTGTCTAACAATAAAAATGCATGAAAAAGTGGAAATAAAACGGTCCTAAGAGAAAAAAAAAAAAAAAGGGAAAACTTTTGGCAAAAAAAGAAAGTTTATTGAACACGAAAAGAATAAGGCTGCTGTCAGACGAGCGTAGTGTTCACGTCCGTGATTGCACCTAAAAGTACGTCCGTGATAGCATGACAGAAAGCCCATTGGAGCCCGACACACGAAGTACGTCCGCACTGCACTGCGGACGCACAACGGCCGCGGCCCACGGACGCAAGGCAGGCAAGAACGTACAACCACTAGAACGGCCGCACAAAGTGCGCTGCATCCGCAACGTCCGCATAGCTTTGTGTGTGAGTGATGGAACGTGGTCAGACGGACTGCATTTATACGTCCAGCATTTTTCACGGACAAAATGGTTTTGCTTTTTAATTTATTTTCCCTCCTACAGCCGTCAAAATATACATCAGTGAATAAACGGACTGTGTGGCCACTACTGTGTCTTCCGTACTGACGTACGTCCGTGTGCACAGACGTACAGTCCGTAGAAATCACGCTCGTCTGACCCCAGCCTAAACAGTTGAATAAAAACAATAATATTTTTTTTTACATTGAATCCTATGTATTCGCCTGTTTAAACCTGTCGAACTGAATTGCTGAAAATCAGGGCATTTCACTGACATACTGTGAATAGATTAACCATTACTCCTCTATGGGACGATTTCACTGCTGCCGAAGAATGCTGAATTTCACCGTATTTCGCAGTTTAGTGAACAGACAATCTGATGCGAAATTGCACCGTACTGTGAAATTTGCCCTTCGGTGGTAAGTTCGGCGCTCTTTGAATAACCCATTACTTTTTTAGGTGAGTTGTTTGTTTTATCCCCCTTTAGCTTTTTTTTTTCTTGTCTGTATTCCAATAATGTGTAAAACTCAATAAATACCATAGAGAAAAGGAAAGAAAACGAAATGGAACATTGGTGGACATTTGTACACGAGGCTATTATGTTGCATTCCCACAATATTTAAGAAAACAATCAGGGTTATTCAAAGAGAATCGAAAAGTCACCGCACGTTCGCTGACTTTTCGTTCAATTCGGTACGATTTGGCGATCCCATTTCGGCGACCCTGCGGTGTATTCAGCAAGCACCAAAAGGCCGCCGTAATGCAGGGAAAAGCTGCCGCAAACCCGATGAACACTCACCACAAAACCTGGCGAACGCACACCAAAAACCCACCAAAACAACTGGATTAACCCCGCCAAAGACGACGGAGAAACCCGAGCAGCCGCTGGAAAAACCCGACACCGCAGACGAATGGAGAGAAAAAAAAACACTGAAATTTTTTTTTTTTGCAAAAAAATCCCGAAAAATGCTTAAAAGATCCTAAAAATCTACAAATAAAAGAGACTCTTTACTGCAGAATATTATAAATCAACGGTTTATTAGATATTGGATTAAAAACGGGAATATTTTTAACATTGAAGCCTATGGGATTCACCTGAATAAACCTGTCGAATGAAACCACCGAATGACAGGGCATTTCGGCAACTTTTCACTGCTGTTTTTTGTTCTCCGAATAGCCAAAGCATTGCTTCTCTATGGGGATTCACTGCCCTCGAACAGGCACCGTATGTGCAGGCAATTCGACAACATTTGGCGAATTGCCTGCTCTCTGTATAGCCGAACGGCTAAGGCTAGGGTCAGACGAGCGTGATTTCTACGGACTGTACGTCCGTGCACACGGACGTACGTCAGTACGGAAGACACAGTAGTGGTCACACAGTCCGTTTTTTTCACTGACGTATATTTTGACGAATGTAGGAGAGAAAATAAATTAAAAAGCAAAACCATTTTGTCCGTGAAAAATGCTGGACGTATAAATGCAGTCCGTCTGACCACGTTCCATCACTCACACACAAAGCTATGCAGACGTTGCGGACGCAGCGCACTTTGTGCGGCCGTTCTAGGGGGTTGTATGTTCTTGCCTGCCTTGCGTCCGTTTGCCGCAGCCATTGTGCGTCCGCAGTTCAGTGCGGACGTACTTCATGTGTCAGGCTCCAATGGACTTTCTTTCATGCTATCACGGACGTACTTTTAGGCGCAATCACGGACGTGAACACTACGCTCGTCTGACCCTAGCCTTAGAAAGGTAACCGAACGCTGATTTTCAGCGTTCAGTTACCTTTCGGCAGCCATTCGGATCTCTTTGAATAACCCCTATTGTATACCTCTGCATATAACATGCAATAGACCTCTGCCTGTCTGTTTTGAAACGCTGTCTCTACGTGTATATATCCCCATCCTGGTGAAGTCCCCAGAGGTGTTTTCACATGTAATCTCATTTAATTTCTTTTTTATTTAAATCCCATTAAAAGGGGCGGCTTCCAGCTTTAGTATACGTATTGAACACGAGCCAATCTGAGGGGCCTTGGTGTCACACGCACCTCTTTGGCCAGTCTTCGTGCTTCATAGTACGGCCTTGCCTTTTCAATGCACGCGCCGAGTTGAGTGGCCAGGGTGTTGAGGCGTCGCGCGGATTCAGTCAGAATGCGGCGATACGCTGTGCGGGCATCCTGCCGGAACGACAGATACGTTGAATGACATGGGACTACGAAAAGGATAACATAATAAATATTAAAAAGAAGCTCACATCCAGCTGCAGCTCCAGTCGGTTGATCTCCTCGCTTGCCTGGTTCAGACGCTCCAGCTCCTCCTGGGAAAAATAAAAGAATAATCGAAGTGTCCATTCACAAAGCACTGACATTGCGTGCAATTTTGGCGCTTTAATTTTTGCAATACTTCAGCAATTCCATTTTTCCGAAAATATGGTGAATTCCCTTCAATTTGGAGAATGGTCATTATATTTTGCCAAAATTGGAGTTGCCGAAGCGGTTAACGGAATACGGCGAAAACCGAACTGCTACATAAAACTCTCTTATTAGGTGTTTAAACCAATAAAAATGTATTCAAAGGTTTCTAAATAATAAAAAATAAAAAAAAATAATAAAAAAAAAGGTCTTTTAAAATTTGAAAAAGGTCTGTTACAGAAAAAAAAAAAAAAAAAACATAAATAACCTGGCGGTCGGTATTCCCGAGTGTGACTCGGGGTTAAATTTCGCTACCGCAATCAGTAACCCCGAGCCACACTCGGGCTGTATACTCACCTCATCCTGCGCTCCTTTGCCGTCCCCCGCAGTCATTGCAGTGTGATCGCGGCGGCCGGCGACGTGCTTCTTGGTTCTGCTCCCTGCGATCCACGCGACGCAGGGCGGGGGGGGGGGGGCGGGACCAGGCAGCAGATATGAAAACTGAAGAAAAAAATTTTTTTTTAAACTGTAAAATGGTAAACAGTAAAAAGTAAACAGTCCCATGTTTCACTGGTGCTTACCCAGATCCAACTGATGAAGCTGGGCAAGCACCAGCGAAGGCCCTATTACATTCTAGAAACAATTTTTATGTGCTTTTTTATTTCTGTAAAGCTGCTTCGAGAATAAATCCTCTATTATATTGCACCCTTTTTTCCCCCGAAAGATTGTGTTTTTGGTTTGATTAGATTATTGAATGTAATTTATTTGCATTATTTTGGATAATTATTTTTGGGATAATAAATTATTATTTTGTGTTTCAAACTTTATCTGACTGCGTGTGTTTACTAGACTCTTGTTTGCACGGATTTCAGTGAGTTATTCCTAATTATTACAGGTTTACTATATAAAACAACACATTTCCTTTCCAAAAAAATTGAAACGCTTTTAGACACAAGATCTTTATAAAAAAATAAAATAAAAAAAAATTAAAATAAATCAGACCGCCAGGGAGGTTAATCCAAAAAACACGAAAAGGTGTTTTAAAAAATAAATAAGGTTTTTTGCTGAAAATTAAAAGCATAAATGGTCCTTTAGAAAAAGGAAAAACAAATGATATGATTTGACATTGAATCCTATGGGATTCGCCCGTTTAAACTTGTCAAACTGTATCACTGAAAATCAGGTCACCTCGCTGACATTTTGGCGTCCTGCGAATAGAAGACACGATAGTTTTCTATGGGGCAATTTCTGTAGCGTCGAACTGCACTGTATTCTGCTGTCAATTCGCCGGTATTTGGAGATTTCACGGTTTAGTGAATAGACGAACTGTCATGGAATTGGTCTGGATGGTGAAATTAACGGTACGGTGTAACTTGCTGGAAAATTGGGAGGTTCGTGAATAAACCTTAGAATTTAAACGAGGGAAAATATTCGGGAATTTTAATAAAGGAGATAAAACACAAATTGAACACAACAGGATTATATGGCGGAGGGAATCCACAGGTTCCTGCAAATTTACCTTTGTTCTACGCAAATCTCCAGACAAAACGTTCCCTGGCTACAAAATAAACAGTTATTTGTGCCAAGCTCTGTCCAGAAATCACTGAGATTACACGTAGGACTGATTTCTGCACACCTGGCACCAGCTGATGGGTCGCACGTGAAAAGTGATGCCGTGCTGAACATAAAGTCTATTTGGCAGCACAGAAACAATGCGATTAAAACTTGAGCTTAAAGAACAATCAGAAAACCAGAATTCGTGACGTGGGTTTGGAAAAACACTTTACAGACCAAAGCAAAAAGAACGCAGCACGGGAGACGCAGAGGAGAAGCAGCACGGGAGACGCAGCCCACCTGTATCCTGGGATCCAATTCTTCTTCCACCTCTTCTTCTGTTTTAGCCAAGTCAGAGATGCTGTCGCCCTGCCTCTTCATGCTTGGGGCGCCCTCTCCGTAGCCTTTCGTCTCTGGGTGGTCTCCTTCCCTCTCGGCCCCTGGGGTCGGAAGTCTCTCCTCATTCGGGGGTCCAACTTCTCTCTCCATAGTGAGAAGACTCACCGGCTCATGGCCTGCAATACACACAATGACAAAGGGGTAAAATATCCACAAAAGCACACGCAGAGCACAACCAGAAAGAACATGCATAGCTCACACTACAAAACAGATACAGGGTTATTCAAAGAGCTCCGAATTGCTGGCGAAAGGTAACCGAACGTTGAAATTCAGTGTACGCTTACCTTTCCTGGCCATTCGGCTATTCAGAGAGAAGGCAGTTCGTCAAATGTTGGCGAATTGCCTGCACATACAGTCCCTGTTCGGTGCCTGTTCGAGGGCAGTGAAATCCCCATAGAGAAGCAATGCTTCGTCTATTCAGAGAACACAAACCAGCAGTGAAAAGTTGCCGAATTGCCCTGCCATTCGGTGGTTTCATTCGTCAGGTTTATTCAGGAGAATCCCATAGGCTTCAATGTTAAAAATATTCCAGTTTTAATCCAATATCTAAAACCGTTCATGATAAAATTCTGCAGTAAAGAGTCTATTTATTTATGGATTTTTTTTAGGATCTTTAAGGCATTTGTCGGGATTTTTTTTGCAGAAAAAAAAATTCCGTTTTGTTTTAAATCGTTGTTTCTTTTTTCTGTAACAGCCCTCTTTATTATCATTCATTGGATCATATGTAAATTCCAGACATTTTCGCTCAGTAGTTTCTTTGCAAACAGTGCTTCACTTTTCAAACATTCAAGCAAACTGTTTTTTTTATTTTTTCACTCCATTCGTCTGCGGTGTCGGGTTTTTCCGGCGGCTGCTCTGCTCTCTGATCGGCTCCTGCTCGGGTTTCTCCGGCATGTTCGGCGGGGTTAATCCAGATGTTTTTGCGGGTTTTAGTGAGCATTCACCTTTGTTTTGCGGTGAGTGTCCGGCAGGTTTGCGGCGGCTTTTCCCTGCACTACAGCGGCCCTGTGGTGCTTGCTGAATACACCGCAGGGTCGCCGAAATGGGATCGCCAAATCGCACCGAACTGAAGAGAACGAAAAGTCACCGAACGTGCTGTGACTTTTCGATTCTCTTTGAATAACCCTGATTATTACAGAGCCTCCATCTGATAAATATACAGTGTATACATATACGCTTCATGCCAAATGGAACAGACGAAACGAGTAGAATATTCTGATTATTATAACTATATTTAAAACCAAATAGTGTATATTTAGCTCAAGCCATGTTGCAGGAACATGCAGGGGACACAGAATACACCACGAATAAAGGCAGACACACTGTTTCTCTCAACGCAAAAAAGAAAGAAAAAAAACAAAAAAAAAAAAAACGATCCATTTGTGATCCGGTCTGATATAAATGTTTGGATATCACTGAAGGGAAGGTTTTGGCAGTGCTACCTCCAGATTGACAAGTCTATTCACTGACTAAAGGTTCTAGTCACTAAAAGGTGAAACTCTGGAGAACTTTTGGAGAAGTGAAAATTCTAGACCAAATAGCCGATTTGGAAAGTGAGATAAATGGGAGAATTTTTCTGCTTTGGCTATTTTGACCTAGAATTTTCCCTTCCCCAAACGTTCTCCAGAGTTTCACCTTTTAGTGAATGAACCTGTAAAGGTGAACCTCAGGAGAATGACTGGAGAAGTGAAAATTCTAGGTCAAAAGAGCCAAAGCAGAAAGATTCTCCCATTTATCTCACTTTCCAAATCGGCTATTTGGTCTAGATTGTTCTTCTCCTGCCAGTTCTCCTGGTTTTCACCTTTTAGTGAATAGACCTGTTTGACTCGCCGAATTGAGAGAGCAGGATAGGCCACGCAGTGCTGGATGATGGGCCTGTAATTTGAATAAATAATAAAATAACCCATGCCATAAGCCCCGAGATCTGACAGCACCACCGTCCCTCATACAAGAATTTGCACTGTGCAGAGGGGATGCACTGCAGGGGTCTTTGGAGTTATAGCTCTGAGGTGCGTTCAATACCTCAGCCGCTGCAAGTACTAAGTTAGCAACTTGCCATTGAACGCCGTTCTGCCGCTCAGCACTGCTAACTTAGCACTTGCAGCGACCCGAGGAGATGCGAGTAGCTGAGTGTGACGTAGTAAAGATGGCCGCCGCCATGAAGCAAGTAATAATTCCGTACGGCAATGTTAATTTTGAGGTTTTTGTTCACCAAAGCACAAAATATTTATTATTTACCCCGGCAAGTAGACATATATTACAGTTCAATTATATTAAATGTTTCAGAGGTAAACATAACGTTTATTCAATAAAAACTAAACATTTGTGGTGTGTGCGTACAAAACGGAATTGTGCTGACTGCTTTTCTTTATCATATTTTGTCCGAGTGATCCGAAAAACAATCTGAATCTTTCATTAAGAAAATCGGCCATTTTACTTCGAAATTCGCATCCAAAGCGTTCAATGACCCTGCTGCAGCAAACTGAATTGCTGTGCTGCAGCAATTCAGCAGCTGCTGAGGTATTGAACGGGCTCAGCTGTCAACAGTTGTAACTGAACTGCAGCTCCCATGATCCTTTGCTTTGCACACATTAACAGCTTGGAATATGAACTACAGTCCCCAGAGTCCCTTGCAGTGCAGACATTTACAACATAACTAAAGCAGCACATAAATTAAAACTCTGCACACACACAGTTGAAGCTCTGAATATAAACTACAAGCCCCACTATCCTTCCTGTGCAACATACGAAGAGCTCAGCATGTAAACTACAACCCCCATAATCCCTCGCTGTGCACGTATTTACAGATGAAGTGAACTACCATCCCCGTAATCCCTTGCTCTGCAGATGTGCAACATATTAAGAGCTCATGATATAAACTATAATCCCCATAATCCCTCTCTGTGCACATGCTTACAGTTGAAGCTCAGAAAAATTGTGCCCAGAATCCCCTGCTGTGCAGATATTTGCAACATACTAAGAGCTCAGCACGGGAACTATAATCCCCATCATCCTTCACGGTGCACAAATTTACAGTTGAGGCTCATAATACCCAGAATCCCTTGCTGTACAGTATTTACAATACACACAGGTCCTGGTAAAGGGAGGGCGGGCTTGGCTCCTGCCTTTCTCATTGATACAGCACACTCCATGCACAACCTCGGTTTGCACAGACAGGCACCATGTAAACACTGACACACCCACCCCTACTCCTGACGTCATTGAGTTGCCCACCGGCGTGACGTCACGCATCCCCCTACACACCTGCCCTGGAGCTTCAGACCACTTGCCTGGATGGCGACAGCGCCCGGCGGCACCGGAAGCGGAAACCCGCAGGGGTAAACACGGGGTGGGTCTGACCTGTGATTCCGTACATAAGCATGGCGCTTACCTACCGGTGCGCTCGCAGGACACAGCACTAATAAATCGCACTGTACGTACAGCAATATGGCGGCCCTGACAGATAAACTACTTCCGCTGTAATGGCGGAAGGTGGAGGAAGACGTTTTTGTTGCCATGGTGACGCTAAATCTCCATCCAAATGCAAACACAGTTCAATAAACGGACAAAAAGGAACAAGTCAACAAAATAATATGTTTTTATATTAAGCTCTTGTGGTTATGTTGTGGCCTACAAAGTTCCATCAGCAACAGTTTACCCCAAACATCCCTATGTTGTTGGCCAGTGTAGCTCAACAAGAAAATGTCCCCAACTCATTTATTCTGGACCAGAATTTACGAAATGCTTTTGGTTGCTTTACTCTAAATACCAGGGGTATAGGCATGTACATAGAGCATGGGTCAGCGAGCTTGGCACTCCAAACGTTTTGAAACTACATTTCCCATAATGCATCCATAATGAATGGCTAAGCACCAAGGGGGATGTAATTGCAAAACATCTGGAAGGCCAAGGTTGCCAACCATAAACAGACATGCAGTGTACCTGCTGGGCGTGGGTGAACGAGCTCTACATTTTAGACCCATTATCAATAAAGTGCACAAACCTGGCTGTCATTTCATTAAAGGGACACTACCACTTGTAACCAGATTACTTGTGTGTTACAAATAAACCCACCTTATAAAACAAACTATTTGTTCGTAGAAAGCAAAATAAATGTTTTTTTTTATCTCCTGTTTCCATTTTGTGGATGTTTCCAACGAGGTAACATTTACCAAAATCTGTGCAAACATTTTACATTGTGGCTGTACTTTATTTTATACAGCATTGAACAGTCAATTAAGTGGAGGAGGAAATGGTTAGATAAAGCTGCAGGGGGTGTATTGTGTTGTCAGAGCCATAAAAGATAAAACAGGGAATTTATAAAACTACCCCCTGGTGATGTCCTTTGAATACATCCCACACAATACAATGATATTGTTACCGGAATCCATCTGGCTCTTTCGGGAGAAGGCGGGGCCGGCGCGGACAAAGACTGACTGGACATGAGTCTCTTCAGGAAAGGCGAACTTTATTGTGACGTCACCACTCAGCCAGGATTGAATCGCAAAGACTGAGTAACATTTACATTCAAACATAACATTTTATAACTTGAATAGATAATCAGGTACATCCCAATTAGCCCACCCCACGGTGACACTATCCCACCCCACGTGGGTCTGTACCTTCCCCTTTCAGAATACAAAGACATTCCACAAATTGGCAATAAATTGGCAGCTTTCACAGTATTTTGACAATTGGATAATTTACCACTCTCCCAGATCTTGCCTGTGCCTATCTCTCTGGAACTTGTTTATTGTATACTTCAGATAAGGCCCCAGCTGTTTTCACATCCATTATTGCTCTAGCCCTAGCTCTCTGACCTTGATGTAACCAATTTCCATCCTGTCACTTCTTGCCAGTGTCTGCCCAGATCTTGTTAATTTAATTGCTCTGCCTGTTAGTTTAGGAAATTCCAAAGAATCTATGCAAGCTCGTCCTAATTGAGCCAATATCTGCTATGGACATTTACATGAACCAAAGTCCTGAGTAAGATGGCCGCCTGGCACATCATGGCGGCCTATTTCTGGCCTGAGTCTCGTACAATATGAGTCGGTGACTGACCCATAGACTCCATTCTATGGCCAAAGTCGCACAGTGAGGACCAAGTGATGGAAAGATTGGGGGGGGGTGACATCTTAGAACACAAAATATCACACAATGGATGCACCCAGTGACACATATAGAGTAAAATATTGTTTCTTAGCACATGTAAGATATCAGCAACATAAACACAATAAGGACATTTCATTTTTTTTGTGTTAGTGGCCCTTTAATTTGTACACCTATGGTCCCAGGTTGGTGAATACCCCCTCTACGCAATCTCGTATCAGTATAGCGGTTTGTATAAACACACACACACACACACACGGAACCCATACATAAATTCAACCAGAGGGATAAAAATTTAAAAAGAAAAATCAAGACTCCCATTTCTCATACTCAAAGCCTCAATAAAAGGAGCCAAATTACACAAAAGCCTTAAACAAGGACAGAGTATCTACAAATGGAAGGCAGATTCTATTGAAAAATGGATTTCTTAGAAAATATCCTTTTTCCATAGTTCAACGTTCACCCATTGAAAATGAAGAGGGACCTGTGTACCCCAAACAGAATAACCATGGTTCCAGACTGGCCCATAGAGTCTCAGATTTCCACACATCCTCTCCCACTTCTTATCCTAAAGCTGGCGGATTCTTTAACCGAGGTCCACAGTGGCGGAAGTACCAGGGTCGCAGCGGTCGCAGTTGCGACCGGGCCCTGGCATTCCGCCACTGGAGGGGGGCCCAGCGCCGCCGCCAGATTCCGGCAAAAAGCGCCGGAATCTGGGAGCAGCGCCGCCGGCTGTTCCCCTCCCTGCGAGCGGCCCGCTGGCTTGCAACTTGGCCGCTCGCGTGGGATGGGAACTAGCTGACCAGCGCACGAGATCTCGCGAGAACTCGGCTGCGCTGGTCAGGTGGTTTCCGGTGAGCGGCCAGGCTGCATGCTTTGAGCAGCCAGGCTGCATGCTTTCAGCGGCCGCTCACCACGGAGAGAGGAGCCTGAGGTGAGCTGGGGGGCCCTATATACCCATAAGAGCTGGGCGCAAATCTATCCATTAGCTGGGGCAATATATCCATGAGCTGGGGCAGTATATCCATGAGCTGGGGCAGTATATCCATTAACTGGGGCAGTATATCCATTAACTGGGGCAGTATATCCATTAACTGGGGCAGTATATCCATTAACTGGGGCAGTATATCCATTAACTGGGGCAGTATATCCATGAGCTGGGGCAGTATATCCATGTGCTGGGGCAGTATATCCATGAGCTGGGGCAGTATATCCATGAGCTGGGGCAGTATATCCATGTGCTGGGGCAGTATATCCATGTGCTGGTGCAGTATATCCATGTGCTGGGGCAGTATATCCATGTGCTGGGGCAGTATATCCATGAGCTGGGGCAGTATATCCATGAGCTGGGGCAGTATATCCATGTGCTGGGGCAGTATATCCATGTGCTGGTGCAGTATATCCATGTGCTGGGGCAGTATATCCATGAGCTGGGGCAGTATATCCATGTGCTGGGGCAGTATATCCATGAGCTGGGGCAGTATATCCATGAGCTGGGGCAGTATATCCATGTGCTGGGGCAGTATATCCATGAGCTGGGGGCAAATATATCCATGAGCTGGGGGCAAATATATACAGGAGCTGGGGGCAAAAATATCCATGTGTGAGCTGGGGCAATATATCCATGTGTGGCCTGGGGGCAATATATGTCCATGTGAGCTGGGGGCAATATATATGTCCATGTGAGCTGGGGCAATATATATATCCATGTGAGCTGGGGGGCAATATACAGTATATATCCGTGTCAGCTAGGGCAATACTATCTTTTTTATATTGCAGGAAAAAAAATGTAAAAATATAGATTTTTTTTGGGGGGGGTTGGGGGGGCCCTTCATGGATTCTTGCACCGGGGCCCTCAGGTTTTTAGTTACGCCACTGGAGGTCCACATACCAAGTGTACGAGCGCTACCAGGGACAGTACCAGCGCTTCACTGCATTAACTGACGTAAAGTCACACTACCACTTACATAAACTGTAACTAGATTATTTGTGCATTACAAACAAGATCACATTATAAAATACATGCTGCTGGGTTATTTTTTTTTTGTTTGAAGTAATTGCATCTAAAAAGGAAAAAGAAGATTCGTTTTTTATATCTCCCTACCATTTTGTAGATTTTTCCCATGAGGCAACATTTACCAAAAGGTTTTTCCTTACCTCTGCAGTTTATCTAACCTACAGTATTTAAAAGCTAATGAGGTGGAGGTAATGTTTAGATAAGGCAGCAGGGGGCTATTGTTCTTTAGGCTACTCAAGCTAAAAGGGATTGTAGCTGAATGAGATAATAAGTAGTTTACGCTTCCTGTTTTATCTACCCCCAATGATGTCATTTGAGTATATCCCACACAATACAATGATGTGAGCCGGTGAATGACCCATTCACTCCATTCTATGACCAAAGCCACACACAGTGAGGAGTAAGTGGAAAGATACGGGGAGGGGGGGGGAGTTTTCAACACAAAATATCACACAATGGATGCACCCAGTGACACATATAGAAGAAAATATCACACAATGGATGCTCCCAGTGACACATATAGAGGAAAATATCACACAATGGATGCACCCAGTGACACATATAGAGGAAAATATCACACAATGGATGCACCCAGTGACACATATAGAGGAAAATATTTTCTTAACTAAACATACAAGAGAAAAACAAATCACATGTAAGATATCAGCAACATCACAGAAACACAATAAGGTCATTGCATTTTTTTTGGTGGTAGCGGCCCTTTAATTGCAAAGAATCCACGGCTCATTAAACATGAGGTGCATTGGTGGTGAATTGCAAAGTTAAAAAAAAAATTCTATTTCCAGCATTCATTTGATTTGACGCTTTGGCACAAAAAGTGCATTTCTTCCCCAATTAACTGAAAAACCCCTGCAGTATTTGTACTCCTAAGTCTTCTGCAGCACAAATTGGCTAATAAAAAAAAAACTAAAACTAAATTACAACCAGACTCCACGATTTCCAGTTCTAGAGATTTCTGTAAATGGAGATCTTTGTTAACCTTATTTCTAATTGATACTTCTCTGGCCTTTTGTTGTTTTTATTTATTAAGCGCCAACACATTCCGCAGCGCTGTACAAGGTATAGTGGGTAAAGACAAGGCAATTCTACTACATGCCAAAAAGGTAAGTCAATATTTCACCAACAGATACCGGAGGGATTGAGGGCCCTATTTCAGCAGGTACTTACAATCTCGGTGGGTGAAGGGGTGAGAAACAGGAGGGGAGGACTGCAGGGAAGAGATGTTAATTCAGAGAAGAGGAGGGCGGTTTTTGGGTGGGTCATTTTGTTAGAAGGGTCTTTAGGGAGCGTTTAAATGAAGCCAGATTTGGGGTCAGCCTATTGCGAGGAAGCGCGTTCCATAGGGTCGGCGTCGCACAGGAAAATGCAATCGGGCATGTGAAGAGGTAATGATGGAGGAAGCCAGGAGCAGGTCATTGTTGGATCGTAGGGGACGGGCTGGGGTGTATTTGGTGATAAGGGAGGACAGGTAGTGAGGGGCGGTGTTAATAGGGGTTTTGTAGGTCATGGCGAGTAGTTTGTATGGGATTCTGCTGTGGATGTGGAGCCATTGCAGGGACTCGCAGAGAGGAGCAGCAGAGACAGAGCGACGGGTGAGATGGATAAGCCGGGCTGATGTGTTTAGAATGGACTGCAAGGGGGGAGAGGCAGAGCGACGGGTGAGGTGGATAAGCTGTGCTGATGTGCTTAGGATGGGCTGCGGGGGAGCCAGAGCAACGGGTGAGGTGGATTAGCTGGGCTGATGTGTTTAGGATGAGCTGCAGGGGGGAGAGGCAGAGCGACGGGTGAGGTGGAGAAGCTGGGCTGATGTTTAAGATGGGCTGCGGGGGGGGGCAGAGCAACGGGTGAGGTGGATTAGCTAGATTGATGTGTTTAGGATGGGCGCAGGGGGGAGGCGGGAAGACCAGTCACCAGTCAGGAGCCTTTTCAAAGCTTTCAAAGTATTAAAATGCCATTTTAGGGTGTATAATTAGGGAAATCATTAGTTCATGCAAGTTCAATCTTCGTGCCCTCTACTTCTACATTGTGCGTTGGACAGAGCTTGAAAGCTGCTGCCCTGTAATTTGTACGATTCATACGCTACAGCAGAAATAAATTCACTTATCAAGGTCGTAATGTCTCAAAATACTTTGATCCGACAAGGTGACGATCCCCTTCCTGCAGTGAAGCAACCGCTCATTTTGATGTACAACCTGGTGGTATGTTACGGCCTCTGAGATCCTGAAAGGTTGAGGTGATCCAGGTAACACAGACACACATTGTAGCAATAAGCACCTGCTACTCCTCCCTGTATTTGCAAACCTTTACCTTGTATCGTATGGTTCATCTTTGATTCCCGTGATTTGCCACTGGACACCTGGTGCATTATCTGGGTGTCATTTTATCTGCAGGTTCCCTGCCTCTATCAAATACCTCCGGTAACATCCCAAACATTATTAAAGTGCATTTTATGCTATAGGCAGAGCCATCAGGTCCTTATGTACCATTTTAGGCTAGGGTCAGACTGAGGCAGTGCGAACGCGCGTTCTGGCGCACTTAATCACGGCCGCACTAGCAGCAGATGCCGGGCAATGACGGCCAATATACGAAGTACGGTCGCACAAAAGTCCGGCTGCGCAACGCAAGTGGAAAATGAACGCATTTTTTCGAGAACGTTAAACCACTAGTACTGACGTACAGAGTGCGCTGCGTCCGCTAGCGGCGTGTGTGCGTGAATTGGAGACATCAGACGCTGCTAATGTCCGGCCAACATAACGTCCAGATGCAAGAAGTGTTTTATTGATGATCCGTACAAAATCACGGATGAAACTGCGCATAGTATGACCGCTATTGCGTATTCCGTGAAAAAATACGTCCATTCTTCGAACGCACATTTTCACGGACAACGTGAAAAATGCGTTAGTCTGACCCTAGCCTTAGGGCTCATGTTTGCATTTCCCATCTGTAAAGCGCTGCAGAATATATACGGAAACAAACTATCGAGACATAAGGGGTTGTCTACTAAACAACGAGTTGCACCAAACTGAATTTTCCCCTCCGGAACAATTTGTCTATTCACAAAGCTGTCACTTCAACTAACACGAGAATTGACAGCGAATTACGGTGCAATTTGGTAGCATCAAAACGGCCCCATAGAAGACTATCATGGTTATTCAGAGAGCGTGAAAAGCAGGAGAATGAAAAATTCTAGGTCAAAATAGCCAAACCAGAAAAATTCTCCCTTTCATCTCACTTTCGAAATCGGCCATTTTGACCTAGAATTTCTCATTCTCCAGTCATTCTCCTGCTTTTCACGCTCTCTGAATAAACCTGTATGTCTATTTACAGAACAGTGAATGGCACCAAAATGCCCAGATTTTAAGGCAGGACACGGAGGCTTCGTATTTGCTGTTCTCTCTTAACTGCCCCAACAGCAGCGAAGAAACTTGTATTGAAAAAATAACAGAAAACAAACGGTCCTCCCTTCCCCAACGTGGGGAGGGGAACCTAGCTCCCCAGATCCTCTCCCTCCAGTCCATAAACCACTCCCCCGGAAGCAGCCCCTCCTCTTTCTTCGCTGCTCCCGGCGGTAGCAGTCAGATAAGTATAGCTCTCCTGTATTTATCTACTCTATCTCCTTTTTACTACCAGAGCTTCCCGACCCGGTCCAAAACCGCGGCGGTTCGCTCACTCGTCCGTTCCTGGCGTCGGCAGTGTTAGCCGGCGCCGGGTTCGGGCATCTCCCTGTCTCTGCACAGCTTTGTTTTCTCGCGCTGTCTCCCTGATTTGCGCGCACGAGCTCCACACGCGGTTTTAACCACGCCCCCTCAAACTCCGCAGTATCGCGGGAGGTAGCGGCCGCCATCTTGGAGTTCCCCTTTCACACAGCGCAGCACACGCACGCTTCCACCGCTCAGCTCAGCTCTGCAAACCGATCGATTTACCCTCAAACCATGTCTGCTTCTAAGCCTGGCCAAACTGATGCTCCCTCCTCGGAGGACATACCAGCCTCAGACCCCGGATCTGATCGGAGCTCCCTCTCCCCGGAGCAATATGCCCGCAGGAAACATAAAAAATCCAAAAGACTTTCTACAGAGTCCAGATTCGCCCGCATGGAGGCTTCCCTGCAGACATCCGTCTCACAAGCAGTGGCTGCAGCAGTCTCTTCCCTCTGAGTCATGGCACAAATACCTTACGGAGGCCATCTCCTCCACCCTCCCCCCCATTCATGTCGATCCGGCTCCAGAGATCCCTGATGTCCCTACAGAGGACCTTAATATGGGCTTCGACCCCGCACTCTGTGCACCTGAGATCGGACTTCCCACCGGTAGTCCAGCTGCAAGCACCAGCAGCAGAGGGGCCGGCACCCCCAGATCACTGCCTAATCCAGCCACCACGGCACTTGTGCCAAAAAAGCGCACCCTACCCCAAGGGGCTCGGGCTAAAAAGACCAAAAAAGTCTGCCGTGCAAAACCCATAGTCACCCTCACTGATTACTCAGATTCAGATCAGGACGACGCAGATCCAGGGATGGCTGAGGGAGAAGTCCTCGAACTCCACGCTCCGGAGGACTTAGATTTGCTAGACGCGGACGCACCCACTTGCCAGCCCCGATCTCGGGGTACGGTGGTGTAGGATCTGCAGGGCAATCCCCTGTTCGAGCCTGAGGATATTGCTCGCCCTAATTCCACGATCTGGTACGCGTCTCCACACGTGGAGCAATGGGTCGACTCGCACATCAGACGCCCTATGACCAAAGAGGACAGGGCCAAAATGAAATTGGAGTGTCCTCGCCCGGTTACTGCCGGTAAATCATGCCTGACTCCCAACGTGGATGTCAGCTTCCAAAAAATTGTATCCAAGCGTGGCTGGAACCCCAAAAGAGGCATTGAATTTGCCATTAAAGGCTGCCAGGACCGTCTCCTGGACACAGCCGGCCCCCTGATTAAGCTCTTCCAACTGGCAGAGGAGGCCAAAACCACTGCATCACTGATGGACCCTTACGAGGTCACAGAATGGGTCCAACGGTCCCTATGCCTGCTTGGCAACGCCAATGCAGCTCTCTCAACCGAGAGACGCAAGAGCATACTGCTCAAAATTGACACCGAGATGCTGCACCTAGCCACCAATGACCTAGGTGCCTCCGCACAGGGCTTCCTCTTCGGGAAACCCTTTCTTAAAGACATGGGTGAATACACTCAGGCATTCAACTCAATTGACAAGTCGGAGGAATCCCTTAAACGCATTTTCTCAGCTAACCGCGTTTTTGGCAGGGCCGGCAGGTTCAGGGGTCGACCTGTCGGCCGAGCGGGCGCTAATAATTCCCGCATCGCTAGAGGCTCCGCTTCCAACACTCAGCCCACCGTTGGTTCCAGTGGCTTCCGTGGTTCCAGCTCTTTCTACTCATCGAGGTCACGAGCTTGGCGAGCCCGCGGATACAGAGGCAGCAGAGGTGGTCCTCCCGTTCCACAAGGACAAGGTAAGACCAATTTATATTATCCCTTCGTCCCTAGTTGCCGTGGGCGGCCGCCTCACTCTATTCCTCCCAAGGTGGGCTTCACTCACATCGGACCCGTGGGTCCTCTCCACCGTGATGGGTTACCAGATAGAACTCTGCGGTTTTCCCACTCAGACCCATCTCCCCCACCCTCCTCGGTTCGCAGATGCCCTTCGGACACTCATTCATTCCGAGGTAACAGACCTCAACCGCAAAAGGGCCATAGAACCCGCTTTACCCCATCCAAGGGGCTTCGTCAGCTCCCTCTTTCTGGTGTCAAAGAAAGGCGGGGGGTTCCGTCCGGTCATCAACCTCCGCTCCCTCAACGATTGGGTCATTTACCACCATTTCAAAATGGAGGGCATCCCCACGTTAAAGGACATGCTCCTTCTGGGAGATTGGATGGTCAAACTCGACCTCAAAGATGCCTACCTCTCAGTACCCATAACGGAATCCCAACGGGACCTCCTACAATTCTGTTGGAACGGCAAATTATGGAGATTCACCTGCCTCCCCTTCGGACTGTCGTCCGCCCCGCGGTGCTTCACCAAGCTACTCAGACCCGTGGTTTCTTCCCTCCGCGCTCGGGGAGTCCGACTGGTGATCTACCTGGACGATGTTCTTCTCATGTCCCAGTCACCTCACACCCTTCGGACCCATCTACACGACACTATTTCCCTATTCCAGGAACTAGGGTTCCTTCTCAATCCAGAGAAATCGATTCTCACGCCCACTCGCTCTATAGAATTCCTGGGCTTCGTGGTGGATTCCGACCTCATGAACCTCAGCCTTCCACTGTCAAAGATCTCCTCGATCAGGAAAGAAGCGAGGATACTACTCAGGAAGAAGACCTTCCCCCTCCGCTCCTTGGCCCGTACGGTAGGTCTCCTAGCGGCGGCCCGCATGGCGATTCACCCGGGCCCACTACACTACAGGGCCCTCCAACGATTGAAGGCCCGTTCACTCCGGGCGGGCCTCGAATATACGGATCACGTGATGCTGACAGAAGACGCCAGATCGGATCTACTATGGTGGATAGACAACATAGTCACATGGAACGGTCGTTCCCTGGTACCTCCTCCTCCCACGATGACCATCGATTCGGACGCCAGCAGACTGGGCTGGGGCGCGAGATGTGGGTCCCAGGAGACAGGCGGTCGCTGGTCCCCACTGGAACAGTTGTGGCACATCAATTTCCTGGAACTCCTGGCGGGATTATTCGCACTCCGTTGCTTTACACGGCGATCCCCTCCGGACTCGGTCGTACTTCGGATGGACAACATACCTGCGGTCCGCTACATCAACGGCATGGGAGGCCCTCGCTCGGCAGACCTATCAGCCATGGCTCTACGACTCTGGGAATTCTGCCTTCCCCTCGGGATCTCGGTCCACGCCCAGTTCATTCCCGGTCTGACGAACGAAGTGGCCGATTGGAACTCCAGGCACTTTGCAGACTCGGGAGACTGGCGACTGTCACGGCACAGTTTCTCTTCACTATCCGCGCTCTGGGGGCCTTTCCGGATAGACTTGTTCGCCTCCAGGCTCAATACACAGCTGCCCGACTTCTTCAGCTGGAGACCGGATCCGGACGCCATGGCCACGGATGCGTTCCTCCAGGATTGGTCCAAGGGCCCCCTCTACGCCTTCCCACCGTTCGTCCTCATTGCTCGCACTCTGTCACAGATCCGAGCTCAGGAGGCATCTGTGGTCCTGATAACTCCATTTTGGAAGTCCCAACCGTGGTTCCCAACGCTCCTGAGCATGGCGATAGATGTCCCGAGGCTTCTGCCTCCCTCCCCGGACCTGCTGCTGGACCACGAGGGGCAACCCCATCCACTGATGACCTCCCACCGTCTTCAACTCCTGGCGTGGTGGCTCTCTGGCACCCCCCTACAGGCTCACGCCTTTCAGAGCGCACTACAGACCTCTTGCTCCAATCCTGGGCTCCGGGTACCCGACTCGCCTACAAGTCCGCGTGGAATGGGTGGGCTGGCTGGTGTCTGGAACGGGATAGAGATCCCTTTTCGGCCCCTGTGACAGCTCTCCTGGATTTCCTCACCCACACCTTCGACTCTGGTAAGGCTTATCGCACCGTGAATGTCCTTCGTTCGGCTATTTCGGCTGGCCATTCTGGATTTTCGGGAGTCGCCGCGGGATCCCATCCTTTGGTTTGTCGCCTGCTACGAGGCATGCGCTTCTCCCGCCCTCCGGCACCCAAATACTCCTGTACTTGGGACGTGTCCAGAGTACTCTCCTTCCTGGATCGCTGGCCTGAGAATGCAGCTCTCTCACTGCAGGCCCTTTCGGCTAAACTCCTTATGCTTTTCTGTCTAGTGGCCTGTAAACGTGTCGGAGAGGTTAGGGCGCTGGACTTCGGCGCCCGTTCTTATGTTCCTGAAGGTGTACGCTTCGATATTTCACGTCGTACCAAGACGTCCCTGACTTCGGTACTCTTCCCGTCTTTTCGGGTTTCTCCCCGTCTCTGCCCGGTTTCGTGTCTCCGGGAGTACGAGTCTCGTACTCACTCCTTCAGGGTTCTCCCAGTTTCACCTCTCTTTGTCTCTTTTCGATCTCCTCATAAACCGGTCTCCTCTCCCACTTTGGCTCGTTGGATGCGATGGCTTATGGCACAGGCCGGGGTGGATGTGTCGGCTTTCGGGGCCCATTCCGTCCGCAGTGCCTCCGCCTCAAAGGCGGCTTCGATGGGCTGTCGACTGGAGGACATCTTATGTGCGGCTGACTGGTCTAGCGAGTCCACGTTTCGTACCTTCTACTTCAAGCCCATTGTCCATTGGTCGGATGCGGCTTCTGTTCCGCTTTGAACTAGCAAATACGAAGCCTCCGTGTCCTGCCTTAAAATCACAAAATTTTCCTATTCCATAACAGAAAGTTTAGATTTTAATAAGGACACGGAGGCGAGTATTTCCCGCCCTACCCCACCCGGTTTGATTGGATTCCGCATCTCTCCTGGATTGGGATGGACTGTTTTGGCGGCTGCCAGGGCTCCCTTTGTTTAACCAGATTACAGTGTCTCACTGTTCTTTCATGTGCTTTGTCTATTTCAGCCTTCTGAGTTCCTGATATGGTTCCTCGATGTTTTGGCTCCTGATCTCCTACTCCAGTTTCGCTTCTGAGGCTCCCACCGTTGTCATGTCGCAGCTTCGAAAGAGGAGGGGCTGCTTCCGGGGGAGTGGTTTATGGACTGGAGGGGGAGGATCTGGGGAGCTAGGTTCCCCTCCCCACGTTGGGGAAGGGAGGACCGTTTGTTTTCTGTTATATTTTCAATAAAAGTTTCTTCGCTGCTGTTGGGGCAGTTAAGAGAGAACAGCAAATACTCGCCTCTGTGTCCTTATTAAAATCTAAACTTTCCGTTATGGAATAGGAAAATTGTGATTTTCAGTGTTTATGCGACACATTTGGTGGAATTTGCCAATGCGGCGGTTATCGCCAACATCCAGTAACCATTTCAGAGACTTCAATTTTGGCAAAAGGCTAACCATATGCTAAAAAGTGAATGACTTTTTGCCAAAAATATGGCAATCGCTGAAAGGGCAGCGCAACAAAGCATAGAATGTTCTCGCAATTCCAGTGTTTTGCAAATAGACCCTTTAAAATCAAGTGTGAACGTGAGGTGCAGGCATGTAAAGGGTTACTTTTTGTATGTAGTTATTCAGAAGCCATAAGATATCCGCGGGGGGGGGGGCTCTTTTCCAAGAGATGATAAATATCTGTAGATTACATGGGGATTAAACCTGCTTCTGGAAAAAATTGAAGACGCAATGGGTAACTCATGACCACGCAAGGCATCTCCAGGAGAGCTTTTATTTCTCCCGAATGTTACGCGGTCATTACAGTTTTACGTGAATGTATTGAGGTGTCAAGAATAAACATTAAATGCACCGGTTTTGCCCAAAACACGTCAGCTCATTTAACATGTGATCTCTTCCTTTATATAGGCCATTTTTTTTTTTGCTGACTTTAATAAGGGGGAGTAAGACCATGTCAAAGTTTTGCCATCCCACGTGTGACTGCGGCATGCCGCAAAAAAGGGAGTGGCAGCTGCAATCAGAGACCCAACCAACAGGACAATCCACACCATTGGCTCTCGACATGCAGACATCAATGGCCCCCCCCCCAAAGTTAACTCTGCCCACATGGGTGCTGCCATATTTCGCCCTATCAATGGATCGAGAATATAAACTGCAGTCTCAAAGGATGAAACATTAGGTTGGTCTTCAAGAAGGATGCATCCCCGATGGAGTATTGCAGACAAAGCGCACCTGGGCAATACAGATAGATACCAAGGACTTGAAAACAGCTACACAATAGATCAGGGGGTCACAAACAATAGCCCCCTAGATGTTTGTATGCCTACATGTCCCAGAATTCTTTGAATGCAATGATTGTGATAGATTCATGGGAGTTGTAGTTCAGAAACATCTGGGGTACCAGAGTCTGGAGATCCCCCTGCCTTAGATGGTGCAGAATATAATGTTTATACTACTTTCCTGATATTTAAACAGGATTAATTCCTATTATTGATGCGATACGGAAGCTCCTCTAGATGCATTATGGGAGTATATTTAAGGTATGGTATCCAGTTCTTTTCTTTGTTACACATTTGTTTCCTTCTTATAGACAGCACCCCCCCCCCCATTGGTTGTTATACACGTGTCCTCCAGATAACATGCTGACACTTTCGTCATAACATACGCTCCAGTCATATCTGCAACATTCACCCAGGAGGAAAAAACAAAAACACACCAGCGAGCGCAACAACTCCATCGACAGACCACGTTCCAGGAAAAGCCAAGGGACGCAAGAAGTACACAACAGATTTCTTTATTGTACGAGATACTGGCGGTTCCCATTAGGCGGCGGCTGCATTAACGGTTGGATTTGGCCACTCTCTCCAATTCATCTTTTTTCTTGATGGCGTATGAGTTAGAGGAGCCCTGCGAATAAAGAGTCGAGTGGTCAAAATTAAAGGCTCACACGACCGGCGCATTTCACAATTAACAGCGGATGTATTCACACGAGCCAAGAGGTCACGTCCCACTCACCTTCGCTGCGTTGATGAGCTCGTCGGCCACGCACTCTGCAATAGTTTTAATGTTCCTGAAAGCAGCTTCTCGAGCCCCGGTGCACAGGAGCCAGATAGCCTGAGGACGAGACAAAAGGGTTAATAAAAGGTGTACACGTTTTATTCCGGTCAGTCACCCCCAAACTGCCAAGACGCTTCCACCACCTCGTCCCCAGACTTTTAATAAGCATTGGTCTTTGTGAGTCTGCCCCACGATACAGGAATGCCCTGTGATCGAGTAACCAGACGTCTCCCCCGCCAATCCCAGCAGTCACCTGGTTAACTCTTCTGAGAGGCGACACGTCCACAGCCTGTCTCCTGACTGTTCCAGCTCTACCGATACGAGTGGAGTCCTCACGGGGGCCGCTGTTGATGATGGCGTTCACCAAGACTTGCAGAGGGTTCTGAAATTTGTAAAAACATATATATATTAAACAGTTAAGACGTGATGATTAACGCACTAAAATAAGCAGCGTCCCGGCAAATCACTGACGGTTTTTGCATTTCTTCCATTCACTAAGCTGTCCAATTTGCCAAATATAGGTGAATTGACAGCGAAACACAGTGCAGTTCGGTGGCAACAAAATAGCCCCATAGAGAATGGTTAGTGTATTCACAGAACAACCAACTGCACCGAAATGCCCCGATTGTCAGTGTTTCAGTGCAACAGGTTTAAACAGGCGAATCTTATAGAATTCAATGTAAAATAATATATTTAAAAAAAAAAAAGACAGCTTTTCCCATTTTTAGCAAAAAGTCGTTATTTTTTAGAACACCTTTTTGTATTAATTGACGAAATTTTTGTATTTCCAATTTCTTAAAAGGCATTTTTTTAAATTCTGTAGCAAACCTTTATTAGACACATTTTAATGTTTGTTGGTTTAACCCCTTGCCGCCCCAGGACGTGCTATGCCGTCCTAGCTGTGACAGGGCTCTGAAGATGCAGGGTGTACAGGTACGCCCCGCTGTCTTCAATGCCCCTCTCCCCTCACTCAGATCTGAAGCGAGGGAGGCAGAGAAATGTAACTAACTTTGTATTTCTGTAACAATTCAATGTTCTTGAACCCAGGACATACTTGAAAACGAGAGAAATCTCAATGTATCCTTCCTGGTAAAATCCTTTATAAATAAATGTAATTTTACAATGGAAGAGGAAAAAAAAAAAAAAAAAAGGTTTTTTGCTATTGTCAAAGTTTTGCACTGAGAGGATTAATATAAAACCCTTATTATATAATAATATTTTTCTCAGTTTTTAGGATTTTTTTCATATTGACATAGTCTATATGTAGATCTTTGATGGAAAATGAAAGCCCCATTTCTCCTGAACAAAACGATATATAATAAGGGTGGGTGCATTTCATATGAAAGAGGTAAATTATGGTTGAACAGGCGAATCGCTGAAATTCTACTTTTAGAAGTGTTCAGAACTTGTAAAATTGCCGCCGTCCTTAAGGGGTTAAAGATGGATTTCCAGACTTGTTACCATGTTGTTTTCTGTTAGTGTTCGCCCCTTTAGGGCAGAATCATCCGTTTCAGCTACTGAATTCAGCGGCTTTTCAGAAGGAAATCACACTTTGAACAGTTTAGGTGCCAAAAACTTTAAAAATAAGCCCCTATTATACAAAGTAACAGTGATAGAAGCTCTCATCGTGCAGCTTCTAGAGCAGCGCACGTACCTCTCCGGTCAGCAGGTGGATGATTTCAAAGGCGTGTTTTACGATTCGGACGGTCATGAGCTTCTTGCCGTTGTTCCTCCCGTGCATCATGAGGGAGTTGGTCAGACGCTCCACAATGGGGCACTGGGCCTTGCGGAAGCGCTTGGCGGCATAACGCCCGCCGCTGTGTGGCAGGAACTTTGCGTACTTTTCTTTCACGGCGATGTAATCCTGGAGATGGAAAACAAAAGATGAAATAAAACGCATCTAGGGACGCTCACCTGTCACATTCTGACAGCGTGAAGGCCACTCGAGTCCTTGTATATAGCCCGGGTGTACAGAGCTGCATTAGGTGGGCTTCTCACCTGCAGGGAGATGTCGTTTATCTGGACGTCATCCGTGCTCCACTTCCCAAACAGCTTGATCTCAGGGGTCTCGGACCCGACGGGAACTGTCTCCCATTCTGCCATGCTGCAAGAGACAAGGGAAACTATAGTCTGGAATATCAAATAAACCAACAACAAAGTGTCCAAATAAGCTTCCATCGAAATAGGGGAGACGGCGTCACTACCACTCGCAGGGAACAATGGCGCCTTGCTCTGCACCGGGGTTAGATCATTGAGATCCAAGATATTTCCTGCACCTCAGCCTAAAAGAGGACCTCGGGGAAGAAGCCACATCGCCGTGTTAGGACGGGAATCCTAGTCTTAGGTTGGAGGATCAACACCAGTGATGTCCTTACATTACACAGCAAAGATAACAAAGCTGTGGCACGACAGCCAATATAAACCATTTCCAACAACGAGCAACCCACCAGGCTCGTACAGCTGCTGGAACCCCATACACTGGGCATCGTTTCAAGGGGACACAATGAACTGCTGCACAAAACAAGCTGTGTGCCTGATTATTCACTAGTGTGTGTTATAATAAAGTTTTACGAGCACGCCGCGCCAGGCGCAAAACTAAACCCAACAGATTAATAGTGATTTAAGTTAACCGGAATTTAGATCGAGACCTTACACAGCGACAGCAGGACTCAAGGATTGTGAAAGATAATGACAAATGCTATTTAGCAGAAAAACCCTCGGCCGGCCAATTCAACGAGGAAAAGGGATAAAACTCAGGATCGCTCAGTTTGTATCAACATGGCCACTGGGATCAAAACCCTGCGGATCCCGGCCCAGTAACAACCCGCTGAATTAAGAAGTCTGCGCTATGACAGAATGTAAGCTCTTCTCCGTGTGACTAACGTTTGTTTTGTCCCGTCCATTGTACAGCGTTACAGAAGTGTTGGTGCTATATAAATACGTCTGATTGCATGGTGATATCAGCACTCTGGGCATTATGAACACCCTGTATACAGGGCGAACCCCAGGGTCAAGTCTCGGGGGGAACGCAGTTCCCTCACTATTTTTGCAGAGGTAACTCAGTCCCTTTGGTCTCACACATTATAAAGTTTATAATCAGATGTTTAATCATGCTTAACCCTGTTAATCCATATATTTGTCAGTTATCCTTTTTTTGCTAAAACCCACACATATATGATCTACACAAATATATATATAATTCTATGTGTGATCTATGTGGGTTTTTAGCAAAAATGGATAACTGACAATATGTGGTGTAACAGGGAAAAATATGATTAAACACCTGAACACAAGCTTTATAAGATAAGGATGATCTGAGTATATTTTTGTTACGTGTGAGATAATCGCTAAGTCAGGGACTGAAATCTTGGAGGTACACACACACACTTTTAGGATTCGTCCCCTGGACTAGGGTCGCCAGATCTGCCATGTTTTCCTGAATAATGTATTCTGATGGTCAGTGCATGAAAAAAGCTACCCCGCAGCATGTAGAATCCATACACTGCAGGTAAGAAATCAAAAGGGAATCCCTGGTGACCTGCCTCGATTTCCTTCCTGCAGCATGAGTTACACACGTCGCAGGGCAGCACTTTACACAGTGCTTTCCTCTACATGAAATAGTAAGTGTCCAGGGATACATGGCTGATCTAGCGGCCATCTACCACTGCGTGGGGGGGGGGGGAAAATCACTAACAATCAGGTTGCTTAGTTGCCAGATTTAAAAGCCCAGCAGCCCCCAGGTTTAAACACATATAGGGAGCTGACAACACAGCTGTATCAGCCACACAGCAGGATATTTAGGGATGCCAGGTCGGCCATGCTTTCCTGGACACAATGTATTCAGTGCATGAGAAATACCACCCCGCAGCATGTATAATCCATACGCTGCAGCAGGTAAGGAATCAGAAAGGAGACCCAGATGAGCTGCCTTGACTTCCTTCCTAGAGGCATATAAATTATACATGTTGCCGGGCAGCACTTTCATGTAAGGGTAAATAGTAATGAGTGTCCAGGTAAACATGGCCGACTTGGCAACCCAAAGTATAGCCCATATACACAGGGGAAGGGGGGGGGCTCCTGTATGAAGGGTGTTAAAGGGAGTCAGCATGGCAGATCCCACGTGTTGGGTGTGGAGAGACAGGCCGAAGTGCTGCCCAGCAGGGCACAGGCTGTACGGGGAGGGCACAGGCTGTACGGGGAGGCCCCAGGCGTGCGATGGCGCGGTATACAGGGAGGTAAGCGTGTCACACCGAGGCCTCCCCCCCACCGAAAGTTGCATTAGTATAACCCGTCCCCCCGCAGGCACTGGGAGCCCCATACAGAGGACGCACACGTGATCCCGCCTGCAACCGGCGCTTCTAACGAGCTTTTACACTCACGTGTCTCCTCGGCGGTGTCTGAACCGGTCGGAGCTCGGAGCGGAAAGAGGCCGGGGTGGGGTCTCCCAGCCAGTTATACAGGGGCCCACACTTCCTCTAAGCCACTGCCTGGCTTGCCCTCACCCGACGTCCACAGCAATGCAATAGACGCAGCGCTTGAGCGCCATCTTGACTACTGGCGCGCTTCACGTCATGTCCGCTGCGCCGTCTTGAATTGTGGGGCGGGCTAGGGGCGCGTGTGGCAGTCGGACGCGGCTGCCATGTTGAATGCTGGCAGACTGGCTTTGGGGTGCCAGGCCCGTGTTACATTTGTAATTCTTGTGGTTGCATAGTATGTTTGAATGAATGTTTTTATTCAGCATAGTCTTAAGGTGACTTTACACATAGCAGTGTCCTGTTACTTTAAGAATGTCCCCTGTTAATCGCTGTATGAATAAAGGGGGTGATTCACCAAGCGGTGCTTTTCTGGGAAATGGGGACTAAGGAAGGAGTAATGGACTTTGCAGCTGGGAGCCCTCATTCCTCTCTCTCCTCTGAGGAGGGGCTGAATCAGCCAACCAAATGCAGGGGCTTAGGTTTCAAGGCTTGGAGACCTTTGGGATCTAGCTTTATCCAATGGGATCAAAGCATTCCTGCATTGAGTGTCCACTGGATTGACTGGAGCATCCCCCCCCCAAGTCACATGACATGCTGAGCAGGAAGACTCCCACATCCTGCAGAGATCAGAGGAAGACCAGCACTGGATTCAAGGGAGTTATTTAAAGAAAATAAAGGGTTAAAACAGGAGGGGTGAGTGTAGAGGGGTTCAGGATGGGCTAATATTTAAACACCCTGTTTCCTACCCCATCTTGTCTTAACCCACTGAGTGCGTGCGTGTGCCCCTGTGTCTCTTGCAGCTTTTTGACGGCTCAACAGGGAGGGCCACACGGTGTAGCGTTCGCACTAGTTCTATGCCCTACACTGGACGTGATGTCAGCCTCACGTCAAAAAGCTACAAGGGACATAGGATCGTGCTACAAAGCGTGATCCTCATAGGAGCCCTAGTTCCTAACTCTTTAATTTTTATCCCTTATTTGTAACCATAAAACCAGAGCGTTGAGTTCTGCTGCTGCCAAAGTGGAAAGTGTCCAATACTGGGCGCGTCTTTTTTAACACGTATTTTTTCATGTGACTTTTTCCATAGCATACCCCCAACTGCCCATTTTAGCACACAGTGTGTACAGGCTGGTGGAGCCCCTCCACATCCCTTTAGATCAGCCTGTTGTGGGACATTGGGTCAATTTTCAGTGTATTTTGTAAATCGTAATCGGTTACCACATACCCGTGAAGCTCGCCGTGGCCCGTGAAGCTCGCCGAGGCCCGTGAAGCTCGCCGTGGCCCGTGAAGCTCGCCGAGGCCCGTGAAGCTCGCCGTGGCCCGTGAAGCTCACCGAGGCCCGTGAAGCTCCCCGTGGCCCGTGAAGCTCACGATGCCCGTGAAGCTCGCCGTGGCCCGTGAAGCTCGCCGATGCCCGTGAAGCTCGCCGATGCCCGTGAAGCTCGCCGTGGCCCGTGAAGCTCGCCGTGGCCCGTGAAGCTCGCCGTGGCCCGTGAAGCTCGCCGAGGCCCGTGAAGCTGTTCATTCAGGTTCTCTTAACGTTCCATGTACTTCTTGTAACGTTTATAAATTTTTATTTGTATTTTTCAATAATAGTCATTGCTTCTGTACCACAGGCAGCATCTTCTCACAGACAGGGAGTGATAGGGCAGCAGTTTTCATGTAGGTATTTCTAGCAGCCAAAGGCGTGCGCAGGGGGTGTGCCCAGGCACACCCTAATGTTGGGTGAAGAGGTCCTCTTTCATCTATTACACTGACATTTTAGATGATCCTTATCTGGTTCATGTTGACTAACACAAACACTTACTGTATCTGATTTATAATTTCAAATTAAAAAATGCAATTTTTTTTGCAAAATTTTCGAGCTATACGTTTTCAGTTAATAAATGTTCCATGGGTGCACACCCTAATGCAACGGGCTATGCACGCCAGTGCCAGCAGCGCATATCTCCATACAAAACGTTTGGAAATCTATTCATGACAAATGAATCTGTAAAATAAACACAGGTAGCGTTCTTGCAGGTGTGTGTGTTTATTAATGACACTTGGAGTTACAGGCTCAGTCTCTCTGCTCGGTTCTTGGCGCTCCTGTCCCGCAGCCTCGCCGCAGCTTGATCCAGGCGCTGGCCCATCAGCTTGCTCTCTGCGTCGTCCTTCAGCTTTTTGAAGGTGCACTGCGCCACACCAATTCTCTGGCGCGATCTGTCAAGGCTTCGTTCTAGGGAGGCCGAGGCCTGAGGAGAACACAGAGGAAAAGGGAAAATTAAATCTTAGCCTTCATTTAGAAAAATAAAAGCATGTTTTAGAAATCAATCAACACTATAGGGGTTATTCAGAGAGAGACGAAATGGCACTGAACAGGGAATTTCCCCGCACGGGGCCATTCGGCTATTCAGAGAGCAGGCAGTTCGCCAAATTTTGGCAAACCGCCAGCAAGTACGGTGCCTGTTCGATGGCAGTGAAATCCCCCATAGAGAAGCAATGGTTAATCTGTTCAGAGACACCGAACAGCAGAGAAATGTCAGTGAAGTGCCCTGCTGTTCGGTGGTTTCATTCGGCAGGTTTATTTAGGAGAATCCCATAGGCTTCAATGTTAAAAATATTCCCGTTTTAATACAATATCTAATAAACCGTTTATTCTTTTAATCTGCAGCAAAAAGTCTCTTTATTTATAGATATTTTTAGGATCTTTTAGGCAATTTTTGGAATTTTTTGGGCACCTTTTTTTTCAGATTTTTTTTTTTTAATAGCGGATTTTCTTTTTTCTGTAACAGCCCTTTTTATTATCATTCATAGGATCTTATATGTAAATTCCAGGCATTTTCGTTCAGTAGTTTTTGTAAACAGCGTTTAAATTTTGATACTGTCAAACTTTTTTCTTTTTACCCCGTTCGTTGGCTTTTTCCGGCGGCAGGTCGGCGCTGTGTTTGGCGGCTCGTCGGCTTTTTCCATCGTGATCGGCGTGTTTTTTGTGACAGGTTAAATTTATAGCTTTTTTATTCATTTTCTAACAGTCCTTAATGTATTTTTTTTGTATTTTGCAGATGTCATTTTTTAAAAAAAAAACACTTTTATTATTTTGTAACAGACCTTTTTATAATTTTATTAAACGACCTATTTTATTATTTAGATACACTTTCTCTACATTTTTATTGATTTAAACACCTATTAGGAGAATAGGAGACTTCCTTTTTTTTTTTTTTCCTCAATTCGATGGAATTCGTTGATGCCAATTCACTGCAATACGGCGGTTTTCGCTGATGTCCAATAACTGCTTCTGCGACTCCATCTTCGGTAAAATACGGTGAACATTTGCTAAATAGTGAATTCACCGCAGGGTCGGCGAACTAGAAAGCACCGAAATCTCAGTGCTTTCTGAATAACCCTTAGGCTGAGGTCAGACTAACGCATTTTTAACGTGCGTTTAGGCGCACTTAATCACGGCCGCACTAGCAGCAAATGACGGCCAATATACGAAGTACGGCAGCACGAAAGTCCGGCTGTGCAATGCAAGTGGAAAATGAACGCATTTTTTCGAGAAAGCAGAACCGCTAGTACTGACGTACAGAGTGCGCTGCGGCGGCATAGCGGCGTGTGTGCGTGATTAGGAGACGTCAGACGCTGCTAATGTCCGGCCAATATCGCGTCCAGGCGCAAAATGTGTTTTATTGACGATCTGTAAAAAAAAATCACGCACGAAAATGCGCATCGTATGACCGTTTTTGCGCATTCCCGTGAAAAAATTTGACAATGCGTTCGGACACACTTTTTGATGGTCGCTGCGAATAATGCGTTCGTTTGACACTAGCCTTAATGTATCGAGGTATCTCATTATAACGCTTTAAGAGTTATTGACTGCGTTTTCTGGGCCTGCCATGGATTAGAAAAATCACACTTATTTAAAGGGATACTCTAAGCAACATGACCACCTAAGCTATTTTAGGTGGTCATGATGCCCGGAGTATCCTGACCTCTGTCCCCCCTCCCTCTGCTCAGCGGTTCAGCTGTAAATGCTGAAAACAGCTGAGAGAGGCGGAGAACTTTACTCCGCCCTCCCAGCTGTCAGTCAGCAGAGCGGGGATCATATTTCCCGCTTCTGCCGACTTTTGCCGAGTAGGAGATGTCATCGCGCTTTCAGCGCGATGACGTCTCCAACTCACCGCAGAAGCTGGCGGCTCCCTCTGAGGGTTAGTGTTGCGCGCATCCTCTTGCGCGCAACACTAATCCTCAGAGGGAGCCGGGAGGAAGCCTGCCGATTGGCTGGTTTACGTGAGAGGCGCGCATGCGCGCTTCTCACGTAAACCAGAAGGCAAGAACACTCAAGAAGGACGGGAGCGGAAGAGGAGGGAGGTGAGTATAAGAAAAAAAAAACAGCGCTGGAAACAAGAGGATTTTAGGGTAAGTATTACAGTTACACAAAAAAAAAAAAACTATTTATTAAGGGAATAGGGATAGGCTAGGATAAAAAACGGGGGGGTGATTTTTTTGTTAGAGTGTTCCTTTAAGATGCATCTTAACCTGTCATACCTGTGAAATGAGCGTGCTCTCAGGCAGCTGGGTCACCGGATGTCTCTGCAGGATTTTTACCAATGGGCGAGTCAGACTTTCTCTTACAGTAACATCAGCGCTGGACACAGGACCCTGTAAAGATCCAGCAATAAATGTGACATGGAAACAATATATTCATGAAACCCTTGTTCTATCACGCACGTTTGCTAAATATCTTGGGCCCTATTACAATCTTTGCACAAACGTCAGCGCGTGCGCAAAAATGCATTAACGCGAGGGGCAAAATCCTTTGCGCAGAATGTCGTATTACAATGTCAGCGTAACAAACGCGCGTATACGTCTACCTCGGGCAAACCTGTGCGAACGCTGCGCGAGCTTACTTTACTTTGCGCGTCCTATACTTAACATTGTGAGCGCAAATGCGTTTGTGCGCTGGTACGCGGATGGTATTACAATCTATGCGCAGTTTGTAACGCACAGCCTTTGCGCGCATAATTTTAGCAACTCCTAAAAGCTGGTGTTAATGGCAAATTCTATCAGTCTGGCCGAAACCAAATACACCAGCCCAAAAAAAATACGCAGCAAAGTATAGTTACACATACCCAACCAATAAAATGGAGAAGTTGTGCGTGGTTTTTTTATTGATGCAGCATATATGCTCAGATTGACTTTGACAGGCACAATAACTTAACGTGAGACAATTGTGGTTCTTAATTCTGATTGGCTGAATCGCGTGAAAAAAACAGTCCGTACACTGATTTCTGCGCGCAACGTTGCTGCACGCGTTTGTGCACGTCTGTTTTACGCACGTTATATTTTGACGGATGAAAAAATGCACGAGGATTGTAATACCAGCGTTGTTTTACGCGCGTTAACGTTTAACGCTTCGCGCAAAAATCCACACATTGCGTGTGCGTTTTTGCATGAAGAGTGTAATAGGGCCCCTTACAAGGTAACATTTAACAAATCACCGAAGCCTGGATAGGCCCACTTTATCGTATGTTTCACAGTGTATACGCACCAGTTGCTGTTGGTAGCTTTTTTCTGTCTCGTCGTGAAGTCTCTTCTCTTTGTGGATAAAGTTTCTTGTATCTCCTAATGTGATGGTCACATCCTCCTGCCACACATTACACACAACAGTGTCATTATATGCCTCGTGATGTCTGGATGCATGATTAAGCCTGTATATACATTGTTACAGATTCTCTAATGTAGCACTGACTACCATTACCACTGCAGGGGCTCAATTTAATAAGGCGCAGTAACACACGAGCAAGCACTCATTGAGGGCTGTACATTTAATGCCTGACTCCGACACCTCCCAGCACTTGAAAGGAATCCTGCGCATCGGCTGTCATGTCCATTGTGCTGGATGGGCTAGGAACAAATTCCATGTGCAATAAACAAAAATGATTTGCGCTCCTCCAGAATGAGGCCAGAAGGAGTTAACTCGATATCGGCACCTGAAGTGACTTTTGAAGATTACATTAACTTGATCTTTACAGTGAAGGGGTTAAAGGTATAGTTTGGTCACTTTTTAAATGTACCGGAAACAAGGTAGCATTTTCTTCTTTGCCACCTGTAATTTATTTCCTCCCTTTAGAGAGTTACTCCGATTAAGGCTAGGGTCAGACGAGCGTGATTTCTACGGACTGTACGTCCGTGCAGTACGGACATCGTCAGTACGGATGACGCAGTAGTGGTCACACAGTCCGTTTTTTCACTGAAGTTATTTTTTGACGGATGTAGGAGGGAAAAATAAATTACAATGAAAAAACATTCTGTCCGTCAAAAATGCTGGACGTATAAATGCAGTCCGTCTGACCATGCTCCATCACTCACACACAAAGCTACACGGACGTTGTGGACGTGGCGCACTCCGCACGTCCGTTCTAGCAGTATTACGTTCTTGCCTAACCTGCGTCCGTTTGCAGCGTCCGTCAGCCCCCGCACTTCTGTGCGCACGTACTTCGTGTGTGGGGCTCCATTTAACACAATTGTATGCTATCACGGACGTACTTATGTGCGGCAACACGGACGTTAACACTGCGTTCGTCTGACCCCAGCCTTAAAAGGAGAGCGTACAGACTTCTAAAAGCACATGCCTCACTTGTGACTGAAGTCCCTGTGCCCGCTTTCACGCTCACTGCTATATGCCTGTATGTGTCTCGTATCCGTGCAATCACGCAGGGGCAGATCCAGACACAAGTTTCAGGAGAGGTACTCCACCAATTCTGGCTAAAAGCTGGTATTTGGGTTGCAGTACCCCACATGTTATCATCCAATCCTTTGTGGTTGTAAATTTGACAGGGTACTCTTTTTTTGAAAAATATACTCAGAAAAGGAGAACCTGTTACTGCATTTTCCCAGGAAATACACAATTGGAACCAGAATTAATAAAAAAAAGGCTCTTTTTTTCCTTTGTCCATTTTACATGGGCGTGTTTGGTATCAGTGGAAAGGGCAGACTCTGGCCTTCCCAATGAAACCTCACAAGACCATACAGGAAGTATGCAACCAGAGAAGTTCCAAAGGTCCCTGTATCTCCTACAATGGGTTTGCAGCGCGGGGGGTTGCCTCCTGTCCCCCCCTCCCTGGATCCACCAGTGCAATGTAAAATTAGGAGTTAGCACAGGGACCTAGCATGCAGGTAAGGTGCTGGCAGCTAGGTTAGACCTGGAAGGCCCTCTTGCAAATGTCAACTTTGTTTTTAATGTAGTCTAGATGTTTCCAAACCCTGACTGGCTGTGCATGTTGATGGTAAATGTATTTTGGAACCCATTTGGGTACAAAAGTTAGCCACCTCTCCTATGGGACTAACACACGACCTGTGTGATGTTTATTTGGTCGTGTCTGTGTAGACGTGTAACCTGTGTTGTTACCTTGATGCGGGCGCTCTCTTCTGCTTTCTTGCGAAGTGTCTCAGTGATTCTCTCCTTCAGTTCCCGTCGCTCCACTGGTTTCTGCCAGTTTGGAGGTTGTGTGTTTCGGAACGTCTCACGTGTTGCTTGTGTTTGGTCAATGAAATCCCAACAATCTGAGGCAGGAATAGACAGAGAGCAGGTAAATCTACAACCGCAGCAAAAAGTAATTACAGCAACGGCTGCGGTAATTAAAAGAAAGAAGGACATTAGGGTGTAGTGAGCAAAGTCATCAGAGAGTAATAAGCATTGAAGATACAGCAGGGCATGACTCGGAGCAGCGATGAGCGAGATGAAGGTGAGATGACATTAAAAGCTATAACAATACAGCTATGAAAGTCCAGAGGTTGAATCACAGAGAGATCGAGATGTTGCTTGTCTTGGAGTTTAATGACATATGTGCACATCATTGGTAAAATAAATACATGCTGCAGGCTTTAATAAGGACTAATATATGTATATTGCCCATTTCGTTAATGCACAATATATACACAATGTATTAGTAACATCATTAAATAGTGGCAGGAGTTTCTGCAGAGCTTTATGTAGGATATCGTCACCATGTATAGATGAGAGCCCACTGTCAATAAAGTGTCAATATTTCACATGCACAGACAGATGGCTGTAGGTAGTCGAGGTTGTTCAGTATGTAAGTGAAAGTCTTAGTCTACATTTATAGATGTTGCTGCCTTAACCCCTATGGATTACGTCACAGTCATTGCCATCAAGCGGAACATGGCATTTACGCCCAGTGACAGCAATTTCCATCATGCGGTTAAACCAATGTTCCAACCCGGTGGATGCTCCTAACATGTGCGTTTCACTCTTGCTCACTGCCTGACACGTCCGGCAACTCAACGGGAAGGAACCGTTATTTGGCTGGGTGACCACTGTGTCTCAAATAACATAGTGGTGCTGTAGGTGATAATTTTGCTTAGTCCCATTTTTTAAAAAAATAAATATTTTTAATAAGAATTCCGGATAAGGTGACTCTGATTTAGAATTTTTAGCGTTAAAACAGTGATATGCTTTATGTGATCTATGGAGAATGTATGTATATATATATATAGTATTCCGACACTCAGGGCAGATTCAGAAATTTGTACTGACGTACTTTCGTTTACGCTATGTGTGTTCAAATTATTATCTGAAACTGAAAAAAGTGGTTTTATATAAAAAAATACTTATTTTTTTTATTAAATATATATATTGAACTTTAATAAAATGTTGTATCTATCTGGTTAGGTACCTGTGCTGTCTTGCCAGACATGCTTGCTATTCATGGTTTTTCCATGTCCAGGAGCCAGAGGTTTGGAGGTCTCACCGACGAGCTCTAGAACAGTACACTTTTCTTTGCAGAATTCCGAAAGCTTCTGACGATTAATGTAGAGAGCCTGGAAAAAAATACGAAGGGCTAAATTGCATAGGTAACGTTAAAATGGGAACACTAATCTGGAAAATCTGCACCTGCAGGTGTCCCCGTAGCGTCCCCATTTTAACGCAATATTCTGGGGCAGTCACTGTCTCAGCACCTTGTCCCAGAATGATGCCTACCCACAGTGATACTCGCGTTAACACTTCAACGTCGCTACGAGTATCACCTCCTGGAATCCATAGGTCTCCATGGAGGGTTGTGCGAGCCTGCGAGATCGCATAGCGCCACATATGTAGACTGGGAACTATTTCTTCCCAGTCTCACTCTGCACCTTGGGACCAGAAACAGCGGATCGGGACACCGTTCTCGCTGTGGAATGAGGGGTGAGTATCGGATTTATTGGGGGGTTTTAAGGGGTGCTAAATGATTTTGCAAAAATGGAATCAGCACCACTTTTTAGGGGTCGATAAAATTTTGACTTGTGCATCCCTGCGGTAATTATCGCTAATACCTTACTTATCAAAATGCTAATTAATGGTCGCGCTCCCCTTGTTAAGTATAGGATGCACAAAGTACAGTAAGCTTGTGCAAACTAGCGCAAACTGATTTTACTCTGATTTACTGTAGCTTCAGGAAGGTAATGGGGGGGCATGCGTTAAAGTCACTTATCCTAGCATTAACACTTACTAATCTGAACGCTACAGTTAGCGTCACTATGGAATAGAGCCCAAAGTATATGTAAGGTCCTGGTGGCCCTGACCCCCTGGCGCACCCTTTGGTTCCACATCCTGCAGGCCCCCTGCAGGTTCCAGGACTTCTGTAATGACTTTTCACATCATGAACTCTAACGTTCTGGCCAGGGAGACTCACCTGCCCTTCATCTTCCCTAATTTCTCCATCATATAAGGGAGTCCCACCCTTTCCTCTGGACTTCCACATTGAAGTTGCTGACTGCAAAACCTATCTGCCAAGCTCCCTGAAACCTCCTGATCATCTCCTGAATTCTTCAACCAAAGACTCCAAGGACCCTCTGTTATTTTCTGGACATTCATCTGCTTCATATACCGGTACCCTCCCATCCTGCTCCCCTTCTGCCCCCCCCCCCATCTAGGACCCCCCGTGTACCAGACCCTTTGCTTAACCCTGACCATTCCATTGCCTGTTCCTTGTCTGATTCTATGCTACCGTGTTTATATACAATAAACACCCTTTGTGATCCTGAACCTGCCTCCATCACTGCATCCTGGGCTCACAACCCCATCCTACTACACCCACCGCAGTCAAACCCTTACAGTATAATTAAGAAAGACAAACCACCAAGTGGAAACACTACAATGCGGACTGTACTCTGCTGAGGAGGAATGTACATCCTTACATACCCCAGATTACTCCCTGACCTTTAGTTGTCTTGAGACTTCATGCAGCTGATTTTCCGAATGCTTTTTATCTTCTAAAAGGACTCTTTGTTCGTCTCGTAAAAGCGTGTCGACTTTATCAGGATGCTGCCGGGAGATTGGGAGAAATGTAAGACATAGACAGACAATCCAATGTGGATACTTACTAAGCAGTGATAAGCTGGGAAGATATCCTGCTAATGAAAACTCATTTATCATGGGAAACTAATGTCCCGCATTGAAAATACCACCAGGGAAGTAAACTTACTTACATTAGAGTGACAGGCAGTTACAGGCATTTATACAGCGCCAGCATATTCTGGAGCGCTTTACAATAGGGGAGCACATACAGGAGACAAACATGATACATGATGAAAAGATTACCCTGCCCCTAGGATAACTGTCCAAGTTCTCAGTCAAACATACCATGAGCTTACATTCTAAGGGACTGGGGTAGGTGAAACAAATAGGAGCATAGGGAATGTGAAGATGGTTAGCAGGGCTGCATGGGAAGGACAAGAGGCCTGGGCTTAGTAAGAGTTATTAGAGAAAGAAGTGGAGACAGCTGGAAAGGAAACCTGAAATTACGGACCGGGTCTGGATGGGACAGCAGAGGGTAAGAAGCAGTTCAGTCTGTGTGGGTGTGCTGTGGAGAGAGAATAAGGTTTGGTGAAAATGCACAGAGTGTTAACCATTTACGACGTATGGGCGAGGAAGGGACAGAGGGGGTTTTACTAACAGAAATGGAAGGAGATTTAAAAGCAGCCAGAGATTAATAGATGCTGAGATAAAATACAAATGCAAAAATATGGCGGTCTGGAAAATAGTGTTGGATGGCATCAGTGGTCAAGTCCTAAAAAAAGAAGTGCAGGAACTCACGAAGGCTCGGTTTCCCACTTAGCACTTATCATCTAGCACCTAACACAAACATACCCCCAAACCTGATTATATGATGGATCCTGGATACCTTGATGCTGGTTTGGGGAAATTTCTGAAAGGCTTAGGGAAACCTCATGTTAACCTTTGGGCATTTTTAGTCGTTAATGCTTCTTTCTTAGGGTGATCTACATGATGGCATCTGCCATGGAAACCCGTTCAAGGAGATTCTCGATTCCAGCGTCGGCTATGGGTGGTGGGCAAATAGAAGCATGCCATGCAGCAATCCGCAGCCCTGCTCAATGGTGTGTGGCCAATATGGCACCCAGAACAGGGGATTCCCTTTAGCTCCTCAGAAACATGGCAAAGGTTTAATGGAGTAGCTGCAGAGATCATATATGAGACCTATTGCCCAGGTATTCACCTACAGGAGGGAAGGGCATTACTCCTTCCCAAACTCTGGACTGGATTCGACTTAGTCCTTTGAATTTGCGCATGTTGTACCAGAAACTTGGACTTACACCGTTCCTGCATGCAGTGGCTCCTACCTCACCTCCTAGCATGATAAAATGTCATTTAATTCACTCACTCCATCATTTGATTTGTGGGAGGTGCTTTGTACTTTTTAAAGTTAAGTTTTACAAACGATCTTATCCATAAATGGCAACAACATAAGATACCCCCTCCCATAAAGAGAGAACACCTCACCTTCTCGCTCTTTGGTCTTAAATTCCGTATTTGTGTCGTTTCGCCGTTGGTGATGATGTCTCTCCTCACATTTGCATGAGCTCTCTCCAAAGTGTCTCTTTCTCTCTGTAGTCTCAGAATATGGCGGTTCGTCTCCAGCAGGGCTTTTCTAAGGTTAAACACCGAACATCTCGTGTCCCTCATGTAGGAAAGCGCCACCGTGTTGCACGATTGGGCGATGAGATCCCTATAGAAAGGCGGAGGTGTCATGCATTCTCGCTGTATGTCCCTTGATTTGGATCCTGCGCTTCCCAGCCATTTCCTGCTATCAATTGAGGTGAATGGCCGCTTTAGATCATACGCCAAGGCTATTGTACGATAAGAGGCGTCTCGCCACGCAGGAGAACCCACCCGCGGTGCCGACATGCTGAACGTATAGAAAGATCTCTTGAGTTCTGGAAAACAAAGAGTGTAGTGATAAAGTGTGTTAGAGAGCAATCAACATAAAAAAATAAGGGATTTACAAATCATTTATAAAAATTCTGTAATATACCTAATGGGTATTTCTCTCCTTTGAGTCTCATGTACGTCTTAGCAACTCCCTGTGCCGGTTCCTGCTTCTGCTGTGCACCGCTATGCCACATACAGGCAGTTGGTTGGCAAATAGAGCTCATATTTTTAGGTCAGGACGTCCATTAGCTCTTCTTTTAGATGGGAATAATAATGGATGTAAATGCGGAAAACACTTTGTTCTATTTTACGCGAAAGATTTAGGTAAAGTTCAAAAACCACTAGAAATACCACCACCCTTTAAAATTAGAATTTAATAATCCTAAACTGGCTTTCTGAGTAAACTGCAACTAGTACTCACCATGTGTCTGGGGTTTATTCACTTTTAGTATTGATTTTAGGTGAGAATTGTCTATTTTAGGAGTTTGTTGTCTTTTTTGTTTAGTGAATCTGCCCCTATGTATCCTTTCTTGCTGATGGGCCCATTTAATAAAACCTGGGACTTGTGGAACCAGTTTTAATATACACTGTCTGGCCAAAAAAAGTCACACACTCTACTAATTTGGTCAGCACATCTTTTTCTGTGATCGCGGCACGCATTCTTTGTGGCATCGTGACGATAAGCTCATGCAATGTCACAGCATTTATTCGCATCCAGAGCGGCATTAATTTGTGGCCAAGCTCTTGTATTGATGATGGGAGAGTCGCGGCGCTGCGTAAAGTCTTCTCCAGCACATTATCCCAAAGATTAACCTCAATGGGGTTAAGGTCTGGACTGTGCGGTGGCCAATCCATGTGTGAAAATGATGTCTCATGCTCCCTCAACCACTCTTGCGCAATTTGAGCCCGATGAATCCTGGCATTGCCATCTTGGAATATGCCCGCTGTGCCATCAGGGGAGATAAAACAGGATCACACATTCAATTCAGATGGGTCTTTCTGGTTAATTTTCCATTTTCTCATCAAAGTAGCTGGTGCCTGGGGGACCCAGGTGTATTTTGCAATAATTTTCAGGCTTTTTGTGTCAATATATGATAAACTCAAAGCAATAACCGTAAAAAGAGAAAACTAACTAAAGAAAATGCTAAATTAAGAAGAATAATTAAAATAATTAACAATATTGTAATAATAATAATGAAAAGAAATCTAACTGTATGATCCAGGGTTGAATAACCATTTATTGCTGCTTATTAACTCCCATCACCCCAGCCACTGCTGGCCAGCCGTCCATTAAAAGCCGCTGAGATTCCTCGCGATTCTTCCTGACAGGATTCTATGGAGACGCAAACCTCAAGGAGACCAATATTCACAATATCTTACCTCCTGGGAGCTCTCTTCATATCTTCCCTGCCATCTCTCTCCTGTATATGCCCTCCCTCCCTGTCTGTGAGTGCGTCTCCGTGGAAACAGACTGTTGCTATGTACATCATGTTACTAAGTCCCCAGTTGATGATGTCATGGTGTCTTTATACGAATAGTGATACTTTATTGACACAACAAAAAACAATACCTCACACACATCATAGCTTTATAAAGGCACAAAAGGCACAGAGCTATTTCTATAGAACCTGTTAGCCGCTGTCTCAAGTGATCTGTAACTAAATCCTCCTCACACAAAGCCTCCCGCTGGGCGTATATTTAATTATTGACTACTGGCCACATTAAGGTGTAATAATATACACAAAGCACATTGACCTGTTCTGTGATTACGATGAAAGGGATAGTGAGGTTTGCAAAGCACTGGAATCATGGAATGACCTCTGTGATAAGCTCATACACACTGCACATTACTGTGAGTTTTATTGCTGTGGAGCTCTGTGATACGCTCATACACACTGCACATTACTGTGAGTTTTATTGCTGTGGAGCTCTGTGATACGCTCATACACACTGCACATTACTGTGAGTTTTATTGCTGTGGAGCTCTGTGATACGCTCATAGACACTGCACATTACTGTGAGTTTTATTGCTTTGTAGCTCTGTGATACGCTGATAGACACTGCACATTACTGTGAGTTTTATTGCTGTGGAGCTCTGTGATACGCTCATACACACTGCACATTACTGAGAGTTTTATTGCTGTGGAGCTCTGGGATACACTCAAACACACCGCACATTACTGCGATTTTTATTGCTGTGGAGCTCTGTGATACACTTATACACACCGCATATTACTATGAGTTTTATTGCTGTGAAGCTCTGGGTACGCTCATACTCACTGCACATACTGTGAGTTTTATTGCTGTGAAGCTCTGGGATATGCTCATACTGCACATTACTGTGAGTTTTATTGCCGTGAAGCTCTGTGATACACTCATACACACTGCACATTACTGTGAGTTTTAATAAATAAAAAATAATAGAAAGGGTTTTTGCAAAAATTAAAAAGAAAACAGTCTTTAAACATTTTAAAAAAAAAGGATATTACTTTTCTTACATTGAATGCTATGGGATTTGTCTGTATAAACCTGTTAAATTGAAAAACCGAAAATCAGGGCATTTTGCTACAGCAGTTCAATGATATGAACAGAAGACACAATAGTCTTCTATGGAACAATTTCGGTGACGCGAAAGCTGTTTCCACTGAATTGCAGCAAATTGACTCCTTAGTGAATAGGCAAATTGCCCCGAAATTTAACCTACAGTGAAATTCATCGTTCGGTGTAATTCATGGCCAATTCTCAGGTTAGTGAATAACCCCCAAATTGCTTTGTGTTGCTGCTGGTTTCAGTGTATAGAGAGAAGTGTCGCAATCCCTCACAATTTTCAGATAATCGCTGGCGGATGATTAAGTATCTACTGTCGTAGCAATATATTCCAATATATAGACTTTCAGTGACATCTTGTGGTCAGAGTTTGCAGTATTGTAATTCACGATTCCCAGATATTATTCGCTGTGTTAGAAATTATGAAAGATGCTTCCGTTTGTAGAATTTCATATATTTTTCCTTTTTTTACATAATAGATTATTTCCGGTAATATGAGTCTACTTTTCCCTGGTTAAATCATAATAGGAGAGAAAGTAAGATAATCATTTCTCTCCTCCTGTAATTAGGGTCCTCTTTTCTTATTGTTTCCCAATATGTCAAACATGTTTGTTTGTCTTGTCCTGCCTATTGTACAGCGCTGCATAATATGTTGGCGCTCTATAAACAATGGTTAAAAAAATCAATTTCTCTAGTATTTTCTTTATACCAGAATATTAATTGAAAGTTTCTAGTTAGATTAGTATTTTATTATTCTAGTGTTATTTTCTTGATAAATTAGGGTTATATTTTTTTTTTACGTTTCCTTACAAGGCACGCCATTAGGGCGTCTATCGAAATAATAATTGTTAATGAAAAATGCTATTCTAACTTGTATTTTTTGTTAAATGAAAATCTTTTATTTTTTTTACTTATTTATGTACACTAAAAGCAATATATTAATTAAGGGCTCAAGTCAACATTTGGGAACACAGGGGAACTAGAGTTCCCATTTGACCCATACACCTTGAAGCTTTTTTTAGAATTAAACATATATTTTATTTTATGTTAAGGCACAATAAATTCTAATATATTTGTTATAGTGATTCCTCAAAATCCAGACCAGATAAATAAAGTCACACGCAGTAATATGTGGTTATGTCACCTTTTGCTGTGATTGCGGCATGCTTTTGCCGCGGCATCGTGTTGATAAGGTCATGCGATGTCACAGCATTTATTTGCGTCCAGAGCGGCATTAATTTGTTTTGTTTTTTTAATTTTAAATTTTTTTATTTGGTGAAAAAGTCAGCAGGACATAAACGATAAATGGCCTCGCAGGGCCACATTAAGTCATCGTGAAAGCAAGAAGGTTGGCCACGCAGGGCCACAGCTTGTTAACTGCACATGCACATCCCCTAAAAGGGGGGTCTCATCTAGGTGGGAAAACTCTGCAAGAGAGAAAGTGTGTCTTTACAAAAAACAACAGCTACGTATCTGAGCGCACTACAAGGAAAAGATACATCCAAAAGCTTCCAAAAAATAAAATTACAAAAGGCAAATGGTGGTGGGGGGGGGGGAAACAATACAATGGGGGAGAGGCAAAGGCCTGAACTGTGCCGTCCCTGGTAAATTCCACAGGTCCAAAAGGACCGTGGGAGGCCAAGGGGGTTAAATGGCACTAGGCCCGGGAGTCCCGGTCCCCGAGACATCCCGTTAAGCCAAAAATAAAAAGTAAAAGGTAGTAAAATAAATAAATAAGAAAAAAAAAAGAAAAAAAAAAAAATTAAAGGAGAAGAGAGCGTCCTCGAAGCGTGTCCAGAGTCACAAAAACAAAGTCTCAGCATGAATAAAGTGTGGGGAGAAAGCATCATCATATAATAAGAGTAGGGGGGGATTGGGGGGGGGAAGGGGGCAAAATAATAATAATAAAAAAAAAAAAAAAAAAATGGTGGGGTTCATAAAAGAAAAACACATCAGCCAGCGTCTCGGAATGGGGACTCTTGTACCGCAGGTAGGGCATCGTTGGGCAGGCCAGGTTTCTCAGGACGCAGAGGCCCCCCAACAAGGGGCAAAGCTCGCCGCCCCGGTAGCAGCCAGACCGCGTGACAGCCTGCCTCACGGATAAGAGCCACGAGCAACTCCGCTCCAGGAGACGGGGTAAGACTCCCAGGCCGCGGCCCTCTCTCAGCTTCCTCATCCACGATGTCGGGTCTAGGATTCTGCATCATTACTCCGACTGGTCGGCCATCTAACTCATGCATTCCAAGCCGCCCAGGTCCCCAGCAGGGGTCTGTCTCCTCTGACTCCGCAACCGATCTGGCTTCAGCCGAATCCCCGCAGCTCGATCTAGGTGCACTTCGCTTGCCGACGGGCAAACAGACAGCAGTGCCTCGCAACCCCTCCGTCGTGGGCCGCACCAGCTCCACTGCGTCTCCTATCGCGGCAGCCTCCATCCCATCTCCATCACAGCAAACCTCCCCTGTGCCGGAAGGGCTCTCACCCCGTCCGGCAGGTAAGGCATCCTCCGGTTTATGCTCAGCTGGGGCCTCTGCGTCCGCCTCCCGGCCATCCCGCAGCACAGCCATTATGCGTCGCCAGGCGCCGCGGGTCAGCGGGCTCCCCTCATCTCCCGGCAACATCCGTAGGCAGTCCTCCAGATCCCCCAGAACAGCTCGCAGGTCTCTGGTAGGGGGGAGATACGACAGCGGCCGCCATGCCATATGCGTCACCGCCAGTCCCGTCGGGCGTTCAGCCACTGCGATCCGAGGAAGATGGGGGCCCTCCATCCTCCGATCCCACAACAGCCGACCTCCCAAGACGGAAAACTTTGTGAAGGGAGGGCTAGGTCCAGGCAGACCCAGAAAACAGGCCCCAAGATGGCCGCCGGTCAGACACTTCAGCCACGAGACAGGGCTGCAAACTCCTCTGGGCTCTGGAGGGGGGAACCAAGCAGACTCCAGAGCACTTTCCCTGGTGGCCAGCCCCGTCGGGACTCCTGCATGGGGTATTCAGAGAGTAAAGCCTGGACAAAAACACTCTTTCTCAGCGATTATTGATGGAGCTCTGCTAAGGCACGTCTGCTCCCGAGCCAGGCCAGCCACGCCCCCGCGGCATTAATTTGTGGCCAAGATCTTGTATTGATGATGGGAGAGTCGCAGCGCTGCGTAAAGTCTTCTCCAGCACATTATCCCAAAGATTAACCTCAATGGGGTTAAAGTCTGGACTGTGCAGTGACCAATCCATGCGTGAAAATTATGTCTCATGCTCCCTCAACCACTCTTGCACAATTTGATTCTGATGAATCCTGGCATTGCCATCTTGGAATATGCCCGCTGTGCCATCAGGGGAGAAAAAAAAAACATTGATGGAAAAACCTGCTCATTCAGGGCCCTATTACATTCTTCACGCAAACGTTAACGCGTGCGCAAAAATGCATTAACGCAAGGGGCAAAACCCTTTGCGCTGAACGTCGTATATGTCTACCGCGGGTGAACCTGCGCGAACGTTGCGCGAGCTTACTGTACTTTGCGCGTCCTATACTTAACATTGTGAGCACAAATGCATTTGTGCGCTGTTACGCGGATGGTATTACAATCTATGCGCAGTTTGTAACGCACAGCCTTTGCGTGCATAATTTTAGCAACTCCTGAAAGCTGGTGTTAATGGCAAATTCTATCAACCTACCGAACCCAAATACACCAGCCCAAAAAAAAATATGCAGCAAAGTATAGTTACACATTCTACACATACCCAACCAATAAAATGGAGAAGTTGTGCGTGTTTTTTTTATACAGCATATATGCGCAGATTGACTTTGACAGGCGGAAAAATTTAACGTGAGATAATTCTGGTTCTTAACTCTGATTGGCTTAATCGCGTGAAAAAACAGTCTGCACACTGATTTCCGCGCGCAACTTTGCTGCGCGCGCGCTTTTGCATGTCCGTTTTACGCGTGTTATTGCTCGACGGATGAAAAAAATGTGCAAGGATTGTAATTCCAGCGTTGATTTACGCGCGTTAACGTTTAATGCTGGGCGCACAAATTCACGCGTTGCGCGAGCATTTTTGCATGAAGAATGTAATAGGGCCCCCAGTGTATTCAGGGAGTCACGTGACCTTATTTTATGCTGAAACATATTAATCACCGCAGTTATTATCTAATGGAAGGCGAGCACCTGTTGGAGGTGACTTTTTTGGCCAGTCAGTGTATATTTATATTAGCTCTGGACTGGATTTTGGAGAATCCGTATATGATTATGATTATTATTATCAGGCCTCAAAATTTCCACTCGCCTGCTCGCATTTGGCGAGTGGAAATTACATTTGGCGAGTGGGAATGCAGAGGCAGGGCAGGATAAGGGGGTTAGGTGGGGCAACTAGCGGCGAGTAACTCTTAAGGCTTTGCTAGTAGCTTGGGACTTGAAATTTTGAGCCCTGTTATTATTATATATTTGAATCGCAGTGTGGGATGTTGATCTTCCAAAATTACTTTCTTATTTCCCATTTATTTATAGCTCTTTTCTTCTGTTTCAATATATATTTTATCCAGGACATTTGATGACAGTCACTTCAGTCGATGCTCACAACCACTTTCATAAAATCAGTTTGCGTACAGTTTTGCAGCAGGAGATCAGGGAGGTCAATGCGTGGCTTAAGTCTTGGTGCAGGAAGGAGGGCTTTGGGTTTTTAGAGCACTGGGCTCATTTTGCACTGGGGTACAATCTGTATAGTCGTGATGGATTGCACCTGAATGGAAGAGGGTCTGCTGTGCTAGGGGAGAGGATGGTTAAAAGGTTGGAGGAGACTTTAAACTAGTGGAAGGGGGGGAGGGATACAGTATCTTACAAAATGGAGACAGAGCAGATAGCGGAAGGGTTTCAGCTCAGACTAAGGGGGGTGGAGCCGGGGGGATGGGTAATGTCAGAACAGTGGAGGCATGTAATGTAAAGTCGCATTCAGCATGTGTGGGTAGAGACAACATTAAATGTATGCTTGCTAATGCAAGGAGCCTCAATAACAAGATGGGGGAACTAGAGGTAATAGCATACACTAAGCAATACGACATAATAGGAATAACAGAAACATGGTGGGACGAAACGCATGACTGGGCTGTAAACTTAAACTGTTATACATTGTTTAGAAATGATAGGAAACATAAGAAAGGGGGTGGAGTGTGTTTATGTGTAAATCAGGATTTAAAGCCTAATATTACACAACTGGAAAGCGACGAGGGAAATGTGGAATCCTTATGGGTAAATATTTCGTTGGGGAATAAACAGGGAAGTCAATTATTGGTTGGCATATGCTATAAACCACCTAATATAGATAATGATGAGGAAGAACAACTGTTAGAGCAAATTAGGAAGGCTGCACATCATGGTAGCACTTTAATTATTGGAGATTTTAATTACCCAGACATTAATTGGGATAGTGGGACTAGTAATTCAGCAAAGGGAATCCGGTTTCTGAACATTTTAAATGATACCTTCATGTCACAACTGGTAGAAACACCAACTAGAGAGGATAACTGTCTGGACCTGGTTATAACAAATAATGTGGATCTTTTCTCAAATATTAATGTAAAGGAACAGTTGGGAAATAGAGACCATAATATGGTGACTTTTGAAATAAACTCAAAAAAACACATTCATAAGGGGCATGCTAAAACATATAATTTTAAAAAGGCCAACTTTATTAAAATAAAGGAAGCTCTCTCTTCTGGCAGAAACTCTTTCACGGGAAAAACACTGAGGATAAGTGGATTATCTTTAAACTAACACTAGAAAAGTACACGTCACAATATATTCCACTGGTTAATAAATATAAAAGAAACAGACTGAAACAAATGTGGCTTAGTAGGAAGGTACTAAGGAAATGAAAAATAAAAAGAAGGCATTTAAAGCTTTTAAATCTGATAAATCTGAGGCATCCTATAAAGCATATAGGGCAGCCAATAAAGCATGTAAAAATGCGATTAGATGGGCTAAACTAGAAAATGAAAAAGAAATAGCCAAAGAGAGCAAGACCAACCCTAAAAGATTCTTTAGGTACATAAATTCTAAAAACCCCAAGAGTGAAAATGTAGGTTCACTAAAATCTGAGTCAGGGTTATTGTTAACTGAAGATCAGGATAAAGCAGAAATTTTAAATGATTATTTTTCTTCAGTATTTATCAAAGAGAAACCTATAACAGGAGACATGAAATTCATTGATAAAAACTTACTAATACAAAGTGACTGGTTGACTCCGGACAAGGTTTTGCAGAAATTAAACAATGTGAATGTGAATAAAGCCCCAGGGCCAGATGGAATTCACCCGCGAGTACTGAGGGAGCTATGTGTTGAAATATGTAAACCTCTGTTCTTAATCTTTCAAGATTCTTTTCTTTCAGGAATAGTACCAGATGATTGGAGAAAAGCTGACGTGGTCCCTATATTTAAGAAAGGTTTAAAATTTGTGCCTGGGAATTATAGACCTGTGAGCTTAACATCTGTGGCTGGGAAAGTATTTGAAGGGTTACTAAGGGATAATATTCAGGAATTTATTGGGAGGTATAATGTAATTGGCAAAAATCAGCATGGTTTCATGAAACACAGATCATGTCAGACTAACCTAATTACATTCTATGAGGAAGTAAATAGAAGTATAGATCAGGGGGTCGCAGTGGATGTGATTTACTTGGATTTTGCCAAAGCTTTTCGACACAGTTCCTCACAAGAGGTTACTATTTAAATTAAGAAAAATTGGTCTAGATGAAAATACTTGTTCTTGGATAGAAAACTGGCTAAAAGATAGGGTACAGAGAGTGGTCATAAATCGTACATTTTCAAGATGGACACCAGTGGTAAGCGGTGTCCCTCAGGGGTCTGTTATAGGACCAATACTATTCAATTTATTTATAAATGACCTTGAGATAGGCATTGAAAGTCATGTATCAGTGTTTGCAGATGACACAAAACTAGGAAAAGTAATACAATGTGAGCAGGAGGTTACTTCGCTGCAGAGGGATTTAGATAGATTGGGGGACTGGGCACTTAAATGGCAGATGAGATTTAATCTAGATAAATGCAAAGTTATGCACTTTGGAGTGAAGAACACACAAGCAATTTATACCCTAAATGGTACAGAGTTAGGGAAATCCAAGCAGGAGAAGGATTTCGGAATAATCATAGACATCAAACTAAGTAACAATGTGCAATGTCAAACAGCAGCCGCCAAGGCCAGCAAAGTATTGGCATGCATTAAAAGGGGAGTTCACTCACGTGATGAAAACATAATTTTGCCTCTGTATAAATCAATGGTCAGGCCGCACCTTGAATATGCCGTGCAATTTTGGGCACCTGTCTTAAAAAAAGATATTATAGCGTTAGAAAAAGTGCAGAGACGGGCAACTAAATTAATAAGGGGAATGGAAGGGTTAAGTTATGAGGAAAGGCTAACAAGCTTAAACCTGTTTAGTTTAGAGATACGGCGCCTTAGAGGGGATCTGATAACCTTATATAAATATATACGGGCCATTATCAACCATTGTCTGATAACCTATTCATTAACAGGTCTATACATAGGACAAGGGGTCATCCATTTAGACTGGACGAAAGGAAATTTAGCTTAAAGCATAGGAAGGGTTATTTTACGATGAGAACAATAAAGCTGTGGAATTCTCTGCCTGTTGAGGTGGTTGGGTCAGAGTCTGTACAGACTTTTAAAAAACGACTGGATGACTTCCTGCAGACACAGAATATTAAGGGTTATAATATTTAATATGTGGGTAAAAGCTTCTTGATCCAAGGGGAAATCTGACGCCATTCTGGGGTCAAGAAGGAATTTTTTCCCAGTATGTTGCATATTGGCAAGCATTTCAGACTGGGTTTTTTGCCTTCTTTTGGATCAACAGCAGTAGGTTATGTGGGAGAGGCTGAACCCGATGGACGCATGTCTTTTTTCAGCCTATATAACTATGTAACTATGTACACATATGTGAATCTTGAGGTAGGTGGTGTTTCATTCTATGACACTGATTTCAAGATTGCTCAATTTGATATCACCATGAGATTAATTAAACCTACATATTAAATGGAATCTCTGAATGGTTTCACCCAGGCAATAAAGTGTATCCTCACTATAATGCCTGTAAGCCATGAAATTGTGCACCTAGCCACATACATAAATAGCAATCTCTGCACATTGCGTCTAGAACATATATAGTTGGGGCAAACATGGTACCAATTGCTGTTCCATTTTTTCAGAAAATTAATATTGTTCCTATGCACTTGAGACATAATTTTTTAGGCCAAGTTATAAGAACGTACATTAGTTAACTGCCTCTCGTCATTAGGATTTATTTTGATGATATACAAGGATTTGACATCATTCATTACAAGGAAACCCTTCCTGTCATGTGACAATCTCAAATTATTTGTGGTTGATGAATTTGCAGATATATTCCCTAAATTTTCATGATATGCACCACGCTCCTTAAATTTTGCCATATGTAAAACAAAGCCTCCATGTTCTGTTTTGTTTTATTGAAGAAATAATTGTTAAAACACTTACAACTTATAAATGATCACAATAGAGTAAGAGTATCTCGGAGCAAATAAGAAATATATAGAAGGCTAATAAATTTGTATTTAATTAATGTAGCGTACAAAGGTTCACCTCGCCTAGTGTGTCACCCCTCTCCTTTTAGATTGCAAGCTCTTGAGCAGGGGCCTCTCTCCTACTGTTCTGTGTGTTGAAACTGTATGTATACTTGTTATTTTGTCTCTATTGTACAGCGCTACAGAACTTGTTTGTGCTTTGTAAATACTGGTAACTGTAACTAATCCGCCTAGACCAGGGATCAACAACCTTCTTTCCTCTGCCTCTTTCTTTCTTTCTTTTGTGTCTCTTTCTTTTGCTTTATCTTTGATTTTTCTTTATTTCCTCTGCCTCTTTCTTTCATCTACCTCTTTCTTTCTCTTTCTTTCTTTCATCTGCCTCTTTCTTTCTCTTTCTTTCTTTCATCTACCTCTTTCTTTCTCTTTCTTTCATCTGCCTCTTTCTTTCATGCCTTTCTTTCTTCTGCCTCTTTTTTTCTTTAATCTGCCTCTGGCTCCTGCACGTCATCTGGTGGCACCTGCGCGTCACCATAAGACGCCCACCTCCTGCGCTACTAGCGGGGGTCTGCGAGCCACCACTGCCGACTACACGATCCGCAGAATGAGAAACGGGTACAATAATGGAACCTGGGTTGGGGCCCGGCTGCACCCTAGGCGGCAGTGCGCCCTAGGCGGTTGCCTAGCTTGCCTAGTGGGATCACCAGCCCTGGTTGTAGTATTAAAACATTTGGAGGGCCAAGGCTGCTGACGCGTGTCCTAGAGACTTATGGAAAGGAGATTTAACTTACGACAGAGGGAAGGTTTTTCGTAATAAAATACACAAGGAATTTTCTGCCTAGACATTTTGTTTACTAAGTAAAAAAATAAGTAAAATCTGGGTTTTGGGTGCATCTTCAGAGCCAAAGGAGGCAGCATAGGACTCTTTTGAAACGTCTTCTTTCAAGGACAAATCGATCTGAAACAATGGAATGTTGAAGGCTTCTCTTTTGTTGGGTCCTAAGTGGAAATAGCTACACCGGGCTTCACCGAATAAGATGTTTTTCCGTATAAAAACTTGTTCTTGCCTCTTTGTCTTGTGGATCCAGCAATGTAAACGTTAATCAGTTGCAATGATCACACATAGTGTAATTTCAGGAAACATAACGTGGGATTAGGAGCCGCAGAGATTTATTTGGTGTTGAAATAATTAGCAATTAGTAAATTAGTGTTTGGCGTCGCGGCGTCGGCGGCGTGCGTGCTGTAAACATCTCGATAATTACCCCTCCACAGACTTGTTAATTGCGAAAAGCTTTATGTTGTGAAATTGTATCCCTAAATGACATTCACACCACTGATTAATTACCTGGAGGCCGCTAAGGTGAACTTCCCTCGCTATATCCAATAACATCTATGTCTTGGCGATGGAAATATTATCTATATTCTGCAAGCTCGTGGTCTGACAACACTAGTGGCCAAAATTGTGGGAAATGTTGAAAAAATTTATATTTCAAAGGTTTGATTTATCAAAACATCCGTTTTTATTAGGATAATGTCATGAAGTTCTATGTCGTTGGAGAGATCATTTCCTGCAGAATTTAATAGAATTATCTTGTTTTTATCAAAGCTTATAACCAAATAACCAGGCGGCTTATGGTGCAGATGACAAAGTGCGTAATAACACACTGCATCATCTCCTCCCCACTTGCTCTCAGCGCGGGAATCAGAAAGTTAGTTATTGCAGCACCATTGTTCAGTTTTTAGGTGAGAAGTGGACAATGCCCCAGCTTTATTTTCCTCATTTTCGTATTATTTCACTTTACGTTTTGTGTTATTGGAAATAGCAGTGATCTTTTGGGGTGTATAGACATTGAGATACAAGGATCCAAAGGACCCCTTCCTCTCCACTATAGGAATTTTCCCAGCAGTGCTGGGCAGCCCTTGCTTGCCTGGTTTTTATTATTAAAATGTATTAATCGGATCTATCCTTCACTCCTCACATTCAGTCAATAACCAAACATTGCTACTTCCACCTAAAAAACATTGCACACGTCCGTCCCTGTCTTAATGAGGACTCTACTAAAATGCTCAACCAAGCTCTTATTATCTCCCGCCTTGACTACTGTAACCTCCTTCTCTCTGGCCTTAAAGAAACCCAGATTCTGCCTCTGCAGTCTGTAATGAACGCCTGTGCCAGGCTCATCCACCTTACATCCCGCACCTCTCGCACCTCACCCCTCTGTCAATCTCTACACTGGCTCCCTGTCTCCTTTAGAATCAATTTCAAAATAATAGTGCTCACATACAAAGCTCTCCATAACCGCGCCCCTGCCTACATCTCCTCCCTTATTAGCAGCTACATCCCGTCCTGACTCCTGATCACTTCGTTCTGCCAATGATCTGATGCTATCTCCTCCTCGTTCCCACACCCCTAACTCTCGTCCAGGACTTCTCCCGAGCTGCCCCCTTTCTATGGAACTCCCTCCCCGCAACATTAGACTCTCCCTGTCTCTCCAGTCCTTCAAGAAGTCTCTGAAAACACATTACTTTAGAGAAGCCTATCAGCTCACTCCATAATGCACCATCTTCCAATTCAGCCCACACGCTCTCACATACTCTGCTATTCATGCTCACCTAGTGTGCCAACCCTCTCCTCTTAGATTGTAAGCTCTTGAGCAGGGCCCTCTCTCCTACTGTTCTGTGCGTGTGTAACATGTATGTATATTTGCTATTCTGTCTCTACCACTGTACAGTGCTACGGAACTTGTTGGCACTTTATAAATACTTGTAACTGTAACTATATGATATCTGACAGAGGGTGACGCAATTAATTATAGTAACTACACTAACTCAAATTTATGTAATAGTTATAAGCTTTTATGTTTCATTGGACTAAAAAAAACAACAAAAGACGCTGGGGTGTGTAGACTTTTGCTATCCACTGTATTTCAGCACCGAGGACAGAGGAATTATGTATCTTTTAACCCTAATTTTTTAACCCTAATCTAACAGTAATTAATTCATCCATTTCACCATTCCGACATAATGAATCAAAACGAAATACGAATTACTAATCTCTCAAAATAACAAATCGAAATATGAATCACGGTAACATAACGAATACACGGAATCAAATAAAAAAATGTAACAAATCGATCCGAAACAAAACAAATGTTTCCATTGTACACATGTCTAATCTGTATGTGCTGCATAATGCCTGTGTGTGGCAATTACAGCAACACCTTGTATCTGTATGTACTGCATAATGCCTGTGTATGGCAATTACAGCGACACTTTGTATCTGTATGTGCCGCATAATGCCTGTGTATGAGAATTACAGCGACACCTTGTATCTGTATGTGCTGCATAATTCCTGTGTATGGCAATTACAGCAACACCTTGTATCTGTATGTGCTGCATAATGCCTGTGTATGGCAATTACAGCAACACCTTGTGTCTGTATGTGCTGCATAATGCCTGTGTGTGGCAATTACAGCAACACCTTGTGTCTGTATGTGCTGCATAATGCCTGTGTGTGGCAATTACAGCAACACCTTGTATCTGTGTGTGCTGCATAATGCCTGTGTATGGGAATTACATCAACACCTTGTATCTGTATGTGCTGCATAATGCCTGTGTATGGCAATTACAGTAACACCTTGTATCTGTATGTTCTGCATAATGCCTGTGTGTGGCAATTACAGCAACACCTTGTATCTGTATGTGCTGCATAATGCCTGTGTATGGCAATTACAGCGACACTTTGTATCTGTATGTGCCGCATAATGCCTGTGTATGAGAATTACAGCGACACCTTGTATCTGTATGTGCTGCATAATGCCTGTATATGGCAATTACAGCAATACCTTGTATCTGTATGTGCTGCATAATGCCTGTGTATGGCAATTACAGCAACACCTTGTATCTGTATGTGCTGCATAATGCATGTGTGTGGCAATTACAGCAACACCTTGTATCTGTATGTGCTCCATAATGCCTGTGTATGGCAATTACAGCTACACCTTGTATCTGTATGTGCTGCATAATGCCCGTGTGTGGCAATTACAGCAACACCATGTATCTGTGTGTGCTGCATAATGCCTGTGCATGGCAATTACAGCAACACCTTGTATCTGTACTGTACAGGGATTTACACTCATTATAACCCCCTGAATCTTATCCCTGTACAGCAGCGACTGACCCCACAGCTCTCCCTGTATTCTGACAAATCCCTGGCTGCTGGAATGCTGCAGCAAAGTTTGCTGAGCTTTCTGTTACAGTGAGTGTGAGAGCTCCTACTTTTAGCTTGTTTACTCTAAGGCTAGGGTCAGACTGAGGCAGTGCGAACGCGCGTGCAGCCGCACTTAATCACGGCCGTGCTAGCAGCAGATGCCGGGCAATGACGGCCAATATACGAAGTACGGTCGCACAAAAGTGTGGCCGCGCAACGCAAGCGGCAAACAAACGCATTTTTTCGAGAACGTGAAACCACTAGTACTGACGTACAGAGTGCGCTGCGTCCGCTAGCGGCGTGTGTGCGTGATTAGGAGACGTCAGACGCTGCTAATGTCCGGCCAACATAACGTCCAGACACAAAAAGTGTTTTATTGATGATCCGTACAAAATCACGGATGAAACTGCGCATCGTATGACCGCTATCGCGTATTCCGTGAAAAAATAAGTCCATTCGTTCGAACGCACTTTTTCACGGACAGCGTGAAAAATGCGTTAGTCTGACCCTAGCCTAAGACCGGGTGAAATGGAGAAAGAAAAAAACAGTAGATTTTGTTTCGCCACAGTGGGCACACTAATCTTGCTTTAAAAATGGTGTGAAAATGGGGTTTGACATTCTCCTGATTGCTCTTCAATGCTTTCCAATACAAAATAAAGTTAACTGGACAGCCGCTCGGCAGACATGGTGATGGGGGGCCCCCATGCTTTCCCGACGCAACTCCTGCTGACACCTGACCTGGCTGCAGAGCGGCAAGGCCTGCGTTCCCCAGATGTACAGACTTCTGGCCCAGGAGCTGCGGTGCCAGGCCTGGCGGAGACCGGAGGCAGCTGGCCATTCTTAGATCGTGATGAGCGGCCCGCTACCAGAGAAGACCTGAGGCAACTTCTTAAAGGACTGCGGGAGGTATGGCTGGCAGAGACATGGCTTCCTGGGATGGGCACACCTTCTATTATGGATCCTGGAGGTAGCTCCTTGGATGGCAGGTCCGAGGAGGCTACAACTGGCCGGGAGGCAGTGCTGATAAGCTCTGGACCAACCCGTGAGACACAGGAAGAGTTGTTGCCGGTCCTGCTGCCCGTGGTGAAGTTGCCGGAGCATGCCTGGCGGAGCGCTGAGACCTGGGCGCTGCGACTGACGGATAATCCGCCGCATCGTGCTGGACTTGGCTGGCCCCCGGAGGGGGTCCTGTACCCTGCCTGGATGTCCTCAACGGTGACTCTGTCTGGGGTCCTCTTGTCGACCCTCATGGAGGTGTGATTTGGAACCTTACCTTGCGACCTTACTGACTGGGGGAGGCATGGTCCCCAGCATCTGTCCAATCTACCGGCTGTTGTTCCTGAGAGGCTTCGTGCCTCGTTCCATTTATGGACACTGGCTGATTCTCCATAGCTGTAGCCTATTTAGCCTTTCTAGCTGCCGAACCTTGGCTGTATGTTGCTCCCAATTTCTTAATTTTTGAAGACACCCCCTCCCCCCGCTGTCTGTATACTATCTGCTGCGGACTTTATTTTTGTTATGTCTCCTTTCCAGATGATACCCCCTTATTTGAACGGTGAAAAGATTTCTTGTTGTTTTTGCCTCCCCTCTTCCCCCCCCCTCCTCAGTGGGCATTTGTTGACTTTAATGCTGTCGCTCTCTCCCCGATGTTGCCCCCCATTATGAGAATATGACGTCCCCCCCGATGGTTGTTACAATTTGCAGACCACCTCGTGCTCCAGTCCCCCCCTTTTTTATTTTATCTCTCCTTTTCCTCTTCTTTTGGCGTTTGGGGCCTACTCGGGGAGTGCCATTGTGGCGGCCACCATGGCTCTGCCTGCCACACCTGGCCCTCGAGTGCCCCGGCCTTGTGACCTGCACATTTCCATGGCCTCCTACGGTCCTTGGACCTTTAGGAGCGAGCCAGGAAAGTCATATATATGGCCTTTGCCACTTTTTTCATTTTTCTCCCCCCCCCCTTTTTTTTTGGGGGGGGTCCTGGAGCACCTTTGGTGTGTTTCCTCTCCCTCGCCTCCCTCTTTTGGATATCCGCTGCCACACTTTCTGGGTTATTCAAAGAGATTCGAAAAGTCACTGCACGTTCGATGACTTTTCGTTCTCTTCAATTCGGTTCCTTTTGCCGATCCCATTGCGGTGACCCTGCGGTGTATTCAGCAAGCACCACAGGGTCCCCGAATTGCAGGGAAAAGCTGCCGCAAACCTGACGAAAACTAACCGCAAAACCTGTCGAATGCACGCCGAAAACACGTAAAAAACATCTGGATTAACCTGCCGAAAATCACAGAAAAAGCCCGAGCAGGAGCCGAGACTGCAGACGAGGCAGTGAATAAATTAGCAAAATAGTTTGTGTGAATGTGTGAAAATAAAACGCTGTTTGCAAAGAAACTACTGAGCGAAAATGTCTGAAATTTTCACAGGAGGTCCAGGGAATGATAATAAAGAGGACTGTTACAGAAAAAATAAGTAAACTTAAAAGAAAAAAACAAATCGGACTTTTACAAAACAAAATTCTGAAAAATTCTTAAAATATCCTAAAAAATCTATAAATAAAGAGACTCTTTACTGCAGAATTTTATAATGAACGGTTTATTAGATATTGAATTAAAACGGGAATATTTTTAACATTGAAGCCTATGGGATTATCCTGAATAAACTTGCCGCATGAAACCACCGAATGGCAGTGCATTTCGGGAACCTTTCACTGCTGGTTTGTGTTCTCTGAATAGTCGAAGCAGTGCTTCTCTATGGGGATTTCACTGCCCTCGAACAGGCACCGAACAGGCACCGTATGTGCAGGCAATTCGCCAGGATTTGGCGAATTGCCTGCTCTCTGGATAGCCGAATGGCCAGGAAAGGTAACCGAACGCTGATTTTCAGCGTTCGGTTACCTTTCTCAAGCAATTCGGATCTCTTTGAATAACCCTGTATGTGTCTGTGTTTTTGCATTATGTTCTGCGGTGTGCTTTTCTTTGGTTATTATATTTCTCAAACTAAACGACCTTGTGCGGTCCTGCGAGGCCCTCCTTTCTATTTGATTGCCTGATGACATTTTACGAAATAAAATTGTGAATTTAAAAAAAAAAAAAAAAAAAATAAAGTTAACTGGATTTTGGGAGTTAAGGCTAGGGTCAGACTAGCGCACTTTTAACGTACGTTCTGGCGCACTTAATTACGGCCGCACTAGCAGCAAATGACGGGCAATGACAGCCAATATACGAAGTACGGTCGCACGAAAGTCCGGCCGCGCAACGCAAGTGGAAAACGAATGCATTTTGTCGAGAACGTCAAACCGCTAGTACGGTCGTACAGAGTGCGCTGCGTCCGCTAGAGGCGTGTGTGCGTGATTAGGAGATGTCAGACGCTGCTAATGTCCGGCTAACATAACGTCCAGACACAAAAAGTGTTTTATTGATGATCCGTACAAAATCACGAACGCAAATGCGCATCGTATGACCGCTATCGCGTACTCCGTGAAAAAATGCGTCCATTCGTTCGAACACACTTTTTCACAGACAACGCGAAAATGCGTTCGTCTGACCCTAGCCTAAGGGGTTGACAACTCGGACCTTTCATAGTGAAGCACAGAAGGCAGACATCATAAAACAAAGTTAAAATATTATTTAAACAATACACAATAACATGATTAGGGATGAGCTGTTTGGGTTCGGATGGTTCGGAGTTCGGCGCGAACTTCGAACTTTTTGGGTGTGTTCGGTTCGAGTTCGAAAAAAAAAAAGATTTTGAAAAAAGTATAGAAAATGCTTAAAAAAATACAAAAAAATCTAGGAATAAAGAGACACTTTAATGCAGAATATTATAAGCAACGGTTTATTAGATATTGAATTAAAAACTAATGTGTACGTGGAAAGATTATCAACTCTAAATGACCTCTGTTCACAAACGGGCATAACACCAGGTGTTTTTAGTCTGGTAATCAATTTGATACATTGTACACTATACTGAGGGGGTGGTGTCTGCTTCTGATTGAGATTTGAGAATTAATTTCCCTCCTAAAACATCCTAATATGCTGCATTTAACTGGCGTTTGAAAAAAATTCAAATTAACATCTAAAGCAATGTTATTTTTCACCTCGGGATTAAACATTCACAGGGTTATTCAGAGAGCGGTGAAAAGCAGGAGAATAACTGGAGAAGTGAAAATTCTAGGTCAAAATAGCCAAACCAGAAAAATTCTCCCATTTATCTCACTTTCCAAATCGGCTATTTGGTCCAGATTGTTCTCTTCTCTTGCCAGTACTCCTGGCTTTCACCTCTCTCTCAGGGTTGTTCAGAGAAAGGTGAAAACCAGGAGAATGGCAGGAAAAGAGAACAATCTGGACCAAATAGCCGATTTGGAAAGTGAGATAAGGCTAGGGTCAGACTAACGCATTTTTCGCAGCGACCGTCAAAAAGTGCGTCCGAACGCATTGCCGTATTTTTTCACGGAATGCGCGAAAACGGTCATACAATGCACATTTTTGTGCGTGATTTTTTACGGATCCAAACCAGGAAACTTTGGGTGTCTGGACGTTATGTTGGCCGGACATGAGCAGGGTCTGACGTCTCCAAATCACGCACACACGCCGCTAGTGGACGCAGCGCACTCTGTACGTCCATACTAGCGGTTCTGCGTTCTCGAAAAAATGCGTTCATTTTCCACTTGCGTTGCGCGGCCGGACTTTCGTGCGACCGTACTTCGTATATTGGCCGTCATTTGCTGCTAGTCCGGCCGTGATTAAGTGCGCCTAAACTCACGTTACAAATTCGCTAGTCTGACCCCAGCCTAAATGGGAGAATTTTTCTGGTTCGGCTATTTTGACCTAGAATTTTCCATTCTCCTGCTCTTCACCGCTCTCTGAATAACCCTGTCAGGGTTATTCAGAGAAAGGTGTAACTCAGGAGAATGACTGAAGAGAAAATTCTAGGTCAAAATAGCCAAACCAGAAAAAGTCTCCCATTTATCTCACTTTCCAAATCGGCTATTTGGTCTAGAATTTTCCATTCTCCAGTCATTCTCCTGCTTTTCACCGCCAAAAAATCAGTAAACTTCTTCTGCGTGTCCGAAAATGTCTCCTCTTTTCATACAGACTGCCGCCCCAAGCAGTTGTTTATGGATAGATTAAAGGAAAAGCATTTACCGTCATTTGAAATGTAATTTTTTTTGTTTTTAAGTGTTTCTATACATCCTAGAAATCCGCCACTTCACGGGCAGGTTATGGGGACCTCCTAGGCACGATATTTGAAGGAATTTTTCATTTTTATTTTTAACCCTTATTTCATGGAAAACTCACTGTCCCTTTAAAAACTTTTTTTTTTACTTTTTGTCCTTGTTTCCTGTCCCCCAGGGCATTACCCGGACCCCTATACACCTTTTATGGCAAATATCTAGCATATATGCCCTCTTGGAGGGCATTCTAAAAACTGAATTTTCAGCCCCATTGACTTGCATTGAGTTCGAGTTCGGGTTCGGATCCGAACATTTGGAAAGTTCGGGTTCGGCTCCGAACCGAACTCGGGGGGGTGTTTGGCTCATCCCTAAACAACATGATCACTGTTACTGGACGTTCCACCGCTCCTCCATCACATGCCTTCCTATTATTATGAAATAAAGATTTGATTTTGGAGACTTATACATTTTCTTAAGTGTTTTATTGTACTTTTTTTTACAGCCTTATTAAATTGTTTAAAAAAACCTTTAAAAAAAATACATAGGCAAAACTACTGCACGACTTATCGTGTTTGCTGTAACACCCCTTACTGAAGATGTCCCAGATTCCCCTTAATACTGATAGAGCTCTGTCTGTTACTGTAACAGTTAAAGGAGAGGGTGAAGATGGAATTATTGTGGGAACCCCTAGAGCTTAATCCTCCTGTGAAAATCGATGTTTTTGTCACTATATAAAACCTACGCGCTCTTATATGTTGGAATTCCTAGCGATAGGATTCACTCTGATATCTCAGGTCTGTATGTTTTTATATTTTAATCACGGGGACATGACTCTATGGTGTCTTCTCTAAAACTCCACCTGTGGTAGACTGAGCCAGAAAAGAAAAAACCACAAAATAAAAATAGAAAAAACATCTAAACTGGAATAAAGTAAAATAAAATAAAATTCAGTTCAATTGTTTGCTTTTAACATCATGCATTAATTGTAATTTTATAAAAAAAATTGAATACGGTTTTTAAGAACATGTATATAGGGAGAATATATTTCCTTTTTATTCTCTCGAAAATATATATATGTAAATAGATATATTTAAAAAAAAAAACAAACAAACAAGTAAATGGAAAATACGTTTTCTGAATTAAAGGGTTTAGTCATTTTAGCAGTTTAATAAAATATATTTAAGTCACAATATCTCAATATATAAATGTAGATTTTTATCCTTTATTCTATTTATTGATTCGTAATTGAGCTGCATTTTATAACAAATATCATTATTAACATCAGGTAGAAAAAAACAAACTGCAGAAAAACATATACAGGGTTATTCAAAGAGATTCGAAAAGTCACTGCACGTTCGGTGACTTTTCGTTCTCTTCAATTCGGTTCCTTTTGCCGATCCCATTTCGGCGACCATGCGGTGTATTCAGCAAGAACCACAGGGTCCCCAAATTGCAGGGAAAAGCTGCCGCAAACCCGACGAAAACTAACCGCAAAACCCACCGAATGCACGCTGAAAACCCTCAAAAACATCTGGATTAACCTGCCGAAAACCACGGAAAAACCCGAACAGGAGCTGATCACACGCAGCGAAGCCGCCGGAAAAAGCTGACACTGCAGACGAATGCAGTGAATAAATTAGGAAACCAGTTTGCATGAATGATTGAAAATTGAAACGCTGTTTGCAAAGAAACTACTGAGCGAAAATGTCTGAAATTTGCACAAAAGATCCAATGAATGATAATAAAAAGGGCTGTTACGGAAAAAATAACTTAAAAAAAATCAGACTTTTTAAAAAAAATAAAAATCCAGAAAAATACTTAAAATATCCTAAAAAAATCTATAAATAAATAGACTTTTTGCTGCAGAATTTTATAATGAACGGTTTATTAGATATTGAATAAAAACGGGAATATTTTTAACATTGAAGCCTATGGGATTCGCCTGAATAAACCTGCCGAATGAAACCACCGAATGGCAGGACATTTCGGGAACCTTTCACTGCTGGTTTTTGTTCTCTGAATAGATGAAGCAGTGCATTTTTATAGGGATTTCACTGCCCTCGAACAGGCACCGAACAGGCACTGTATGTGCAGGCAATTCGCCAGGATTTGGCGAATTGTCTGCTCCCTGGATAGCCGAATGCCCTGGATAGCCGATAGCGTTCGGTTACCTTTCTCAAGCAATTCGGATCTCTTTGAATAACCCTGATAATATTAATATCTTAAAATCCGTAAGGATTTTTTTGCTAGACGCGCGACGTGTTGTCTGCTCTTAAGTAATATTTTATTGCTTAATTTTGTGTCCATACAACAGACTTTGTCCCTTTGTCTGTACTAAGGGAATGGAAACTGCTGCATCTTTATATATGAATTTATACGGAATAAAAAATTGTAGTACTTACCTTCACACTTTTTAAAAGTTCACAAACCCACTAGATAAAAAAAAAAAAACGCCGTAATATAATTTTGCAGTTTTGTGGCTCAAAAATATAATATTCTGTATATATCACTTTACAAATTATTGTGGTTTATTTTTCTTTGTTGTAATTTTTATCACATAGCAAAAAAATATCATTAAAATAAGATTGGACTTTTTAATTAAAATGTTTGTTAACTTTGTATTTATTTAGTAGGATTAGAATTATTTTCTGCATTTCTCTTCTATACTTTTTGCATTATTAAGGAAAGATCACACTTTCAGGGTTATTCAAAGAGATTTGAAAATTCACCACACGTTCTGTGACTTTTTTTTCCCCGCACTTCAGGGCGATTCGGCAATCCTAGTTCGCCGATCCTGCGGTGTATTCAGCAAGCACCGCAGAGCCCCCCGTAGTGCAAGGAAAACTCGCTGCAAACACACCGAACACTCACTGCAAACCCGCCGAACACTCACCGGACACTCACTGAAACCTGCAGAAACAGCTGGAATAACCACGCCGAACACGCAGGAGAAACCCGACTAGCTGCCGATCACAGAGCAGCCGCCGGAAAAACCTGCAGACGAACGAGGGGAAAAAAAAAACCCAGTATGCTTGAATGTTTGAAAAAGTGAAACGCTGTTTGCATAGAAACTACAGAACGAAAATGTCTGAAATTTACATATAAGATCCAATGAATGATAATAAAAAGGGCCGTTACAGAAAAAATAAAAAAAACGATGTAAAAAAAAATGGAAAAAAAGTTTGCCAAAAAAAACACCAAAAAATGCCTAAAATATCCCAAAAAATCTATAAATAAAGAGACTTTTTACTGCAGAATATTATAAGGAACGGTTTATTAGATATTGAATTAAAATGGGAATATTTTTAACATTGAAGCCTATGGGATTCGCCTGAATAAACCTGTCGAATGAAACCACCGAATGGCAGTGCATTTCGGGAACCTTTCACTGCTGGTTTGTGTTCTCTGAATAGACGAAGCATTGCTTCTCTATGGGGTTTTCACTGCCCTCGAACAGGCACCGAACAGGCACCGTATGTGCAGGCAATTCGCCAACATTTGGCGAATTGCCTGCTCTCTGGATAGCCGAATGGCCAAGAAAGGTAGCCGAATGCTGATTTTCAGCGTTCGGTTACCTTTCTCCAGCAAATCGGATCTCTTTGAATAACCCTGATAGAGTAAAATATTTTCTTAGCACATGTAAGATATCAGCAACATAAACACAGTAAAGGACATTTCATTTTTTTGGCGAACTGCCTGCTCTCTGAATAGCCGAATGACCAGGCAGGGAGCCGTACGCTGAATTTCACTGTTCGGTTACATTTCGGGGCCAGATCGTCTCTCTTTGAATAACCCTGTTTGTATAACAAGCTCTTCTTCATCACTAGTCATCCGACCACCGATAACGAGTGCAGAGTCAGCCATAGTCTTCCAGTTGAAGTGGTAGAGGCCAAAACAGTAATTGAATTTAAGCAGGCATGGGATAGGCATAAGGCTATCCTAAACAAAAGATAAATCCAGGTAAAGTATCCATGTAATTGGGCAGACTAGATGGGCCGAAAGGTTCTTATCTGCCGACATTTTTCTATGTTTCTATGTTTCTACAGCTCAGCCTGGTTCCGGCATCTTGGCTGTTACAGCTGAGTTGCACTCACCAGGTTACAGTTTGGTTATTTGCAAACACAAGAAGCTAATTCCACCGATTATGTATTATATCCACTACATTCAGACAACTGGCGCCTCCAGCAAAAAAACATGTCCGCCCACAGACAATGCTGACTACTCGCAAACTGGCAAATGACGGTTACACGTTGAATGAAATGATTTTTTTTTTTTATATCGCCAATTTTTATTGTAAAAGAATGTCCGCAGAAAACAAACATGACAGCATAACGGCCGCGCAGGACCAAGTCTCAAATAACATATATCAAGCACAAGAGGTTTGCAAAAAGCGCCTCCAAGGCACAGGAAGAGTGACCGGTTCAACCAAGAAGACATCTGGAACAGAAGGGAAAACCACCAAAAAAAAAAAGGGAGGGGGCCACACCAAAAAGTATACCGTGACCCAAAAATAAAAATGAATTAAAAAAAAAATGGATGAAAAACGATGGCAGAGGCCCAATATGTGCCTTTCCTGGCTCACTCCCGGGAGTCCAAGGGACAGAAGGAGGCCATGGAAGTGTGCAGGTCACAAGGTCAGGGCACCCGAGGGCCAGGAATGGCGGCAGAGCCATGGTGGCCGCCACAATGGGATACCCCGGGGTAGCCCTGAAATGCCGCCAAATAAACAAATAAATAAATAAAAGGGGGGTTCCGTAGCACGATCCGGTGTGCCAAAAATAAAAATATGGTTAGAACAAAAAATTAGGAAAGAGTCCATTAAGGAAAGCGTCGAATCATCTGAATTTTTTATTACATAAATACCTAATCTGTAAGGGTTATTCACAAAGCACCGAGCTTGCCACCGAACGGTGAATTTCCCCGTACGGTGCAATTCTGTGACAGTTTATCTATTCAGAAAGCTGGCAATTCTCCAAATACTGGCGAATTGACGGCAAAATACGGTGCAATTCGCTGCAATTCAGCAATCTTTGGCGGCAGCGAAATTGGCCCATATTGGTTAATCTATTCAGAGAACGACGAACTGCACCGAAGAGTCAGTGAAATGCCCTGATTTTCAGAGATTCAGTTGGACAGGTTTAAACTAGGGATGTGCGTTTCGGTTTCGGAATTTCGAAATTTTCACGAAATTTCCCGATTCGTGTTTTCGGATGCGGCCGAATTTCCGAAAATTTTTAGATCCGAAAATGGCAGATCCGAAATGTTTTCCGAGCCGAAACGAAATATTTTCGGAATTTTCGAATGTACTTGAAATGTGTCAAATCGAAATTTATTGCTTTGAAGCGAGGAGAACAGACGTTCCGGAAAAACGAAAATTTCCAAAGTTACGAAAAGTCGATACAAAAACGAGCAAAGTGACACGAAAATACGAAAAACGGTCGATATTCCGAAAACATGTATAATTCCGAAAAACGAAAATTTCCGAAATTACGAAAAGTCGATACAAAAAAACGAGCAAAGTGATACGAAAATACGAAAAAGGTCGATATGTACACGAAAAACGAGTCGAGCCGAACCGAATCGAAATAGAAATCGGTCGAAACGAGCCGAATCGAAAAGTTTAAAAATCCGAAAAATCAAACCGAATTGAACCGAAAAAAAAATCGGTGCACAAGCCTAGTTTAAACAGGCGAATCCCATAGCATTCAATGTAAACATATATTATCGCTTTTAATTTTTTTTTTATTAAACCGTTTATTCATTTCATTTTAAGCAAACCATCTTTTTATTTATTTATTTTTGGGAAATGTTTGGAATTTTTTAGGCGAAATTTTTGATTCCCAAATAAATTTTATGGGAGTTTTTTTATTTTATTTCTGTAACAGACCATTTTATTATTTTTTTATAGGACCGTTTTTATATTATTTCCACCCATTTTCATGCATTTTTATTGTTTCAAACACCTTTTAAACAATAGCAGAGTTCAGGTTTTTTTTCTGTCGTTCTGCGGGCTGATTGGCGGTCTTCACAAGTGTTCGGCGGGCTCGGCGGCGGTCTTCGACAGTTACACATTCGGGATCCTGTGGTGAGTAGCGAATTCACCACAGGGTCGACAAACTGGAATCGCCGAATAGCTCCAAACCACTGAAATTTTGGTGCTTTCTGAATAACCCCTTGTGCGTTTCCTTTGACAAGATTTTCAACTCAACACATGACCCCATCTATAAAATTAGCAATAATTTCAATACCTTATTGAACAGTATCTGATTTCACGTCTATCCATTAGCGTTTCCTCTTAAAGGATGGTTTCGAGGTTCAGATTCATTTGTGGTGTCATGAGGCTTGTAGACCCATGTGTTTGATTACACCAAAGGACACACAATGCCAACAGGAGACCGGCCAGGATTCGTAGTCTTTGATGGTCTAGGGGAGTGTTGGATGATCAAAGCCTTCAAAAAAAGGTTTGTTAAAGTTCATTTTACTGGCACTCGGCTTTGTAAATACCATGAAATCCCGTCGTCCTCTTGGCACACTTCGCCCTCAAATGTAAATTGACGAAGGCCTGAAAATGACTCAAATATTGTCCTCAGCAACTTGACATCTGCTTCTATGTATTTCAGAGATAATGTTAAAATCAGGAAATGGGAAGAACCTCAATGTTACCTCAACATTTATTATCGTGGGCTTTGAGACCTTGCAGGAGATAGAACTGCTCCTTTTCTCCATTTTTACCAGCATGTATGTCCTCACACTAGGGGCGCATCTAGTCATTATTATTCTCGTAGCTGCAGATTGGCACCTTCACAAGCCCATGTACTTGCTCTTGGCCAGCTTCTCCCTCCTAGAAGTTGTGTACACCACAGTGACCGTACCAAAAATGCTCGATGCCTTACTGTGCCGACAGAAAGAAATCTCTTATGCCTCCTGCCTCTTCCAGTTTTACCTCCTATTTGGCTTTGGAGCTTCCGAAAACTGTTTGTTGGCTGTCATGGCTTACGATCGATATGCAGCTATCTGCCGCCCTTTGCATTACGCCACTTTGATGACTGTAAAAACCAGCATGCATCTGGCCGTAGGCGCTTTGGTTGGAGGACTGTTGGCTGCCTTCCCTCCTGCCGTCTGGATCGCCACTTTGGAATTCTGCTACCCTAATCTGATAGACCACTTCTTCTGCGACTATGCCCCTCTCCTAAAGCTCTCCTGTGAGGACACGTCAGACGGGGAGTTTGCATTTATGGTCATGTCCTGGAGTGTTATTCTTGGTTGTTTCTTCCTGATCATGGTGTCGTACACTTTTATTATCCTTTCGGTCTTAAAGATCTCATCAAGTGAAGGCCAGAAGAAGGCATTCAACACCTGCGCTTCCCATCTGGTTGTAGTCACCATATTTTACGGCACTGTTATCTTCATGTACATACGGCCAACTTCTCACATTAGGTTTTCTGCTGACAAAGTGATATCTGTCTTCTACTGCATTGTGACGCCACTTATGAATCCCATCATATATTGCCTTAGAAACAAAGAATTCAAGGGGGCTCTGTCAAAAGCCCTAAACCTATTGGAGTGCAGGACAGACAGCACATTGATGCTCCACAGAAATTCCCACCCACAGGACAAGGAAAGGGGTCGACTGGGAAGTAAAATGGTCGTTCTTCCTCTAAAATAGTAAGGGAAGAGTGTCAGGAAAGAATTGTGATCTACATCACTTTGGACTTGGGGTACAAGAACCTAAAAATGTATTTGGGAGGTGCAGGCCTGATGTTCTATATTATTTACTTGTCCTCTCTTGTTGCAGAGTGTTTGTGTAATTTGTGTTATGTATGAATAATGTTATTGTCTATCTGTTGAGATCTGCTGTATATTTAGGTAGTTTTGTTAATCTGCTTTATCAGGCAAACACTGCCCCATTATTTGCTGTTTTAGACTGTAATCTTGTTTACCATCCATGGATGTCATTGTCCTGTCTTGTCTAGGAATGCAGAGCAAATGTTTATCCCATTATCCGTCCTAGTCTAATTATGTCCCAAATGCCGTGAAGCAGAACGAGCAGTAACATCAGAAACCTTCACAACATTTTCTAGGGGAGGTTTTGTGTGTGTACATGACCCATGTTTGACCACATAAATATCTGTGCCTGTCCCCAATAAAAACAGTTCCATTTTGACCCTGAATACCTCCAGATCTTCAGCCTTGTCCTATTTCTGGGGAATGCTAGCAGGTTCTTTACATGTCCCGGTCCTTTAGGTTCGTCTAAGGACTGGAGGAAGGCACGAGAGTCTGCTGGGGAGAACACGGGGGTTTGGCAAGGAAGTGGTTTTGACAGATCTGACTCGGCCGGGGTACTGAGATCTGTAACAAGAACGTCGATAACTTTAACCATTTTCTTCCTTTAGAAGATGTTTTTTCACCCAGAATCCGTGATATTACCCACCATACTCAGGAACTCATCTTCAGACCCCTGTGTCTATCCATGGACTCTGACAGTATAGGTGATATTTCCTATGAGATGTTTTTTTGAATAATTTAAACAACTTATAAAATACAGGGTTATTCAAATAGAATCGAAAAGCCACCGCACGTTCGGTGACTTACCGTTCGCTTCAATACGGTTCGATTTGGCGATACCATTTCGGCCATCCTGCGGTGCATTCAGCAAGCACCACAGGCCGCCGAAATGCAGGGAAAAGTCACCGAAAACCTGCCGAAAACTCACCGCAAAACGAGGGCGAACGCACACGAAACCCGCAAAAACATCTGGATTAACCCTGCCGAAAACGCCGGAAAAAGCCGAGAAGGACTTTTCGATTCTCTTTGAATAACCCTGTCAGGGTTATCCAAAGAGATTCGAAAAGTCACCGCACGTTCGGTGACTTTTCGTTCTCTTCAATTCGGTTCCTTTTGCCGATCCCATTTCGGTGACCCTGCGGTGTATTCAGCGAGTACCACAGGGTCCCCGAATTGCAGGGAAAAGCTGCCGCAAACCTGACGAAAACTAACCGAATGCACGCTGAAAACAAGCAAAAACATCTGGATTAACCTTCGAAAAAGTCGAACAGGAGCCGAACAGGAGCCGAAAAGGAGCCGAATCACACAGAGCCGAAGCAGCTGTGACGTAGAGGAGGCAGTGAATAAATTAGAAAAACCATTTGTATGAATCTGGGAAAATGAAACGCTGTTTGCAAAGAAACTACTGAGCAAAAATGTCTGAAATTTTCACAGGAGGTCCAGGGAATGATAATAAAGAGGGCTGTTACAAAAAAAATAAGCAAACTGAAAAAAAAAAAAAAAAATCGGACTTTTTAAATAAAAAAAAAAATTCAGAAAAATGCTTAAAGTATCCTAAAAAATCTATAAATAAAGAGACTTTTTGCTGCAGAATTTTATAATGAACGGTTTATTAGATATTGAATTAAAACGGGAATACTTTTAACATTGAAGCCTATGGGATTCTCCTGAATAAATTTGCCGAATTAAACCACCGAATGGCAGGGCATTAGGGGAACCTTTCAAGGCTGGTTTGTGTTCTCTGAATAGACGAAGCAGTGCTTCTCTATGGGGATTTCACTGCCCTCGAACAGGCACCGTATGTTCAGGCAATTCGCCAGGATTTGGCGAATTGCCTGCTCTCTGAATAGCCGAATGGCCAGGAAAGGTAACCGAACGCTGATTTTCAGCGTTCGGTTACCTTTCTCAAGCAATTCGAATCTCTTTGGATAACCCTGTGTGTGTATTTTTCTTATACCTTATTAACCCTTTCGCTGCTGAGGCTTTTCCCGCCTCTGTGCTGAGGTCATTTTTACCGGTTTTGCTCATCATGTTTAAACGTGTTTTGAAGGCTTATTTTAGTATATGACCCAGACATATTATATATCGTTCTTTCCGTCAGACTCGGTAGATTCATAATATGTCATTATTATATGTATACGTTATGTCATGTCTGTATATTATAACAAAAAATGCAATAAAATATGTATTTTCAATAATTTACAACGTGTAAAGTGTTTTTTTCCACATTGTAACATGCGAGCAATTGCGGTTATATTTTGTATGGGGTGCGCTTGTTAAAAAAATTAGAGATGGGGTCTCGTTACATTTTTTTTGGGGAAAATGACACTATTTTTAACAAACGCACCGCATACAAAAATCGTTAGTGCAGCATCATTGTTCACATTATAATTGAAATGGGAACAATATTGCTGCATTAACAAACCCAAAAAAAAAAAAAAGTGTTTAATTTTTTTTTTAATTTTTTTTTATTTTTATTTTTCTTTTTACAAAATTTTTCACTGTAGTGTTTGGTATCGTTGGAACGGCCATGCTCTGGCCGATCCAACGATACCAAAATTTAACCCCTAACTGCCACGGATCGGGAGATAGGGAGTTCATTGGAACTCCCTATCTCCACAGTTGGTGGCAGTTAGGGGTTAAGTCTAGGACTGGCGTCATCGTGCTACGCACGATGACGCCAGTCCTCTGGGGGAGTTCCCGGAGGCTTGGCCGACATCCAAGATGTCGGCCAGCTCCGGGAAAGGATCGCGAACCGGCGCTTTTCAGCGCCGATTCGCGATCCAGCTCCCTAGGGGTTAATGCCAGGCATCATTTGGAAGGGCAGGCTGTGCCCTTCCAAATGATGCCTGGGTTAACCCCCTGTGCGCCGCCGATCGGGAGGGAGAGAGGTCCGAAGGACCTCCCCCCCTCCCTTTCAGGCGCCTCCTCCGCACATGCGGGGGGGGGCGCCTGAATTAGGTGTCATCGCGCCCCCGCGATGACACCTAATGCTGGCGGCTGCTGGTCCGGATGCGCGGCTGACATCCAGGATGTCAGCCCGCACCGGAGGGGCCAGCGATCGGCCGGAACCCGGCCGAACGCTGACCCCAATGTGAGGACGCGCTCAGCGCGTCCTCAGCACACCAGCGGGAATGCTGAGGACGCACTGAGCGCGTCCTTAGCATTCAAGTGGTTAAACCCTTGATTATCAAGATCAGGTATACTCGATCTTCAAAAGCACCTGCTGGTTCCCTGATGACTACATTATTTCACTGATAAAATACACTGTGCGGACAGACTTGAGTTCTTCACATCGTTTTCCCCTTGGTGAGTGATTATTTTCCTGCGTTGGATCAGAGGGATACATTGAATGCAACATGTGACTTCATTAAAGCCCTTCCTGCCGGGCGGGTTGTGTCCGGCAGGAGGGTCTTATTAATGCCAGGGGGCGTTCTAGTACACTTCACTGTCTGGCTCCTGCAATGGGCCCCTCCTCCGACCCACCTACGCAGCTGATGCACCGCACATCATTGGCTGCAGGGGGATGTCTTGACTTCAAGCTGTCCTGCGGCAGCAAATGATACAGTTGGCGTGAGCCAGACTTGGCCCATAGACACCAGCAGGGCATGCTAAGCCCTCCCGTGGTGTTGAGTCCCACCCACCATGGGGACGGCATAGTACACCCTGTGGTGCAAAGGTGTTAAGGGTGGTTCGAGGGACATCAGTTGCCATCTGCTGCGGATTTGGGAATCGTTAGGATAACCACACACAAATAACACATTAATTACTGTATAAAACCTTCACACAAGATCCTGGGGACCCTCTCGTTGGTTTAAAGACCGAAAAATAGTAGGGGTTACCATACGCTGTCAGTGTCTGGGTACGTAGTCACTGGGATCGCCCAAATCCAAACCAGACGAGACGAGTATGGAGCCAAACAACCACAGAATAGCAGACAATGTCTTTATTCCACCACAATGGACCCGGGCAACCTTTTGGATCTTTGTCAAGATTGACAAACGTTGCCCAGATCCACTGCGGTTGAATAAAGATTTCTTCTCCTGCGATTCTGGTGTTGGGTGTCTACATAGTCATCACGTTGGTTTAATGAGGCCACACCCGGCAATACGGATTGAGGGTATGAGTTTGTGGACAAACATCACCACATTGATAGATAGGGATGAGCGTTTCGGGTTTCGGAATTTCGGAATTTTCACGAAATTTCCCGATTCGTGTCTTCGGATTCGGCCGAATTTCCGAATCGGGTCGGACCCGAAAACCGATAGATCCGAAAAGTTTTCCGAGCCGAAACAAAATATTTTCGGATTTTTCAAATGGACTTGAAATGTGTCAAATCAAAACTTATTTTCCCTCTATTCATGATTTCGGTTCCATTCGTGATTTTGGTTCCATTTCGGTAATTCTGGACATCGTATATTTAACTATTATCGGTTATATCGCTGATTCTGTAAATTTTGTATTTGTAAATGCGTATCACTTGTTTCTTGTGGCATTCGGGTCAGTTTAGCGTTTTTTAAATCGTTTTGTTCATTTTTTTTGTTCCTTGGCTTTCATACCATTTTAATATGATTAAATAAAGTTGTGAAATGTATATTAAATTATTCATAAGAAAAAAAGGATCTTTATTTAATAAAAAAAAATACGATAGAATCGCCAGAATTATCGTAGACACTTTGAAACGAGGAGAACAGACGTTCCGAAAAAACGAAAATTTCCGAAATTTCCGAAAAGTCGATACAAAAAACGAGCAAAGTGACCCGAAAACACGAAAAATGGTCGATATTCCGAAAAAAAAATGTATACGAAAAACGAGCCGAACCGAATCGAAACAGAAATCGGTCGAAACGAGCCGAATCGAAAATTTTAAACATCCGAACAAATCGAACCGAATCGAACCGAAAAAAAATCGGTGCACAAGCCTAGTTGATAGATCGATCTTTTCCTGAATCTGTCACTTTAGTGGAACGTTCAAAACATATTTAATAGCAGTAATTTGGATGGTGATCAACACGTGACCGAGTCAGAAAACCCCCAATCTATGAGTGGCGCCCCCAGCAGGGCATGCCGGGTACTGGTGCTAACAAAGGGTGAATTTGTAGTTTGTTACATATACGTATATTATTCTAGTAGCGCACTGTTATGTTTTTCTCTAATATTGGATTTTGAGGCACGCAGGGACATCATTAATTATAATGATTGGATATCTCGCTCTCCCTTTGCGCCTCTACGTGTATATCTAGAACATATCTGCCTGCCCGTTCATTATTATGGGAAAACACATCAGGGTGTTGTTTTTCTCTTGCACGAGGTGAGTAATGAATCTAGTGCGGCTTATTAATTAATAAGAAATGAACCAAATAAAGAATAAGGAACTAAATCCAAAGCAGATCCACCTCAGCAGATCCCCCTCACTAGATCCCCTCAGCAGATCCCCCTCAGCAGATCCCCCTCAGCAGATCCCCCTCAGCAGATCCCCTCAGCAGATCCCCCTCAGCAGATCCCCTCAGCAGATCCCCCTCAGCAGATCCCCCTCAACAGATCCCCCTCAGCAGACACAGCAAGGATCAATCTTAGAAACCGCTCCAAAGGAAAGGGTCAAACCCGACACAAAACCACAAAAACTATCAGGGTTATTCAAAGAGATTCGAAAAGTCACTGCACGTTCGGTGACTTTTCGTTCTCTTCAATTTCCCATTTCGGCGACCCTGCGGTGTATTCAGCAAGCACCACAGGGCTGTCGAAGTGCAGGGAAAAGCTGCTGAAAACCCGGCGAATGCACACTGAAAACCCGCAAAAACATCTGGATTAACCCGTCGAAAACGCCGGAAAAACCAGAGCAGGAGCCGATCACACGCAGCGAAGCCGCCGGAAAAAGCCGAGACCGCAGAAGAGGCAGTGAATTAATTAGCAAAACAGTTTGTGTGAATGTGTGAAAAGTGAAACACTGTTTGCAAAGAAACTACTAAGCGAAAATGTCTGAAATTTACATATAAAATCCAATGAATGATAATAAGAAGGGCTGTTACAGAAAAAATAACAAGTAAAGTTAACCCTTTCGCTGCTGAGGCATTTCCCGCCCCTGTGCTGAGGTCATTTTTACCGGTTTTGCTCATCTTGTTTAAACGTGTTTTGAAGGCTTATTTTAGTATATGACACCGACATATTATATATCGTTCTTTCCGTCAGACTCGGTAGATTCATAATATGTCATTATTATATGTATACGTTATGTCATGTCTGTATATTATAACAAAAAATGCAATAAAATATGTATTTTCAATAATTTACAACGTGTAAAGTGTTTTTTTCACATTTTAACATGCGAGCAATTGCGGTTATATTTTGTATGGGGTGCGCTTGTTAAAAAAATTAGAGATGGGGTCTCGTTACATTTTTTTTGGGGAAAATTACGTGATTTTTAACAAACGCACCGCATACAAAAATCGTTAGTGCAGTATCATTGTTCACATTATAATTGAAATGGGAACAATATTGCTGCATTAACAAACCAAAAAAAAGAAAAAAAAAGTGTTTATTTTTTTTTTTATAATTTTTTTTTAATTTTTTTTATTTTTATTTTTTTTTTACAAAAATTTTCACAGTAGTGTTTGGTATCGTTGGAATGGCCATGCTCTGGCCGATCCAACCATACCAAACTTTAACCCCTAGCTGTCACGGATCGGGAGATAGGGAGTTCCAATGAACTCCCTATCTCCACCGTTGGTGGCAGTTAGGGGTTAACTCTAGGACTGGCGTCATCGTGCTATGCACGATGACGCCAGTCCTCAGGGGGAGTTCCCGGAGGCTTGGCCGACATCCAAGATGTCGGCCAGCTCCGGGAAAGGATCGCGAACCGGCGCTTTTCAGCGCCAATTCACGATCCAGCTCCCCAGGGGTTAATGCCAGGCACCATTTGGAAGGGCAGGCTGTGCCCTTCCAAATGGTGCCTGGGTTAACCCCCGCAATGCCGCCGATTGGGAGGGAGAGAGGTCCGAAGGACCTCCCCCCTCCCTTTCAGGCGCCTCCTCCGCACATGCGGGCGGCGCCTGAATTAGGTGTCATCGCGCTGCCGCGATGACACCTAATTTCAGCGGCTGCGGTTCCGGATGCCGGGCTGACATCGAGGATGTCAGCCCACACCGGGGGGCCAGCGATAAATGCTTAAAATATCCTAAAAAATCTATAAATAAAGAGACTTTTTGCTGCAGAATTTTATAATGAACGGTTTATTAGATATTGAATTAAAACGGGAATATTTTTAACATTGAAGCCTATGGGATTCGCCTCAATAAACCTGTCGAATGAAACCACCGAATGGCAGGGCATTAGGGGAACCTTTCACTGCTGGTTTGTGTTCTCTGAATAGCCGAAGCAGTGCTTCTTCATGGGGATTTCACTGCCCTCGAACAGGCATCGAACAGGCACCGTATGTGCAGGCAATTCGCCAGGATTTGGCGAGCTGCCTGCTCTCTGGATAGCCGAATGGCCAGGAAAGGTAACCGAACACTGATTTTCAGCATTCGGTTACCTTTCTCGAGCCATTCGGATCTCTTTGAATTACCCTGTATATGAATTGTTGTGTTTTTTCGTCCAGAAAAGTGATAAAAAAAACGTAACTTTTAATTTTAACGAAATAAAAATAAAATGAATTAAAATTTCGTTGTAAAAAAAAGTTACGTTTTATTATCACTTTTCTGGACGACAAAACAGAACAATTCATATAGTTATTGTGAACCAAATAAAGACTAACCTTGAAGGTTTTCATCGTTTTATTTTGTTGAATATTAAATTATTGTGTGTCCATTGTTCCTTCTGTCATTGGGTTATTGGATACGATGACACGTGGAGATTCCGTTATAAGAGAACTTCACGATATCTGAGCCCTAAATCTCACCGTTTATGCCGTTCCCCATATAATATGGATAATAAATGTGCTTTATTTCACACTGATACAGAAATTATTCAGACCTCTTCGTTTTTTCACTTTTTACATTTTTGCGGCTTTATGCTAAAATTGTTTGATTTAAATTTTTTCACATCAATCTGCGCTTTATGCCCCATAACGACAACGCAAAAAAAAGATTTTTTTTCGCAACGTTAAAAAATATTCTAAAAGAAAACACTGAAGTATCGCCCTGCCATTAGTATTCAGACCCTTCACACAGTTCTGATTTGACGCACCTTTGGCAGTGGTTACAGCCTCGAGTCTTTCTGGGTGTGACTCGACAAGCTTTCCACACCTGGGTTTGGGGAAGTTTCCGACATTAGTCTCTACTAATCCGCTCATTCTCTGACTGGTTGGATTGAGACCATCAGAATGCGGCCACTTTCAGGTTTCTCCTCAACATTGTGCGTTTTCACTCCGAACCTCCCGTTGTTGCAGGTACTACTGCTTGGTGCCTTTTCACTGGGTCTATTGTGAGGCATGGACCTAGAGCAGTAGCTCCAATTGACCTGATCCTGCCCTGGCCTGGTCACAGCTCCTGATACAACCAGAGTTGGTGTTTTCAGGCCAACAACATGTGTGAAACATAACAAAGAAAAATATGTCATCTGCGCTTATTCCCGTTATCCACTTTGGGATCAAAAACAAAGACACGGAGCGGAATCTTGCTGCAGGGATGACCTGGCTGGAAGTACATTAAAACATACATAGTACAGGAGGGGTGGGGTCGTGCCTATTCCCCGATGGGACGGCTGCAACCAACAAATGCATCCAGCCCAACAACATGTGTAAAACATAACAAAGAAAAAAATGTAATCTGCGCTTATTCCCGTTATACCGTGTGAAACTAAACACAATTAGAGGTTTGGTTTCTTATCAATGGCCATTATAAGACTAGCTCGTCCGCCAAACGTCAAGGCACCTCTAATGAGAGCGAGTCCTATCCAAAAATGAAGCCACAGGCTGCTGTATAGCAAACCATACCTGCTCATGCTGCTTGTCAGAATTGAGGTAGACTGGTGGGCCTTTATTTATGCTCCCCCAGAAACAAAATCCACTTTGGGATCGGCGCGACCCCACCCCTCCTGTACTATGTATGTTTTAATGTACTTCCAGCCAGGTCATCCCTGCAGCAAGATCCCGTTCCGTGTCTCTGTTTTTGATGCCAAAGTGGATTTTGTTTCTGGGGGAGCATAAATAAAGGCCCACCAGTCTACCTCATGTCTGACAAGCAGCATGAGCAGGTATGGTTTGCTATGCAGCATCCTGTGGTTTCAATTTTGGATAGGACTCGCCCTCATAGAGGTGCCTTGACGCTGGCGGGCGAGCTTAATCTTATAATGGCCATTGATAAGAAACCAAACCTCTAATTGTGTTTAGTTTCACACGGTATAATGGGAATAAGCGCAGATGACATCTTTTTCTTTGTTATGTTTTCAGTCCATTATTTATTTTTGTATAGTTGCAATCTTAATATTGATAATGCTTCCTGTCACACACTTTGTAAAGCAGTTAAGTGTTTTTTTTTGTTTTGTAGCTCATGTGACTTTTTTGCTCAGAATCCACATGAACCTCACTTCTCCAGATGAATTTCTCCTCCTCAGCCTCTCTGCGTCTCCTTCCCTACGCATTCCACTTTTCCTTCTTTTCCTCTTTGTTTACCTGGTCACGTTGTTGGGGAACCTCGTGATGCTGTCCATGATTGTAGTTGACCCACGACTCCATTCCCCCATGTATCTACTCCTCTGGTGTTTCTCCTTCATGGATTTCTCCTTCTCGACCACCACCGTCCCCGGAATGCTGGTCATGCTCTTGTCCAAGGAAAGTAGAGTTTCGTTCACCATGTGCATCACTCAAGTGTTCTTCTTCCATGCTTTTGGGAACAGCGAGAACCTGTTGCTTTCTGCCATGGCTTATGACCGATACGATGCTATATGCCATCCGCTGAGATACTCGGCACTCATGAGTCATCGGACATGCTTAGCGCTTTGCAGCGGTTGCTGTGTAAGTGCCTCGTTACATGCCATGCTTCACGCTTTCGTCACCTCTCTCCTTAAATTTCAAAGTCCGGCACTTCTTCCTCATTTCTTCTGTGACATCCCACCACTTCTGGACATTTCCATCTCCAATACCACATTTAACCACAATCTCATTTTCATCGAGGGCTCTGCCATCGCTCTGGTTCCGCTATTACTCGTTGTTCTTTCGTACATTAAAATTACACTATCCATTCTAAGAATCGCCTCATCGACCGGCAGGACAAAGGCCTTCTCCACTTGTGCTTCCCACCTCACTGTCTTTGGCCTCTTCTCAGCCTCAGCCGTTTTCATGTACTTCAGACCCTCCAACGCAAACTCACAACGCAAGAGTAGACCCATCACCCTCATGTACACCGCCATAACACCAATGTGCAACCCGTACATCTACTGTCTGAGGAACAACGAGGTGAAGGCGGCTCTCAGGAAAAGGATGGTTTGTGAGGATGAGAATAAACAAAGGACAAGGTGGTAGGAACGCAAGACAAGACAACATCTCAAACTATAATGTGCAATGTCACCATCGACGTTGACCTATGTAGACCCTGCTACCTGTAAAGGAGGACTTTCCTTCAGCCAAGGAGGACCTGGGAGGCAGATATTATCTCCGCTCCATGCTAGAAAAAAAAATAATGTTTTTTTAAAATATTTTTATTTCGTTTCAACCACAAGTGTTGATGAAACATGGTTACCCACCACCAACTGGTTCCCAGAGGAATGAGAAGACCTCTTGCACTGCGTGCAGAATCAGCAACTGCGTGTGTGCGATTGATGTCGTTTCCGTATCCCATGGTGCCATGTAAAAACACATTAAAACCGTTAATCCATTTTATACATTCATTTACATTTCTATAGGCCGACGTATAAACCCATTGAGCTGTGAGAATGACACGTCTGGGAGAAGATGTAACGTTCCTGTAAATGAGTTTTCAGTGACAGCCTATTAAAATATCTGTTTTATTAATTAAAATATCGAGCTCACAAATCCAAGAGAGCCGGGAGGACTGAAGGAGAAAACAATTAATGCGCATTAAGAAAAAGTCATTTCAGTTGTTAAATAAAAACGCCACATTCTAAAGGAAAATATAGACAGTGATACAGTATATACAAAGGGTTATTCAATAAGAGCGGAACTTGCCACCGAACTGCAACAAACAGTGCATTTCCCCGTGCGGTGCTATTTCGTGGCAGTTCGGCTATTCAGAAAGCAGGCAGTTCACCAAATATTGGTGAATTGGCAGCAAAATATGGTGCAATTCGACGTAGATCATCACAATTCGGCGACCTTTGGCAGCAGCGAAATTGTCCCATACAGAAATACTGGTTAATCTATTCAGTGAACGATGAACTGCACCGAAATGTTGGTGAAATGCCCGATTTTTGGTGCTTCAGTTCTATAGGTTTAAACAGGCGAATTCCATAGGATTCAATGTAATATAAAATACACAGGGTTATTCAAAGGGAATGGAAAAGTCACCGTATGTTCGGTGACTTTTCGTTCTCTTCAATTCGGTGCGATTTGGCAATCCCATTTCGGTGACCCTGCAGTGTTTCCAGCAAGCACTACACAGGGCCGTCGTAATGCAGGGAAAAGCCGCCGCAAAGCCGCCGAACACTCATCGCAAAACCCAGCGAACACACACCGAAACCCGCATAAACATCTGGATTAACCCCGCTGAACACGCCGGAGAAACCCGAGCAGCCGTCGATCACAATGCAGAGCAGCCGCCGGAAATAGCCGACGCCGCAGATGAATGGAGTGAAAAAAAAAAACAGTACGCTTAAGGCTAGGGTCAGACGAACGCATTTTTCGCGTCGACCGTGGAAAAGTGCGGTCGAACGAACGGACATATTTTTTCACGGAATACGCGGTAGCGGTCATACGATGCGCCTTTTCGTCCGTGATTTTGTACGGATCATCAATAAAACACTTTTTGTGTCTGGACGTTATGTTGGCCGGACATTAGCAGCGTCTGATGTCTCCCAATCACACACACACGCCGCTATGCGGCCGCAGCGCACTCTGTACGTCAGTAGTAGCGGTTTGACGTTCTCGAAAAAATGCGTTCGTTTGCCACTTGCGTTGCGCGGACGAACTTTCGTGCGGCCGTACTTCGTGTGTTCCCCGGCATTGGACGTCATTTGCTGCTAGCACGGCCGTGATTTTGTGCGGCTAAACGCACGTTAAAGCTGCGTTCGTCTGACCCTAGCCTTAATGTTTGTAAAGTGAAACGCTGTTTGCAAAGAAACTACTGAAAGAAAATGTCTGAAATTTACATATAAGATCCAATAAATGATAATAAAAAGGGCGGTTACAGAAAAAAGAAAAAACGATTAAAAAAAAAAGAAAAAAAGTTTGCAAAAAATCTCAAAAAATGCCTAAAAGATTCTATAAATAAAGAGACTCTTTACTGCAGAATATTATAATGAACGGTTTATTAGATATTGAATTAAAACGGGAATATTTTAAACATTGAAGCCTATGGGATTCGCCTGATTAAACCTGTCGAATGAAACCACCGAACAGCAGGGCAATTTGGCAACTTTTCTCTGCTGTTCGGTGTCTGTGAATAGATTAACCATTGCTTCTCTGTGGGGGATTTCACTGCCGTCGAACAGGCACCGTGCGTGCAGGCAATTCGCCAAATTTTCATTATAGTTTAATATCAAGAGACTGAAATATGCGAGAAATATAAACACTGAATTCACAAAGAAGACGGAAAATCCTTATTTATTTCCTTCTCGTTATTAACCAGAAATTGAATTTTCTTACTGAATTCATTATGTAACACCAGGAAATGAAGAGGATTATTAAATAAACTGCTTTATATTAAAAGGCGCCTGATTCTGAGAAATATCATTCCAGAGAATATCACCTTTAAAATATCACCAACTATCACCTTTAGAAGAGCTAGAATTGTACACTGTATCAGAGGTCCGCGTCCTGCTTGCGGAGGCCATAAGGACGGATCTGCTGACAGGGCCCGATTAACATACAGGGTTATCCAAAGAGATCCGAATTGCTTGAGAAAGGTAACCGAACGCTGAAAATCAGCGTTCGGTTACCTTTCCTGGCCATTCGGCTATCCAGAGAGCAGGCAAGATGCCAAATCCTGTCGAATTGCCTGCACATACGGTGCCTGTTCGGTGCCTGTTCGAGGGCAGTGAAATCCCCATGAAAAAGCACTGCTTCGGCTATTCAGAGAACACAAACCAGCAGTGAAAGGTTCCCCTAATGCCCTGCCATTCGGTGGTTTAATTCGGCAAATTTATTCAGGAGAATCCCATAGGCTTCAATGTTAAAAATATTCCCGTTTTAATTCAATATCTAATAAACTGTTCATTATAAAATTCTGCAGCAAAAAGTCTCTTTATTTATAGATTTTTTAGGATATTTTAAGCATTTTTCTTAATATTTTTTTTTTTTTAAAAGTCCGATTTTTTTTTTTTAACCCTTTCGCTGCTGAAACTACTAAGCGAAAATGTCTGAAATTGACATATAAGATCCAATGAATGATAATAAGAAGGGCTGTTACAGAAAAAATAACAAGTAAAGTTAACCCTTTCGCTGCTGAGGCTTTTTCCGCCTGTGCTGAGGTCATTTTTACCGGTTTTGCTCATCATGTTTAAACGTGTTTTTAAGGCTTATTTTAGTATATGACCCAGACATATTATATATCGTTCTTTCCGTCAGACTCAGCAGATTCATAATATGTCATTATTATATATATACGTCATGACCTGTCTGTATATTATAACAAAAAATGCAATAAAATATGAATTTTCAATAATTTACAACGTGTAAAGTGTATTTTTTCCACATTTTAACATGCGAGCAATTGCGGTTATATTTTGTATGGGGTGCGCTTGTTAAAAAAATTAGAGATGGGGTCTCGTTACATTTTTTTTTGGGGAAAATTACGCAATGTTTAAGAAACGCACCGCATACAAAAATCGTTAGTGCAGCATCATTGTTCACATTATAATTGAAATGGGAACAATATTGCTGCATTAACAAACCAAAAAAAGAAAAAAAATTATTTAAAAAAATTATAAAAAAAAATAAACATTTTTTATTTTTATTTTTTTTAAAAAACTTTTTTCATAGTCATGTTTGCCTTATTGTTGGAACGGCCATGCTCTGGCCGATTCAACAATATCAAACATTAACCACTAACTGCCATGGATCGGGAGATAGGGGGTTCATTGTAACCCCCTATCTCTACCATTGGTGGCAGTTAGGGGTTAACTCCAGGACTGGCATCATCGTGCTATGCACGATGACGCCAGTCCTCAGGGGGCAATGCCGGAAGCTTGACCGACATCCAAGATGTCGGCCAGCTCCGGGAAAGGATCACGAACAGCGCTTTTCGGCGCCGATTCGTGATCCGGCCCCCATGGGGTTAATGCCAGGTACCATTTGGAAGGGCAGGCTGTGCCCTTGCAAATGGTGCCTGGATTAACCCCCTGCACCCCGGCGATCGGGAGGGAGAGAGGTCCGAAGGACCTCCCCCCCTCCCTTTCAGGCGCCTCCTCCGCACATGCGGGGGGGGGGCGCCTGAATTAGATGTCATCGCGCCGCCGCGATGACATCTAATTGTGCCGGCGGCGGTTCCGGGTGCTGGGCTGACATCGAGGATGTCAGCCCGCACCAGGGGGCACAGCGATCGGCCGGAACCGGGCCGATCGCTGGCCCCAAAAGGAGGACGCGCTCAGTGCGTCCTCCGCAAGGAACGCTACCTGCGGGTGGACGCGCTCAGCACGTCCTCTGCAGCGAAGGGGTTAAAAGTCAGATTTTTTTTTTAAAGTTTACTTATTTTTTCTGTAACAGCCCTTTTTATTATGATTCCCTGGACCTCATATGCAAATTTCAGACATTTTCACTCAGTAGTTTCTTTGCAAACAGCGTTTCATTTTCACAGATTCACACAAACTATTTTGCTAATTTATTCACCTCCCTCGTCTGCGGTCTCCGCTGCTTCGGCTGTGTTCGGCTCCTGCTCGGGCTTGGTTTTCGGCAGGTTAATGCAGATGTTTTTGTGGCTTTTCTGCGTGCATTCGGTGGGTTTTGCGGTTAATTTTTCATCGGGTTTGCGGCAGCTTTTCCCTGCAATTCGGGGACCCTGTGGTGCTTGCTGAATACACTGCAGGGTCACTGAAATGGGATCGGCAAAAGGAACCGAATTGAAGAGAACGAAAAGTTCGGTGACTTTTCGAATCTCTTTGAATTACCCTGTATGTCTGCATTTGGACCCCTGTATCTCCAACTCCATAGCAGCTACATGGTCAAGTGAGGTATCACTGGAAAGGCCAGAGCATGGCCTTTCCAATGATTCCAAACAAGACCAGGTTTTAAGTAAAATAAATAAAATAATAAATATTTACCTTTTTCTTTCCAACAGTAATGTTTTTCACTTTACAATTCTAAAATAAACAATGGTGCTGCACTAACTAACCATCACATTTTTCATGTCACCAACAAGTGTGGAGGTGATGGTACAATCCATTGTTACGAATTGTTACATCAAAAACCCAAACTGCCACACTGCAGCGAAGAGCACTGCGGGGAACTTTGGACCCCTGCGTCACTAGGGATGTGCACCGATTTTTTTTCGATTCGATTCGATTCGATTCGATTTTTCGAATTTTTAAACTTTTCGATTCGGTTCGTTTCGACTGCTTTCTGTTTCGATTTGGTTCGGCTCGATTCGGTTTTTCGGACATTTTATTTTTCGGAATATCGACCATTTTTTTCGTATTTTCGGGTAACTTTACTAGGTTTCTGTATCGACTTTTCGTTATTCGGAAATTTTCGTTTTTCGGAATTGTACATGGTTTTCGGCATATCGCCCATTTTTCGTTTTTCGAACTTTTCGTTTTTCGGAACTTTTCGTTTTTCGGAACCTTTCGGAAACTTTTCGTTTTTCGGAACTTTTTCGTTTTTCGGAACGTCTGTTCTCGTTTCAAAGCTGTCTAACTCTATTCGTTTTGATGAAAACTACTATGGTTTACTTTTTAATACTACTTTATATATTTTTTATAATAAATTTTTGGTTTGTTTTTCGGATCCGATAATTCATTCTGTCGATACGATAATTCTGGCGATTCTATCGTGTTTTTTAATTAACCTTTCGCTGCTGAGGCTTTTCACGCCCCTGTGCTGAGGTCATTTTTACCGGTTTTTGCTCATCATGTTTAAACGTGTTTTGAAGGCTTATCCGTTTATGACCCAGACATATTATATATCGTTCTTTCCGTCAGACTCGGCAGATTCATAATATGTCATTATTATATGTATACGTCATGACCTGTCTGTATATTATAACAAAAAATGCAATACAAATATGATTTTCAATAATTTACAATGTGTAAAGTGTTTTTTTTTCACATTTTAACATGCGAGCAATTGCGGTTATATTTTGTATGGGGTGCGCTTGTTAAACAAATAGAGATGGGGTCTCGTTACAATTTTTTTTGGGGAAAATTACAAAATTTTTAACAAACGCACTGCATACAAAAATCGTTAGTGCAGCATCATTGTTCACATTATAATTGAAATGGGAACAAAATTGCTGCATTAACAAACCCAAAAAAAAAAAAAAAAAATTGTTTATTTTTTTTATAAATTTTTAAAATTATGTTTCTATTTTAAATTTTTTTACAAACGTTTTTCACATTCGGTTTGGTATCGTTGGAACGGCCATGCTCTGGCCGATCCAACAATACCAAACTTTAACCCCTAGCTGCCACGGATCGGGAGATAGGGGGTTCAAAATGAACCCCCTATCTCCACCATTGGTGGCAGCTAGGGGTTAACTCCAGGACTGGCGTCATCGTGCTATGCACCGATGACGCCAGTCCTCAGGGGGAGTTCCCGGAAGCTTGGCCGACATCCGACATCCTCATGGATATGCCCCAGCTCCTCGTGGATATTGCCCCAGCACCTTCGTGGATTTGCCCCAGCACCTCGTGGATTTGCCCCAGCTCCTCATGGATATTGCCCCAGCACCTCGTGGTATATGCCCCAGCACCTCGTGGATTTGCCCCAGCTCCTCGTGGATATGCCCCAGCTCCTCATGGATATTGCCCCAGCACCTCGTGGATTTGCCCCAGCTCCTCGTGGATATGCCCCAGCTCCTCGTGGATATGCCCCAGCTCACACATGGATTTGCCCCAGCTCCTCGTGGATATTCCCCAGCTCACACATGGATTTGCCCCAGCTCCTCGTGGATATGCCCCAGCTCCTCGTGGACATGCCCCAGCTCCTCGTGGACATGCCCCAGCTCCTCCTGGATATGCCCCAGCACATGGATATGCCCCAGCTCCTCATGGATATTGCCCCAGCAACCTCGTGGATTTGCCCCAGCTCCTCTCGTGGATATGCCCCAGCTCCTCGTGGATATTCCCCAGCTCACACATGGATTTGCCCCAGCTCCTTGTGGACATGCCCCAGCTCCTCGTGGACATGCCCCAGCTCCTCGTGGACATGCCCCAGCTCCTCGTGGACATTGCCCCAGCTCCTCCTGGATATGCCCCAGCACATGGATATGCCCCAGCTCCTCATGGATATTGCCCCAGCACCTCGTGGACATGCCCCAGCTCCTCGTGGATATGCCCCAGCTCCTCGTGCATATTCCCCAGCTCACACATGGATTTGCCCCAGCTCCTCGTGGACATGCCCCAGCTCCTCGTGGACATGCCCCAGCTCCTCGTGGACATGCCCCAGCTCCTCGTGTACATGGCCCCAGCTCCTCGTGGACATGCCCCAGCTCCTCGTGGATATGCCCCAGCTCCTCCTGGATATGCCCCAGCACATGGAATGCCCCAGCACCTCATGATAATGGCCCCAGCTTACCTCCGCCGCCTTTTTCGCTCCCTCAGAGCGTCCGGCGGCGCGGAGCTTGGGCGCTCGCCAGGGGGAGCCACGTGACCAGCTGCGATTGGCTGGTGACGTGTTTCCTCCAGGCGAGCGCCGAAGCTGCATGCTTCGGACGCTCGCAGGGAGCGAAAAACGCGGCGGAGGATGAGACACCCGCCCTTAGGGTGACGGTGTCACCCTAAAGGCGGGTGTCACCTGGTGTGGGCCGCACCCCCGCCCCCATGTTACGACGCCACTGGTATATACATTTAACGGCCACACGCCCACGGACTTACTCTATCCAAACAAAGTTCAGAATGATGTGAAACATTGGGACTTTTTGGATAGATCGATTTTCGACTATCCAGAAGTTAAAAAAATAAAAATGGTCGAAATCTAATGCAAAAGTCCTGATGTTTCACATCGGGATGTCAGATATTAATAGGCTTGTGCACCGATTTTTTTTTCGGTTCGATTTGTTCTGATGTTTAAAATTTTCGATTGCGTACATTTTTGGAAATATCGACCATTTTTTCGTGTTTTCGGGTCACTTTGCTCGTTTTTTGTATCGACTTTTCGTGATTTCGGAAATTTTCTTTTTTTTTCGGAACGTCTGTTCTCCTCGTTTCAAAGTGTCTAACTCTATTCGTTTTGATGTAAAGTACTATGGTTTACTTTTTTATACTTTATATATTTTTTTTTTATAATAAATTAGGTTTGTTTTTCGGATCCGATAATTCATTCTGACGATACGATAATTCTGGCGATTCTATCGTGTTTTTTTTTTTTATTAAATAAAGATCCTTTTTTTCTTATGAATATACATTTCACAACTTTATTTATTTAATCACATTAAAAAAATGGTATGAAAGCCAAGGAACAAAAAAAAAAGAACAAACGATTTTAAAAAACGGTAAACTGACCCGAATGGTCTGACTTTAAAAATAAAAACCAGAACAAAAATGTTTTAAAACGGAAAAATAGTTGATCAAAATGATCTGAAATGAAAAAAAATAATAAAATAAAATGATTTAAAACAGACAAAAATATAAATTAACCCTTTCGCTGCTGAGGCATTTCACGGCTTCCCTTCACGCCAGTGTGCGGCACTGCGGTCTGCTGCTGAGCTAATTTTTAACAGTTTCGCTCCTCTTGTTTAAACGCGTTTTGAAGCCTTCTTTTATAATATGACCCCGACATGTTATATATCGTTCTTTCCGGCAGACTCGGCAGATGATTCATAATATATCATTATCATATGTATGCGTCATGTCCTGTCTGTATATTATAACAAAAAATGCAATAAAATTAGAATTTTCAATGTTTGTTTTACAAGGTGTAAAGTATTTTTTTCACATTTTAACATGCGAGTGTTTGCAGTTATATTTTATGAGTTGCGTTTGTTAAAAAAAATTGAAAAGGGGACTTGTTATATTTTTTTGGGTGACAATTACACTATTTTTAACAAACGTTAACCAACCGATAGCTGCCGCGGATCGGGAGATAGGGGTTCCAATGAACCCCCTATCTCCACCATTGGTCACAGTTAGGGGTTAACTCCAAAACTGACGTCATTGTGACGAGGTCTTGGGACTGTCAGCAGCTGCTGTTCCCCCACGCTGTTGTCTTCCTGCAAAGACATGACCATGTTGGCGGGCAGCGTCTTAGCGGGCAGCGGTGAGAGAGAGAGCTCATAGCTGGGAGGAGGTGTTGTGTGAAGCTGCAAACAGGGACAAATAAACTAGACCTGAGCCGCACTAAGGATCTTTCGGTTGTGTCGGAGAAGACTTCATGCAGTGCTGCCATCAATATTTTTGATAAATTCTTGGTTATACAATGAATGTGACTGTGGACAAAAATCCGTGTTGTTGTGACATCGCCTAAGCTTAACAAAAAACCAGGCCACGTCGGTAATCAAATCTCAAGGCCTTACAACAAGGTTGTGTTAGTGTGTGACATTTTTTGGCCAGGCAGGAAGTGTAGAATGTGCACAGTCACATTCATGGCCACAAATATGTTGACAAATTTATGACAAAGGTCCATAGAAATGTCAATACATTTATGTACATATAATTTTAACAGTGTGGAAACCAAGCAATACATATTAACTTATTAAGTAAGGAAAAGCAACGCACACAAACAGGAAAATAGTGAAAAAATTAGAAAAATTTATTTACAACATATTAACATAGGGAAGGGAACATGCCAAGGATGGCAAACTGCCCAACAAGTTACTGGCATTTGAGGAGATGTTGGAGCTGGTCTGCATCTTGGACTGCAAAGATTACGATTGCTGTATGGGCCCTTACGGCAGGAAGAATAACACCCGCAAGGATCGTATCCTTGAAAAGCTACGCACCACCATCCTGGAGCTGTTCGGGAAGGACTGGACGAAGGACCATCTCTGAAAACGCTGGTCCGACCTCAAGGCACGCGAGCAGGAGCAGCTGAGGCACATTCTGGAGGAGGCTGCCATTGGTCTCACTGCTGCTCCAGGAGGTCTGCGGCATTGGTTATGTGCTCCCGCAGTTCCTGGAGCAGTTCTTGTAGGGAGTTGACGGCAGTAGCTGCCAGGCGAAGCTCGCCGATCGCCTCCCGTCGGCGTCTGGCTTCTCCTTCTATATATCCAATAAATGAAAGAAGGAAAATACAGTAAGTAAAGCAGGTTTCTATTTTTGACTGAAAGTCTTGAAAAAATATAACAGTAGTATATACCAGAGCTGGCGGCCTCCTCCTCTCCTCCTCCCGACTCCTCCCCCACCACCACCGTCTGCATATCCAGTGCTATATGTAAGAAATTAAAGAAATAAAAAATACAGTAAACAACAAAACTGATATTTTTGAACAAAAGTCGATACAAAATACAACAGTAAAAAAAAAAACCTGGACTGGCGGCCTCCTGCTGCTCCGGCTGCCTCTCTATATCCTCCTCTTCCTCCTCCTGCTCCTCTTGTGCTATACATAAAAAAATTAAATTAAAATACAGTAAACAAAAATGTTTCTGTTTTTGACCAAAAGTCGTTGCAAAATAAAACAGTATATACCAGCGCTGTGGACGCCCGTGGCTCCCCCTCCTCCTCCGCTGGGGCACTGGTCCCTGCCCGGCAGATTCGGCAGCCTTCTTCCTGTCTTCTGCCAAATCCAAAAAATATAACACGTAAATAATGCAGACTAGAAAAAATGGTATATATCTATACAATATATTGCCGAAAGTATTGCGACACCCCTCCACTACCCACTACCAGCTTAACCCCCCACTACTCCCATCTCATAGGTCTAAAGTCACAAAATATTTATTTATTTCCTCTGCACAGACATATATTACCGTTCATTTATATATTTTTTTTCAGAAGTAAACAATACGTTTATTCAATAAAACTATTATTTGTGTTGTGTGCGTACAAAGCGCATTGTGCGACTGCTTTTACTTATTTTATAGAAGGCCTCAGCCTCAGTTTCACTTTCAGTTTCTGCTAATAATAAAACTGGATATTGCAGAAAAACAACAGAAATCCACCATTTTGTTTTGAAATTTGCATCTAAAGCATTCAATGACACTGCTGCAGCAGCTGCTGAGGCTGTATTGAACGCAGCTCTGTTTGGATGCACTTTCAGAAGAACTACATGTCCCATCCTATCACTTAGCAGAGACGCAGAGATTTTTATTGATGCGCAGGGGAGTCAATATTGGGCAAGCTGAGGGTCATCTCGTATGCATCACTCAATCACAACCCCCCCCCCCCCCAGCACACTACAGACTATACACACAGTGCCAAAAGAAATGCAGCATTGTAACTTCATCTACATACATCAACTATCACAATTTTCACGAATACGTAAAATCACAAAAAAAAAAAGCTATGGCAAAAATGCACGTATGACGAATTGTGAAAACGCAAAGCTATACACAATCACATTGCATGAAAAAAGGACTAGATAAATCAGCGTATTTCTGTGCACATTAGCACATGCAAGCACATTATTATTATTATACAGGATTTATATAGCGCCAACAGTTTGCGCAGCGCTTTACAATATAACATGACACTTACGTTTCGCTATGACGCGCCGGATGCGCCTCAGCTGCTCCTGCTCCCGTACTTTTAAATCAGACCAGCGTTTCCGTAGCTGGTCCTTCGTCCGGTCCTTCCCGAACATCTCCAAAATGGTGGTGCGTAGCTTCTCTAAGATACGATCCTTCCTGGCGTTATTCTTCCTGCGGTAAGGTCCCTTCTGGCAATCATAATCTTTTCTATCAAAGATGCGGACCAGCTCCAACATCTCTTCAAACGCCATATTGGGGGCCCGTTTCTTCCTGGGTGCCGGTGGTTCATCATGAGATGATGAGGTGCTTGTACGGCACTCCTCTCTGGCAGCGGCCATTATGAAGAATAATAAAAAACAAAATTTTGTTCAAAAGTTGTCAATAAAACCGGCTCAATAAAGTTATGACATGTGCGCGCGCGCGCATGCGCGACCCGCGGACGAATCGGATCTGACCAAAATACGAAAATTCTTATCGGATCTTTGGAAACAATAAAAAAATTTACAGAATCAGCCATATAACCGATACTAGTTAAATATACGATGTCCAGACTTAACGAAATGGTACCGAAATCCCGAATTGGAACTGAAATCATGAATAGAGGAAAATAAATTTCGATTTGACACATTTCAAGTCCATTCGAAATTCCGAAAAATTTTCGATTGGTAAATTTTTCGTTTTTTCGGAAAGTCTGTTCTCGTTTCAAAGCAATAGATTTCGATTTGACACATTCCAAGTCCATTCGAAATTCCGAAAATTTTTCGATTCGGTTCGGAAAACAGTTCGGATTCGACTTTTTCGGATCTAAAAAATTTCGGATTTTCGGCCGAATCGAAAGACCCGAATCGGGAAATTTCGTGAAAATTCCGAAATTCCGAAACCCGAAACGCACATCCCTATGCGTCACTAATCTTTACACCTCGCAAGGTCAAGTGAGGTGTCATTGGACAGGTCAGAGTTTGACCTTTGCATTAATATCAAACCTGACCATGTAAAATCTAAAATAATTTATTTATTTATTTATTTTTAGTTCCAAAGCGATGGCATTGTCCATTTATCCCGTATAAAATGAGCAATACCACTGCCGTTACTCACCTTCCCATTTCCCACGCTGGGAGCTGTGTTTTATACATAGTCATATTATTCTTAAAAAAAAACATGTTCCAAAACACAAGGGAAATATATATATTTTTTTCATTTTTTTGGTTAAAATTGTATATTTTCTCAGAAAAATGCAGTAACCGCTTCCCATTTCACTTTTTTTTTTAACAAGAATTCCCTAAACAAAGGTTTGGATGATAAAATGAGGAAATTTTATTTTAAACTCTTTAAATGATTGAAATCTGAGTGGAATCTTAGGCTAGGGTCAGACGAGCGTGATTTCTACGGACTGTACGTCCGTGCACACGGACGGACGTCAGTACGGAAGAGACAGTAGTGGCCACACAGTCCGTTTATTTACTGATGTATTTTTGTAGAAGGGAAAATAGAATAAAAAGCAAAACCATTTGTCCGTGAAAAATGCTGGACGTATAAATGCAGTGCGTCTGACCACGTTCCATCACTCACACACAAAGCTATGCGGACGTTGCGGACGCAGCGCACTTTGTGCGGACGTTCTAGCGGTTGTACGTTCTTGCCTGCCTTGCGTCCGTGGCCCGCGGCCGTTGTGCGTCCGCAGTTCAGTGCGGACGTACTTCATGTGTCAGGCTCCAATGGGCTTTCTGTCATGCTATCACGGACGTACTTTTAGGCGCAATCACGGACGTGAACACTACGCTCGTCTGACCCCAGCCTTACTCACACAGTATCTGCCTGGTTAGATATACCCGTATCAGCACTATTAAATAACCAAAAATATGTTTTCATTTCACAAAATTACAAAAAAAGCCCACCAAAATTATTCAGCTCCAGGCCCATAGCGATCTTAACCCTTTCACTACTGAGGACGTGTGGGGAACGTCCTCATTGACTCCTAAGGAAAGATAGGGGTGGAGATAGGGGGTTCCTTTGAACCCCTGATATCTCCCGACTGTTGGCAGCTAGCAGGGTCATGTTTGGTATCATTAGAAAGGCCAGAGCATGGCCTTTCCAATGATAGGAAACATGTCCATGTTTAAGGTAAAGAAAATAATAAAAATAATAATAAAAAAAGAAAACCTGTTTTTTTAAGACGTGAAATGGCTCAGCAGTGAAGGGGTTAATCCGGGCTTGTCTGCTGCTAATAACTGGAAATGCGGGGAGTAAGCGGCTTCCTGGCCCCTGTATTTATCAAACCCTGTAACAGTAACTGATAACAGCAGCTATTGTTTTCTTCGCTATATTTTGTTGTGAATTTTTGCATTTTCTGGCGATATGCTGACACAAACAATAATAATGGAGTCGCTGGAGAAACGCAAAGAACCTCCTGGATTCGGGAATGGATGTCGGCAACTAGATGTTTAGGCAACAGACCCCTAACCCAATATGGTGTAACGCACGCTGACCGGACGTTGGGTTAGCGGCACGAATACGTCTTGCGACTGGTGGGACGGGCAGAGCTTTTCATTGACCGCTAAAGGAAGAGGCTGTGGAAATGCATAGATGGAGGACACTGCGTTACCAGATAATGAGGACCTATTAGAAAGGCTTTGATTTGTATTTAAGGGGACTAGTGGGAAGTAATGGGATTTATTGTGTATTTTATTGTAAGGCCTTGAGGAAGTCTGCTTGCCAGTTCGGCGCACTTTGGAGGCCTGTTCGGTGGCATTCGGCGGGCTGATCAGCAGTCGGCAGCGGTCTTCAGTGGCTCCGCGTTCAGCATACTTCAGGGTCCCTGCGGTGAATAGTGAATTCACTACAGGGTCGGCGAACTGGATTTACCGAAGCACACCAATCAGGAAAGCACCAAAATTTCAATGAAATGTCGGTGCTTTCTGAATAACCCTTTTAAACCTTACTGGTTGATAGGGATGAGCCGAACACCCCCGAGTTCGGTTCGCATTCGAACTTGAACTTTCCAAATGTTCGAATTCGTACTCGAACTCCATACAAGTCAATGGGGCTGAAAATTCAGTTTTTAGAGTGCACTCCAAGAGGGCATATATGCTAGATATTTGCCATAAAAGGTGTATGGGGGTCCGGGTAGTGCCCTGGGGGACAGGAAACAAGGACAAAAAGTAAAAAAAAAAGTTTTTAAAGGGACAGTGAGTTTTCCATGAAATAAGGGTTAAAAATAAAATGAAAAATTTCTTCAAATATCGTGCCTAGGAGGTCCCCATAACCTGCCCGTGAAGTGGCGGATTTCTAGGATGTATAGAAACACTTAAAACAAAAAAATGACGTTTCATATGACGGTAAATGCTTTTCCTTTAATCTATCCATAAATAACTGCTTGGGGTGGCAGCCTGTATGAAAAGACATTTTAGGACGCACAGAAAAAGTTTAGTGTTTTTTTGGGCTAAATTATTGTGAAACTTATGCAGGCTTTGGATCAATGTAACAATAGGTGCTTTAAAATTGGGCCTTTAGCGTCGGCAACAGTGCCGTCACACCGTAACCCCTCTGAGGATATGAATCTGGTAAAGGCGTCAGTGCACCCAGATATTGTGCTTTTGTTGCCAGGCCTGCAAGTGCCATCATACAGTAACCCCTCTGTGGTATTGTGGAAGAGTGCAGGGGTGTACCATGCGGTCAGGGCCGGTGCTAGACTATTTTGCACCTTAGGCAAGACCAGCTACTTGCACCCCCCCAAAAAAAAAAAAACGACACAACATGAAACTGCTAAATTTCTTTTAATTTAAGAATAAAGTTTGAAAAGCACCAATAGTAAAGGTAAAATAAATATAAATAAACTGTATTAAACCATTTTAAATTAACTTTATTAAACAAATTAAAATTAACTGTATTGAACAAATATAAATTAACGAAAAAAATAAGTTGTCACGTAAGTTTCAATTTCAGACACATCAAAATTTCACTTTGCGTGCCTTATCCTTTGCAAATTTTTATCATGCGTATATATATATATATATATTGCCCAGGCCAGTTCACATCATGCGTATATATATTGCCCAGGCCAGCTCACATCATGCGTATATATATATTGCCCAGGCCAGCCCACATCATGCGTGTATATATATATATATTGCCCAGGCCAGCCCACATCATGTGTACATATATATATTGCCCAGGCCAGCTCACATCATGTGTATATATATATTGCCCAGTCCAGCTCACATCATGCGTATATATATATTTCCCAGGCCAGCCCACATCATGCGTATATATATTGCCCAGGCCAGCTCACATCATGCGTATATATATATTGCCCAGGCCAGCTCACATCATGCATATATATATATTGCCCAGGCCAGCTCACATCATGCGTATATATATATTGCCCAGGCCAGCCCATATCATGCGTATATATATTGCCCAGGCCAGCTCACATCATGCGTATATATATATATTTCCCAGGCTAGCTCACATTATGCGTATATATATATATATATATATATATATATTGCCCAGTCCAGCCCACATCATGCGTATATATATATTGCACAGGCCTGCCCACATCATGCTCACAGTCACAGATACGCCATCATGCGTATATATATTGCCCAGGCCAGCCCACATCATGTGTATATATATTGCCCAGGCCAGCTCACATCATGCGTATATATATTGCACAGGCCCAGGCCAGCTCACATCATGCGTATATATATTGCCCAGGCCCAGGCCAGCTCACATCATGCGTATATACAGTTGTGTTCAAAATTATTCAACCCCCAATGCTGTAAAGGGTTTTAGGGAATTTAGTGTACATTTGTAATTGTATTCAGAATTAAATCCTACAAGGACTTTTTAAAGAACCATATGCAACTAAAATGACATCAATTGGTTTTGTAATACAGTAGTAAATGTTTCTTTTGTGAATTCTTCATTGACACAATTATTCAACCCCTTAAAGACTACCACTCTGAAGAACAGAGGTTCATTCAAGTGTTTTCAATCAGGTATTGAAAACACCTGTGGATGTCACGGAGCAGCAATAAAGCATAATAAGCACCAATTAGGCAGCTTTAAAATGACTGTGATACTCAGCTCCTTCTAGACATTTACTGGTGTGGTTACAAACATGGTGAAGTCAAGAGAATGGTCCAGGAAGACAAGAGAAGAGGTGATTACTCTTCACAGGAAGGGCAATGGCTATAAGAAGATTGCAAAGATGTTAAACATACCAAGAGAGACCATAGGAAGCATCATTCGCAAATTCAAGGCAAAGGGCACTGTTGAAACGCTACCTGGTCGTGGCAGAAAGAAGATGCTGACTTCGACTGCTGTGCGCTACCTGAAGCGTAGAGTGGAGAAAAGTCCCCGTGTGACTGCTGAGGAACTGAGAAAAGATGTGTCAGATGTGGGTACTGAAGTTTCAGCTCAGACAATTCGGCGCACACTGCGTAATGAAGGCCTCCATGCCAGAACTCCCAGGCGCACCCCCTTGCTGTCTCCAAAGAATAAGAAGAGTCGACTGCAGTATGCCAAAAGTCATGTGGACAAACCACAGAAGTTTTTGGATAGTGTTCTGTGGACTGATGAAACAAAATTAGAACTGTTTGGGCCCATGGATCAACGCTATGTTTGGAGGAGGAAGAACAAGGCCTATGAAGAAAAGAACACCTTGCCTACTGTGAAGCATGGCGGGGGGTCAATCATGCTTTGGGGCTGTTTTGCTTCTGCAGGTAAAGGGAAGCTTCAGCGTGTGCAAGGTACCATGAATTCTCTTCAGTACCAGGAGATATTGGATGACAATGTGATGCAGTCCGTCACAAACCTGAGGCTTGGGAGACGTTGGACCTTTCAACAGGACAATGATCCCAAGCATACCTCCAAGTCCACTAGAGCATGGTTGCAGATTAAAGGCTGGAACATTTTGGAGTGGCCATCGCAGTCACCTGACTTAAATCCGATTGAGAACCTCTGGTGGGACTTAAAGAAAGCAGTTGCAGTTCGCAAGCCTAAGAATGTGACTGAACTGGAGGCTTTTGCCCATGACGAATGGGCGAAGATACCCGTAGATCGCTGCAAGACACTTGTGTCAAGCTATGCTTCACGTTTAAAAGCTGTTATAACTGTAAAAGGATGTTGTACTAAGTACTAAGATTGAATGTCACTTGGGGGTTGAATAAAACTGATAATGATGTGAGCACAGAAAAGACATTTGTGGTTATTTCATTATAAATGTTATGTTATATTTGTCTGACCTACACGTGCCTCTTTGATTTAATTGTAAGCAAGATGACTGAATGATCAAAATCAATGTCAAACTGGCCAAAACACTCAATTTCAGTGGGGGTTGAATAATTTTGAACACAACTGTATATTGCCCAGGCCCAGGCCAGCTCACATCATGCGTATATATATTGCTCAGGCCAATCCCCTGGTGGAGATAGGGGGTTCATTTGAACCCCGATATCTCCAGGCAGCTAGGGGGTCATGGAGGGTGTCAATCGAAAGGCCTGAGCATGGCCTTTCGAATGATACCCAACATGACCAGGTATAAAGTAAAAAACAAAAACCATGTATTTTTTTTGTGTGTTATTTTTATTAATGCAGCAATATTGGTCACATTTCAATTATAATGTGAACGATGATGCACTAATAACTTTTTCTATGGGGTGCGTTTGCTATAAATCACGTAATTCCCCCCACAAAATGTAACAAGTCCCCATTTCTAATTTTTGTACAAGCGCACCCCATTGAAAACATAACCGCAAACGCTCATGTGCTAAAATGTGAAAAAAAAAACTTTACACACTGCAGATGATTAAAAATTTATTTTTATTGCATTTTCTGTCATAATATACAGGCAGGACATGATGTATACATATAAAAATGATATATTATGAATCTGCGGAGTCTGACGGAAAGAACGATATCTAATATGTCTGCGTCATTTAATAAAATGTGGCTTCAAATCGCGTTTAAACATGATGAGCGAAAGTGTTAAAAATTAGCTGAGCACACAGCGGTGAAATGCAGGGTTAAGGGGTAGACAGCATATCAGAGGAACATTTAGTAGAGAAAATAACACTTCTCAGAAGCACAGGTTTTGTTTGACACATCAGGAGACACACCACACCCTCATACAATGTATCAAATTCATTACACCGGACTAAAAACACAATTTGTTTACAACGTTTGACAACACAGGTCATTTAGAGGTGAGAATCTTTGCACTTAGACATTAGTTTTTAATTCAATATCTAATAAACCATTGCTTATAATATTCTGCAGTAAAGAGTCTTTTTATTTCTAGATTTTTTAGTATTTTTTAAGCATTTTTATACTTTTTTCAAAAAATATTTTTTTTTGCCAACTCGAACTGAACAGCTCATCCCTACTGGTTGAACCCTCCAAATGGTGAATTTTACTGGAATTAGAACTAATCAAATAGGTTAATATCTACTTAAATTCTCATTTCACTTTATGAAGGAAAAGCTGGTAAAGTTTCCGGTTCTATCGCTTTGTGGGTATTTAAAGGGACACTCTAAGCAACGTGGACATTTCATTTAAATGATTCCATCTTTACATCTTGTATCCAGGACGTCCATACAGTCATCCCTTCAACTGTACAGGTTAGTCTAAAAAACACATATCAGATTCCATAATTAAGATCAAGACAGTAACACCTCACTCCATAATGAGGAAATATAGTCAATATTATTATTTCTGTAGCTCATTACCTTGCCTTGGGATTTGGGGATTGTGTCCCCTGAGCTCATGTATCATCTATAAGAACTCGCGATCATCAAACTGATCTTCCTCATGTTGCTGCCCATCATCCACCCGGCTTTGGATCATTGAGCGATTCCAATCCCTTTCAGATCATTACAATCTGAAGTATCTCCTTCAGTTTACCCGTGTCCCTTCCACCTCTTCATTATCAGGTTCTCTGTGTGGAGGGATTCCCATCTCACCATCACATTTCTCCCCAACTCCTTCTCCTGATCCCTATAGTATCTCCATGCAATCTGACATCTTGGCCATGTCCTCACCAATGGGTCTACATCGATCAGCGTGAAGTCCAAGAATTCTTATTTCTCTTTTTTTACGTAAACCTTTTCATATAAAAACACTTTTGCCAAAATCTTTGACCCCAGTTGCTCAAAACCCATTGTTTTATTGATTTTCTACAGGAAAGATCAGCCGGGAAACAGGTGAGAGCGTTCATTTATATTAATACATTTAACACAACAATCTACACCAAATGCCACCAAATATGGTGATGGTCATAAGTACAAAGCGCACTACATTACAGGAGACTATACCGTGAGAGATGGCGGATAATGGGCTGTGTGGACATTTGGTATTAAATAACAGGGGATAAAGGAACTTAATAATACAAATCATTCGTATATATAACATAATCGTCAAATATAAAACGAGTCTTGTAGAATGGGAAAGATACAAATGTAACTATATATTTAGATTAAAATAACCGAATAAAGGTTTGAGGGGAAACAAAAAAAAAATCATTACAACATGGAGCTATAGAAACACAAGCTGAAAGACGCAAAGAGACGGACGGTGGTGGGATTTACAGCCTAGCACATCTTCAAGGCTGGTAACCCATAATCCTGAACTCCTATAACTTTGATCCCATGAATGATCCCTGGTCTCCTCGCCATCGGGACTATCTCCAGGAATCAGAGGCTGGCGGACAATCCCCACCACCACAGTTTACAAAAACGTCTAAGCAACATGTTCTCTTCAGTGCAGAATCCAAGCTAAAACAAGACATCGATCGCAAGATACTTAGAGGCCACCAGCTGCAAACCCTCGATCCATATTCACGGTAACGGAAATCCTCTACTCAAAGAACCGCACCTTCAAAGCTGTGTATGGAAAATATTCTGTATTCTTTTACCTCAGTACACGACACGACTCACTCAGATGAGTGGAATTATATGGACGCCGTGACCTTGGTCATCACCGAGATGGCAGAAGTCACTACAACAGGGTTGATGTCAACCAAGCACAACTCTTTGCTATGTGTCCCACAGTCTGCGGCTGGTAATGACCCCTATAGTAAAGTGCAAGAACTAGATAATACAGCAGAACTATGATACAATTACTCAGATACCGGTTGAAATGTTCCCAGCCGTTACTTTTGGGTTATTCAGTAATCATTGTTGTAGCCATGTTAAACCCTCAGTGATCCGAACAGGGAAATGTAAACTATGGCGTGCAATTTCTTTTATGAAACACCGCCTGCCATTGCTTGCATTTCCCTCTGGGATCACCGAGGTTTATGGTGGTGGTGGTTGCAACAACAGTGAACAACAGCAATTAGTGAGACCCCCCTCCCTGTATCTTAACTCTCGATGTTGCCCGAGAAGTGGATCCACCAATCCGAAGTCAATCAATTTGAGTCCTTCAAGCTCAACGCATTCAATTCCGACCAGGTTCTGCAGGTTAATTCAATCATCAGGAGACCAATAGGACGAAAGAATGAGTGACTTCTAGAATCTATAAAATGTCACTGATCTGAAAGAGCAGAGTTAAACAAAGAGCTATAATCAAACAAAACCTAGAAAACTCAGCGTGTTTGTGTTTTGCTGCTTCTAGAAGCTTGAAGGATATTCATTAAGTGAAGAACTGGAGGAATATAAAGTCATTTATTTCCCTATAATTCCTATTCTCTTAACAGAACATAAAAGAAGGACTTCTCTCCCAATACACCCCTTACCAAATAGGCTTGTGCACCGATTTTTTTTTCCGTTCGATTTGTTCGGATGTTTAAAATTTTCGATTCGGCTCGTTTCGACCAGTTTCTGTTTCGATTCGGTTCGGCTCGTTTTTCGTGTACATTTTTTTTTTTGGAATATCGACTATTTTTCGTGTTTTCGGGTCACTTTGCTGGTTTTTTTGTATCGACTTTTCGGAAATTTCTGAAATTTTCGTTTTTTCGGAACGTCTGTTCTCCTCGTTTCAAAGTGTCTACGATAATTCTGGCGATTCTATCGTGTTTTTTTTTATTAAATAAAGATCCTTTTTTTCTTATGAATAATTGAATATACATTTCACAACTTTATTTAATCATATTAAAATGGTATGAAAGCCAAGGAACAAAAAAAATGAACAAAACGATTTAAAAGACGCTAAACTGACCCGAATGCCACAAGAAACAAGTGATACGCATTTACAAATACAAAATTTACAGAATCAGCGATATAACCGATAATAGTTAAATATACGATGTCCAGAATTACCGAAATGGAACCAAAATCACGAATGGAACCGAAATCATGAATAGAGCAAAAATAAATTTCGATTTGACACATTTCAAGTCCATTCGAAAAATCCGAAAATTTTTCGTTTCGGCTCGGAAAACTTTTCGGATCTGTCGGTTTTCGGGTCCAACCCGATTCGGAAATTCGGCTGAATCCGAAGACACGAATCGGGAAATTTCGTGAAAATTCCGAAATTCCGAAACCCGAAACGCACATCCCTATTACCAGATAACCCCAAGATGAGTTCATGGGTGCCGATCACTAATCGTTGTGTTTGCCAACATCATCTCAACTACTCACATGAGGAATGGTGGTCAGTATTCTCGATTGAGTCAAGGTAGACTTAGATGGTCAGATGAGACAGCACTGAGAAGCTCAACTCAACAATTCCAGCCTGGTTATCCTTGGCAGCATCTCATTGCTCAGTGAGCGGCGTCCTTAGACTAAACGCATTATACACAATGCAGGAATTAAATAATGTAAACTTGTGAAACCAAAAATTCCGTTAAAACTCAAACTCACTCGGTGGCCGGATTCGGGATAAGAGAACGTGCAGTAGCGCTCGCCTTCTATTGGCTGTAATGAAATACTATACCAGACATGTTACATAACATTTACAGATTCTTTAAAGACGCAGATTTATACAACTCGACATCAATAAGATTATTGTCACTTCTGAAGCGCCATCACATCCAGTCTCACTATGAGGAGGAGGTGAAGCCTCGCTGTCTGCTGAACAGGAGTTAACTATTTTGTCTCTCTCTACAGCAATGTCTTCTGGAAACTCTTCTCTTCAATATGTATTGTTGGGTTTCTCGGATTTCCCTCACCTGCGAATCTACTTGTTCCTGATTTTCTTCACCATGTACCTGATATCCGTCCTTGGGAACCTCGTCATCCTGTCCTGCATACTGTACGATCGAGGCCTCCACTTGCCCATGTACTTCTTTCTAAGCAATCTCTCTCTGGTGGACGTGTGCTTCACCTCCACCACCATCCCCACTCTCCTCTCCTCACTAATTTCCAACACCAGGTCTATCAGTGTTCTGCCCTGCTTCACGCAGATGTTTTGCTTCATCTCGTTTGGAAACCTGGAGAACAACCTCTTGGCCGTCATGGCGTATGATCGCTATGTGGCCATTTGTAGGCCACTTCAATACGCCATGCTAATGAGGAACAACCTGTGCATTGCACTAGTGTTCATTTCTTGGGTTGGCGCTGGTGCGCACGCTTTGCTTCACACCTTCATGGTGGTGACGCTAGACTTCTCCTCCGTGAATATTGTCAATCATTTCTTCTGTGAGATCTCCCAGGTACTGTCCATCTCTACGTCCGACACTACAATTAACAAAATGCTCATCCTCACAGAAGGGGCGGCATCTGTGGGCACCCCCTTTATCTGCATCATCTCAACGTATGTCAAGATATTGCTCGCCCTCTTCTGGACACACTCCAGAGACGGTCGCCGCAAGGCCTTTTCCACCTGCTCGTCCCATCTCACCACTGTCTGTCTGTTTTATGGGACAATTGTGTCCGTTTACTTCCGTCCCTACGCCGGTTCCTCCGGGGTGGGGGAGAGGGCCGCCACCGTGGGATACACTTTGCTCACCCCGATGTTGAACCCTTTCATATACGGGTTAAGAAATAAAGCTATGAAGAAAGCCATGGAGAAGATGCTGAAATGGAAGAGTCCAACGGAAGGAATAAAACATTAGGAGATGCTAGATTGTCACCGATAAAGACCGTCTGCTGAGCGGCTTGTACTGGCGGCAAACAGAGCTGGGAATTGGCTAGACAGCAGAGGGTCACAATAATCGTACACAACTGAGAAACGGTTTATCATTACAAGAAAAGATGTTTCTGAACTACAACTCCCATGATTCTCTGGCCATTTACTGCATTCAAGGAATTCTGGGAATTGTAGGCTATCAGCATCTGGGGGTTTGAGGTCCCTGTTTTAGCGTCCTATATTAAGGCATCCGTTATATTTACTGGCAGATGGGGACATCATGTACCCGTACAATGAGCTCAGAGGGTACAGGAGGGGGTCAGTCCGGCCAGACATAAAACACACGGGACACTCCATCCTCAGGACACAACGATCGTCCCCAATATCAGGCCATCAAACTCGGCACATGGCTATGAGCTCCAAGGGACCATTTGTGGAGAGGAACCTCTCAGCTCGAAAAATTACCAAAAGAAAAAAAAGAAAATCTAAAACTGACCGGAGCTTCTCTCAATGTTGGAGTTTGTTAAATTTAAATTTATGTCGCACTTTTTTCGTCTGTTTTTTTATTATTCTAATTTAATTTGTAATACAAAGAAAATAGATTTTCCCTCAATTTTACTTTATTTTTATTCTCACGGAAACTATACCAATGACACCAGACGGCGTTCCATACCACATGGCGTTCCATACCACACGGCGTTCCGTACCACACGGCGTTCCATACCACACGGTGTTCCATACCACATGGCGTTCCATACCACACGGCGTTCCATACCACACGGCGTTCCATACCACACGGTGTTCAGTACCACTTAGCGTTCTGTACCACACAGCATTCTGTACAACACAGCATTCTGTACCACACGGCGTTCCATACCACACGGCATTCCATACCACACGGCGTTCCGGTACCACACGGCGTTCTGTACCACACGGCATTCCATACCACACAGCATTCTGTACAACACGGCATTCTGTACCACACGGCGTTCAGTACCACATGGCGTTCCATACCACACGGCGTTCCATACATCACGGTGTTCAGTACCACTTAGCGTTCTGTACCACTCAGCGTTCTGTACCACACGGCATTCCATACCACACGGCGTTCCGGTACCACACGGCGTTCTGTACCACACAGCATTCTGTACAACACGGCGTTCTGTACCACACGGCGTTCAGTACCACACGGCGTTCCATACCACACGGCATTCCATACCACACGGCGTTCCATACCCCACGGTGTTCAGTACAACACGGCGTTCCAGTCTCCATGGCGTTCTGTACCACACAGCATTCTGTACCACACGGCATTCCAAACCCCACAGCGTTCTGTACCACACGGTGTTCCGTGCCACTTGGCGTTCTGTACCACACAGCGTTCCATACCACGTGGTGTTCCGTGCCACACTTCGTTCCGTACCACTCAGCGTTTTATACCACACGGCATTCTGTACCACACGGTGTTCTGTACCATGGCATTCTGTACCACACGGCATTCCGTACCACACAGTGTTCTGTACCACACGGCATTCCGTGCCACGCGGTGTTCTGTACCACACGGCATTCCGTACCACACGGCATTCTGTGCCATACGGTGTTCTGTACCACACGGCATTCTGTACCACACGGCGTTCTGTACCACACAACGTTCTGTACCACACGGCGTTCTGTACCACACAACGTTCTGTACCACACAACGTTCTGTACCACAGAGTGTTCCGTACCACACGGCATTCTGTACCACACGGTGTTCTGTACCACACATTGTTCTGTACCACATGGCGATGCATCATTATAACAAGTGATTTGAGAAATAGTAAACGTCATCTTAACATACAAATCCAGACTTTAATACAGGGCTTAACAAATCCAGAGTCGAGAAGACATGGGCTGCTACGTCTCTTGACCTCTGGCCCCTAAATCTGTGTTTTTCCACTCAAACTGATATGCACAGAGGTTTGCCTGGCTTCTAAAAATATAGGGATTATTCGCTAAACGAAATCACCGGCACTGAGCGTCAAACACAGTCACTTAGTGAATAACACCCTTCGGGTACTTACTGGCTCTGGAGTTTGATAGAAATAATCAGCGAGTGAGGCTTATTATTAATAAATGTCAGGATGCAGCGTGAATTCAGAGCTGACAGGTACCGTATGAACAGGTGACAGACGCGCAGGGGGCGTATCTATGGATACAGCGAGAATGGAAACGTCACGGTAACCGGACGATGTGAGTTACCGGCACAGGACGTAAAATATCCCACCCCAGGGTACTGATATATTGTGTATTTCCAGTCTATAACGCCGCGTTATGTGTCATTACTGTATGAGGAACAGACTCCCGGGTTATGGAGGTTTCCCTCGGTGTAGATATATGTTAGAAGGGGGGGGGGTTATGCAAATCACATGCAAATACTGTAAAAAAAATATTCCAAGTCCTCGCGTCCATTTTTATCTCACGTTACGGTATCTGTGCCGTATGGAGAGAAAGAAGAATAAAAAGGATGAGGATTCCCCGCGTCTAAAGATACGTTATTTATCTTTTGTCATTTGTTACATTTATTTATTTTTAAAAAAATAATAAAGAAAAATAAGAATCCGAAAGGAAATCTCATCTCCAGCAAACCCGCCCGTTACCAGACAGACATACGGAGCGTTTTATGCCAGACGCTGCACCTTCACATAAAGGCAGGATGTCGATGGGCTTTGAAACAAAGGCCAAACGCAGACGCTTGTGTGTTTCACGGGAGGAATAAAGCATTTTCCCCCCAACTCGCCGGCATCAATGTGTTATCATCACGCCGTGGCCGTATTACACAGGCTGGAGCAGGATAACGCTCAGCTGCGCCAAGTTACATACAAACCTATGTGACGTGCGTTTGCTGGACGACTGCCACTCATTAGATTCTCTGAGCATCATGGGAAGTGTAGTTCCAGAACATCTTGTGTAAGCGTCCCAGAGCTATTAGAGTCTATGGATTTGCTAAGTTTATATCAGCACTGGTTACGCAAGGTTGGAACACAGCCCCAGGTGTTTTGGAACTATATTTCCCATGATGCTCAGACAACTTAAGGAGCGGCTAAGCATCATGGGAGATACTGCGAAGGTGCTTGTCCATGCGCTCTTTATATCATGACTTGGTTGCTGTTTCTCTCTCCTCATTGGCCTCCCCAAAGCCCTCGTTGCCCCTTGCAATCTGTAATGAATGCGGCTGCCGGATGTTATGCCACCAGCCTGGAGAGCCATGGAGTCCTCGTTTCAGCACATTGATGCTCAGGTTTTGGTTTAGCCTGGTACTTCCATCCTGGACCTCGGTACTTCAGCCCTGGTTTTCCCTGCTTACTCGCACTCTGTGTCCTGAGCAATTAAGCACTGACTGTTACCAATAAATGACTACATGTCCCATGAGCCAGTGCCTCAGCATTGTTGCCCAATTGCTGTCAGAATAGTCCTGTGAGTTTCTGCTCCTGAGACCTGCTCCATCCTCGCCTTCCAAGTTCCTCGTGCCTTCAGCATCCAAGTTCCCAGTGACTACCATCCTCAGTGTATTCCTACCGGTGTCAGGTCAGCCCTCTTCATGTCCCGCTCCGTCCTCAGCTTGCTGGTTGCCTGCAGCATGTTTTCCACCTCCACCATTCCCTACTATGGGTGTGTGTTACCGCATACTGGGCTCATAACCTGCTCAGCCGGTACTAACCCTTACACCAGGCTTATACTTCTCACACGTCGCTCCTCACGTACCTCCCCCCTCTGCCGGTCCCGCTATTGGCTTCCTGTACATTTCAGGATCCGTGTTAAAATACCGACGCTCACATTCAAGCCCCTCAACGACGCAGCCCCCTCCGTACATGTCTTCATTACTCGGCAAGCACGTCCCTTCTAGATCACGCCGGCCAGTGGGTGTCACAACTCTCGGGGGCAACAGCGGCATACGAACCCAGTATGTGGTGAAGACAGAGGCAGACGTTAAGTGTAAAGTTCAAATGGGGGTTTATTGCAAATAATACATGAACAGGGCTAATAATAGGGCCGGATACTGAGACACAGGAAGAGGGGTAAGCCAGGAAGGGAGCTGGACACAGGAGAAAACAAAAGGCTACTAGGAGAGTTACTGGACACACAAGGGAGGCGGAGTACGGGAGGTAAGCAGCAGGACAGGTTGCAGGTACACAGGGCTGTGGATAGGTATAACTGTAAGTGGGCGTCCAGAAGTGCTGAGAGTAGGAGTCCAGGTAGCAGGGATGGTCTGCTTGTAGGTTCGCAGGTTACAGGGTTGTAGGTAGAAGGCGACTATAGGTGAGCGTCCAGAGGTGCTGAGAGTAGGAGTACAGTTTGCAAGGATCATGCAGCTGGAGTTGAAACACGGTGGGCAGCTTGAAGTGGAACATGGTGAGCACACAGGGCAAATCCAGCCAAAGGAAGTAGCGCAGTACAAAAAAGGGGTATCCAATACTCGTAGTCAGGGACAGGCCAATACGTCAGGGCAGGCAGCGGCAAGCAGGGGGTCACAAAGGCAGGCCAAGGGTCGGTACACAAATAATCCACGAGCTGATAGGTAAACAGGCTTAGTACAGGCGAACCGATCAAAACGCTGAGGCATAGTGGTCTAGGTGAGGCTTCCAAGCAAGGTGTCCCACCAGTGATCTGGTCAGGGCAGACCAGGACTGGGATCTCTGGGGCATTATGGTCAGGCCTACTCCAAGACCTGGACTGGTCCAGGGTCATCACAGGAAAGCGACTGCCGGTGTTCAAACTATGAAGCAGCATCTGTGGCGTCGGTAAGTCTATCTGCGACTATATGGGGGGCATCTGGCAGGGGTTGTGACTGCGAGAGCCCTCTGTCTCCACCTGCACCACCAACTCTCGCCTCCAAGACTTCTCAAGGGCAGCTCCAGTACTGTGGAGTGACTTGCCTCGCCCTATCAAACTCTCCCGACCTTCAAGAAATCCCTCAAAACCCACCTCTTCAGATTAGCACCACATCACTGATGCAGACCTATCCCTCTGCTCGCAGACCCCCACATCATGATTGAGGCCCTTTCCTTGCCCCCACCATTTCTGTAACCCTCGTGCTAGTGATCCTCACGATCAATAAAACTCCTCGTCTTCCTCCACCCCAACTCCTTTAGATTGAAAGCTCCTATGAGCAGGCGGCGCTCTACACCTCGTCATTCTGTTCCTGTGTTTGTTTGCAATTTTGTCTAGTTCCCATTGGTTAATGTAAAGCGCTGCAGATACTGTTGGCGCCATATAAATGATAATAAATGTAGTTCTAAAGCTCGTGAAGAGCCAGTGTTGCTGAGCCCTGCTCTATGCGCTCACGTCCAACAGGTTAGGTTTACACCGGGGTTAGGAAACGTGTTTATAAACTGAAGCTTTGGACGGAGGATCTTCTGGAAGCTCTTACACTGGAAATCCCATCATCCTCAGCCACATGGAAACGGTGTTATGGGATTGGAAAGTCAGATTCCTGAAAGAAAGTGAGATGTTTCTTTGCGGCTACATGAATCTGGTCTGTGAGGAAGAAACTGAAAGCCACGAGGAGTATAGAAAAACCACCAATGACATCATAACACAAGAAGAATAAAAGCATGACATAAGCACAGACTAAACACCAATAAAAAGCTCAGTCTGGCCGTTCGGCCTCGCGGGATTTCAGCAAATGTGATGTTTACTAATCTGGATTTACATACACAGGCAGAAGTGGAGTGATTCGATATGTACATGTCCATTTCACACGAAGCTGCCGAGTCGTTACGACCATTCGGGCGCACAATCCTTAGCCCCGCGCTGTGCATTAATGAAGTTAAACATTGTGTATATGGGGGAACATCCGCCGTATTTCTATCACCATGCGCCGCGTGATTCCTCTGCGTGTTCCTGGATGTGAGCCAGTCCCGGGGAGACGTGGTGAAACCATGCTGCTGCTGTAAAGTCCTGCCAAGTACAACTCCCATGATGCCCGAACGTGCTGCTCTGTAACAGTGGGCTGCGGCAATCGTTTAACTCGATTACAACCTTTGTGTAGATCAGGGATGTCCAAACTCTGGCCCCCCCCCAGATGTTCCTGAACTACAGCTCCCAGAAATCTCAGACTGCACTAGATGGATGGAGAAGCATGGGAGTTGTAGTTCAGGGACATCTGGGGGGCTGGAGTTTGGACATCCCTGGTGTAGACCCACCACTATAGTCTATGGAGCTGTCAAGTTTACACAAGGGTTGGAACACGGCGTCTCAGTTACGACAATACAGACATGACGCTCTTTGTACGTGATGAGGAATCTCACATTTCAAGGTTCTGGTTCTATAAAGCATGTGTATCGTTATATCGGGGTGTTTGGGGTCACTTTAAGGAAGCTGCCCCTTTCCTGTGCTCCTCACCCATCTTTCGAAGAGAATCAATAAACACAGACCCTGATTAAATACAGCTTTTTTCTGTGCCTTCAGTCTTTCAGACGCCGCTGGACAATGATGTAAATGTCATGTTCTATTAGAACAGGTCAATTTAGGACATAATGCCCATTAAACGAGGACTTGGCATCATGGGGGTTGTAGTCTGGGGACACATGGGTGATACGGTTGGCTATCAGCGCGCAGGACATTACCGGATGCTGCGCTGTCACCCACAGCCTTTCCCCAAACTTCGAGGCCTCGGGAATGAAGCCATCACTCCTAATAAATAAAAGACACGCGGCCTGATCTCAAAATCATGGAAGAAAATACGGGTAGAAAACGGAATTTATAGTAAAATCCCTTCCTGTGAGTCCGTCCAGCGAGGGAAAACACCGTCCATCTGTCAGTCCGATGTAAAGGAATCGTGGATTTATTGCAGACACGCGCCGGGGCGAGCTCGTTGGGTAATGCACACACACGCAGGGTACATAGAGGGACAGTTCACATACAGAGACAGTCGCCCTTTGACCTCTCTGAACGAGGCGCTTGATGAACCTGCTAGAAAAGGACTGTAAATATGAATATTTACATATGGGGGAGCTGGTTCGCGGCCGACACGGCCACACCTGCGGTCAGGCGGGGAGCGTGTCTTGCCTCTCTTGATACATTTGGTGACCAGTCGCGCGTGTTCTGTTGCGGAGCAGGTCAGCACAGCGTTTAATCTCTAGCAGCAGTGGAAGAAATCTAAAACGAGCACAATATAACGTATGATCGATACACGCGGGAATCTCTATACATCGCTGGACATGCAGCGCCAACAATCAGCTCCTTATACACAGTGTCCGGGGAAAGGCGAGGATTGCTTAAAGTCAGAGTTCTTAAGAGCGTCCCGGCAACATCCAGACCGATGGCTTTTATAATGCTCAGAACTAGTGTCATTATTGAGATGTTCTGGGTTTAGGTTTCCCAAAAAGTAACAAAAAGAAATCTCTATATTGTCTTATTTATAGGTCCAGCAGGCCCCTGCCCACCGCTGCCCCTTGCAAACCTCCTTGTGCTTCTGAAAGCAGCTCTCCACCCTGAATTTGCGTCCGCAGTCCGCGCAGGAGTACAGGTTTGCGCCGTGGGTCTTCATGTGCTCGGTCAGATGATGTTTCAGTTTGAACTTCTTGTTGCAGATGGAGCAGCCGAACGGACGAAGGCTGAAGGTCAGCATGATGTGCCGGTCGCGTTTAGGCTTCACGGCGAAGCGTTTGCCGCACAAGCATCCAAACTTTTTGCCGTCCGGGGCGGCCACCAGCTTTACAGGTGCGTGGATAGTCTGAGCTTGGAGGGCGTGAGCGATGATCTCGTTGCCGTGAAGGTCCAGGGGTTTGGAGAGGGTGTAGGATTGGGTGTCGGGGATGCCGTGCAGTTTCCTTGGCAGGCAGAGGGAGACGTCGGAGGACGTGGATGTAGGAGGAATGACAAAGCTTAGTTCTGAGGCGTAATCAGGAGGCACCTCGGTGACCTCGAAGCCTTTCAGGAAGCCGTCCTCCTCCTCGGATCGCTCTTGCTTGATGTAAAATATTTTCGGGCTTCCTGGAGAGGAGGAGGAAGGGAGCGAATAGGAGCAACCTGCGGGGATCACTTCTTCCAACACATTTCTGTCGTCTTCTTCTTCCTCTTCCTCCTCCTCCTCTGAGACGCGCACCTTAATCACCTCCTCATCGTCAGAGCATCCTATGGAGAGCGGCGCTGGTGGTGGAGGATCTTCTCTCGGGACCTGGAAGCTGCTGCTGGGCGACTGGCTCTCGCTGGCTCGGCTAGACCAGTAATGCTGCGGACGCGGCTCTCTTTCCTTCAGCAGCTCAGAACACCGATCCACCACTTGCCACATTTGCAGACCACTGGCCACCAGCAGGTGAGACGGCAGAGACTCCAGGTCCAGGCACAGTCTGCCCGAGTAGATGAGCTGCAGGAGATTCTCAAAGGCATCGGGCTGAATGACGTTGGGAAGGACGAGGCAGTTGGTGTCGTTCAGGAGCAGCTTGTCGTGGAAGTAAGGCGATGAGGCCGCCAGCACTGTCTTATGAGCGCGGAAGACGCGACCTTGAACATGGACAGAGAGGTCGCAGAACTTCCCTTCCAGGCGCTGCTTGTTCAGGGTATCCAGGAGGATAGAGCTGTACAGCGGGAAGTCCAGCTGGATGTTCTCACCCCTGGGCATGGTGGCCGTCTAATGGGAGATCAAGGAACAAAAATGAGGAAAACTGGACAAATACATAAATATATATAAACCATTATTAGACGTTTAATAATTTAGTATATTTAGGATTTCTAGCAAGACGGCGGATGCAGACTTCATTTCCCATGATGCACAGTTATACAGATGTTTGTACGGGGGGGGGGGTGTCCACCGATAATACGGGTTAATATTCTGCATTTTTCCCATTATCGGTACCGGCATGCTACATCGTCGATAACCAGGGCTTTTTTTCCTGCTGTTGTGAGCCAGTACCGGCACATAATACCGGGGCAAACGCTCCTCCACTAAGTTGCAGATTTATGTCTCCAGACCATCAGCAAAGTTCCACAACTATGAGCCAATCTGCACATTACTGTGAGTTTTATTGCTGTGGAGCTCTGTGATAAACTCATACACACTGCACATTACTGTGAGTTTTATTGCTGTGGAGCTCTGTGATAAACTCATACACACTGCACATTACTGTGAGTTTTATTGCTGTGGAGCTCTGTGATAACGCTCATACACACTGCACATTACTGCGAGTTACCCGTCACTGAGCGCAGAGTTTCTTTAACCCAAGCTTCCTCGTAGTGATTTTTAGTGCGTTTTGTTTATTTTCTGTGTTCTGGAAAGCCAATTTTTATTTTGAAAGTGCTTTATTTTTCCTCAATTCTTGTAATGTTTATAATTTTATTAAACATGTTCCGTTGACGCCAGATTTCTCTGGGACTCGTGATTTTTCAAAAATTTCAATGTACAATATATCAGCACCTGATATCGGCCTGAAAAGGTGGCACCTAGTGAGCTTGTGAGTGCGTGCAGGCTGGGTGTGAGGGGGTGCAGGCACAGTGTGAGTGAGTGCCTGCAGGCTGGGTGTGAGTGAGTGCAGGCTGGGTGTGAGGGGGTGCAGGCTGGTGTGAGTGAGTGCCTGCAGGCTGGGTGTGAGTGAGTGCAGGCTGGGTGTGTGTGATGAGTGCGTGCAAGCTGGGTGTAGTCATAGTGCAAGGGGTTCAGTCACAGTGTGTGGGGGGTGTGGGCTCGGTATGAGGGGGTGCAGTCACGGTGTGGGGGGTGCAGGCTCGGTGTGAAAAGGGGGGGGGGTGCAGGCTCGGTGTGAAGAGGGGGGTGCAAGCGCGGTGTGAAGAGGGGGGGTGCAGGCGCGGTGTGAAGAGGGGGGTGCAAGCGCGAGGTGTGAGAGGGGGTGCAGGCGCGGTGTGAGAGGGGGTGCAGGCGCGGTGTGAAGAGGGGGGTGAAGGCTCAGTGTGAAGAGGGGGGGGTGAAGGCTCAGTGTGAAGAGGGGGGGGTGAGGCTCGTGTGAAGAGGGGGGGTGAAGGCTCGGTGTGAAGAGGGGGGGTGAAGGCTCGGTTGTGAAGAGGGGGGGGTTCAGTCAGGTGTGAAGGGGGGGTGCGGGCACGGTGTTGAGAGAGGGGGGTGCAGGCTCGGTGTGAAGAGGGGGGTGCAGGCTCGGTGTGAAGAGGGGGGTGCAGGCTCGGTGTGAAGAGGGGGGGGCAGGCTCGGTGTGAAGAGGGGGGGGTTCAGTCAGGTGTGAGGGGGTGAGGCACGGTGTTGAAGAGGGGGGGTGCAGGCTCGGTGTGAAAGAGGGGGGGTGCAGGCTCGGTGATGGAAAGAGGGGGGGCAGGCTCGGTGGTGAAGAGGGGGGTGCAGGCTCGGTTGTGAAGAGGGGGGTGCAGGCTCGGTGTGAAGAAGGGGGTGCAGGCTCGGTGTGAAGAGAGGGGGGCAGGGCTCGGTGTGAAGAGGGGGGTGCAGGCTCGTGTGAAGAGGGGGGTGCAGCGTCGGTGTTGAAGGGGGGGGGTGCAGGCTCGGTGTGAAGAGGGGGGTGCAGGCTCGGTGTGAGGTAATGGTGTGAGGGGGTGCAGGCTCGGTGTGAGGTAATGGTGGGGGGGGTGCAGGCTCGGTGTGAAGAGGGGGGTGCAGGCTCGGTGTGAGGTAATGGTGTGTGGGGGGGGTGCAGGCTCGGTGTGAGGTAATGGTGGGGGTGCAGGCTCGGTGTGAAGAGGGGGGTGCAGGCTCGGTGTGAGGGGGTGCAGGCTCGGTGTGAGGTAATGGTTTGTGAGGGGGGTGCAGGCTCGGTGTGAGGTAATGGGTGTTGAGGGGTGCAGGCTCGGGTGAGGTAATGGTGTGAGGGGGTGCAGGCTCGGTGTGAGGTAATGGTGTGAGGGG